>QVRM01000893.1:307500-907500 GCA_003439945.1 Dermanyssus gallinae
GCCTATATAGACAGGTAGAATCATTATAATATTAGAAATACGTTTATGAAAGAAGTAGACATTGTTTTGTTTAGTCATCACTTAATTCACTACCTCTCACTCGGCATCTGTTACAACTCTTTTAATAGCACGCGGTAAACTGTATCTGATTCATCAAGCAAAATCGAGTGTACACTGTGTCGTGACCTGTTGCCAAATGTTTCCGTCGTTGGGCGATGAATGGCGACAGAACTATCAATCATGATGTTTGTAGACACGTTTTATATGTATATATATAAAAAAGGTTGTTCCTAATATATAAATAGACAGAAGACCAGAGCTCGGCTGTTTACGGCATCTGTACGTGCTATCCTCTGGAAGCAAAGCTCTGCCTCATTAGTCACTGTAGAAAACACAGAGTTGACAGATTAATGTTCAATTGCTTTATGTACGATCATTGCCTTTGGTAATATAATGACATAGGGACAGATATTGTAGCGTTTTCTCACAGCTTTGTACAAAAAAGCTACACATCGACTAATTTTTTTTTCGAGTTAACTATTTTCACAGGCAAGATAAGGGAACCGCACAGTAGAGTGGCACGATTGTAATTATAGATGCAGCACTATTTTCAGTTTATGTTGTTTCACGCAGAAATGGGGATCTTCACAACGTTTACAACGTGTTTTTTAAAATGTAAAACAATTTGACGCAAGTACCCGCAAGTATATAAATGCATATATAAATATGCACATTTCTTGGCATATACACGCATCGCATACATGCATATCTATATGTGTTTATATTTGCGTGTACTTGTGCGCACATATATAAATGTATATACACATGCGTTTATGTGTACTTACGTATATATATATATATATACTTCATGTCTATAAGTATATATATATATATATATATACTTATAGACACGGACGTATGGGATCTGACACACTCAGGAACGCTGTCTATAACGCTGCTGCTGTTGCTCCTATAGAGCGGATAGCCATGGTGCGCGCTGAAGCTGAGGCCTGCAAAATCTCCGCCCTTTTTACGCTACAGTGCTATCCGCCCCTCCAGCTGTTTGCCTGCGTCTGCATGCAAACTTGCTGGCCAATGCAGCGGCGACGTATATATATATATATATATATATATATATATATATATATATATATATATATATATATATATATATATATATATTATATATATATATATATATATTATATATATATATATATATATATATATATGGACTGGATCAACATGTTCGAGGAGGGATGCTCATTGAGAATGTATGATAAAGCTGTATCACCGAGAGTCAGCGACCATGTTGCTACAAAGACTGCGGGGAAAACACTATGATTCTTTCATTACGAGCAGTCTGGACCGTGAATGCTGCTCTTACCACCGTCAATGTGAGTATTGTGTGTGGTTGTTGTTGTTGTTGATATTGTTGCTGTCGCTGTCGTCGTCGTTGTCTGTGGCGAGGGCGTCATTTTCCTTCTCCTTTTCCTTAATGTCATCATTCCGTGTCGTCGTCGTCGTCGGTCTCAACTGAGTCGGCGATGGCAGCGGCGGTAGACGTCATTTGCTCGCCAGCAAACGTGTCGTTGTCGCCGTCACGTCCGGCTGTCCGACCAGCTAAGCGCCGGCACGTAGTCTGTCCGGTTGATCATCAGAAAGGAGAACATGATCGCCGGCGAAAGGTGGAAGAGGAAGAAAACGACGACGACGACGACGACGACGAGAGCAGACGTGCGTCGAACCTGACGCAGCGCCACAAAGCGTGCTCATCATAGCTGCGGTAGCGTTCGCGCTTAGCGTAAGAGGCGTAATCAGGCAGGTCGCGCAAACAACCAACACCACCACCACCACCACCACCAATGAGAAGTGCTCGAAAGACGAAGGCGCGTCAATCGACGGCACAGCAACAGTGGCAGCAAAAGCGCATGTGCGGCTGTGAACCTCTACCTAGCCCGGCAGCATGGGACCGACGCAGCGGGAGTGACAAGCGCACTTGAATAGCGCCTATGGCAAATTATCTACCAGTAAGCGGTTACGCTAGGTAAACAACAAAACAGCACAGAAAACGCAACGTTAATTCATTCACTAAATCACACAGACACACACACACACACACACGCACACATCGACAAATATTCATCCTCTCTCCTCGTCTCTATGGAAAGGGATCGCCCCTACAAAAGAAAGCGGCTAAGAGGGATGCCTTACAATCAACTCACACCGGGCGTATGAAGGAACAGTAGCTTACGCGGTGAAAAGTTGCTAACACATACATTCACATCTGTATCTTTTACAGCACATCTTACACAAGATCGACCATTTCAATGTGTGTGGGACATTTATAGAGTACGCCCGCGCACACAGAAGGATGAAAGCAAAAGAAAGGAAACAGGGAGAGAGTGGGGGGAGAAGTTGCCCGTCATTTCATCTATTCGCGTGTATCTGAATTTAGGTAGTTGTTTGCACGTTCAACCAGATCGGCCGATAACTAGATAAAGCCGATGCTATCGGCTGGGGCGACTGTGTAACGACAGTGTAGCACTCTCGGCTTTGGTTTGTCTAACTCTCCAGGCAAACACATCGCAAGCCTCGAACCACGGAACCTGCGGAATAGGGAAACTCTACACCTGTTATTTTGTGTGGGGCCTTCTATACAATACGTAGTTTTAGTAATACATGGCTATTAGTAAGATGACTGCTACGTAAGTTCATATGGGACCATACTCGTTTAGAACTGGTGCGATAGCATTTATAGCTCCTCCCGTAGGCCGTAAGCAAGTCCTTTTTTAAGTTGACGATTAAAACTTGGTCACGTTTCAACGAGAGCCGAGATACCCTTCGGTCGGCTCTTTTGCTGATTACAGATTTTATATTTGACTCTGATTAGCGTATTCATTTGCCAAGGCTAATTGTAATTGAACTGTCGGCAATGTTTGCGAAAAATTAAAGCCATTCAGTTTTGCCGTGGGCGCCTTGCTGTGTCTATTCGCTAGAGTCTGTTAACTCCTTCCCGCATTTGGGTTTGAGGCTACACTATACGGGAACGACCTTTACTCAGCACATCGGCAACAGGTGTCGAGTTGCTATTGCCTCTGTTCATACAGAAGTGAGAGACCTTCGAAGACTGTCTTTGAGTGCACCAGTGCATCTCATTGTTGTTCAACCACATCTTCCAGAGGGAAATTTTGCTTAGCTAGTGTTCTTCGCTTCTAACGGCAAAAAACAGCTTTGTGTATCTGCTTGGGTTGTGGACCGGCAGTGGAAACAATCAGAGTCACGCTTAGGTCACTAATTTCAGCAATGTTCGTTGGAGTGGCAGAAAAAATGATCGAGGCCTCGGTAGAGGTAGCGCAGTTAGATCTGTAGGAGTGACATGCACTAGTCGGCACGTGTACACATGGTACGTTGTGCATGGCTACCATCAATTGGTATGTGTGACCCAAACATGTCGCTAAATTGGTGATCAATTTCGTTGCCGGTTCTGCTCGCAGACGTGCGCTAAATACCACGCAGCGAGTTGCCAGACGCATCGGCGCTCTCTGCACTTTTTCGCCCGGTGGCATGGTCGCTGAAGTGTTCAAATTGGACATAATCACGGTTATATTTATAGATATGTGCCATCTTGAAATACAAATTCATCGTGAAATAAACAATAACCATAAATATATATATATATATATATATATATATATATATATATATATATATATGTATATTTCGCAGGCAGAGAGAAGTAAGTTTTGGAATTCAGCGTTTATCGGGGACTCTATGAACACGCTGGCAAAATTTTCCGGCAAAGCCTCTCATCTGATATACAATGCGGTAGCGGTACAGCGGTGCTTGGCACATTGTCCTGGGACGGTCGTCACGTTCAGTGGACGACAAGTGTTTACACCCCATTATGAGTTAAAACTATGTCGTATGGTTGCTTTTGCCCCTTCACCGAATGTCGTTGCTGCTGCTGTTGCGACACACTGCTTGTATAGATGGGGGGGGGGGGGGGGGGGCATACCGGCATATATAGTAGGGCGTCGGTTGTCGCTGACCGACATGTTCCCCTATCGTTAAATCAATGCATGACTCGACATGGAAACAGATCACGTGTAGTTTGTTTACGGCGGTCGAACGCGGTTACTCAGAGCGGCCTGGGAGCCGCCCAGGCCTGCTGTATCTTATGGCGGCCTCTGAGGTAGACCTAATGCAGACGACGAGTTCATCGCTCGACTATACGAGATGCGGCGATGGGCGGCCGATGTTGAGACACGATCAGCCGTGACTAGATTCGATTTGCACTTAAAGCACAAGTGTGTGTGTGTGCCGATTATTTACATTCGCAGATACAAATTCCAATAACATATATTTGCCTTTATTTAAGTCAATAGAACATATCCGTTGTAACGCTTACCCACATTATGAAGCTGAGGGATAACATATGACCTAGTTATCATAGGAAATCATTGCTGTTTCATAAGCCGCCCGTTAGTAAATAAGCGATTGGTCGTGGGTCGTTTTTCTGCCCGATGCGAAGTTTCTTTACCAGTGTATACATAAAAATATATACACTCATGTTATATACATTTTATTTATATATATATATATATATATATATATATATACATTCTATTTATCTGTGTGTATATAAACATACACTCGTACATTCGCTAGAGGTTTACCATGAGGTTACGATCGGATTGAGCTTGGGATAACGTTAACTTGTTAACGGAGCGGTGTGACGGAGACTGTCTTTCCAAAAGCCGTTTATGATTGTAGCCTCGATTTTGACACGGCACATAAAGGCAGGGATTTGATTTTCACTCAACCGTTTTCCTTCACTCAGCTCTATCCCTGTCTATTATCCCGCATGTCTACGTGCGGTTGAACAGGGAGATTCTGCCATTTTCATCCTTTCGTCATGTGAGGGTGCGACGAGACCATGAGAGCTCGGCTGATCTGGGTAGGCTTGGTGGATTGGTGCGTGGAGTAGCGCCAGAGCGCACATTAAGGAAGATGTTCTGCAAATTGGTTATCCGGCCGATTGAGCACGTGACTGAGATCCTTCCACCGAAGCAAGGAGAGTTCGAGGAACTCGTGTCGCAATCTACGTTCTCCAGTCAGAAATTGAGCGAGCTGTGGCACAATTTAAAGGTCATTTGTCTCCAGTTTTTAATGACTACGTCAGTGGCTTTGACTAAGCCCCTCTCATCTGTTGGTTGAATCATTTCAACGGTCAGGAGCGGGTGGCTCTCTCCTGAGTGTGATATCAAGTTTCTTTGATGAGGACATCGTATTCTGTAGACGGTGAGCGTGTTGTATTGGAGATCAAGCAAAATGTGGGAACTCTGCAAGGAAACCCGCTAGCCCCTTCTACTCGCTGACTTAACTGCTTGCGTCCGACAGAGATACCAAATAGTTGTAGTGGTGACATCGTGGCCACACGTTGCGACCTTGGTGCCATCAAGCGCATTACCTCTATGGCAGGCGTGATCCTTGTATCAAAGAGACTTCAGATCGTTGGACTACTTTTCTGACCGTGAAGAACCGTTGACTTCAGTTTGTTTGGTACATAATCTCGAACATTGCGTATGTTAAAAGTGTTACTGTAAACTTTTATTTATTATCTTCGGGACAGAAGCTTGACTACAAGCTTGTTAATTAGTGCAGGCTGATATAATGAGCAATCGGTCTCAAAAAGTTATTAAGCGAGTTTTCGTGGTTAGCTCGATTCACAGCTGGCAGAAGTTCATTAATGCAATTTTAGACATTCTGTTGTGTTATGAGGCTGCCGTAGTGCCTCGGTAACCGTACAGCTGCGTTACTCCTTTGTTCTAGGTGCCTCTTTGCAACGACTTTATACTAGGTAAGTCAAAAAGTTCGTCGGCTTTTTTACCCGATTTTAAAGAGCCTTATTTATGCAGACAACAGTATTTTTATTCAATGATATATTGACCGTTTTGTTCGATAACCTTCGCCCATCGCCTCGGTAGATCCATGATTCCTTTCTCCCAGAACGTCTTGTCCTTCTCGTCGAAATACTGAGTGAGGTGATTCTTTATAGCCTCCAAAGATTCAAATGTTGTGCCATCAAGGGAGTTCTGGAGAGACCTGAACAAGTGATAATCAGATGGTGCGAGGTCGGGACTATAAGCTGGATGCGGCAGCACATCCCAGTAAAACTCCGCCAATTTTTGCCGGGTGGCCAAACTTTTGTGTGGTGTCGCCTTATCATGTTGAAAAGTGACGCCCCACCTGTTTGACAATTCCGGGCGCTTCGTTGCTACTGCAGCCTTCAAATCTTCGAGTTGACTGCAGTAGACGACGGAGTTGATCGTCTGACCCATTGGAAGCATCTCAAAATACACGACGCCCTTACAGTCCCACCAGCAGCACAGCACAACCTTCTTCGGGTATAGGAATAGCTGCGGCCTGAGAATCTCTGGGGACCCAACTTCTTTTCTGTGTTACGTTTCTGTAGAGTATCGATTTTTCATCGCCGGTTTTCAATCTCCTCAGAAATGGCTCATTCGAGTTCTTCCGGAGGAGTGCGTGACAGGTATCGACTCGCCCTTCAAGCTGCCTATCATTGAGGTCGTGTGGTAGCCAGATATTCCGCTTGCACGAGAAACCTGCATCATGGAGGCGATTCCAAACGGTTTCGTGGGAGACTCCCGTTACATCTTCAATTTATTTTATGGTCAAACCTGGGTTCGAAGTAACCAGGCTTATGACTTCGTCGGTCTCCACAACATTGGGTCGTCCTGATCTCGGTTCATCTTCGAGATTGAAGCTTCCAGCTTTGAAGCGGGCGAATCGCTTTTCGACTGTGGATTTGTGTACTGCGTTTTCGCCGTAGACTGCACATATCCTCCGGGTTGTTTGCGCTGCACTTATGCCTTCACGGTAGGAGAACAACATAATGTGTCGAAAATGCGTATTTTTGTCCTCCATTGCAAACAGCTGCCAATTCCGCAAACGAAACGGTAAAATTGGAACCGGTATACCGTCGCGCCGCCACGGGTCTGCTCCTGAATGTAAACACCCAGCCGCACTCTCAGGCGGCCCTGCTGCAGAGCGCGGGAATTTAAAAAATGTGGTCCCAGAAAGCCGACGAACTTTTTGACTTACCTAATATTGATCACATGTTTTGTATACGTCTTAAGCGTTTAAAGTGCAACGATTCGCTGCAATGTTGACCAATGTTATTGCTTAGTGACGTATCCCTGGATAGCTAAACGCTGAGATGTGCAAATTTATAACGACACACTTGTGAACGTCTTGCAACGCTGTTTTAGGACAAAGTTGTAGTACTGGAGTATGTGTTTGTAAACCAACATTTCTCATTATATTGTACTGCTCTTAACAAGCATTGGGTCTATGTAGACTGATGAAATTTCTATAACCCAACTTGTTACTGCGGGGCGTCTACACGCGTTATCGCATTCGAACGTCTGCTGTTTTGATTGCTATATTGTTTTTCACACGGTTCTAGAGATAGCTTGCTTAAAACATATGTGGCACAGTTATCGCACAGTGAGCTGATTCATATTTTGGCAATATATGCAATCACAAGAGATCCCAGCCTGACATTTCGATCGTACCTTCTTTATTTTCGTTTTTCTTGCATGTTTCTTATGCCGGCGTTGATGATAATGATCAATGATATTCTAACTATTGTATATCGGGTTAGCGCGTATTCCGATTAAGCTCGTTAGCAGTCGCAGGTCATTCGCGAGTATCGGTGAGTATCGAGTATGAGCCGAACGCAATCATCATTGATTATTAGTCGCGTTAGTTCGCGAAATGCCCCGATTGCCTCTAATCTCGCACTGCGTGCCGATCACCCGTCTCGGCCGGAAGTTTCCACTCACCTACTACTATCACTACTACTACGCCGGCTGTGGTTAGCATGGTGTTCGCATTGTGGCTTGCCAGGCTGGAACAGCTTGCTTTGGCATTTGGCAACAGTTGGTTGTTGTCGTTGTCGTCGTCGCCGTCGTTTTCTTCATTATGGTGCTGCTCTTCCTGCAGCCGTAGCCGGAACGTCATAAAAGCGTTGAGCATCGCATGCTATTCGCCATACATAGTTATCCGCCCATTCCAGTGAATACCGTTTCGTCCAGTCTGCATCTATAACGGCTTTCATCGTCATCGTCAGCATTATCATCATCATCATCAGGGTTTCTTCTCCTACTTCTTCTTATTGCGATTGTGTTTTTGTTAAACAACGCGTTTCCATGAAGAGCTTTCTTAGCTAGTGGATGGCGAGTTGCGAGAACTCCAGGGTTCTTTTTAAGGTCATCCATCCAGTCGTTTGTTTGTCTAGCGGGCGAGCGAGTAGAACGTATGCCTCGGCATACTATTCGAATTTTACTTAGTATAACTTCAAGCCAAATTTGCAAATCTTAACAAAAAATTATTCGATTAGGTTTGTGTCGTTCCGAAATTGATACTGCGACTGTTAGTTTGAGAATTGCCACTGATCTCCCTCGCCGGTTCGCTGTTACGCATTCTTTACGGTACTGGCTATTAGCGCATAATACAGAATCTCTTTTTCGAAATAAGGGTAGGTAGTCTCTTATATATATATATATATATATATATATATATATATAATTGTGCTATATGTCATTTGGCATAGAAGGCACACGAAAATCAATTGCTGACTGAGGAAAGCGAACAGAAAGACATAGAGTATGTGTTCACATGCAGTTGTTGCCGATCAAAATATCGATTAGTCTCGCCCGATCAATTTTATTCAGTTGTATCATATATGGAGACGTGACGAAGGCTCTGATCCTAGGTACAGAGCTAGTCGCTGCAAGGGCATGGATGTTGGTGTTGGAGTTTGCAGCATCATGTGGCCCTACGGTAGCAACAACAGCAACAACATGTACAAGAAGAATTCCTACTGCCTTCTGCTGTTGTGGTCGTGACCGTTGTTGACGGAGACGCGGAGCCGCGGGAAATGGGATCGGTGAATGGTAGGATAAAGTGTTTATCAGCGCAGCTTGATTCAGCAGACGACAGATGATTGCCATGGTCGACTGGGGTAACAATTTCATCCGCTCATTGTTGTCACGGACGTCGTAGGCGGCTCCGTTGATTTTCTATGAGTTGTGTTCGATAGCTTTCAAGCGTCGCCTATGTTGTCCAACCTGGTGACATTCTCGCATTGTACCGGTTGCCTGATGCGAGCTCGGTGACGTTTGGTCAATAAGTACACTTTTGTACCATATGACCCGTATCACACGTGTGTTTGCTGTTAACCGCGCACGTTAGCCGATAAGAGGCGGAGCCATCGTAGAAAGACTGAGCGTGGCAAATTTGGCGGGGTTGGCCCGGCAGGGAGAAATCGACAGATTCCGAATTTTGGCAAACTCGAAAGCACGGGAAACTTTTAACAGGAAATTAAACCTATGCCAGTAGTGTGCGAATCAACGACAATTGTGTTAGCATTTGTGTTTTTCTATTGTTTGAGGGATTTCAGTAAAATGTTGAAAAATAGTTATATGTCAATGAAAAGCATTTTCGGTGTAAGACAAGAATAATGCTAAATTGTTGAGTTTAATTGTAAAATGTATATATTTAATTTTAAAGCGAGTATCGCTGTCGTGGAGAGGTAGATTGAGTCTGGTTTCATCTGTGAATAAAACGACTAGCCATTGGTCAACGGTTCAATGTTTGTGATCTTGAAAGCTTGATGTCAGTTTCTATTATCTATATGGCATTATTTCATGCGACTCACAAGCTCTATGTCGTCGCATCCAACTATATAAATTAACGAACACACTGCACATTTTAGAACATTAGAAGTTACTTGAGCAAAGACCCTTTTTAGGTACGTAGGTGGAAAAGCGTCGTCAACCAATTTATCCACTATTTGTCTATTTGATTACTTTTCTGGTAGAAGCGCGAGCGTCACCACGAGCCGAATCGGTAGCCCACAGGCAACAACAACGGCACAATAACGTCAGCAGAATCAATAACAGCAACAATGACACAACAACAGCAACAACATCAATCACAACAACGCAATAGCAAGAAGAAGCCACGCAATTGCACCAACAACAATCGTGGGGCCAGGTACATTTGACCGGACCGACGCCTGCTATTTGACGGTGTTGCTGGACAAAACAACGAGGCCCTTTCCTTCTTTTAGTCCTCTCGACCTCTCGGTTTTGTTTGGCGATACGACACAGCATCTTATGCATTCGTTCCACCGTTTGGCCACTGGTCACATTTAGGAGCAAAACTGGTCGTACCTATATAACATGTACCGGTGTAAGTTTGTTCATCGACCAACCAATCTGTTTACACCCAGCTGTCATTCTTTGAACTAGAGGAGTTGTGGCATACCGCTCATACACCTAAAGTTGTTAAAGAAAAAGCTGCTGTAAAATTTCAGAGGTAAGAGACGGCAGTTGATCTCTGGCACTCCCTTCTTATCGGTCTCGAAGCTTTGATCTGTAACAAGTAATGTGAATGTGCCCATATATATATATGTTTATATATATATATATGAATCGGAGTTTTCATATTGCTAGACGACTCAGGGGAAAATTACTTGCGTACCAAAGTGTCTTTGGAGCCTTACACATCGCGAGCTTGGTGATATCGGTGCCCTGGTTAGCCTTACTTGAGGCCAAGGATGCTGGCCCTGAGTCATCGAGTTAGTGTTATTTTCGTTTAACACTAATTATTGTTTATCACTGACTGAAAACTACTAACATTAATTATTAATTAAAAAAAAAAACACTCTTTATTCAAAATAGATTTGCGGGTAAAAGTCCACAGTTGGCCGTTCTTCAATTGTATCTCGTTGTTTTAACGTGTTGATAAGCACGGATCGGCTGCCTCTCTAGAAGACTCTAGAAAATAAGAGAGCTCAAATATTTAATACAAAAGTTGATTGAAAGTTAGCTTGCTAAAGTAGCTTGCTGGAATCTTTCTACAGCTTTGCCCTCGTCGTGATCTGCTCCCTTCGTAAGCAGGGCAGGGTAGGGCGGCCAAACCCGTGCGTTACACAACAAAATACGGGTAGAGATTGTGTCCAGATTTCGGTCGATAGAACCAGCTTTGTGGGAACGCCATTCGTGAACTTGTGCAAAAGTACCACAGGACAGGTTCAGTACGTAATGTGCCAAGCCGTTGAAGATCACAGAGCCTCGTTCTCCTCCTCGGCTAAAACATTGCCGCTGCGGACGATAATGTGAAATAGTACCCGAAATATTGGTTCGGCAACGTGCCCAACAACTGAGACCTTCTCACACCTCAACTTGGTGTATTTTGAGGTTGGATCTTGCGGTGTCTTCGCATAAGATTCAGTTTACATAACGGACCATTATGAGCGTTAAATTGGGCTTCATTCTTGCAATTTTAAACTTATTTAATAGAAAAAAGGATGGCTTGTTAAGAACACATATAATATAGGTGGAAGACTTTCGTCTCTACCACCGAAGATTCGAAACGGATAATGCGCGCCCTGAAATCTTTTAATGGAAACAATATGCGATATCTTCAGCGCGAAGAAATACTTATATATGCATTTTCTAAATCAAAACAGCTTTCTTCGTTTATCACTGCATAAAGCAAATCGCGTCGTTTTCCGCCATCTCATCGAAATGAGCTTTCCTCACCATGTCCTGGGCTTGTCATAAAACGTGTCAGCATTACACAAGCACCAATTATTATAGAACTATCAATTTACGACTTATTATATACTACACAACTAAAAGTCTGCGTTCATAATAATGCGACAATCTAAGAAGCAGCAGAAAAAACAGAACAGCACTCTGTAAAGTTATTTGGCATGGTTCCATCGCTATCTATGTCAAAAATATGAATGTTGTTATGAAATCGATGAATCTGTGTGCAAGTTTTTTTGTGGTCATTGCCATATAGGCCGGCATCATATGCTGGAAGAACTCGATACACACTATAGACACAGAAGGACTCAAGAGTTGAAATTTTTTGAGAGGCGCAGGCATACGCTGATGATATTTCGTACACACTTGAGAGCGTTGATGGCTCATTTATTTTTGTTCCACCTCTACCTATATTTAGCAAAGTACCGGGCCGGCAAGTGCGCCACTGAAGCAGGCAAAAACGAGTGATCACGCCATAGCCCTGAAACCATCGCCACGATTCCACCACCCGCTGTGGTTGCCGACGGTCCACCGCAAACCACAATTACTGGTCGATTGACTGTATGCAACTATTTTTAGAGATGCGTGTGTACCGTTTTGTTACATATTTATCAAAATAATAGTTACATTTAATAAGACGATGTAGACACGATAAAATAAATGTAGGTTCACGTTCCAGCATTAAGGAAACTTGGGGAAGGAGGAAGGCCGAAGAAAGGGAAAACCGGCAAAAATCGTGAGTTTTGCTTGCGCGTTGCTTGAAAATTAGGGAGATAGCCGCATGCAGTCGAAGCTGCTAATAGCTTAAAAATGTTGTGTAAAATGTGTAATAATTTTTCCCCCACAACATGGATCTGGAAGACCCGAGAAAGATCTCGAAGGTGACCAAAGAGCACGGATAGCGTAAGACCAGAAAACTATGAAGTACAAATTCAGAATATAATAGAAGACGCACATGGTGACCTTCGACTCAAAAATAAGTTGATTAAGGAAGAAGGCTAACATGAATTCGCTACTGTTTTTAAGGATAAAATTAAGTTGGAAACCGTGCTCGTCTGCCTTCCAAAGGCGGCGGGTGAAGCTTCCATAGCCCAGCCAAAGGTAGGTGGAAGTCCAAATCTGCTACACGTGCAAGAGCAAGAGACCACCAGACAAACTCGGTAGCTTGCTCTTTATCAGAGAGTAGGAAACGCTCAAAAATATAATGGAAAGAAACATTTCAATTTTATACGGAACAGGACAATTAAATTCCTCCAGATCTCAGAAGAGAGGTGCGGATGTGCAGAGGAGAACTGCGAATTGTTAACGAAGAACGCACAGGCACGCTAAGTAGGTCTGGTAGAATAGACTACGATAATAGAACCGACGTTGATATCACGCAAGGAAGTGAACCGGATTAACAAATGAAAGGTACTCTAGGCGTTGAGTCCCTGAGCGACCACAGATGCATACTGTCCGAAATGGAGAAGGGAGCACACAGAATATCCCTTGCGAACAGACGACGATCAAAGCCACACCAGAAAATCCGCAATAGGCTCAGAAGATTTGATCAGATCGGTGACTGCAACGCGATGCTTTGGCTAATTCCTGTCGGCAAATGCGCTCAGGTCTACAAGGAAGCAAAATGCCAACTTAGAGAACTAGTGCGCATAAGTAAATGAATTCACTAGAATCAAATTGAGCGAGGAATTCAAATCAAACCTGTGACGAATACGATGAAGCAACGAGGTGAAACTATAGGTAAAATTTTTGACTCGACATTTCCCAGGTGGGTAGTGGCTGATCATCCAGCGAATAGACACTAGAGTGGGATATGTGGAAACCTGAAGATTACCTTCTCTTAACGTCGCGGTGCCCAGGGGAAAAAGGTGAGCAGCCGGGCGCTCGGAGTCTCGACGCACCCGCTCAGGCCGGTTAAGCTTGGTATCGCTCTCGCCTATTCGGACTAACCACATGGCGGCACGGAAGCAGGGGCGAGAGCAGAGGAAACGTTGACAGCGGACGGCACGGAGACGCCTTTCCCGTGACGTTTCAAAGTAATTCCAAAGCAATACTGAGCTTAGGGGTGGGAAGGAATACGGTTTTAGTGGGTTTGTGAGTCCCACACTACTCATGCTAGCTCGTGACGCATGTGCATTAGCATCTCCAAAACCTCCCAAATAAAAAATACCACGTTTATACACTATACATGCACACAAATTTGAATCAAGAATGAACTCGCCGAACGATGGAAGCTCGAGCGGACCCCATCTTGGGGCCAGTCGAGTAGACGTCAGCTGGCATGTAACGAAAGCATTACCAAAGAGATGGGCGTGTTTGAGGGCTTTTTCTTTTCTCTAATAATAAAAAAGGAAGTCCGAAAGCCTCGCGGGTTTAGACGGACCTAGACCCCACGAGCTAAGATTTCGGCGTCACTAGGCGCCATAACTAATCTACGTCATACCTAACTCAGAATAAGGCAAACTAAAGAAAATGACTTGCTTTCAAGACTCGCACTACTGGTCTTTCGAGCCGTAGCGGTCCGGGACTTCTAACAGCCAACTCCAACGAGGGAGTGTGCGATCGGCTAATAAGAATCTGAATATTTTTAAGCAACATCGCGCGCTGGACGTACATTTAGCCAGTGCCGCTATATTAATGGGCATGATGACATAAGCCGTTGCCAGAAACCACCTAGTGACGGCGGTCTAGGGCACTAGGCAGCGCGTCCCAACGATCGGTATACTTACGTGTTAAAATATACATGCATGTAACTTAATAATGAATAAAATACTATTTCCGTCATCGTCAATCAACTTCGTCGGTCAACAACGTAGCATTGGCTTCTGATTTCCAATGGTATGTATTGCCGTAGGCTCCCGCAACCAAAAAAATATCGTAGACAATATTGTGCTGCTGGCCGGCGCTACTTGGATTTGTCCCTAATCCGTTTGAGATATTTTTATAGTATGTTGAAATTGACGAGGAAATTAGCATCATGACTTTCGTGACGGCCCGAATTGATTTGGACCAATTCCGTTTTTAGGCGCATTTAAAATAAGTATATATATATAGATATATTAATTAAGTGATATACACTGTGTACAGTTGGGCTGTGGTCTCAATTGCCAACCCCTCAGCGGCAGTATCCGCTGGAAACATCCGAATGACACTTCGGCTGGGTGCACCATGCTTCCACACGCCTTCTTCTATCTAAAGGTTAAGCTCTTTGCTCTTTCTCCTTATATCTGGCATGCTGCCGTCCTCTTCTTAGATAGAATACACGCGCCTATCAGGCATGACGCGCAACTTGACCGTTCGATAACTTTGGCAAGTTTGAAAGTATCTAATAGTACCAAAATAACATAATATTTGTCTGTGCAGCTTCGATTAGCGTATTGACTAGGTGGCCATGATTTAAGCTCATTCATTTTGAGGCGCTAGAATATGCCAAATCTTGGTTATGGTTTTTTTGTGGAATTTCCTTCTCTTCGTTGCATGCGACCGCAATCGCGCTGTTGTGGTTTTGGAAACCGTTGTAGGTCGGCATTTTGAACTCCGCACTAACATACTGTGCTAGACTATATGAGAGAGAGAGAGAAATGCGTGAACAGCAAAATCGCACGACGAAAGCAAACAGCCGAGTTATCGCCAGCAAGCAGCTATGTTTCTACTACAGATGAGATATATCGTATCCATTTCTGTCATGGGCACTTCGGTTGAAGGGCCGCGAGGGTTGAGGGTGTTCAGCCGGCCAGACTGCGGCGACGACACATGATCTCTCGACGGTGCTGTAAAAAAGAACGCGACGTTATTTAATCCCATATATATATATATATATATATATATATATATATATATATATATATATATATATATATATATATATATATATATATATATATATACATATATATATATATCTGCGGCAGAAACATCCTGCTGTTGTTTATGCAGCGTGATGCACAGATGGTATCATGAGTCAGCCGCAGTGGCAGTAGTAATGGTGGAAGCTGCAGCAACAACGCGCTATTCTCAACCGACCACGGTCGAAGCAGAGTGCGAGGCCGTTAAACAAAGTCAGTCCAGTGACGAGAACAGCGGCAGCAGCAACAGCAAAACAGTAACTGCAGCCAACAGCTACCACAACCACGACAACAACAATATTAGTAATCGTACTAACTACGAGAAGAAGAACTGCATCAACAATATTGTCAACGGCCGTCACTGTAACAATAGTATAGTATATACGCAACAACAGCCGTAGGGAGTGCGTCATCAACAACAGCAACAATAACAACAACAGCAACAACAGAAACAACAACAACGGGTACAAAGTAAGACATGTATGCGTAAGCTTGGCCGGCGAAATGGGTCGTAATGGGCGCGACGCCCCTGCCAGCATCACCATCACCATCAGCACCATTAGCACCATCAGCAGCACCAGCATCCTCCGGTCTGATGGTCCAGTCTGTTGGATATGACGACTGACCTTCATTGAACGGCGGTGCCAGCTGCTGCTTGTGGCTCGTGCGACGAACCACTTATTCCGTGGCCCTTATTTATTTTTAATCTCGGCTGAAACTCCCTCCAATCGCCCGTTATTAGCGGGCTGAAGTCGAGATAGAAGCTGAGTCGGGGCGGCCAACCCATGTCCACGGTCGATCGGTTGGTCGGTCGGTCGGTCGCGTGGTTTGTTGGTGGACGACATGATTCAGAGTGTGATTCAGTTGTTCATATCATGTCATGGTCGTCACAGTTTTGGGTTGTTTTTGTTTTGGTTGTTGTTGTTGATGTTGTTGATGTCGTCGTCGTTGTCGTCGTGCGCGTTGACGGTTAGACGGCTGACCTGTGACTAATCATGTCATGCACTGTGGCAAAAAATATACTAATACTAACCACGAAGAGAACATCGAAAAAAAATAACGACAGGGGGAAGGAAACCATGACAAACATAGTCATGGTTATCACCTATTACATGACCTAACATTTCCTAGCTCTGTCAATAGGGGCAGTTTTCTAATCTTTCTTCAACTATCTGCAGGATGCCCTGCTATGGCTGGTCTGCTCTTAGCGACATTTAAAGTAACTGCACCTTTCTTTCGCCTCATGGTCTTCTTGGAGTTCTGTATACTTCGATCACCGGATCATTCCAGTTTTTTTACCCCTTTGAAACAATACCGTTAATAACAACAGTTTTTCATATGACGGTTTTATGTTTGAAACATGTAAATTATAACGATACGTGGGTCGAATGACTCACGTTAGATATCTCTCTTGATACGTCTGGCTCGATTTAATATAATTGTATCCCGCTCGGCAAAAGCTTGTTCCACTGTAGGGGAAACACCAGCCTATCGTTACGATAAACGTGTGCTCATGATGTAAACAGCGTTTTACAGCGCTTTAGTGCTGTTGACTTTACATGTCTCGGAAAGTATCCAACAGTTAGACTGCTATTACTCAAATAATGTACTCAATAGACGCTTTGAGCAGCAGCAGCAGCGACAACAACAACAACAACAACAACAACAACAACAACAACAACAACAGTGAACCACGACCAATAGCCTAACATTAGCCGAATTTTGGCCAAGCGAATGTGAAAAGAGAGCTCTGAGATTATAGTAATAAAACCCCTAGTTTTGCAATCCACTTATTGATCCAGAATAATGGATAGTAGATTTATAAGGCGTGAGCATTGTCGGGCTTGCTAACACTCTTGGCTCGGGTAAACAAACTTGCTAACCCCATAATATTTTAGGGTCGAGGTGACTTTAAACAGCGTTTGCGGCCACCAGGTGTCACCATACTTGCACTGAATAAGCACTTGGATTCTGTCGGCTCAAAGTGTCAATCGAGGAAGTTGTACCGTTACAACCGTATGCCAAATGTTGCCAGCGTGAATTTGTAAAGAAAATTGTTCAAAACATTATAATTCGCGATTATATTACAACAATTGTAATTCACGATTCGAACAACATTTCAAATTAAGACCAAGGGCATTGAGTCAGTCTAGCTACTAGGCATAATTTTAGTCGTATAGCTACTAGGCATATTCGCTAAACTCGTTATCCATGTGTTTACAGGTTCTGAAATGAATTTATAAACATAAAAACAACTCATCACAATAGACAGCAGTGCCGCTTGATGGCGTAAGCTTGTGCTTCTCGGGTAATGACAGACCTGAGAGCTCACAGAATTGATCTTTAAGTCACAGCCACAGAGCTTTATGGATATATGTTCATATATGTGGACCCTCCTGAAGCGTATTAAATGTTTCGACATGCCACATGGTACCTAGTCGATCAAGCTCACCGATCTGTGCTGAGCTAGGGTTACGTCACCAATTCGCGAAATCAAAGCGACGACTGTCGGCTGGATTACTGTTAGCCGCTCAGCATTATACACGTAGTATATCGATGCACTTCATAACAGCATAGCTCGGCAACGCCGCGCATAACTGGATTTTTGTAACGTCAAGGTGTAACGTAACCTGTAACGCCTCCACGAAAACGACAAGGCTGCCGTCGTAAAACAAGTTGATGCTTTGTAACCGGCGGATCATATACAATCATATGTGAATATATATATATATATATATATATATATATATATACAGGTAGTTCAATAAGTTCTTAGAATGAAAACCGAGAATTTTCCAAATCATGTTTTTAAATTTTTCTTATTCGATATACTCCCCGAGAAGCTCAATACACTTTTCCCACCGAGTCTTCAGAGCTTTCATACCTCTTGAGTAGAATTCCGCGTCGTTAGACTGAAAATAGGCATTGACAGCAGCCTTAACCTCTTCATTGCTGGAAAAACGCTTTCCACCGAGACTATTTTTCAAATGTCCGAAGAGGAAATAATCAGAGGGGGCCAGGTCTGGAGAATAGGAGGGTTGTTCAATAAGTTCGAACCTCAGTTGGGCCAGTTTTGCCGATGCTTGCCGGGACTTGTGTGCAGGAGCATTGCCCTGGTGAAACGGGACAACCTTCTTCTGCAAAGCGGGCCGTTTCACGATGAGTTCTTGCTAACGGCAATCCAACAGTCTTGCATAATATTCTCCTGTGATCGTTTTACAGCTCTCAAGGTAGTCGACCAGCATTATTCTACGTTGGTCTTAAAAAACTGTAGCCATCACCTTTCCGGTCAATGCCGTTGTCCGCACCCTCTTCGGAGGTCCTTCATCAGGTGCTCACCATTGGCAAGATGCTTCTTGGGTCTCGGGAGTGTAGTGATGAACCCGGCTTTCATCGACGGTCATGAATCTGCACCAAAAATCCGACAGATTGTTCGACATCTTGGCCAAATTTCGCTGTAAAGCCAAAACAGGCGCGTCTTTTTGGCCTTGGTTGAGCAAATGCGGCAGCCATTTTGCTCTAAGCTCTTTCATCTTCAAGTTTTCGTGTAGGATAAAATGCACACTGCCTAAACTAATCCCTAATGCCTCCGCTATTTCCTTAATGTTCATTCGCTGATCTGTGCCAAGAATTTTTCGCACTTTCTCTACGTTTTCCTCATCAGTTGCCGTTTTTTGGCCTCCTGGACGTAGTTCATCCTCGGTGCTCCTGCGACCTCTTTTTAACACATTAATCCAGTTGGAAACAGTGGCAAAACATGGCGCAGAGTCACTGTACGTCTCGTCTAACTCAATTTTTACTTGGGTCGCATTCCAACCTTTGAAATAAAAATGCTTGATAACCACTCGAAACTCTTTTTTCTCCATTTTTAAAAATCACGCCGATACGTTGCACGGGGAAAGCTATCAAACGAAATCGCAACGGCCAATCACCATAATATATTGAGTGCTAGCAGTCGAAAAGTTGCAGTTCCTATTAGCGGTGAAAGCGTGCCAAAATTCGAATTCTAAAAAGCTCATTCTAAGAACTTATTGAACTACCTGTATATATATATATATATATATATATATATATATAGGATGTTCCGTATAGCAGTATGACATATTTAAAGTAACAGAAAAACAAGAGTGTCTAAGATAACAACAACAGCAACAACAGAAACAACAACAACGGGTACAAAGTAAGACATGTATGCGTAAGCTTGGCCGGCGAAATGGGTCGTAATGGGCGCGACGCCCCTGCCAGCATCACCATCACCATCAGCACCATTAGCACCATCAGCAGCACCAGCATCCTCCGGTCTGATGGTCCAGTCTGTTGGATATGACGACTGACCTTCATTGAACGGCGGTGCCAGCTGCTGCTTGTGGCTCGTGCGACGAACCACTTATTCCGTGGCCCTTATTTATTTTTAATCTCGGCTGAAACTCCCTCCAATCGCCCGTTATTAGCGGGCTGAAGTCGAGATAGAAGCTGAGTCGGGGCGGCCAACCCATGTCCACGGTCGATCGGTTGGTCGGTCGGTCGGTCGCGTGGTTTGTTGGTGGACGACATGATTCAGAGTGTGATTCAGTTGTTCATATCATGTCATGGTCGTCACAGTTTTGGGTTGTTTTTGTTTTGGTTGTTGTTGTTGATGTTGTTGATGTCGTCGTCGTTGTCGTCGTGCGCGTTGACGGTTAGACGGCTGACCTGTGACTAATCATGTCATGCACTGTGGCAAAAAATATACTAATACTAACCACGAAGAGAACATCGAAAAAAAATAACGACAGGGGGAAGGAAACCATGACAAACATAGTCATGGTTATCACCTATTACATGACCTAACATTTCCTAGCTCTGTCAATAGGGGCAGTTTTCTAATCTTTCTTCAACTATCTGCAGGATGCCCTGCTATGGCTGGTCTGCTCTTAGCGACATTTAAAGTAACTGCACCTTTCTTTCGCCTCATGGTCTTCTTGGAGTTCTGTATACTTCGATCACCGGATCATTCCAGTTTTTTTACCCCTTTGAAACAATACCGTTAATAACAACAGTTTTTCATATGACGGTTTTATGTTTGAAACATGTAAATTATAACGATACGTGGGTCGAATGACTCACGTTAGATATCTCTCTTGATACGTCTGGCTCGATTTAATATAATTGTATCCCGCTCGGCAAAAGCTTGTTCCACTGTAGGGGAAACACCAGCCTATCGTTACGATAAACGTGTGCTCATGATGTAAACAGCGTTTTACAGCGCTTTAGTGCTGTTGACTTTACATGTCTCGGAAAGTATCCAACAGTTAGACTGCTATTACTCAAATAATGTACTCAATAGACGCTTTGAGCAGCAGCAGCAGCGACAACAACAACAACAACAACAACAACAACAGTGAACCACGACCAATAGCCTAACATTAGCCGAATTTTGGCCAAGCGAATGTGAAAAGAGAGCTCTGAGATTATAGTAATAAAACCCCTAGTTTTGCAATCCACTTATTGATCCAGAATAATGGATAGTAGATTTATAAGGCGTGAGCATTGTCGGGCTTGCTAACACTCTTGGCTCGGGTAAACAAACTTGCTAACCCCATAATATTTTAGGGTCGAGGTGACTTTAAACAGCGTTTGCGGCCACCAGGTGTCACCATACTTGCACTGAATAAGCACTTGGATTCTGTCGGCTCAAAGTGTCAATCGAGGAAGTTGTACCGTTACAACCGTATGCCAAATGTTGCCAGCGTGAATTTGTAAAGAAAATTGTTCAAAACATTATAATTCGCGATTATATTACAACAATTGTAATTCACGATTCGAACAACATTTCAAATTAAGACCAAGGGCATTGAGTCAGTCTAGCTACTAGGCATAATTTTAGTCGTATAGCTACTAGGCATATTCGCTAAACTCGTTATCCATGTGTTTACAGGTTCTGAAATGAATTTATAAACATAAAAACAACTCATCACAATAGACAGCAGTGCCGCTTGATGGCGTAAGCTTGTGCTTCTCGGGTAATGACAGACCTGAGAGCTCACAGAATTGATCTTTAAGTCACAGCCACAGAGCTTTATGGATATATGTTCATATATGTGGACCCTCCTGAAGCGTATTAAATGTTTCGACATGCCACATGGTACCTAGTCGATCAAGCTCACCGATCTGTGCTGAGCTAGGGTTACGTCACCAATTCGCGAAATCAAAGCGACGACTGTCGGCTGGATTACTGTTAGCCGCTCAGCATTATACACGTAGTATATCGATGCACTTCATAACAGCATAGCTCGGCAACGCCGCGCATAACTGGATTTTTGTAACGTCAAGGTGTAACGTAACCTGTAACGCCTCCACGAAAACGACAAGGCTGCCGTCGTAAAACAAGTTGATGCTTTGTAACCGGCGGATCATATACAATCATATGTGAATATATATATATATATATATATATATATATACAGGTAGTTCAATAAGTTCTTAGAATGAAAACCGAGAATTTTCCAAATCATGTTTTTAAATTTTTCTTATTCGATATACTCCCCGAGAAGCTCAATACACTTTTCCCACCGAGTCTTCAGAGCTTTCATACCTCTTGAGTAGAATTCCGCGTCGTTAGACTGAAAATAGGCATTGACAGCAGCCTTAACCTCTTCATTGCTGGAAAAACGCTTTCCACCGAGACTATTTTTCAAATGTCCGAAGAGGAAATAATCAGAGGGGGCCAGGTCTGGAGAATAGGAGGGTTGTTCAATAAGTTCGAACCTCAGTTGGGCCAGTTTTGCCGATGCTTGCCGGGACTTGTGTGCAGGAGCATTGCCCTGGTGAAACGGGACAACCTTCTTCTGCAAAGCGGGCCGTTTCACGATGAGTTCTTGCTAACGGCAATCCAACAGTCTTGCATAATATTCTCCTGTGATCGTTTTACAGCTCTCAAGGTAGTCGACCAGCATTATTCTACGTTGGTCTTAAAAAACTGTAGCCATCACCTTTCCGGTCAATGCCGTTGTCCGCACCCTCTTCGGAGGTCCTTCATCAGGTGCTCACCATTGGCAAGATGCTTCTTGGGTCTCGGGAGTGTAGTGATGAACCCGGCTTTCATCGACGGTCATGAATCTGCACCAAAAATCCGACAGATTGTTCGACATCTTGGCCAAATTTCGCTGTAAAGCCAAAACAGGCGCGTCTTTTTGGCCTTGGTTGAGCAAATGCGGCAGCCATTTTGCTCTAAGCTCTTTCATCTTCAAGTTTTCGTGTAGGATAAAATGCACACTGCCTAAACTAATCCCTAATGCCTCCGCTATTTCCTTAATGTTCATTCGCTGATCTGTGCCAAGAATTTTTCGCACTTTCTCTACGTTTTCCTCATCAGTTGCCGTTTTTTGGCCTCCTGGACGTAGTTCATCCTCGGTGCTCCTGCGACCTCTTTTTAACACATTAATCCAGTTGGAAACAGTGGCAAAACATGGCGCAGAGTCACTGTACGTCTCGTCTAACTCAATTTTTACTTGGGTCGCATTCCAACCTTTGAAATAAAAATGCTTGATAACCACTCGAAACTCTTTTTTCTCCATTTTTAAAAATCACGCCGATACGTTGCACGGGGAAAGCTATCAAACGAAATCGCAACGGCCAATCACCATAATATATTGAGTGCTAGCAGTCGAAAAGTTGCAGTTCCTATTAGCGGTGAAAGCGTGCCAAAATTCGAATTCTAAAAAGCTCATTCTAAGAACTTATTGAACTACCTGTATATATATATATATATATATATATATATAGGATGTTCCGTATAGCAGTATGACATATTTAAAGTAACAGAAAAACAAGAGTGTCTAAGATATTTTAAAATGCAGATATAAAGCTATTTCTAATGTAATACAATATTGGTGCAGTGGTGATATGTCTCTGTTTTTACAATCCACATGCGGAAGGCTCAATGTTTTTGCTCACATATATAAGACTTAACTAAATAAATATGCGTTTCGTGGGTCTATTAAACATTTTAACATTAAGCAGTTTTATTTTAAAAAAACTCGCAAAAATGTCTGAACCTTGTTGAAACCAAAGTTCACTCGTGTTAATTCTGGCCAAATTCGGTCAAATACAATTAAGGATGGTGCTGTAAAAACGCTCGCCATTCACCGTGGAGTAAAACATAGGGTTTAACGATTTCTTTGAACATAAAAGAATGGATTCCGTCAAAAAATACAATTTTGTTTACAAAATTGGCATTACGCTGCATCATCTCGCAAGGACGCTGGGCGACATTTAGTCGCTTCTAAGGCTTGAGCTCTTGTGTCAGCTGAATCCTTTATAGATACATCGATAGACCCGACCTCAAAATACACCAGGTGGAGGTGGGCAACAGACCCAGTCGTTGGACACGTTGCCGAATACTTATACACCGATACTTCAAATTACTGTTTTACAGTGTCGGCCACAGCCGCGATATTTTCCGCCGAACCAGCGCTCTGTGGTCTTCCACGGCTTGGTACTTCATGTACTGAACCTGTCATGTAAAAACGTTTGACACGTTCATGAATGGTGCTCTCACAAAGCCGGCCGGTCATGTCGGCCATAAATTGCGCGAAGAGGTCGCCAGCATTCCCGTACAGAACTTATCTTTTCATGATGAATGTTCAATTGACAATCTCCACGCGTTCTTCCTTTGAGTAACGCTCTATGTAGCAGTTGGCACCCCTACCCATTCTGTTAACGAAGATAGTGGATCGCGGAACGGAAGATGCCAGCTGATGACTACAAAACTATATCTATTCTAAGGGTGATGTTAACTAAAGATAGGCCAAAGAGCAAAAGTATTTCGCGTCATATCCAAGAAATGGGAGATATTTGCCCTCGCTGTCTTCGTTCATTTGTTTCACTAGTTCTTGCCGGATTGGCGTTGTGCTTCAGAAGAGTAATAATCATTTACGGAGTATGCATATGGCTGGGCATTTTTAACGTCAGTTTAGTATATCGCTTCTCAACCTGTACAGAAGTATCACGTTCTATTTTCCTTAACCTCTCAGATATGTCAGGTTTCGGAAATCATTTGAGACTGCACATTTGTATTCAACTATATGTTGGTATTTGCTTAAATCTTGATCATTCTTCCAACAAGGGGTTTAAACTGGGGGGTATTTGTGACAGACATCTATGTGACATCCCGCATATGCGACAGACGTCATTACACCGATGTATCTGATCAGTTTATTTTTAGCAAGGTAATAATCACGGATGGAGTCAACCTAATTTTCGTCTTAGAGAGGGTATGTCAGAGGTTTTATGTATATTTTTAATTTTCCCTCTATTTTAATTGATGTCAAACGTGACGCGGAGTAAATTACATAACAAATTATTTGAATGAAGGCCATTTGATGTACCTTCTGAGTGCTTCACTCATCTTGCATTAGGCGTCATCTTCCATTACCTTTTTCTACCATTCGTTTTTCCCAATTCGGCCATAAATAAGCCTTGGTTAGCACATCCACGATGTGTCACCTGCGGTATCCAATTCAGCCAATGGAATTGACTGACGACCAATCAATGACCATCGACAAATTGACACCATTCCAAATGAACCTATCTTTGGTGATTAACGGTTCACTCTAACGTCCGAACGTCACGCTACGTTTACAGGGTCCAGACCTCACCATCGTTGAAGTCGCGCTCGACACTCTTGACGATCGCTGACCTTAGAAATAAAATCAAAAATAAAGATGTGGGATATAAAAGTATGCTTGACTAATAAACTTATATATCCATATTCAATAGTGGTTTATGCATATATTTATATAAATATATATATCTGCGACCACAAGGACTGTTGGCGGAGACCCTAGAAATCTCAGCATATGTCCGTTTTTGCTGCCGCTCCAAGCGTCCCTGATATAAAAGGGTGATATGTGTATTTAGGTACACTTGTGAAGCGAATTATAAATCTATCTATTCATATGCACGCTTACTTATAATGTCGACATTTGTTGTTTATTTCAGGGAGCAATTTGTGATCATTGACGCGTTAGACCGTTGGCAGGGTAGGAAAGCTGTATTGAAGCCGTGCCTCTAACGGCCGGTGTGCCAAAATATGGACGGGCGTCATCGTGGCTTTGGATTGTGGCGGCGTAGGCTGCTTGTAGCCTGCGTCCTAGTTGCCGTCATCATGCCATCTTCCGCAGCAAGGCTTGGTGTGTACCAGAAGAAAGGTTTTGGGGTTAGAGTTTTTCTTTGGCAATCTGTCTACATACTACATTTATGGGATATTATAAACTACGTGACATTGTTCGACACGTGTCATCCGATATCGACATATTTACGAAACATTGATGATACTCGCTACGAGCGGACACATGATGATACATTTCTATTTCCGTAGCAACGTAATCGATGTCATACCAACGAATCGTTGTTGCGCGTACACCTATTTCTAGCACTAGGAAATTTCTTCAACATAGTTTAAACATTTGTACTAAACAAACATTACTAAGAGACACTAACAACTATGCGTGAGCAGACTCCACGTAGACCACGATGCCTGTGTACGGTACGGTGACACTCCGTTTATGCAAAGAAAGGGTAACGTCGCGTATTGTGACTCTGTTGCGAGTATAGTGGGCTATAGAAAATTTGTTGGCGACGTTACAGAAACAGTGTGAAATGTGTCGATTGAATAAAGCGTCCACGTTTAAACTGTACGATTCACATATTTCGCAGTGGACGATGCTTCCGAGGAGCAGCAGGCCGGGCCGCGCGAGCCTTCGATGGTTCCGCTTGAGTGGGTTCTGCCTATATCCGGCGTTCAGCTGGATTCAGGTGCAGCTAGCACCGAAGTCATGGTGAGCACCGATGGAGATGACAACCGTGATACCAATGACGGCATCAATCAGTACCCGGACGAAGCATTTTATTCGAACGTCGGCCCTAATCCATACGCTCGAGACATGATGGGCTCCTGGGGACCGGTCGGCTCCTCCAGCGAGGAAGACGATTCATCCGATGAGACAGCAAACGATCGAGACAGCAACCTACGAAGAATGAGTACGTAAGACAAAGAGCGGATTTCGCTAGGGCCAAACTGTCTTTTCTTTTTCTGGGAACGCACCCCTTTTCAAAACAACAGCACTATACACGGATGATATATATATATATAGGGCGGGGTAGAGCGGGTATACGATATTTCAAGGGCGAGTAGGCTATTGGCGGATGCCAGGGCAGGGATGTTGAACACAAGGATACAACGAGCTAAACATAGGGAGGGAGAATGTCGACCGAATGTCGACCTTGTGGGTTAGGAAATAATTCAAATGAACATATTGCAAAAGAGTGTACAGCCTTGGGGGGACTAGATATATAGACCAGTCGGAGGTCCGAGATTTAGAACCAAATGTTAGAAAGGACCAGGTCAATATCGCAAACAAGAGGTTGTCCCAAAAGAAGGCAAACACTTACTAGATATTGGAGGATAGATTGATGATATAGATGCGTAGGTAATATATATGCTGCCGCTGTAAGCGCCTCTGATATAAAAGGATGACATGTGTATTTGAGTATACATGTCAATATGAATAAATCACATATATGTATGTATATATATATATATATATATATATATATATATATAGGCGCGTACACTGTAGGTGTCATCCCACGGCGCCATGTCTACACCAGTTTTGACAACACGATTTTTGTAACGAAACGAACACACCGGACAATAATACCAACAACAACGACAAGAACGTACTCAACGGGAAGCAAAAATGACTAGCATTAATTTCAGATACATCGATATGGTGTCTAGGCAGGAAAGGAACAGTATAACAGAGCTGGCCTCCTCTAAGATGACAACACCGTATTGCAAACATCTCAATGTAGTTTCTAGTTGATATATATCTCACCTATAAAAGGCTTGCTGAGTAATAAATACTGAATATGCTTTTAATATTTACAGTTGAAGATGCTGTAAAACAGTCTCGACCGTTCATGCCCGAAATGCCCGGAATTATGCTCGGGGCCCCACAGCAGGTGCGGTATCGGTTTTTGTGTGTAATATAGAAATTAAGTGGCAAAATGCATGATGCATGAAGTTGTGGTATCGTTGCTAAAGCTACGGTAGTGAGAACTCACAAACCCATTCGCATTCAGTCGTTCTCTTTGCTCCTTTTTAGGGTGGCCGTTACACTGTCTTTCTGTTGTTGGCCGTAACTACTGCTATTTTCGGTTGGCTACTTTAGGTTGCCAATTAGGCTGCTCGACTTATCCAGCTTAGTTCTGTGCAGCGATTTTTCTCTTCCGAGCGTTCACCATAGACAAGGACTCCTTGTTCTTCGGCGCCCCCTCGAGCGCCTTTACTGACATGTTAGGGGAATTCCAAGTTGTAGGTTGCAAGTGAGAAGCTTTTGTTTAGCGCTGAAAAGCGTACCGTGCTTACGTCCACCACGTCGGAACGTTCGACGTATAAGAGAGTCAATTCTGGTAATTGCAACTGTAGCATCAACGCTATCATATGGACGTGATGCTGATAGCAGCCTCACGTGTGGTTGCGCGAGCGAGCCTTGTTTAAGGCTGTACCATTTTTGAAGTAAGGGAGTATTGATCTATTACCGTTTGCAGGTTGGCCGGGCTGAAGTGCTTTTTATTGCTAGTTTCACTCGTTTAGGGTATCTATTCTATGTGGCAGGGTGGTCCAGGAGACTAGTGGGGAGCTGGTCATGGTTGTCATCTTCCGGGTTGTCGATCCCCATTGTTGATCGAATTTCTTTGAGCAATGCTTATTGAGAATAGGTTATAAAACCATATCGCTAAAAGTCAGCGGCCATGCTGTTATAAGGATTGTTGCTGAAACCCTGGATATATCAAAATGTCCGGCCCTCGATGCATTGAAGATTTACCTCACGGTGAGTCCGAGCTCGTAGGGAACGGAGGGAACCTATAATTTAAAAAAAATATATAATCTTAGAAAGTATATATTCTACTGAGCAGCGGTTCCTTCTTCTCGGGCTTGCTGGAGGCTAGTGGTCCCATTTCTAGGGCTTAGGGAAGCTATCTACTGGTATAACTGCTGTGGACGTTGTGCGACTTGCTCCTGCTATGTTAAGCTCCACAGGTATTTGTGTCTTGTTGAGAAGGCGTTTTTGGTTCGGGTAGTCGTGTGCTCCAATATAGGTGCGGCATATAGGATAATGTTCTCGACTACTAATGCCAAAACACGGCGCCATGACTCGGTTGCTTCTCGAACACACTAGAGAATTATTTGCCGTTCTGCCGTGCTTCTTGTTGCTGCGTAGCGTACATGTGCGTTTCGGGAAGACTCTATCCAAGATCTCTCAACATGTTTATAGTGCATTACCATATTCCAATACTATCAAAAACCCCGTATATATATATATATATATATATAGGCAAACGCTGCGTAGATTTATTATGTAGCGCGACTTTATTGACAGCAATAGGTTGTATGTTTAAGGTTGACGCTTATTAGGCTCTCACGTTTTTACTAGTCATATCATTTTCAATCGCAATGTTTATTTAATGAACAGGCTAGCGAGGATTCGGACAGTGACTCTGCTGAAGATGAAGTCCTGTTGAGGAGACCCGAAGACGGAATTGAACGCGAAGGATCGCCAGGAATCGAGGCCTGGAAACGCTTGGTCGCTCGGGCAGAACTCATGAGGCTAATGTCAAAGCGTAAGTGCAACCCACGTTCTGTCACTCAGGCGACTTCGAGTGAAGTAGATGCTAAGTCTAATACGTTCGAGAATGAAATTTGGCTTAATGCCAAAGATTCCTGTTTATATAAGATTGGTTTTTAATTAATCAAAGCGTGGTCTTTATATAATAAATGCGATTCGGTTGTTGTGCGTGTGTAGTGCAATTGTCGAATCATTTAGCACGTGAGAGTCGTGCGAGTCGGCAGTCGATTTATTCGAATAAATTGGTGCAATCAGGTTGTGTGTGCAGCTATTTAGTTATAGGCCCAACAAACAGTCCACTTTTGTGATCATACTTGACAATTGTAATGTATCCTTGACTCCGTAGGTTGTTCGAGCAAATATCAAATAAGTGTCTAGGTATTTTTTTACATAAACGGCCTACCGTATCTGCGCACAAAATCTTTACACTGAGCCGTGTGTTCTATCTATTGTTTTTGCAGTTGAAGAGTTCAGGCTGGCTGAAGCAAATAAAAACAGTCTATCAGATGGTCTGAAAGTGCAACAGAATAATGAAATGGAGCAACACGAACAACTGCTCCAACAGGAGCAAAACCAACTGCAGCAAGATCAAGCGGCACAAGCCAATACCAACGACGAGTTTGTGCTGCGGCTGAAACCATCAGCCACCGAGGACGAAGGTATGATTTTTGTTATGGCAATCAGTCTCAGCGACTGTCTATTAATTGCGTTGATCTAGACAAATTAGATTCAACCCAGATTTAGTATCAGCGTCGAGACTTGGCTAATCCAAGCGAAAGACGCGTCGCGTTATTAACTGCGCCGTTTGGGAAATGCGCAGTGACGCGCATTCCTCTGATGCATTCATGTCTCTTTACATACATTTACGTCTCTCGTGACACCTTAGATAGAACGCCTTAAAATGTCTGCAATTTTTTTCGCTCTTACAACTACATTTTCGACGATCGTAATGAGTTAATATGCATGCGGCATGATAGAGTTAAATGCGCCTATCGTTAGTGCGTCTCGTTACTGGATTTAGTGGTTTATAACGACGCGTTGGTCGATTAGTTTGCATACTAATTTGATGAAGAAATGTTGACCCATTCTGGAGCAACGGTGATTGTAACTCCGGACTCTAGTCAGTCAGCGCGAGTATACATCTTTGTTTTCAATCCTGCTGTAGCCACTTGCTCGACTGCCCTAAATTCAGTTAGCTTCTCACGGGAACTAACTAAATTGCGTGGGCTCGTACGAGGGGATGAGCTAAAATGGAATAGCCGAACCCGAAATGTTCAGCACCTGCGTAACTCTTTTCCTCAACTTCAGGGCTTTAATATCAATATCTAATGGTATAGGTGTGCACTCTTTGTATGCGTGTGCCTTTTGCGTATTTGCGATGGGGTGATTTGTTTCGAAGCAGACCGCTTGTCGATGAACTTTGAGGCGCCGGCTCACGAGACGAGTGCTGACCAGCTGGGGCTACCCATGTTACCCGGCGGTGAAGTGCAGCAGCAGCAGCAACAGCAGCAGCTATTCGAGAGGCCCAATGACACATCCTACGGCGGCGTATCGATTGTGTTCGTGCCGGTATGGCGCATCATCGAACGAACCGTCTACCTGACGTCGAGTCGGCCAACGACCAACGACACCGCCGATAACGCCTGGCTCGCAGGTAACCACTCATCTACGCAAAAGTCACGCCCGTGTCTTGACTTCGTGCAAGCATGATAGCAGGAACTGTCATTTGTAGTAGGGTCGAAGACAGTGTTTTATATTTATATATACATATGTATGTATGTATGTATATATATATATATATATATATACATATAAATATATAAGCACCATATCAGCATGGTGAGTTTGGCTTGTCTTTGTGGGGAATGTTGCTTGTACGGTACGTGTTTATCCGGACTCGCAGTTTCCCGTCGGCAAGGCGTCAGCCGACCTTACAGGGCTAGTATTCTCAGCGGATAATCCGATATGTATTTTTGCCGGTCGTAAGGGCTCCCGTCGTCTGCGAACAGCCTCATCTAGTAATTTATACTAATAACTACTGCTGCCTTTTGTAAGATACAGTTCTTAGACAAACCCGCGGCCACGCAGTAAACGGTAATGCATTCCAATTTCATGCCGCACTTTAGCGGGTTTGAATCATCAGGTCCACATGGCTCCACTGTCTAACGAGCAGCTCTCCTGTTTAGGCCGGCGCCAATTTCTGCAAAGGCATGTGTTTCTTTGTGCGGTCCACAAGCGTTTTCTACGCGGAGGGTCTTCTCTTTAGTCGCAATATCGCACGTTATCTTGCGGTGCTCGAAGTTTATTTTTTACTTGTTTATTGAATAGAATCAGGCGTATATGGTCGTCTTCGCATCTCTTGGCTCATATGCCGTGACATTAGCGCAGGTTTTTAAGATTTCCCTTACCTCCATCACTTAAATTGACCATCTCTCATTTCCCATCATCGTTAGGGGTTGGGCCTTTGGCGTCAATGTCCAATGATTGCTCTCTGTCTTCCTTTTTTCGAATGTACTCCACTGGAGTCCGCTATTAGATAGCCTAGTATTTTCATGGTTCATCTGCCTTTTCTGTTGGCCTGCCTTCCAGTCTATTTCCAGCCCTTCTTGACATGGTAATTTGGCGTTGCCGTTTGTCGGACTGGACACGCCTTCTAAAACTTGATTATATTTAAAACCCACCGGGATTGTAACTGTTCGAGAGTTCTTTCGTTGCCTCATTTCCCTACCTTTTCTCTTAGCATCATATTAATGATGGGTAGTTTTAGCCATCATTTATGACAATTTTAAGATATTTATATATTTTGCCACTGCAGCTGTTGATTTTTGATCGCGTCATGCTATGCTCCGAGAATATAACTGTTGCGGCTTAAAACTACTCTTACTTTTTAACATTCGGGTTAATTGTTACGTGTTGGTCCTTTCCAATCAGTGCAGTCGTTTCTAATAGGGTCTGGACGTCCTCGTACATGCGGCCCACGATGACCAGATCTTTAGCAGACAACAGTCCTGGAATTTTGTCTGCGTTATTTCTTCAGCTGTCTGGCGATTCTGTTAGCCAACTAGTGTGCTGTCTAGGTAGAAGTGTCTGATCAAGCCGACGCATATCGTGGTTCATACTATCCGCTGAGCTTATTCATAATACGGTTAAACATATCAGATATGTAAGGTCAGCACGAAGAAGGTTAGCTTACCTACGCCTATTTGATCTGAACGCGTTTTGCATTTCCCCCACTAATCTTGTTTCTTATCTTTCCACTCCTTTATATTGGTAAATATTGTGTAATCAGTCGGTTCGGCAATATTTGCAGGTATAGTAATCGGTCAGTAAGTCTTCAGGTTCCCTCTGTTCAAAATACTTTCTCTAAGAGCGTTATCATTAAAGTGGTGCAATCTTCACAAATATTCTCGTCGCCATCTTGGATTGCATTAAACAGTTCGGCTAGATAGGTACTTCTTCTTTGCCTAGGCTCTCGTGGGTTTATGCTGATTTGGCGTCTAAGCCCGTTGCGGTGTGTATTTATGATTATTATTATTATTATTATTATTATTATTATTATTATTATTATTATTATTATTATTATTATTATTTTTTTTTTGCTGACGAACATATATGGTACATTTATTCATTGTAGTTAATTACCAACGGTGGGAACATGACAATTTGGTCCCTGCGAACGTGTGCACTTTTACGAAGGGTTCAATATAGGAACCAACCATCTCTGGAGGGTTCCCCGGACCGAAGCCGCGTTGCCCCGTTGCACATCCAGCGACAGACGCTGTCTGAGAAATTATTATTATTATTATTATTATTATTATTATTATTATTATTATTATTATTATTATTTATTCAATTTCTCGGTGTTTCCCTGCAATTGTGGGATCTAAACGTGTACCCGCCTAGGCTCACCCCCGCTCCTCAATCCATAGAGCCGATGACAGCGGCGGCGTTTCCCCTACACACTGCGAGCGAGAGTTTCTGACGTAGAAACTCACCCTCGCGCTGGTCACCCGTGTTAGCACTGATTTTGATACCTAGGTCTTTAAGGAAGATACTTGTGTTTTTGCTGATTGGGCCCATCGTTTCCATGGCGACGGGTACGAAGTAGTATCTTCCCTCCAGGTCAGAGTATTTGCGTTTTTTTGCGATCTCAGCATGTTCGGCAACCCACCCTGACAGGGTAGCGCTATGCATCAAGTATGACGGAGCCACTGTACATGATACCGTGGTATCCCATACCAGGCATTTGCCCTTAGACCATGGCGGAATGGTGACGCCGTCGGGTCTTTTGTCGTCTTCGAAGCCCAACCTGGGCTCTAGGGTGCTTGGTATGCCGGCTCTACAAAGAGCCTTCTTTAAGACTACGTTGATTTCCGCGTGTCTGCGAGTCCTACTAGGGCTCTTAGAGCAGCTTAAAGGATGCAGTCCGTCCTTATCCACTGTTTTTCCACATGCATTATTATTATTATTATTATTATTAATCCCAGATTAGGTAAACATAAGCATGTACATCAATCACAACTAGTGGTTCTTTCACATCGCTGGATCTTCTTTCATCTTGCGAGTTCAGTTGGACACACTTATCCAACTGCCTTTAAGAAGATCCCACTATCCAGTCTTGTTTCGGTTTCCGGCCTACGACTACGCTCCTTACTGCTGCTAACATTGTATGCCTTCCCCTATAGGTATGTGCCTTCTAAGCCCGGCTGACCCCCAAAATGTTGTATCCTCCACGTTTCCGTCGGTAACAAAAACGTCGATCACAGACGCCCCAGTGCTACATTCGGAGTGCTTAGGCCTGGCTCGCTGACTAACCAATATCCGATGAAATCCCCCGCTAGAATCATCGGTGCCTTTCTTGGCACCGCTTCGACCTCAAGCATGATACGCTCTGTCATGACCTCAATGAACTCTACACCTGCCGGTTTTACATAGGCTGCCACAATTTTAACCGCTCTTGACGCTATTGCTACTAAGTCTTCTGCTATTATTCCTATTGTAATTTCTACGATTTTTGCTCTCGTATATACTGCCTCCCCCCTACTTGGCCTAATTCGTCCCTCACCTTTATTCGTCCCTCACCAGTGTGTGATGTCCGTAAAAGCCCCCCAAAGTAAAAGGTTTGACAGACCAAGTTTCTGTCAAAATTAGAATATCCACTCACCGAAGTGCTTCTGGGCCTAACAGATCTCAGGCGCCTTGCCCTTCGCACTTCCACAGCACTACTTTATTAACCTGTGTAAGCCTTTCTGGATTGCGATTCCTTCATTTTCTTACGTTCTTCTGTGGAGTCAAAATTTTTGTATTCGGCGCACTCATCAAATGTTTCTGATAATTGGGCCCAGTCTTTCCCGGGGCGTCACTGAGTTTGTTTTATCTACGAGCCGTGGTGCTGTGGTTATCGCAGAAATCTGTATTTTGTAGGGGTGCCGCAGTTTTATTGGCATTGCCACAGAAAGCTGGCCCAGGCTATCTAGAGTCAGCCAGCGAGATAGCGTCCACTGGGCTCTGTTGTGGCTGTGTCATTGCCCTGCTTACTTCGCGTATGACGACAGGCAGTACAAACTCCAAGACCTTTGAAATAACCGTCGTGATAGTGTCCTCTATGATTGGAGACAGCCTGCGGGGCACTTCTTCCACAATACTGTCTGTTGATGGTTGTGCCGATAGGTTTGGCTGTTGTGAAGGAGTTGCCGGCTTTAGTTCGACACGGTCAACGTCATCTACGTGCGTCGTGGTCGTAGGGATACAAATTTCATTGTCAACTTTTGTACCCCATTATTTACAATCAAAGACCAGCTTCGTAAAATTTTCGGATGCTTGAACGTTGGATACTAGTGTGGAGAATGGGACCAACGGAGCGTCGTGCTGCTTCTGTACTGTGCTTCCTGAGGGATCTGATTCTACTGTGCATAGGTATTTGAGTCGTTGTTTTCTTCTGTTTTGATGTCCTATTACTTTGCTCTTTTTGACGCAGGTTTTCTGAGATATATTTTGTTATGTTTCCTGGCATGTCTACCATTATAGAAACACGATCTTATATATGGCAACGTGTAGGATCTGGTCGTGCAGCCATATTTTTCTTATCGCGGCCGTCTTTCTCATTTTTGAACTATGGATATATGTCTCATGTTTATAGATATAAAAATAAACACAACGTCATACAACAATCCCCAGCCAAACTACTCAATCAGAAGGTTTGCAGGGAGCACAAGGTTGCCATACGTCTTTTGATTTTGCAGTCGACTATTCTATTAGATTATAATATGAAGTAATAATCGCCATATATTTCATTAGAGGCGAAATTCTTCGGTTCAAGTCCAGTAAAGCTTGTGAAATTAAATACTGGATCTTATGTAAGTAAAGGCGAAAACTTGGACGCCACACGTGGGGTAACTATAAACATAAACGTGATGCATGACTATTGGACTTTTTGGAAAGGTCAGCATTACAAACCAACTAAACCCGTATTTCTCCCCACATACCTAGGCTCGGTATGGTATTGGCATAACTTCGATAACATATTCCTTACCCTGAAAAAATAACTACAATATCTTTGAAAATTCGTTTAAAAGCATACTTTATAAATTGAATCTAGCGACGCTATCAACGGCTGTGCCAAATAATGTAGTGTCTCTATGAGGTTCAACAATTTTTCGCGGTAGGACCACATACACTATTGTGGGTTATCGGCTAGTAAAGGAGAATGCATTTTGTCCAATAACTTTTTGCCCCTAATACCTGGCGTTGTCTTTTTCTTGTATTTCTAGGCGATATGTTCCTTGTGCTACTGACGTGCCTTGTCATCTTCGCCTTTTTCTTCGCAGTCCTTTTTGCTGCCCTCAGGTAAACTATGAAGCAGGTCTTCTCAAGCGGCGTTATTTGCTATTGCAAGCGTTCCTGCACGCCCTATTGTTATGTTTGTTGGTGCTAATTGATGGACGTTATTGCTAGACAGAAGTAGGTTTTGTATGACACATTATGGTGGTTACCGTGTGTGCATGCCCAACCACGCTATGACATTAAGATCTTAGGTTATTAGGCATTGTTTTGTTTGATTCGTTCTAAAGGTCGGCAGCAAAACACCTTGTGAGTGTTTTGTAAACGCAGGATGATAAACGTCTCCGAGTAGCCATTTGTAGTAGTAGTACAGATACCATTAACATCAGCCATTCTATATGCGTCGGCTAACCTCAAAAGTTCAAGACGCTGTGCCAACTGTGCTATGACCTTAAGTAGTGAGAGCCGTCTGGCGGCAAAGCAGCCCTGCAAGTGGCCCCGGTGCAGTGGCAATGTGAGAATGGCAAGCAGTCAATCCAAAGCAGTAGTGAGTAACGTTATTTTTGTTGTTGTTGTCCGCTACGTTGTTTCTGCCTATTTTCTCGTCATTCTGCACGAAGATCGATTCAGCGACGCCGAGAGCGTTTCGCCGTCCTCAGCCATCAGACGTCAAAGCTTCCGCTGTATCCACAGTCGCCGGCGTATGGTGTCCCATTGGGTTCGCCAATGGGCGGACTCCCGACCACGAGACTCCACGGCGATTCCAACCTGCCGGAGAAGCCGCCTCTCGAGCCGAGCAAAGTGTAACTCAAGCGGTGGGACTCAGGCAAGCCGGCACGGCGCGCACGTCGCTGGGCTTCAGTGTGGCCCCAAAACGCGCCCACCATGGACACGCGTTAGCCGTAACTGTTGGCGGGTTACGCAGGCGCTGGTCACTTGTCTTACAGGCCCTTAATCCAGCGCGTACTTTGTCTCTTGCTGAAAATATACTAAACTGACCATATATATATATATATATATATATATATATATATATATATATATATATGCATATATATAATGCGCAAGAGTTCATGATGGTGGTGGCTTCTGCTGGAAAAATACCCCCGTAGCAGACTACAAATGAGAGTAGAGCAACAATAGTAACAAAAATGTTGGAATAACGAGAATGTAAGTAACAAGTTTCATGCGTAGCTGCTGAGATAAAGGGAAAGAGAATGAGAACAGTGCTTCTTTTACCCCATTCTTTACGATCTTGGGTAAACTTATCAATTTACCCAAGAAGGGTATAGTCCTATAACAAGGGACTATAACCATTCCAAGTGCAATTACAAGCAGAAAATAGCAGCAGCAATACCAACAACGGCAAAAACCAGTGGCAGCGTCAACAAAGAGAACAGCAACAACAACGGCAATACAACGAGCAGAGCCTTAAGACATCAAATGGGCAAGACAAGTACAACAACAATTTCAAAACTGACAAGAACGAAGCGGCAATATTGAACATACAAAATTGTGCGATTACGTACGTTTGAACGCCAATATCACTGCTTCGATCTGTGGCGTTGTCTTTGTTCGTCGTTGATTTGTGTACAAACATGCACCAAAACGATCCGTTTTGATGGGCAAACTCTTTGCATGCCAAAGGTATGCGTGCGCATCGAATATGTTGTCACATTGTTGTGCGGCACCAAGTAGCCGTTGTGCAAACGTATATTGTGTTAGTGACGGTAAACTGGTGATACTTAATGGAGACAGCGATACGCTGTACGGTGACGACGAGAAAATCGCCCTCGAGTATTTGAATGATTATTGTTTTTGACGTTTCGTGTACCAATCCGGGCCCTGGCTAATTTCTAAATGCCAGGCTTTTGTACGGACTTAACTGATGACATGAAGCTACCCAATTACCGAATTGTATTGTGCAACTAATTTCTCGACTTTCCGGTATGGTACGTATCTAAATGACAGTGAAATAAATGATGGTGGTGGACTGTTTAGAACAAATGGCATACCTACTTTGCGCACTTATATGTTCGCTTCTCATTTTAGTGTGATGACTTGCTGACTTTGCAATAGTAATAGCCACAGAAAACTCGGCTACTTTAATCAATGAGCAATTGTTTAGCTCCGTTAAGAAAGCCTAAAGCATCTACCTTGCAAATGTTCATAGAGGACGCATCTAGGCGCCTACATAGTCTGACGCTATCGTCCCGTGCACACTCGCGCTTATCCACTCAATTGGCACGAGCCGCAACCCGCAAAAGGCGGCTAGAGGAGGCCAACCTAAACATTCGTAATGCCAAAGACTTTTTTAGATATGCTGGTCGCCGTTTAACACTGCAGTCTGGAGTGGCTCCACTTATAGTTGGCAAACATACGGTCACAGAAAACTCCGACAAAGCGGCAGCTATGAAAGATTACTTTGAGAGCGTATATGTTCAGCCGTCTGGAATTCCCAACACCGTTAATCAGATCCCGACCGTTCTTATGAATGACATTGTTTTTAACAAGGAGAAGGTAATAGTGCACCTCAACAGCCTTAAGAAAAAATGCTCGCGGACTCCCGACAACCTTCCTCCAATTTTATTCAAAGAGCTCTCTGTCAGCTTGGCTAAACCATTATCATTGATATTTACTCGCTCCTTCGAAGACGGGGAAGTACCGAGTTTCTTTCGGCAGTCCATTATCACCCCGACGCACAAAAAGGGTTCTCGTGCAGCGCCAGAAAATTACAGACCTGTGTCTCAATGTTCAATACCTTGTTTACTAATGGAGAAAATAATTGTGGCTGAGCTTTACACATTTCTTGATTCTAAAGACCTGTTGGACTCTTCACAACATGGTTTTACAAAGGGTCGATCAACGGGTACCCAGTTATTGGAAGTAGCTCACGATTGGGCGCTTGCCCGAAATCGCAACATCCCTCTGCATGTCGTTTACTTTGACTTTTTTACGTGCATTTGACCGCGTTGACCATCATCTGCTTCTGACAAAGATGTCAGCGTTAGGTATCGGCCCCAGAATCATAAACTGGTGCAGAGCTTACCTGAGAGACCGTACATTTGTCGTCAAAGTTGAGAATAGCTATTCCGCGGTCGGCAGGTGTGTATCTGGTGTCCCGCAGGGCTCATGCTTAGGCCCCCTAATGTATACTATATTTGTACAGGATCTCGGGGTAATGCTTCGAGATATTGGTGTTACATATAAGCTGTATGCGGACGATCTCAAAATCTATGTTGAGGCAAAAAACGACAGCAACATAGCTATACTACAGAAAGCGATTGACACCGTATCCCTATGGGCAGAGGACAACCGCATGCAATTATCTTCTTCCAAATCTGCTGTTCTCAAGACATTGCCAGATACTACTCAGTATATGCTAAACAGCCAACCCATTCCTGAAGTCTCACGCTACAAGGACCTCGGGGTAATCTTCGACCGCCAAATGAAGTTTAGACCTCACATGGCTGAGGTTGTCAAGGCCGCGTCTCGAGCATGTAATCTCATAATGCGGTCTTTCATTATACAGGACCATAATGTGTACCTAAAGCTGTATCAAACCTTAGTGGTACCAAAGTGGACTTATTGCTGTCACGTATGGACGCCATTCTATAAACGAGATGTTGACCTTTTGCAGAGCGTGCAGGATAAGTTCGTGAAACGAGTTGCTCGCCGGTGTTGTCTACCACGCGAGCGTATCACATTGCCTAGTGTTAGTGAATACTAATCCCATGCCGATTACCGCATGTTTAAACAACTAGCGCGTCAGAAACTTATTACTAGGTATTTTGTTCTAAGACCAAATAATCTCCGGAGCGGCGTTTCCATCCACCCCCACGAGATTGCTCGGGTGGACGTTGTGAACAACACATTTGCCTGGAGGATTGCACGTCGTTCACAGATTCAAAACGACTTTGCTTCTATTGTAATACCCCTTTTTCAATAAAGGTGATATGATATGATATGAATTGTAAAAAGTGAATTGGTGGAATAACCATTATGCTCGTAATACTAACGGGTGTTAGTACGCACCATTTCGTAATGTTAAACATAACATTAAAAAATATGATACGCTCGGGTTCTGTGCTTGTTCACATAACGCTGTCACAAGGATTTGTTATCCAAAAAGGCCTACATAAAAGTGCAGTAACCAAACATGGTCGCAAAAGTTCCAGATAAAATAGATAGAGTGAGAAAGACTTTTCTAGGCAAAATCTGGAAAAATCTTTTCTGTAGCTTTTTGAAGTACATAGCTTAGATGTAACCCCTTTGCACACATTAAATGTGCCATGTGTGATGTAACACACTTTAAAAGAGTTTGCTTGAAAAAGTATTTATAACTATTCGCATGGCACAAAACGCACCGCTTCGACGTTAACGCATTTAAATAAAAAGTGGTGGTTGTCTGGTAGAGGGAGTTGCCGCCCTTGGGCAACAAATCAGTGCGGGATAATATTCTAGAACGTTTTATTGGTTCGGATCCTTTGGTGGTACACACGTCGCTCTTGTTTAAAAATTTAGACGCAAATATTGACGAAAATCTGGTAAAATAACATCAACTAAAAGTAAGAATATAACTCGTTGTTATTTGCACCTGTTTGATGTACTCTACAGCTCGTATTGTATATTATGAGAATTTAGTTTACTGCGAGAGGTTATCGATCGGAGCGGCTTCCCCGCAAACCACCCTTACGTCGGGCAAAGCTCTTCACATCGGATAATCTACGTGACGGTTGAGGTTTGTTGTAGCCGTTAGATGCACACGATGAAACTCGAGGACAATGAATCAGATTAATCAGACCATTAGATAGCGGTTAGTGCGAGAGACGCTCTTCCACGTGCTGGACTTCATCGTGCCGGCGTGGAAGAGTTCTGGAGAACACGGCTGACGTCATTCTCAGAGCTACGTAGAGTCAGTTTATTATGCTCAAAAATGGATCCCGAGCAGGCCGCCCTACTGTTGCAGCTTGCAGCGTCCTACTCGATGATGTCCAGTGCGGTTTTCCACGGGACCCCTTATACACGCAGTATTTGAAGACCTCCAAGCCTCATTTAATTCCGCACCGAGAGACGAAACAATATAAAACGATATGTAGATATGAGCTGGGTATCTTTGCCTTTCAAACATTTTAAGGGTATTCCCACCGTCATGGCTTTCTATTTCAACTCTAACCTAGTCAGAAATCGCCACAGTGTGACTCTTAGGATTCAAGTAACAAAGCATGCTTGGCACCTAAAGCCCTCTAATATTAATATAGTGTATGTATGAAACAAATTGTTAAATTCTATCAGAAATTTTACATAGTTTGGTGTACTCAAAAAACGAATACGTGTTTTATGAACAGGCTACTCTTCCACAACTGAAAAGTTCTTTGTACCGAGCAAACCCAATCATCGTAAGTTTTTGGCCCATGCTTTCCTAGACATGGATGTTGTAGACACTGAAAATTCAGCGAGGTTACTGGTCAAATTGGACCACCTAAGGCTTTTGATGCTATGCAGAGGGACATAATACTAGAAAAAGAAATGTCTTCTGTGGCTTTCTGAAGGATTTAACTTAGATGCAATCCCTTTGCTCACACACATACACTTAGTAGGTTTCACCGCGTTTAGTTAGAAAAGTATTTATAACTAGTAAAGATATTTGCATGGCATAAAATACACCGCGTAGCATTTAATGCACTTAAATAAAACGTTGTGATTGTATTTGTCTGGTAAAGAGAGTTGCCACGCTTGGAAATATAGCAATGTGGAATAACAATCTAGAACGCTTCATTGGTTTGGATCTCTTGGTGGTAAACTAGACCCGTAGCTCTTGTTTAAAAAGCTAGACGCGAATATTGACGAAATTCTAGTGAAATTTAATCAATTAAACGTAAAAATATAACTCGTTATTCTTTGCACCTGCTAGAGACACACTATATATCGTATAACATTATAAATGATGCGAATTTAGTTTAACTGCGAGAGGTTATCAATCGGAGCGGCGTCCACGCAAACCGCCCTTACATGGGCTAAGTGCTCCACATCGAATACTGTACATTACCTGGCAGAACTAGAGAAATGCCTCACTTCTAACGTGAGACACAAAATTGACCCTAAGATCGAAGACCCGTTTGGCCTGGTCCCATTTAGCTTAGGTATCAAAATTAGTGTACCGGCTATAGATTGTATTAAACCTGAGGTACTTGGATGCGCTACGTTAGGAGCTTAAACTGGCGTTTTAGCTACTTAAACAATGTCTAGCTTCGAAAAAGGCATTGAGAAGAACTCAATGCTTTTTTCGAAGCTAGACAAATACATAACAAGCAAAGTTCTGAAACGAGGGTGCATCAGAGCAAGCAATTGGATAAGCTAAGGTGGCCTCGGGTTCGGATGAGCTACCCGGCCCTCGCATGCTAAGCTGCTTTACTGGCCCAGTTGGCCTCCTTCAGAAAGTCACTGGTTGACGGAGCACTTTTGTTGTTTCGTTTTAATTTCTTACATGGTAAGAAATTAAAACGAAACAACAAAAGCAGATCACGCCATTATAGACGTGCTGGATCAAGGATGAGCTGATGGTGCAATTATCCCATTATATGCATATAGAAGGTGCGCAGCATCAAGCGAGACGGTCTGATGCACGATGGCCGCATCCTACTTGCATCACAGCTCAGTGGAGCTTGGATTCGAGTTCGGATGGAGTTCAAGCGGAACATGCAAAAACCGAAAAAGGAGCAATTCCTCTGAACTGGTTAGGGGAAATATTTTCATAACTATCGCAATAGACACCCTGGAATGCATCAGGGAACTAACTTGTTCCTCAAAGACTTAACTAAATACATTCAAGAGTTGTTCTTTAATGTCTGTAAGGGGAACGCGGCCTCCATGGTGGGCTAGTGAACCGTGAAGGCCAAGCAGACGTTTCCACGTTCGAATTGTACTATTTGAACAATAATTACGATAAGTAAATAATATAAATTATAATGCAGTAAATAAAGTTGCATGTAAATTAGTATTAAAGCGGGTAAATTCATTGCTGTCAACACCTCTTGAACAAGCAAGTCAATTCACAAAAACGGTGCAAGAGAAACACCCTCCTTAGCAAGATAGTCATAAAATTGTGAGGGGTGTCATTGTGAACTTTGAATCAGCATTCACGCCGCGATTTGTCCGGCGGTTCGGTCCATAGCAGAACTGGCAAAACGCTAGATCGATTGTTGTGTCGAAAAACGGTGATGTAACATAAACACACTTACCCAGCCCGGGTGTTAATAAATAAATAATAAATCAGCCTTCAACAGAGCTCCCGAGAGTCGTACTAACTTAATGAATGAGCGGTGAAGTTCAGCTAGAAAGAACTCCCGGCCAGAAATCATTCTGCAGCTACTCCACTCCGCGGAGTCTTGGTTTTGCTCTGTCATTGTCGGGAGCCACTTTCACAGGACATATCAGAAAACGCCTAGAACTTCACAAGTGACACTTATTTGTTAGTATCGGGTATTACCGTACGCCAGACTGTCCAAGTATGTAACGACTTCTTGAAGTCTCAAATAAATGTCTCTAATCATTTCTCTGTTCTCAACGTAATCTTTAAATTACAAGTATCACAATCACAATCGAAATGAGACCCTCTTTTAGATAGATGCAAGTACTTTTCAATGAAGGGCATATAATATGTAAACTCTGATGACGGCAGCTGAAGAAAAGACAGATGAACTAATGGGCCAAGTTACGGTCATATTGAACTGTGATGGGCATATCATGCTAGGACTGTTATGTGAGGAAGCACTTTAAGCGTGGATATTTTAATCTTGACTGCGATTTGGGTCCTTACGCCATGCGAACTGGAGGGTTTTTACAGGGTATGTAAGAGTCAAGGGAGACTCAGTGGAGGTTTATTTATTTTAGTAGTCGCTAGGTATGTTTGATGATGTATTGACGACATCGCCCCAGCTTACGGAACGGGATCCTCAGTAATAGGCTCAAGTTCCAGGGAAAATAGTTTACCACTTAAAAAAAGGACAGAAAAAATACATACAAACAAAGATGACGATAATTCTTCGAGCAAGTAAATGAGGCGGAGCAAGAGATGCCAGTCGGACTTAACCTAGATGCCAGGATCCGCTTACAGGGCTCCGGAAGAATGCTGCCAGCTCTGGCATTCTTTGCAACCGATTGAGGAGGAAGAGCAAACAAGTGTTCTGTGATGAATTCATTGACCGCACTGATAAAAAGAATGGCTGAGTAGGCAGCATTAAGAAAATAGTATGGCCGTTAGTAGTTCAGCCGAAGAAATACTCGTCGTTGCACGGCTTATGCTTAACACCTGCAAACCTCTACAATAAAAACGGCGAATAATCATGTCCGCGGCTAAGTCAGTTGCCGTGTACAGAGCTCCCGCCTGGACCACCAAAACCTTAAAGCTGCAGGACCTTACAGGACCCGCCTGCGTTGAGCTCAGAGCATCTGAGCCGTCAGGGTAATCGCAGCTTACCAGACGGTTAGCGGTGCGGTGGCCTTGTTGGAACGATTCCCTGACACTTAAAAACAGTCGACAACCGCCTTTTGATGGGGTAACCCCACGCAAGAAAAGCACGATGAGCGTCGGCATACAATCAAACTCTGGAACGGAGGGTCGGACGGCGTACGGGAGGGTGTCCCAGGCACTGGTCTCCGCACCCTAGTCTTAAACACCAAAGACAGGCTAAACCGGCCGCAGAATAAACTTACCTTTACACAACGCAGATCCTGACAGGTCATGGCGGCTTTGAGCCCTACCTGTTCAGAATTGGAAGGCTCCCAGACTCAGGTCTACTGCGGCGATGAACCGGAGGACACCCCGGACTACAATGTTCTAAAGTGCTTAGCATGGGCAGAGCAGCGTGCACCTGTATCTTTTAATAAAGGCACATGTTTTTTAACTTACATGATACTTGTAAAAAACGACGGCAGCGCTCTCGTATTGTAGCACCACATCTGAATACCCGCCAGGAGTAGTAGACTCGTACCCCTTGACTCGTTGATGTGATGCGCCAAGCAATCTCCAGTCAGCTCGGGAGACGCAGACACGACTAGCTTTTAGTAAGTTGAGGCTCCACACTACCGGCCCACGATTGCAGGGAACTTCCTCGCTGTAATGTCCGTGTGTGCAACCGCATTTTCCAGTTAGTCCTAACAAAACGAATACTCGTACATAAGTGGTTGTCGCACGTAAGCAGCATCCAACAGAAACAGGAGAACTGCTAGAGCATATTGAGGGAATGTTGTGTGGGATCGCGAAGAAGACCAGGTTTCAAGGTTCTTGGAAGCAAGAGCCAGATAAGGCTATAAGCGACACAGAATATTTCAATCGAATAAGTATTACAGTTGATCAGATATGCGCCAGTTGGGAAACCACATAATAGCAATTTAGCACGAAATTAACACTTTACGATTTAGACTTACACTTTACTTGCAAGGCTTACTTTGGAAAACCTAGCAATCATTCCCAAGGATAAGATAAATTAAACTGAACCAAAAGCATGTGGGGAGCATAACAATTAATGTTTATAAGTTCTGTTTGGAAATAATAGTAACAAGGCTATGTGCGTTTAGAAGACAGAGGTGTAATACCCAAGGTTAAAGACAGCTTAAAAGAACCGGTAAGAGTTTTAATGAACGCGAATAGTAATGCTATGTTTTGGGAAGTTCATACATGCAATAGTGGGTGTGTAGAGTTACGGACGAACTGTGGTGAATTAGCTAGGAGAAAACAACGGAGAGTATAACTACATATGTTGGTTTAGAAAATGGTTATAACTAGAGGATGCTCAGTATTACTAATTCGTATTTTTCTATTTATTTTAATTAGTGTTTTGCCAAGTGTCACTTGCGCACAAAAGGCGAGACGTTTATTTGTTATGATACAATTTATGCCATAAAATGGGACCGCAAAGCCTAAGCGCATTGATTGACCGCTACTCGTCGTTTTCGTTCTGGCCGATGAGATCAGATTCATAATGGAGACTCTGCACTGTTCTTTCATTCTCTAAAGAGACATTTTGTGAAGGTCTTTATATTCGCTTGACGAATTAAAGCGGGTGCTGGGTAACTGCACGCAGAATACGTTGTGTCCATTTTCCTTAAAGCTAACTACCGCGCAGGTAGTTCTGAGCAAGGGAGGTAATAGCACATAACGATAGAACGTGTTAGCTTTCGTTAATAATCTCGTTTATAGTGTGAGTGTGTGGTAGTCAATCAACTGAATATGTGAGCGAATACTCAATTTTTACAGCCGAGTTCTCTACTCCTATAGCCGTGTTTTCTACTTCTACAGCCGAGTTCTCTACTCGGGGTCGAACAGAAGATTCGTTAGGTGATGCTCTACCTGCTCGACATCCGTGCCGTACCTTCTTACGAAATCTGCTTGTAAGAAGCCGACGAGGTTTCGTTTCTGCTCGTTCGAGTAGACGGGCATCCTCTCGCCTAGCATGTTCGATCTTATGGTCAAGGCCAAGCCCTGTGTAGAACTTTCTACAGAGACTAAGTCGCCTTGCTTTGAACTGTGGATCTACTTTGGCTTTGCTAATCTCAGCAAGCCGAACAGTTATCTGTGTCGGCGATAACAGGTTTGTTTGAACCAAGGCCGGGATCTCCGCGGCCTGAATCTTTTCTACTTGACTACTCTCTGCATCACTTTTTCGAGAGACCGACAGCAAACATCCACATCACTTCTGATCACTTCTGAGTGAAATCATTACGTGCACATACAGTCATAAACTACAGGAGAACTTCCGCTTCATTGTCAGATATACATGTATACGCACACGCATATCACCAGGGTGTCGCAACATTGTTGGTTAATACTTTTGGGGATTTTCATTCCTTATTGGCCATACAATGCATAGATGTGGACCGAGAAATATAATACGTGCCGTATTAATTCGTCTACTTAACTATTATCTGAATAATGACAGCCATTATATATATACGTTCAGTGCATACGGAAAATTGTGCCCTCAAAACTTCTTTTCACATATGTATGTGGCACCTCGTCGAAGCTCATTCTCTTTTAATTGCCGCAAGATTCCGTACAATCAAATCATTCACACACCGAAATTAACACATCGAGAATTCTATCTTCAAAGCTTCCACAGAATAGGTCTTTTAAAATATTCACGTCTCGGTGGGCAGGGAACGGGGTAATGTCCCAGGAGTTAGTAAGTAGCAGTAGCGTCGTGAGCGGCTAAACGCCATTCTAAAAAAAAAACATGGCATTGCCATTCGTATCAGTAAATCCTGTTCGGGATGATTTAGATTAAAAATAGAGGCGAAGTGATGTTATATAGTAAACTCGTCAACAGTAGAAAGAAGTTGGTTCAATTATGCCATAAAGCTACCCCCGGGAAACCTTGAAGAAATGGCCACGGTAGCACTGCCAAGGGGTCACAGAGGACAGGGACTAAGAGATTTTGGTTATTCTAAAGTACAAATTCAGTATAACGATGACAACTCTGTCATTTTAACTACCGAGAAATGTAATATCGTTGCCATGAACTCAAGCCCTGCGAAGAGATTAATTTATCTACTCGATAAGCTGTGTGGGTCGCTCGATTCAGTTGATCTACGAAAACCTAAACTGCTCAATAGATAAACCCAGCAATATTAGGTGCAGATCGCTGCTCTGTGGCTTGCCGCCTCTCTGAATTTGTGGGACCACAGGGTAGATCAACGATCGATATATTTGCAACAAGCACGGAAAAGACCTGCGTGACGCACCACGGTGTGCTGTCGGAACTGAGGGCTTTCAAAGCCAAATTGCATCTTCCGGTTGGACTCAGTGCGCGGCTGCCGGCGGAATCTCCAGTTCAACGGAGGTCAAAATGTCTAAGTTGCTAGACTTTGATCGTCTTGTTCTATATTCCCGAGAAATTTTGCCACCTTCAAGGGAGCTTCCGGTTGATGAGCACACCAGTCGTATTGTTTCAGTTACATGACGAAGCGTCTGCGAGAAACGGTCCTAAAGCAATCGCAGCGTCCCTTGGATGAACGCAGAGCTGCGTAAGTTTAAGAATTCTGTTGTTTAAGCTTATATTCTGTCCCTATTACAAGACGTTATGTTGCCGTTATATCAACGACTCAACAGAGCATACAAACAGATGATCAGATCAGCCAAAAGAGACTATATTTTTGTAAGGCTGTAGATTGTTATTGTAAGCGGAGATGTAGGTATAGAGAGATATGGCTTAGCGACGTCTGCTAGTACCGGCGCACATAGATTCAATAAGCGTTAGCGGAGAGGGGAGGGGAAGCAGCAGCGGCAGCAGCACCGACGTGCCATTTGTTACTGTAACCTAAGCTGTTGCCGTTAGGAGAGCTGACGACACTGCAGTGAGTGAAAAGAGACGTTGTCGAGACGCGGTCGAGGAGGGATCGCTGTGTGATGAGACAGGCCGGAGTGGCGGTGCTGTACCGACGTCGTAGAGAAGTCGGACAATAATAAAAATCACACCAGTGTCGGTCAATATTCGAGTAACCCCCTTGAAACCCCCACTTCTGAATTGCAAGGGCCCGAACGGGTTACTAGGAGGAAAACACGAATATTGACCGACACTGGTGTGATTTTTATTATTGTCCGACTTCTCTACGACGTCGGTACAGCTCCGCTACTCCGGCCTGTCTCACCACACAGCGATCCCTCCTCGACCGCGTCTCGACAACGTCTCTTTATACTCACTGTAGTGTCGTCAGTTCTCCTAACGGCAACAGCTTAGGTTACAGTAACAATGGCACGTCGGTGCTGCTGCCGCTGCTGCTTCCCCTCCCCTCTCCGCTAACGCTTATTGAATCTATGTGCGCCGGTACTAGCAGACGTCGCTAAGCCATATCTCTCTATACCTACATCTCCGCTTACAATAACAATCTACACCCTTACACTTTGAATGAAGAAAACCATCGCATTCTGGAAGCCATGAGACAACCGTATAGATGAATTCAAAGCAAATCCCGGACCGTCAATCGATCTATCCTAACTAAGGAGTTAAAGGCGAATTTCGGAAAGATGTACTCAACCTATAATACCATCTCAGAGAATGTTCCTAAATGTTTATATGCGGGAGATGAAATGACTATGCTAGCCAGAGAAGGGCATCTTGGCTTAAATAACTCAAGATGATGTTATCAACGTCATATTGAAGGCAACATTTCATAATGCATAACCGAATCAAGTGCAATATGAACAACTTCGCCAGGTTATGCTGCTGGTTCCCGCTATACAGGATCTATTCAACAAGATACAAGAATATGCATCCTTGTCCTCGTCATAGAGGAAAATTATTTTGAGTGTCATTCCAAAGGGGATAGGCAACCCGCTCTACCCGTCATCTTAGCCTGGTTGCCAGGATTGCAAGGAAGGAGTGTGGTAAATTTAGAAGAAGAAAGTCGACGATTACCGCTTGCTTCGTGCTTCTCTGCGAGATTTGAACGAATCTTTCTCAAAAACGGTTACCCCTCTACGCCGTTTTTGTGGACTTTAAACCTGCCTTTTTTTTTATCTGCCTTCAACAAAAAATCGTAGCACTACTTCTCTCGCCGAAAGCGTGAAGAAGATAAAGTATTATAAAGACACATCTTGAACTGTATATTATACTCAATCTGAGTGAAATAAATATAATTGAAAATTTTAATCTGCCTTTGACACAGCGTCGCGGAAACTTGTTGTGGCTAAGCTGGCGTACCTTGGAGTACCGTTCATAATTCTTCAGTTAATTGTCTCAATCCTTCAGCAGAGCAGAGTTATCCCGTCGTATGCTTCACCCTTGTGGAGTCCACACTTATCCAAGCACATAGGCATAATTAAAGGTGTTCAGAGATGATTTCTAAAAAAGCTCTGTAGAAGATGTGATATCAAGACAAATACTGTAAACCTTCCGTCACTCTCGATTTTGCTGAAGAACAGCGGCACGCGAGCACTATTGAAACTTACAAATGCTGATATTATCAACCGTTTCGTCGATGTAACAATGAACAATTGCAGAAGTCAAATAATGTTTTTACCAAAATGTATTGCAAGACTTGAAACAAGCAATAACATGTTCGCCTGGCGTGTAGCCAGAGAATCGCACAACAAGGCGGCTTCGTGGGCGTTATTGCCTATCTAGGCTCCTTTCCATCTTTTTATTCGTTTATTCGGTAAATAAAGGCGCTTTCTATTCTATTCGTATCCTCAATGACAGAGTGTCTGAGCACGAAACTTTGGTTCAAACAACAGTGGTAGCTCAGGGGGACAATCTCAGTTCTGTTCTCTGTTCTGATTTCGGACTTCCCATCAAGAATTATTACACGACACAAATGCGTCAAAATGTTATTTTATGCAGACGATTTGGTTTTGTTCTCCAGGAGCCATTTTCACAGCCAGCAGGCGCCTGCAACTCATCAAAATTATGTGAATGCTAACGGCCTGGTTATAAATGTGGATCAAACGAAGGCTATAAGGTTCAGGGGACGGCGGAAGGCTGACTAGCGATGATAGGCTTCATCTTTAAGGACATTTTGCCGAGTATGTAAAACACTTGGCCTACATCGTTGTCGAACTAAAAACCACTGGGTTGTATTTCACGCGACATGTCAAGGAAAGAATCCGTAAGGGTCTCGTGGCAATGTTAAAACGCCAGTGCGGCTATCGTTACAAGCAGCTCCCCAGATATTTGGTATAAAAAATGGGACCCGCAGCTGGATATGGGATACAAGTAATATGGCCGTACCTCAGCCTAGCGAAACTTGCAAAACGATAGACTCAAAGCTGCATTTCTCAAACGTAATCCTGAGCGTCTACAGAACAAGTCGCAATCGACTTACCTACCTGGCGACTGGAACACCTCTCTTCACAGAGACTTCAACCTGCCTTACACTGAGACATTTAATCACCACATTCAGAATTGGGGCGAAACTGGCCATGTCGATCCAGCCTTCATTATGACGGTTGCAATCACCTCGGACTCGTGGAAGGATCCCTATATGGAAAATCATCATCTTACTCTTCAATTCGCTGTACATGAATTCTATCAGAAAATGTGTGTTCAACCTGGCCACTAAAAAGAGATTCTTACATCCGCCATTCCGCCTTTAATACGAGCGCCTATGACAGAGGCCCCCCGCCCCGATGACAGCGGGGACCCCAACTTTACCCCTATCGGGGTCGCAGGTACCAACTCTACACCGTAACGGTAGAACCTAACCTCGCGATTCCGCGGAATATATTCCACCCCAAAGGGTACGACCACAGGGGCCTCGCTAAGTGAGGAGCCAAAGCCTACGCCGGCGTTCGCTTGTGGTGGTCCCTTCTTTGTGCCATTAGCAAGCACAGCGTCCCTCTCCCAGGTGCTAAAGCCCGGTGCATTAACCGTGTAGCCGGGGACCTGGGAAACTTTCCCGTATTAACGAAATGCTTAACAGCCTCGAATGGGCACGAAGGAACAATAAAATTCGTTGCACCCACCGAATGTATGCCTTGCCTCCCGCGCCAACAAGTTCGGGAAAGTTACTTTAGGGAGTTTACACCGTCTGACTAACTTACATGTGGGCCAGTGAAGGTCCCCGCAGCGCGTGGTAGTCACGCACCAGCGGACCAAGGCCGGTAAGAGAGTCATAGTTACTCCCGAATATAATATAATAAACTATTTACAATAATGTATTACTATTTCTAATATAAGGTTTCATATTTTTCACTGCAGTAATACCACAAGTATCCCGGGCATGTAGGTTAGGGGGTAACCAGGTTTTTAGTGGGTTTGAGAGTCCCACACTACCCAGACCAAAGGGTGTGCGTTTTGCATTTTGTTCCTGGCCTCTGAAAAAAAAGTTTTATATAAGTAACCAGTAGGTGAACTTTGATAAGACTAAATATCTAAATAATTAAGCACAGCTGTCGTCATTATTAACGATGAAATGACGAAAAATCTTGTCAGTAAAGAGAGCTAAAAACACGACATTTTACGTGAACTTATTGGATAGAATGTGATTTAGGTATTGTTGTCTTTGAAAACGACACATTTAGACACATAACAGGTCATTCGGTGTTCAGTACATCAACGACCGAACGGACGGTCGTTTTTAGAAATTTTAAACATCAAATATCGTTTTCAGTCGAATAATACACTCACAATCGTCTGCTAAAAACTCCTAGTTACTCCCCTTTATTATTCATCCCGGACGCTTGGTTTCTCAGATATGGCAGCATAAGAAGCCGAAAACAGTTGCTAAGAACACCAATTCACCAATTTCCGAATTATCGTTTTATTGTCATTAAGAATACATTCATTGCCGAATAAAATAAGACTGTTACAATTATATGTTGAGTTTTTCTACAACATTAAAACGTATTTATGTTTTAGTCATTTATTATAGGACTTTCTACCAGAAACATAGTCTGGTGCATTGTAAATGTAGGACTTTCTTCTCAGATTTGGGATATATGCGATTGTCAAATTGCACTGAGCTTTTAATTTTACGTCGCCCAGGGAGATTATCATTTGGTTACTCAGATTTATTTTATTAAGTTTTACATACATATTCATTAAGTTTATACGTTAAGTTAAGTATGAGTATTTAGCATGCTATTTTCATTATTTTACATAATAATTTAGCAGATTCATACATATCAACAACACTATCCTGTATTTACGGGAGCTTACCCTTACTCAAGGGCAAATAAATATGTTTTGTTATGATGGTTTACAAAGGGCATACAAAATGACGTTCAACTTCATACGTATATCCTGTATTTACGGGGGCTTACCCTTACTCAAAGGGCAAACAAATATGTTTTGTTATAATGGTTTACAAAGAGCAAACAAAATGAAATTCAACTTCACACGTTTAGCCAAACATCTAAAGAGAATTGTACTTGCTTTGGTTATTTATCTATTACTATGAAGCTAATTGTTCCATAACTTCAAACAAGGATGATGCGCTGAGTTAATTGGGGATGCAGAACTTAGTGCGACGGAGAGACAACGAAGGCATGGTTCTGGATAACGTTCAGAATTTAAAAAAGGGAGGATTAAGGATGTTGTTTTTAATTTTAGACCATCTTCCGTTTCTTATGGGCTTGGAATTCATCCTGAAGCATATCTTCAAGGGACCGAGGGCCGAACATGTTGAGGTATCTAGAGTTTCCCCAACAGTTCTTGTGGCAGAATGGTCGCTAAAACTCAGCGGTATGGTTTATCATCTATTCTCAATGAGCATCGCTCAAAGAAAATTTGATCAACAACAGAAGCCGAACCGGCGACACCCCGGTAGATGACAACCGTGACTAGCGCACTAGTCTTCTATCACGTTTAGAAGCGTCTAGACAGAATTTTTTTTCAGTGCGGATGTTGCTAATATAAAATCCTGGAGGCACTGCGCCCTCTAGGATTTTTTATTAGCAGCATCCGCACTCTAATGTGCCCAGTCTTTGCGACAGTGGGGCAGAAAAAAAGGTTTACCCAATTTAACAAAATTGATACCAAAACGAAGTTCAACGTTGTGATATACTTACAAATTGTACACCCACATTTGCATAAACTTAAGAGCTACTTTGGAGTATATATATATATATATACAAGTTTATTTCACCAGAAATTGATAGATATTACTTAAAATTCATGTCGGCTGATAACGCCTTTCACTACTGCATGCGTCGAACCAGCTTCTATTTCGTTGCATTGCAGTATGTGGTCAATATTACATGTGCCACAATATTCGGTCAATATTACATGTGCCGGTCATCGGTCATATCGGTCAATATTACATGTGCCACAATATTTACATACACAATCTTCAATTTCAAAGCAATACCCTTTTAGGCATATATATTGGTGGTAGCGTAAGTCTGCAGAGTACCCGTCTTTTGCACTCACTTGCATTCCCTGCTTTCAACGGTCTGTCGTGAATGCAGGACAGTCAGTGAAATTCTCTATGGCAAAGCTCAAATTACGCTTTTCTCTGTATGCGCGATATTGCTCTACGACAAGTGGGTTAAAAACGTATTTGTCTAAGATAAGATCTTTCACAAAGCTTCGCTCTTGGCATAGTTCCAACGCCAAGGTTGTCGATGCGTTACGCGGCAGTCCGAGCATATATTTCACCAAATTTGCTTTTATTTTGTCTATTTGTTTCATGTTATCTAAGGTTAAGTTTGGTGCAATGGCCCGAAGGCAGTAAGTTATAATCGGAGCTATTTTTATCTTAAACAGGTTCATTTCATACTTTGGAGTAGTGCCAATAAAATCCATGAGCATGAGTAATTTCAATTTTCAATTTCAATTTGAGGTTTATTCACGGAACCGCAATTTCACAATGCTTAAGTTCTCGTATATAAAAATATTTAACATGTGCATTAAAAAATGTGTGTAAAAAGTGTGCATGCAAAATGTGTAACACCACTATTATCTATTTCATGTCTCACTTCATACGAAACTAGCAATTGAAGTTGCTAAACACTTCTCCCGTTCACACAATTTCAACCTATTGAGGGGAAACTAGTTTTTACTAGAGTTTTTACTCGTTACCCATTTTTTCACCTCGCGTTTAAATAATACGACTGAGGTAAGTAAATTAATTTCTCTAAGAAGTTCGGTCCAGATAGTCGGAAGGGTGTATGCAAGAGTCTGCTTTAGAGCTATTGGCCTCACAAATTCCGTTGCACGTCGAGTTGTGCGTCTAACAGCAGCTCTTATAGGAAAACCAGCATCATCCGGAATAACTCCCTATACATCTTAAAAGCAAGGCAATTTTCACCCTGTAAATATCCCTAAGTGTTAAAAGCTTAAAGTCTTGAAAACACTTGCGAACCGAATCGATGCGGCGCAAATACCGCTCTGAGGGCATCATTCTAAATGACTTCGGCCCTATGAGTTATACCTTTATTATGAAATCCCCAAATTGAAATACCATAACAAAGAATTGGCACTAATAGCATTTTATACACCATAAGAAGACCCTCGACAGGCACTCCTAGTTCCCGTAGACGACGAATAGATGAAATTACCGCATAGCATTTAGGCGTAATAACGTCTAAGTGATCATGCCATCTAAGCGTCTCATGTAAAGTTAAGCCCAGACATTTGATAGTAGAGGAAAGTGTCACTTCCGTTCCATTGAGCTTTAGCGTCTAAACCTGCGTGACCCTTTTGGCAGGGCGAAACAACGTGAGTCCTGTTTTGGTTGCATTTATCACCAGACCGAATTTTTCAAACACAAGAACAGCATACTCTACTACTTGCAAAGCCTTTTGTACATCAGCCTGTATCGCAGATGGTTGAATACGAAAAAGTAAGGTCGTATCATCAGCAGACGATGGGCGTACAGGACCCTTCTGACGCGATCTCTTCAATAATGAAATTAATCAAAATGATAAACATAAACGGTTCTAAGATTGACCCTTGCGGCGTCCCGATGTTTACTTCTTCTAAGGTCGATTCAAAACAACCTACCTTTACCGCTTGCTGCCTCTCCGCTAGGTATGACCTAAACCAAGACACAACAGTGCTATCACAACCAAGTTTTTCGAGCATATGTAAGAACAACGAATGATTTACACAGTTGAAGGCGGCAGAAACATCCAAAAAGACGCCAAGGCAAAGTTAATTGTCTGGGAAAGAATTGGCGACCTCCTGATATAGATGAGCGAGGGCAAGCTTCGTTGAGCGTGCCTTACGAAATCCAAACTGATTCCTCAAAAAGAACCCAATCGAACTAAGGTGCCCTTTGCATCTGGACTTAACTACCTTTTCAAATATCTTTGAGAGGTAATCCACTGAAGAAATTGGTCAGTAATTATTCGGATTTTTACGATCGCCCTTATTTTTAAATAAAGGAATAATTGTGGACACCTTTAGTCTAGCGAGGAAAACACCAGTAGTCGGGGAACAGTTTATAATAAGCGCCAATGGACGAGAAAGAGTGACGGAGCCTTTGTGGATTCTAAACTTCTCTGTACTTCCGGCGTACTTACTGGCAAAAAAGAGAATGACAAATCTCTCTTAAGCCAGGTGGCCTCCAGAGCTGGCTGAACGTTTTCTTGAACTTAAAGAGCTTTACTGTATTGGATCCCATCGTAGCAAAATGGTGATTTAGCTCCGTCACTATATCCGTTGGGTCAGTCACAAGCCCAGAACTGGCTTCCAGAGTAATGGGAACTTCCACTGACTTTCTGGCTCTGCCACACGAACCATTAGTAAAATCCAAAGTTTGGAAGTGTGGAGCTGAACCCATTGCAAGTACCTCTTCCAACAAATCCAGTAGGACCTCCTTATGCGTGACCCTACTGGATTACATACCGATAATAAATCCTTCGAAACCGCACTTCTTTCGATGTACCGTGAGAACCTGTACGTTACCATCATCACTCCTTTTAGCAAGCTCAGAGAGTATAAGGCAGTTCGAGCGTATGTACATGCCAACCCCTCCTCCCTGTTTACTAGTTTCACGTCCTGAGCCAATCAAATTAAAACCGGGGATGCTATATGCGTTGTAATCGCCTGATTTTAGCCATGTTTCGCCCCTCTTGCACTAGTATGTTTCCCCTAGCGTTTCGAGTTGCCCTGACTTCTTGAGCCCTCCCGTTCTCGCATTAATGTGGATGGCTGCAAGATTACAAAAAATTGGTGATTTTACACCGCTAAGAGTTACAACTCTAAATTCTGGCGGTCCCCACCATGTCTGGCACTGCCTTACATTCGTAGGGTTATGTGATATAATGTCATTTAAACTATCTAATGCCATGGTCATTTTATTACAAGATATGTGTAAAATTCTAGTTATTATCCAATGTATTACAACTCTAGTTAAACTGCTTAAGTAACTCTAACAAAGGCGCAATTGCACTAAAAAGGCTCTTCAGACATCCCACTGCTTGTGGGCATATAGCATTTAAAATTCTCATGACGGGCTTAAACGCTGCAGCCACGCTTTTCTTTGTCCTGGGAGCCTGACGCATCCTTGGCTTCAGGAGCATCTTCTTTTTGCCGAACGTCGTTTTCTTCGTCGTAGAGGTAGGCTTAGCCAGCCGATTCATCGTTTGTTTCTGGGAGATCGTTGTAATTCCCGGAAGATTGATTTTTACTTCTGGACCGACCGCGGTTTCCAGAACAACTGATCTCACAACTGAGCGACTGGAACCCTGCGTCGTGACAGGATGTCTAGCAGACAATTCCGGTGTCGATGAAGGAACTTCATTAATCACTTTGATAGCCGTGGCGGGATGCTCGACACTGACTTGTTGCAGTAGTCTGCGCTCCATCCAAATCTTTCGCTTTTCAAGTTCGTATGCGCGTAACGGACATAATGACGAGGAAGATGCATGGCAAACCTTACAATTTACACATTTAGGTGCCTTTTTACATTCAGCTGCAAGATGGCCAGTCTCACCACAATTTCTACAAGCTATCTCATTTTTACAATTCGCAGCTATGTGACCAAGTTTTTGACATTTGAAGCACGCTTTAGGTGCACCAGCGTACATAACAACGTTATGCATTCTGCACGCCAGAAATACCTCTGTGGGTGGCACACGATTAAAGCGTAGAAGAACTCTGTCTGTAGCAAACTCTGTAAGCTGATCTCTCACGCGTCGCTTCCCAACTTTTCTCTTAACTGTCACTACGCCGTCCTGCTTCAGCGCTGCTAATATGTTCTCATCCGTGAAGCCGCGGTTACCCTGAGTAATCCGTGCCCAGTTGTTGTCTAGATCTCTACCACTTGTAGTTACGCAGATTCCAAGAAGCTCTGTAAGCCCCAAAACCTTTTTGGTAACTTCAACTGCATTGGCCCAAACATGAATATAACCTGATTTCGATTCAGGTTTAGTGTCAGGGTAGAGCCGAAACAGCTCACTACAGAGAGCTAGCATGTTGCCCTGGAAAGGCCCGCTGCCGATATTTATTTCACCGTCACAGTCGTGCTCAATCCTCCGTGCAATTACAATACGGAAAACACCTTTGGAATTACGCACGGTGTTTGCCCTGATAGCCTCAATTTGTGACTGAAGTTTTCCAAGCCTCTTTGCCGTATCTTTATTTATCACCTGGGTCCATCCATTACCCGAAACGTCATTCCCAGCCTCTTCAGCATCCACAATCAGCTGAGTTGCCGGCAACTCAATACTATTAGCGATCTCTTCATTTCGAGAACCGTCAGCTGTGACGTTGTTGACCACAGCTGATGATACTGAGTGCACCGTTGGCAGGGTCGCCGCTTTGGAAACATTTACATCTTTTAAGCTACTGCTTGCTGCACACACTTTCAAATTCGCCTCTGCTTGCCCTGTTTCCCCCATCAGCTTCTCCTTCTTCCCCTTCGACTCTTCTTGCGGCTCTGCTTTACGTTTATTTACAGCGGTTGCTCCTCTTCTCTTCGTTTCTACCGGGGCTTTATTGCCCGTAGCTCCCATGATTTGCCGACTAAAACAGCAACGCACGTAGCAGACGACCGGTAAAATTAGTTCTTGCTGCAGATTACACGTCTGCCGAATCCTCCTCTCATTGAATAGTCTGGAGTCTAGATGTAGAAATGTTGCCCTGATGTAGAAGAAATGAAAAGATGCACTCGTCGTAATGTCAACAGCCTGCTTCACCACACTGCAACGTAGACAGCGCAGCTGTTTCTTCCACGAATGTACCACAGTTGTATGTAGCCGTGAAGTCTCACCCAGCAAGATCCATACTGGCGCTGAAAGCTTGAGATCCCAATCTCACTTGTGAACACAACTACAACGACAGATGCACAGACTCACAAGGAATCACCTGTACACAAATCCGCTGAACAACACCATCATAGGCACTCAAAGCAGAAGAAAGTCGACAACCATCAGACACTCCGCCGCGCTCCGAAGCACCGCACTCTCAGCACTCAGTCAATGCCAACGATCGAAAACGTGAGAAGGTGACGTACACAATTCACCGTGTCTCAGCATCGGGCCCCATTGGGACAGACGTGACAGAAGACTCGCCTCATGCTCAACACGATACAAGGCAAGACACGGGTCACACAAAATCACCAATCTCACACGGAGACCTCTACACCCGATGCACTCCCGACGAGAGCCGGTAGCAGACTGTGAATTTCAACTAGATGTACAACTATAGTTGTGTTCTGTGTGGAAATGCCAAATCCAGAGATACTTTATAGGCAAGTTAGGCAGATTTCTGTTACTGCACGTGGAGACGATTTGTACTGTAGCCGTTCTTTTGGAATTTTATTGTATAGATATACACTCAGTGTTTTTGTACAATTATACATAGTGGAGTAAAGTTACGTGCTAGCTTCAAAGCGAGCTTTTTTCGATACTAATGGGAGGACCGATATGCACCTTTTTGACTTAGTCACTAAGTCATGTTTCTCGACCACATTAACGTATTTTGTAGTAACGAGCATCATAACAGTTCAAAGATAAGATCCTGTCGCCGTACGTCGAGCAATATGCCAGAGTCGATGCTCTCCAAATCAGCAGTCCCAGGGCCGTTGGGACAGCTTAGTCGCACTCGCTGTAACACACGCACGATCACGTAGAGAATGCCGGCCTGCGCCATTTTCTCGCCTGGGCACGACCGCGGCCCGGTGCCAAACGAATTCATCCCTTTGGAAAGCTGCTCGGCGCTGGCGCCGAGAAATCGCTTCGGGTTAAACGTACCGGCGTCGGGACCCCAAACGTTTGTGTCACGATTCACTGCGTAAACGTTGATAAAAAGCGCACAGCCTTTCGGCACAAGTCGGCCATCTGCAATAACATACAAATGAATTATAAACCGAATATGTGGCACGCTATTGATTTATATATATATATATATATATATATATATATTAGATTAAGAACATATGCCCTATAAATAAAAACATTTTAAGGAAGTTGCTTTTAGATTATCCTCCCTATCTGCGCGCTTGAAACTCATCCTAAGGCATATTTTTAATGCACCGAGGGTCAGACATGTTGAGATATTGTTACGTTGCTTCAAACCGCATTTTAATCGAATGTAACGTTGTTTCAAACCGCATTTCAATCGAATGTAACGTTGTCTCGCTACGTTAAGGTAGCTGGGGGATGCAGGCTCAGCAGGGCGGTTACTACAACACGAGCGGCTCGGGGAAATGAGTGAAAGCACACAGCGTAAGGTCTGAATCTCAAAGTTACCGGACGGAGAATGCGTGTGTCATCCTTCTCCCGGGCTATTTATTTGATCAAGGGACGCCGTAGCGTTCGTATAGTAATAATGTTAAAAAGATGACTCGAATCTTTGACGTCGCTGATTGGTCGGCGGTTGTGCACGTGCCCTATTGTCACTAGCACGCAGCCTAGTGGTCTCCATGGTTGTCGCGTTGCACGTTGGATTGGATGCTTGCGGGGCTTACTGACGTCGTCAGTTTTCGGCGGCGTAGGTCGTTGTGGTTCACATCGACTTGGGTGGTGTTTGATTGGTCCACTGACGTCACCAGCCATCGGCATCTCGGTGACTGCCAGTTCTGTTGCTACGCTGAGGTTAACTTTGTTACAATATCTAGAATTTCCCCAACAGTCGTTGTGGAAGCATGGCCGATAACTCTCAGCGGTTTGGTTTATCACCTATTCTAGATAAGCATTGCTCAATTAAAATCTGATTAGCAACAGGGCTTGGGATTAAAATCTGAGCATCGAACCGGCAACGCCCCGGTGGATGACAACCATGACTAGCGCACCAGTCCCCTATAGCCTGCGAGTTACAATCTTAACACCATCACATATCAAGCTTCAAGCCAGACAACGTGTACCAGGATTTTGATCTGAGCATGTCGGCACTCGTCGTAAAAATGTAGAAACATACATTTTATTCGGGTTATTAAGCATTTCTTATTTTTAAGAATGGGAGAGCTGCGCAAATTAAAGCCGAAGTGTACGGGGACTCCATACAATTGTTGACGAGAGCCTATCTACAAATGAATGCAGTCAAAAGCGGCCGGACCGTGCCGCGCTTTGCCTTTAGCTGAGGAATTAAAGACGACGCAGGTAAGCTAAAAAAAACTAACAGTTGTTAAAAGCATCCATTGTATCGTCATAAAACTTCTGAACTGAAGGTGCTAGATATAGCCGTGCATAATATACGGCACGATTTATAAGATTTAACATGAGAAAGCTCTATGCAAGGTGGGCAATTAATTATCGACCAAAAACACACACGAATAAACATGTAGCAACATCTCGATGTTTCTTGGCGTTTAAAGGCGATCCTCAGGAAAGCAAGGTCCGTTTCTTTCGTTCATAGGACAACGACCACTGTTATATTGCCAAAAAATAAATCTCATTGACTACTTACTCACATAAGGGTAAAACGTCATAGTAGCGTATTATTCCATATTTCAGAACCGTTTGAGATCTTCAAGAGTTTCTACTTTTCGTTTGAGAGTTCCTACATTTCCAAAGGGATCAAAAAGCTGAAGCATAGCTGGACTAAGTATGTAGGGCTTAAAGACAAACACACCGATAAAGAGAAATAAATCTGGAAGTTAAATGATTTTATTGAGTTCTCTGGCTACTATATATATATATATATATATATATATATATATCTATATATATATATCATTAAATATATATATATATAAATATATTAGATATATTCTATATATCCTATATATAATCATATATATATACTATATATCTATATATCTCAGATAGCTATCTCTCTCTCTCTCTCTCTCTCTCTCTCTCTCTCTCTCTACCTCTCCTCTCTCTCTCTCTCTCTCCCTACTTATTATATATATATTATATATCTCTCACTTATTTTTTTATACGCAGGTAACTGGTAAAATGCGTTATGTGCACACCCAGGCGACGTTGTTACCACCAAGCCTCGGTAGTGTGGGACTCGCAACACCCAACTTAAAATCCAGTCGTTCTCTTTGGTCCCTTGACGGGGGGTTGCCCGCAGTAATGTCTTCGCGAGATTACTTTCGCCTGGCCACTCTTCTTGCCATTTAGGCTGCTCAGGCTTGTGCGCGGCGGTTATTTTCGACCTCAGAGATACCTTGTGCGAATCTTCTTACTAGAATCCAGGATTTGTGATCTTTGAGGAGCGCCTCTACAAGGGCCTGGCATGTCAGGGGGTTCTGCAGTCCTAGGTTCCGGGACAATAGCTCTCGCTCAGTGTCGAAGAAGGAGCACCGCTCATAGCAGTGCCTAACATCATCCGGCTCTCCCGAGTTGCACATGCGGCATACACGGGAGTCAGTTTTACCGATGCGGTATAGGTACTGCTGAAAACAGGCACCATGGCCTGTTAACAATTGCGCGAGTGGGTAGATAAGCGAGCCGTGCTTGAGGCTGTACCATTTTTTAAGATCAGGAAGTATTGATCTTATCCAATATCCAGGATGGCCCGGCTGGATTGCTTCCCATTGCTGGCTCCATTCGCTTAGTGTGTCGGTTCTGCTGACTAGTGTGCCCTCCGTCAGAACGTTGGTTACAGGGTTTCTTGATGCCAATTCTTTTACTCTCAAGTCCCAGGGAATTTGTCTGGAGAGTACCTGTACGGCTGCTGTGGAGGCCGTGCGACTTGCTCGTGTTAGGTTAAGCGCCATAGGTCTTTGGGTCTTGTTGAGGAGGCGACGTGTTGTAGCTCTTGTAGTAGTGCGTTCCCATAAGGGTGCGGCGTATAACATGATGCTGTCTATTACTGTTGCTAAGAGTCGGCGCCGAGAGTCGCTTGCCCCTCTGGTCCGTGGGAGGATTTTTCCTAACTCTGCTGAGGCTTTGGCTGCTTTTTTAGCTGCATAGCGCACATGAGGTGTTCCTGTGAGAGCTCTATCCAGGATCACGCCCAGGTACTTGACCACGGACGTGGGTGTTATTGGATGGCCTTCCAGGTGTAAATTTAGGTTGCGTGGAGGACGCTTCAGACCGTTTAGAAGGATTGCTTTTTTGTGAAGCCAGTTCGAGGCCAAGCGTGCGGAGGTGTTGTCGGATATCCGCCAAGGCTCCGTTGGCTGTACCTTCGAGCAAATCCTCGTCACTGGCGGTAACGATCAGTGCCAGATCGTCTGCGTAGGCGATAGAAAAAACTCCCGGGGGATGCGGCAGTCTTAGTACTCCATCATAGGTTATGTTCCACAGGGTTGGTCCCAGTACAGATCCTTGGGGAACCCCGGCAGTGACGGCGTAGTCCACTCCATCGTATGTAGATGCTCGGTCCTTTAGATACGACGCTAGGATACGTCGTAGGTAGGGAGACACGCCTTTATTTCCAAGTGCTTGGTTTATGGCGTCCCACGAGAGCGTATTAAACGCGTTTTTGAGGACGGCCATCAATAAGGACGGCCAGGCAGTGCGCCCGGTTTGCGATAGGTGAATTTCTTTGTGTTTCAGCTATGTTTCAGAACGTGTAGAGTGCCCGGCGCGGACACCATGCTGGTTTTCTGACAGCGCCTTCTTGTCTTCTAATTCTGTAACTAGTCGCCCGTTGATAATATGCTCAGCTGCCTTGGATAGGCAGGAGAGCATGCTTATAGGGCGGTATGCTGAGGGGTCTCCTTGTGGCTTCCCGGGTTTCAGGATAAGGGTTAGGCGTGCCGTTTTCCAAGGCTTTGGGTATTCTCCGCTGGTGAGAATTGTGTCCATCATGCGTTTGAATACCTTTGGATGGTTCTTTAGGAGTACGCGTACTGCTTGAGGGGGGACAGCATCTGGGCCCGGCGCTTTCCCTGGTCGTATGCGTTCAGCCACTATTCTGATCTCTTGAATTGAGATTGGCTCGAAGGAAAGATCTGAGGTTTCTTCAAAGAGTACCGACTCCGGCAATGGTCTTTGTGGAAAGAGCGCATTTACAATCGGTCGCGCCACTTCTACAGGTAAAGGCGTCTGTGCGTGGCGCATTTTTTTTCGCACAATCATGTACCTTTGCCCCAAGGGTTTCCCTCGACCTCCTCACCCAGAGAGATCCAGTGGTCTTTTTTACTAACCTTAATGGCTTTATGTAAGGCTCTTCGTGCTTCTTTGTTCTCTTCCCATAGGTAGAAGAGTTCTCGTCGGTGCCTTGCTCTGTGGCGCGTGCATACTCGCCGTATGCGGTGGGAGGCCCTTCGCTTTTCAGCAATCCGATGGACGATTGGCTATCTTAGGGTGTGGGCGGGAGCTGGACTCTCGGCAGGCTTCCTCTAGTAGTGTAGAGATTTCTGCTGCCGAGCATTCAGTGAGGTCATGTACTTTTCTTCTTAATGCTTTCTGCAGGCGGGTATAATTTAGCCTGGGAAAGCGTTGCGGTTTTGTAGGACGATTAGGCTGGGAAGAAGTTAGATTGACAGAGAAGGTTACGTAGAGATGGTCGGATAGAGTTTCTGCTTCCTCGTGAATCCTCCAGTCGGTTACTCGGTGCGATAGTCCCTCTGATGCAAATGTCAGGTCTAATGTTGATTTGTGCCTGCCATTATCAAAGGTGTATCCCTGGGTGTTCATGAGTTGTAGATCCGCCCGGGTTGCCCATTCTAGCAGGATCTCTCCCTTCCTTGATGAGGACCTGCTTCCCCACAGACTGTGGGCCGCATTGAAGTCCCCTCTCACAATCGCCTTTCGGTGACCGCGAGCGCTCATGCTGAGGTCCAGTTCTTCAAGGAAGTCCTGGTATTCCTGTAGGGTGGAGTTCGGAGAGATATAGACTAAGTAGATCGCGAAGTCGTAAGTGGTAATAAATGAGAAGTGGGTCCCCTGTCCCACTGACGTGGGCGAGTATCTTGTAGGAAATACCTTGATCGAAGCGGATTTGTTACCAGCGTGGGGCCCGGGTTGAGAAAGCTGTGTGGTAGGGGTCTCGGAGAGAAGCAGGATTTCTATGTCGTTTTCGGTTGCGAATTGGGACGCCAGATCGTATGCTCTGGGGGCTCTACGGAGGTTTATTTGCAGTATTTTAATTTTGCTGGTCATTTTGATTGTGGCTTACTCGGAGGTTTGTAACCCGTTGTCTATATGCTGGGCATTGCGTTGTAGTGGCGTAGTGTCCATCTACGGTCGTGCTGCGGTACAGTCCCTGGTCGTGTGGTTAAAGCTCAGACACAGTGAGCACTGCGGTACCGAGACCATTTCGTCTATGCGGCACCGAGTCCAACCAAGGTGTATATGTCTTTGACGTAGCAATCTTTGGGCTTCCTCTGATGGCATTTTAACAATGCACGAGAAGTCGCCCGCCCGGGTTTTCTTTAGCGGACTTAAGGTAAAAGCCATTTCCGGTGCTCCGTTCTTGGTAAGCGCTTTGAGGATGTCTTTCGGCTCGATGGACTCATCTAGGTCATAGCCTTGGTCTGTGAGACCGCTTGGGCTGTCGCTTCCAAAGACGCCTTCTCCTTTATGTGCTGAAGAAATCTGCCGGTGGCATCGGGAGTAGTCCCTTGCACGATCAGTCGGATTTCGCCTGTAGCTGTTCTTGAGGCTCTTTTAACGTCCACTCCAGCTGTCGCTGGGTCAATGTTGTTCCTGGGTGCACGTAGGGCTTCAGCATAGGATGCATTGCCTGACTTCACGAAAACTACAAAGGTAGAGTCAGGCTTCTTTCTCTTCTTTTTGTCGTGAGCCTCTTCTATTTTCCGGCCTTTAACTCGGATTTCCACGGTCATTCCTGGATGTTTCGCGAGGGCTTGCTCTAATACTTTTCTCAACAGAGTAATATCGGCTGTTGCCGGGATGGCCACTGCCGCTGCCTGGATGTCTCTAGTCCTAAAGAAGCCGCAGAGACTGGTTGCTGCCTCTCTTAGGACTTGCAAAGAAAAATCGTTTTCGTTTTCGTCAGCATGCGGGATCATTCGTGCGTAGAGTGCTCGTGTTGGAGCTGGAGTGTTTTCAACTCCCTCGATTGTTAGGATGTCCCGATTTTGCAGGAAAATAGTCTTCCCTTCCTTAAGGTGCGGCAATGCATCCTGCAGTCCAGGGAACTGTGGCGATAGTCGGTTTATAAGGCGTTCGTCTTTGTCGGACTTTTGTGAAAGCAGTAAGGCTCCTGCTGGGGCCTTGTCAGCTAAAATACTTGCTTTACTGAGGCTGGTGGTAGTATAAATGCGCGCCGGCCACTCCCTTTGCATGAGGTCTGCATATTGTTCGTCGGTTAGTTTTTCTTTAACGAGAAGGCCTTGAATCTCTGCAGCTATAAATTCCTCTGGCGGCGGGAGAGGTGCAAGCTCTGGGAGTGGGTCGGTATTTGTTTCGACGGACTGTCCCTTTGTTCTGGCGGGAGTGAAACCTACGTCAAGCGCTCTACGGCAGATTTCACGTATATTTAGGCCCATGGTTTGCACTGCTTTAGAGATTTGCAGGTGCGTAGTTCGGTGTTTGCTGACTAGTTGTTCTATGTCGGCCACTGACGTCAGTAGGAACTGTAGGTCTTTTTCGTTTTCATAGCTAGGCGAAGGAGGCTCTTCTTGCTCAGGACTAGTAGGCGCGCGGGTTTTCTTCTCTGATTCAGGAGTGTAGCTAGCTTTTCTCTACACCCCGGTAGTAACGCAAGTAAGGCACTCAATGTGGGGTCGTCCGGGTCTGTCCCATGCGCGAACACCTCGCATTTGGCCGTGTTTAACACCAGGCCACTGACTGTCTCAAAGGCAAGAATTCTGCGCACTTCCTCGAGTAAGTCCTCCATTGGTCCACCGAGTGTGCCATCGTCGAGGTACCAGGCGTTGAAAGGCACTTGTATTGAGTTGACCAGCTCACGGATACCCAGGCTGAATAGAGCCGGCCCCAAGGGGTCTCCCTGCTGTATACCTGATGCCGAGGACAACGTGTGGGCCCCAAACAACAGGACGGATGGCTCCCTGTATGCGTAATTCACTAAGTTGAAGATTTCCGGTACTGCATCACGAACTGCACGAAGTATATGATCACTTCGAATAGTATTGAATGCATTGCGAAAATCCAACTTCAAGAGTGCCGTTCGGGGCGGGCTTGATTGGACGAAGGCTCTTGCTGCATGTACAGCTGCCTCCGCCCCGCCTGCTAAGCCAAAACCCAACTGGTGCGGGCCAAGCTGCTCAATGATAAGATCTTTGGCCTCACGACAGGCTATTTTTGCAGCAATCCTCCGTATCGTGAGAGAACAGGCGATCGGGCGAATCGATGAGTCCTTTTTGCGGAGTGCGAATAGCTTGGCGCCGAATATAATCTCCCTGACCTCAGTCGGCAGTGTACCCCATCTCAAGACGTCCACCACTCTGGCAAGTGCTGCGGCCAGTCTCCTTGCCACCGGTCCAAGCACGGGTGCAAGAAGGTCCTTCAGATGACGCGGACGCAAAGCGTCAGGACCGGCGGACGAACTGGCCGGAAAGCTGGCAACAGCTCCCAAGACATCATCGACTGAAGAGTGACGCTGCGTCATAGAGTCAGGAGGGTCCGGAAAAATCGAGTCCGATGGAGCAGGTGGGTGCTTGGCGGCAAGCGAGGCCAGGACTTCGTCTCCCGAAACAAACGAGTCCGTAGAGCATAGTAAGCGGGCCGCCGCGGAAACCTCTCCCTCGGACAGTTTAGACGAAACGCGGCGTGCCGAGTCCTCAGGGGAGTCGCACGCATCTGATGTGACTCTTCTAACACCACCTACGCGAAATTCGAACCGCCAGCCGTCGCGAAACGCTCGGACGTTCGACCGAACAGTCGCTGCCAAAGAGGTGGACGACGAAGTGCGAGATGGCAGTTGAAGGACCACGTAAGCGAATGACAAGAGCGACTCCCACGAGGGGACGTCGTTGTTGGCCGCCACGAGGTCGAGGACGTCGCATAGGGACTCGGCAACCAAAGGCCTCACAGCCCGGGGGACTACACGCATTACTCTAGATTGTTGCGACGCAAGTATGAGCCTGTCGACCAGCGACTGTCTAGGCTGTGACGGGAGTGCTGGCGTGGAGGAAGCAGTCGAAGACGACTCGGGAGTTGTAGACGTGGGACGACATCTAGCTATATATATATATATATATATATACATATATATATATATATATACATATATATATACATATATATATATATATATATACATACATATTAGACACAACTTTTGAGATTGGTGTTGGATTTGCCTGCCAGTAGGAGAAATGCGGCCTTCATTATGGCCGCCATGAGCTGAACCAGCCGCCGCTATCATCATATTATAATACTTTAAGCTGTCAACAGTTACTGCTTTGTACCTGTTGTTCAGGAGACGTTGAGTCCTATCAGCAGAATAACACTGGGTTCCTTAAGAGAAAATCACAGTATGTGATTGACACGAGGCTGTGCCAACACATGATGAAAATACTAATAATAATAATAATAATAATTGAGCTGCATCAAGAGCCAAAGCCGGGCCCCTAGGCACACCAAAATGAACGCAATAATTCAAAGAGCTCTCCGGAGAGCGGGAATACCTAGCATGCTGGAACCCAGACTAGGACTTCATGACGATAAAAGGCCCGACGGTGTAGCCATTCCGCCGTGGGAAAAAGGCAAATGCCTGGTTTGGGATGCGACAGTATCCTGCACGGCCGCACCGTCTTATTTATGCCACAGCGCGACGGAGGCGGGATGGGTTGCCGAACATGCAGAAAAAGAAAAGTGGCGTAAATACACAGAGTTAGAGCCTAGATACAATTTCGTGCCGATTGCAATGGGAACATTGGGCCCGGTCAGCAGAAGTACAAGAACATTTATAAAATACTTAGGTGATCGAATACGAGCACACACCGGGGATATACGCGAAGACGAATTTCTGAGGCAGTTGCTTTCACCGGCAGTTTGCAGAGGAAATGCCGCGTCGATATTAGGTGCAATGGGCTGAGAATAGCTAGATGGTAACCATGAAATAACGAGGATACACATTCACACCTCACAATTGTATTGTCCTAAGACATAATAATGATAATAATAATAATTATTATAATGCAATCCACGTTCTCCAGTCAGAAATCGAGCGAGTTGTGGCGCAACCCAGAGGTCATCTGTATGCAGTCTTTATTGACTGCGTCAAGGCCTTTGACAAAGCCTTTCGCTATCTGCTGGTTGAAGCATTCCAACGAGCAGCTAGCGAGTTGGATACGTAGCACTAAAGGATTCACGTTCGTTGAGTTGTTTGCGATAGAGTTAATGTTACATTTTCAAGGACAACAGAAAGGGCGGGGGTACTTAACCCGTATACACCGGCCAACAATAACACCTTATACACTGCGCACTCCTACGAGAGACCTAAGTATAGATTACGATTTGTTCAGTTATTTGTGCCTAGTAAAAGGAAAAAAGGAAAAAGTGAGAGGAAAAACGGATAAGGCGAATTGATATAATTGCTAGCCAGATTATTGGATGCGGTTCTGTTTTGCATCGTGATAGTGCTTCATGGTGCGCTATATATATATATATACGAGGTGTGTTCAAAAAGTATCGCGGGGGGAAACATTTTTGCGGGTTACGTATATTCGAATTTCGATTTTTTTGTGGCGTTATGTTGTTACTCATGTCTCTCACTTATGCCCACAAGCTCGGCCATTTTGAATGTTCACTTAATTGTTGACAGCTGCTTTGCTTGCACGTGTTTTGGATCGTCTTCGATTTTTACCTATTCAAAAAAATGGATGAAAGAACCTGTATCAAATTTTGTGTGAAAAACGAAATTAAGTGCGCGGATGCATTCCGAATGTTGACTGTGGCATACGGAGAAGCTACCTTGGACCGAAGCAACGTTTATCGGTGGTACAAAATGTTCTCAGAAGGCCGAGAAGATGTGAACGCCGAAGAGCGTGCCGGACGCCCGAGCACTTCAACAACAGACGAAAAAATTAATGAAGTGGAGAAAATGGTATTGGCCAATCGTCGAATCACCGTTAGAGAAGTTGCTGAGGACCTAAACATATCGATTGGCTCGTGCCATTCGATTTTTATCAATGATTTGGGTATGAGACGGGTCGCCGCGAAATTCGTACCAAAATTGCTCAATTGCGACCAAAAACAGCATCGCATGAACATTGCTAATGAGATGTTGGACTCTGTCCGCGACGACCCAAATTTGCTCCAGAGGGTCATAACTGGTGACGAATCGTGGGTTTATGGTTATGACGTGGAAACCAAAGCTCAATCATCTCAATGGAAGCTGCCGCACGAACCAAGACCGAAAAAGCGCGCCAAGTTCGGTCAAATGTGAAAGTTTTGCTGACAGTTTTCTTCGATTGCAGGGGCGTGGTGCATCATGAGTTCTTGCCACAGGGTAGAACGGTCAATAAGGAATATTACCTGCAAGTTATGCGCAATTTGCGCGAAGCAATCCGCCAGAAACGCCCGGATTTGTGGAAGAACAAAAATTGGCTTTTGCACCACGATAACGCCCCTGCTCACACATCGTTGCTTGTGCGCGAGTTTTTGGCCAAAAACAACACACTAATGATGCCGCAGCCACCGTATTCCCCAGATCTGGCCCCCTTTGACTTTTTCTTGTTCCCTAAACTGAAGAGGCCCATGAAAGGACGACGTTACGCTACGCTTGACGAGATAAAGACGGCATCGAAGGAGGAGCGGAACAAGATAAAAAAAATGGTTTTTTGAAGTGCTTCGAAGATTGGAAAAACCGTTGGCACAAGTGTATAATATCTCATGGGGATTACTTTAAAGGGGACAAAATAGATATTCATGAATAAATGAATAATTTTTGAAAAAACACAAAAGTCGCGATAACGATTGAACAGCATATGTATATATATATATATATATATATATATATATCATGAGCATCGCTCAAAAAACAAATGGCAGCCTACGCCAGCATAAGCATTCGGACATTCTTGACTTAGCTACATTTGGCCTATATGAGGGCTGCCCTCGGGTGCAGCATGACCACAGCGTGTGTCAGCGTTATATGGAAAATAGACGACATTTGTGACTGCCACTGTGAGGAAGGTCCGAACAAGCGCCGGCGGGGGAGGGGGGGGGAGATGGAGAAGAAACTGAAATGGCACCGCGATGAGGAATGAACGGAGACTGCGCCAGGCTCCAACGAGCAGGAGTGGGTGGCTCTCTCCTAAATGTAATAGCAAGTTTCTTTGAGGAGGACACCTTGTTGGTAGACGGTGAGCAGGGTGTATTAGAGATTAAGCAAAACGTGAGAACTCCGCAAGGAGACCCGCTAAGCTGCAAAAAGCCGTAGTGGTGATGTATGCAGATGATATCGTGGTCGCTCATCGCAACCTAGGTGCCATCAAGCGCATTACTTTTATGATAGAGGGTTCCTTGTCTCGAAGGGACTTGAGATAAACACCAGGAAGACCAAAGTTATATAAAGTTCTGCATTTGACAATCGCCACGTATACACCAGGTACATACCAGGTAGTGATAAACATACAGGTACAGTGCATGGTTATCACTACCTGGTATGTTCAAACGCAACGTTTCACGAGGAGTACGAGTTGTGCACCTACCGGTTTTGCCTGCAGAGGTGTGCCAAGTACCATGCAGTGGAGTGCACAGGGCTGGACCGAAAATCGTTGCACTAATTCTCTCGTCGGAAGCGTGAAGAAGATAGAGCTTCATGAAGACACATTTGAAATGTATATTATACTTAATTTGAGTGAAATATTTATCTAGCCCAACTCTATTTATTATCGGCAGCTAGTGCCGCACCGTACCTGAGAAGTTGGCAAGCTCCGCAGCGACTAAAGCGATAAACTTTCACGTTACGTTCTATCTTTAAACAAGCTAGTACTTTGCACGCCTTTTCTTTCGTTCTTCCTCGTCCAGTAATGAGAGTCAATTAAATAAGAACAGTGTGCATTATTACAGGCAATAAGTAGCGATGACAGTTTCATTAACATTAAAAGCGTAAGCCCTACAGCAAAAAGACGGATGGGAGACAGCGTCTTACGGAGAATGTTGCCGAGCACCGGAAGCGGCGTCGGTCCGGGCGGTAGACTGCGAACCTGTCGAACGAACCGGATCACGTAGGCAATGGCCAGGACTGCGGCGATCGATAGTGCCACCTCGATCAGCAGCTGTCCAATCGAACAATTTCTGCCCACTGCGGGCTGTGTCAAGAAAAAGGTCATTGTCACAAGCCAGGTTCTCTCAGCTGGCGCTAGAGATCGTCGTCGTAACAGCCTTTCGAGTGGTGCTAACGCTAGAAGTATCGTCGTTGGAAAACTTGGTCGTTGACTGGGATAGCAATGAGTAAAAACGGCTCTTGGTGATTGTGTTCTACTGGTTTGTGGAACTAGTTTAGAACCGAGATGCGACCTGGAAAAGCGCCCGCTTGTGACCGAGCAAGAATGAGAAGTACGCAGTGAGACGAGCACTGGCTCGGCCTCTCTGGCTGCGGCGTAGTGGTAGGGCTTGTCATCGTAATCACGTAATACGGCCGCCGAGAGCTGTATGCCTGCTACTACAGGTTTTTAATTATGTCGAGCCTAGTGATAAGAAAGGCTGCCGCGCAGATTAACGCAGCACGAAGACACAGTCATTAGCTGGCGACCAATCTACCTACCTAATTTAATAATGCCGATAGGGTACGGATGATAGTCTAGGCGTACGTTTCTTTGTTTAATAAACGCGTTGTACTGATAACATGAATATTTTTCTACAAAGAACTTGACCCTAATATCTATAAAACTGACGTGCGTGTACATAAGTACGCATACATGCACACACATATGGGCCTCACATTATGTGTCTCGGACACAATATAAAAGAGCCGCTATATAGATTCGAAACAAAAAATGCAGTCGAGTGCAACTAAAATGAGTTGCATTTAGAGTATGAGTTTAATTTTGCAATTATCGATGGATTATCGATCTATCTTAATACTATACTGCTCTCTCTCTTTTTTTCTAACTGAGTTTTGAAAACACCACAACCACTGCACACACCCATGTTACGAGCTTGCCTAAATTCGTGACAATAATAGGCTTATTAACCGCCTGACTCTAAAATTTCTGAGAACCACCGAAGTGGTTGCCTGGCCAATTTGATCGGCAAGCTGTGGCTGCTCAGCTGTATCTACAGGCGAGCAGGATGCTCAGCTCTATCTGTGTGCGAAAAGGTGTGCGATATATTATTTGTGTGTTTCACTTTCATATATATATAGGTATATTACGACCTGTGTTGTGGATGCTCAGACCAGCATTAGCAGATTAAGTGTAGTCTGTGTGAGTTCTGGTGGCGAAACGGCTTCGCGCTAACCTCTGGGACATAGAGTAGAGTTGGCTAGGCAATACTACGAAGAGAGGCAGCGCTGCCGTATTGCTCTCTATCGTATCGTGAATTATAATAAATAAGAATCAGTGAGTGTGTGAACCCGCCTATTTTCGTCTGTCTTCATTCTACGGTTGGCAACACCCTCCAGAATAAGCTGGCTCCTCAACACCAGGCCCCGAGCGTCGAGCTTGCATCCCACCACCAGTCACCGCAGTGCCGCTAAGTACTCACCGTTGTCGTCACCGGCAACGGCTGCCGAAATCGTCGTCGGCAACGGCTGCTCCCTTGTATTTTTTGAACATCTACGCAGCAACGACTACTGACTCATTTAGTGCCTCTTTATACTCACAGATTGCCCGCGCATTTAGTAACTCCCCGCGTCTTCGCTAGTACGGTGGCGGCATATTCTATTTGGCGCCATGTATTTAGCTTGCTTCGGCAATGCCGCCAACCGACGCTGTCTATGCCCGCGCTGCCTAACGAACTGCTATCCTACACATATGTGTGTGGCACCTCGTCGAAGCTCATTCTCTTTCAATTTGGATCCGTCAATATGGTTCCGTATAATCAAACCATTCACACACCTGTCCTCATGCCTATCTACGCGGTCGCTAGTTGGACATATAGAGACATTTTGATCGTTATTTGCAGACGGCCTAAACATGCTCTGTAGATCCGAAAGGAGTCAAGTAGAATCTCCTGCAGGCTAACATAAATTATTATTATACATTCTGTACGAGGGACTGTTGTTTCATATAGTATTTATTTTATTGAGGTATTTATTAAAGTTTACATCGAAATTTATATTTTCAAAGCTTGCACAGAGTAGGTCTTTTAAAGTATTCACGTCTCGGTAGGCAGGGAAAGAGTTAATGTCTCAGGAGTTAGTAAGTAGCAGTGGCGTCGTGAGCGGCAAAACGCCATTCTAAAAAAAACATGGCATTGCCATGCACATAATTAAATCATGTTCGGGATGATTTGGATTAAAAATAGAGGCGAAGTGATTTTAGATGGTAAACTAGTCAACAGTAGGAATAAGTTGGTTCAATTATGCCATAAAGCTACCTCCGACAAACCTTGAAAAAATGGTCACGGTAGTACTGCCAAGGGGTCACAGAGGGCAGGGACTAAGATATTTTGGTTATTCTAAAATAAAAATTCAGTATAACGATGACAACTCTGTCATTTCACCGATAAATGTAATATCGTTGCCACGTACTCAAGCCCTGCCAAGAGATTAATTTATCTACTCGATAAGCTGTGTGGGTCGCTCGATTCAGTTGATCTACGAAAACCAATTTTACTCTATGGTGACCTAAACTGTTCAATAGATAAACCCAGCAATATTAGGTGCAGATCGCTGGTCTGTGGCTTGCCGCCTCTCTGGATTTGTGGGACCACAGGGTAGATCAACGATCGATATATTTGCAACAAGCACGGAAAAGACCTGCGTGACGCACCACGGTGTGCTGTCGCAACTGAGAGCTTTCAGAGCCAAATTGCATCTTCCGGTTAGACTCAGTGCGCGGCTGCCGGCGAAATCTCCAGTTCAACGGAGATCAAAATGTCTAAGTTGCTAGACTTTGATCGTCTTGTTCTATATTCCCGAGGAATTTTGCCACCTCCAAGAGAGCTTCCGGTTGATGAGCACACCAGTTGTATTGTTTCAGTTACATGACGAAGCGTCTGCGAGAAACGGTTTTAAAGCAATCGCAGCGTCCCTTGGATGAACGCAGAGCTGCGTAGGTTTAAGAATTCTGTTGTTTAAGCTTATATTCTGTCTCGATTACAAGACGTTATGTTGCCGTTCTATCAACGACTCAACAGAGCATACAAACAGATTATCAGATCAGTCAAAAGATATACCTTGAACTTTACCTTGAATGAAGAAAACCATGGCATTCTGGAAGCCATGAGACAACCGTATAGATGAATTCAAAGCGAATCCCGGACCGTCAATCGACCTATCCTAACTAATGAGTTAAAGGCGAATTTCGGGAAGATGTACTCAACCTATAATACCATCTCAGAGAATGTTCCTAAATGTTTATATGCGGGAGATGAAATGACTATGCTAGCCAGAGAAGGCATATTGGCTTAAATAACTCAAGATGATGTTATCAACGTCATATTGAAGGCAAAATTTCATAATGCATAACCGAATCAAGTGCAAAATGAACAACTTCGCCAGGTTATGCTGCTGGTTCCCGCTATACAGGATCTATTTAACAAGATACAAGAATATGCATCCTTGTCCTCGTCATAGAAAAAAATTATTTTGAGTGTCATTCTGAAGGGGATAGGCAACCCGCCTTGGCCTGGTTGCCAGGATTGCAAGGAAGGAGTGTGGTATATAAGCTCTTAGCTAGTAGATTGATCAAGCGACTGAGTGCGTTTCTCGACGACGTGAATGGCTTGCCGGAAGAGGAGCATGAATTTAGAAGAAGAAAGTCGACGATTACCGCTTGCTTCGTGCTTCTCTGCGAGATTTGGACGAATCTTTCTCAAAAACGGTTACCCCCTTTACGCCGCTTTTGTGGTCTTTAAATCTGTCTTTCCTTTTATTTGCTATTAACAAAAAAATCGTAGCACTACTTCTCTCCCCAAAAGCGTGAAGAAGATAGAGTATTATGAAGACACATCTTGAACTGTATATTATACTCAACCTGAATGAAATAAATATAATTGAAAATTTAAATCTGCCTTTGACATAGCGTCGCGGAAACTTGTTGTGGCTAAACTGGCGTACCTTGGAGTACCGTTCATAATTCTTCAGCTAATTGACTCAATCCTTCAGCAGAGCAGAGTTATCCCGTCGTATTCTTCATCTTTGTGGAGTCCACACTTATCCAAGCACATAGGCATGATTAAAGGTGTTCAGAGATGATTTCTAAAAAAGCTCTGTAGAAGATGTGATATCGAGACAAATGCTGTAAACCTTCCGTCACTCTCGATTTTGCTGAAGAACAACGACACGCGAGCACTATCGCAACTTGCAAATGCTGATCTTATCAACCGTTTCTTCGATGTGACAATGAACAATCGCAGAAGTCAAATAATGCTTTTACCAAAATGTATTGCAAGATTTGAAACAAGCAATAACATGTTCGCCTAGCGTGTCGTCAGAGAATCGCACAACAAGGGGGCTTCGTGGGCGTTATTGCCTATATAGCCTCCTTTCCACCTTTAATTCGGTAAATAAAGGCGCTTTCTATTTTATTCGTATTCTCAATGACACATAGTCTGAGCACGAAACTTTGGTCCAAACAACAGTGGGACCGTCTCAGGGCTCAGGGGGACAATCTCAGGGTTCTGATTTCGGACTTCCCATCAAGAATTATTAAACGACACAAATGCGTCAAAATGTTGCTCTATGCAGACGATTTGGTTTTGTTCTCCAGGAGCCATTTTCACAGCCTGCAGGCGCCTGCAACTCATCAAAATTATGTGAATGCTAACGGCCTGGTTATAAATGTGGATCAAACGAAGGTTATAGGATTCAGGGGACGGCGGAAGACTGACTAGCGATGATAGGCTTCATCTTCAAGGAAACTTTGTCGAGTATGTAGAACACTTCGTCTACATCGTTGTCGAATTAAAAGCCACCGGGTTGTATTTCACGCGACATATCAAGGAAAGAATCTGTAAGGGTCTCGTGGCAATGTTAAAACGCCAGTGCGGCTATCGTTACAAGCAGCTCCGCAGATATTTGGTATAAAAATTGGGACCCGTAGCTGGGTATGGGATACAAGTGATAAGGCCGTATTTCAGCCCAGCGAAACTTGCGAAACGATAGACTCAAAGCTGCATATCTCAAACGTAATCCTGAGCGTCTACAGAACAAGCCGCAATCGACTTGCCTACCTGGCGACTGGAACACCTCATTCACAGAGACTTTGCTGGAAAGCTTCAACCTGCCTCACACTGAGACATTCAATCAGCACATGCAGAATTGGGGCGAAACAGGGCCATGCCAATCCAGCCTTAATTATGACGTCCGCAATCACCTCGGACTCGTGGAAGGATCCCTATATGAATTATCATCATCTTACTCTTCAATTCGCTGTGCATAAATTTCCTCATAAAATTTGTGTTGGACCTGGCCACCATGAAGCTGACAAATCAAGTACTTGTCAACGTTGCGGTCATCAGTGCATAACATATCATTCACTTGAATGCTCCAGTCCGGTTTCTGTAAACTGTCTAATATAACAAAATATAATACCTGCTATTTTGTCAATAAACTACTTACAAAAATGCATTACTTTTTCTAATATAAGGTTTCATATTTTTCACTGAAGTAATACCACAATTATCCCGGTCATGTAGGTTAGGGGGTCACCAGGGTTTTATTGATTTTGAGAGCCCCACACTACACAGACCAAAGGGTGTGCGTATTGCATTTTTGTTCCTGGCCCCTGCAAAAAAAAGTTTCATATAAGTAACCAGTAGGTGTACTTTGGTAAGACTAAATATCTAAATAATTAAGCACAGCTGTCGACATTATTAACGATGAAATGACGATGAAAATCTTGTCAGTAAAAAGAGCTAAAAACACGACACTTTACGTGAACTTCTTGGATAGAATGCGGTCCAGCTATTGTTGTCTTTAAAAACGACACATTTAGACACATAACAGGTCATTCGGTGTTCAGTACATCAACGACCGAACGGACGGCCGTCTCTAGAAATTTTAAACATCAAATATCGTTTTCAGTCGATTAATACACTCATAATCGTCTGCTAAGTACTACTAGTTAATACCATTTATTTTCATCCCGCACGCTTGGTTTCTCAGATAGGACAGCATGAGAAGCCGTAAAACAGTTGCTAAGGACACCAATTCACCAATGTTCGAATTATCGTTTTAATGTCATTAAGAATGCATTAATTGCCGAATCAAATAAGACTATTACAATTATATGTTGAGTTTTTCTACATTATTGAAATGTAACTATGTTTTAGTCATTTATTATGGGACTTTCTACCAGAGAGATAGTCTGGTGGAAAGTCCTGCATAGTAAATGTAGGAGCTTCTTTTAAGATTTGAGATATATGCGATTGTCAAATCGCATTGAGCTTTTAATTTTACGTCGCCCAGGGAGATTATCATTTGGTTACTCAGATTTATTTTATTAAGTTTTACATACATATTCATTAAGTTTATACGTTAAGTTAAGTATGAGTATTTAGCATGCTATTTTCATTATTTTACATAATAATTTAGCAGGTTCATACATATCAACAACACTATCCTGTATTTACGGGAGCTGTCAGTATCTCTCTCTTTTGCTACGGGAGCTTACCCTTATTTAAAGGGCCTACAAAATGAAGTTCAACTTCATACGTTTAGCCAAACATCTAAAGATAATCGTACTTACCTTGGTTATCTATCTGTTACTATGAAGCTAACTGTTCCATAACTTGAAACGAGGATGTTACGCTGAGTTAATTGGCGATGTAGAACTTAGTGCGACGGAGAGACAACGAAAACATGGTTCTGGATCACGTTCAGAATTAAAAAAAAACAAAGGATATTGTTTTTAATTTCCTCCGTCTCTTACGGCCTTGGAATTCATTCTGGAGCATATCTTCAAGGGACCGAGGGCCGGACATGATGAGGTATCTAGAGTTTCCCCAACAGTACTTGTGGCAGCATGGTTGCTAAAACTCAGCGGTATGGTTCATCATCTATTCTCAATGAGCATCGCTCAAGGAAAATTTGATCAACAACAGGCGCCGAACCGGCAACATCCTTGTAGATGACAACTGTGATTAGCGCACAAGTCCCCTATCACGTTTAGAAGCGCCTGGACAGAATATTTTTTAGTGCAGATGTCGCTAATAAAAAACCCTAGAGGCGCTGCGATCTAATGTGCCCGACCTTTGCCACAGTGTGGCAGAAAAATAGAATTACCTAATTAGAAGTGCAACGTCGTGATATACTAACAGATTGTACACACACATAAACTTAAGAATGCTAAGCAAACTCCGAGCTACTTTGGAGTAGTGCCAATAGAATCCATGAACAAGACTAAATTTCAACTAGATGGACAACTATATTTGTGTTCCGTGTGGAAATGCCAAATCCAGAGATACTTTATTGGTAAGTTAGGCAGATTTTTGTTACTGCACGTGGAGACGACTTGTACTGTAGCCGTTCTTTTAGAATTTCATTGTATAGATATACACTCATAGTTTTTGTACACTTATACGTAGTGGAGCAGAGTTACGTGCTAGCTTCAAACCGAGCTTTTTTCAATACTAATGGGAGGACCGTTATGCACCTCTTTGACTTAGTCACTAAGTCATGTTTCTCGACCACATTAACGTATTTCGTAGTAACGAGCATCATAACAGTTCAAAGATAAGATCCTGTCGCCGTACGTCGAGCAATATGTCCGAGTCGATGCTCTCCAAATCAGCAGTCCCAGGGCCGTTGGGACAGCTTAGTCGAACTCGCTGTAACACACGCACGATCACGTAGAGAATGTCGGCCTGCGCCATTTTCTCGCCTGGGCACGAGCGGGCCCCGGTACCAAACGAATTCACCCCTTTGGCAAGCTGCTCGGCGCTGGCGCCGAGAAATCGCTTCGGGTTAAACGTACCGGCGTCGGAACCCCAAACGTTTGTATCACGATTCACTGCGTAAACGTTGATAAAAAGCGCACAGCCTTTCGGCACAAGTCGGCTATCTGCAATAACATACACATGAATTATTAAGCGAACATGTGGCACGTTATTGATTTATATATATATATATATATATATATATATATATATATATATATATATATATATATATATATATATATTAGCTTAAGAACATATGCTCTAGAAATAAAAACCTTTTAAGGAAATTGCGTTTAGATTATCATCCGTTTCTGCGCGCTTAAAACCTATCCTAAGGCTTATCTTCAATGCACCGAGGGCCAGACATGTTGAGATATTGTTACGTTGCTTGAAACCGCATTTCCGCCAAATGTAACGTTGCTCCAAACCGCACCTCCACCAAATTACCGTTGTCTCGCTACGTTAAGTTAGCTGGAGGATGCAGACTCAGCGGGGCCGTTACTACAACCAGAGCGACTCGGCGCATGAGTGAAAGCACACAGCGTAAGGTCTGAATCGCAAAGTTACCGGACGGAGAATGCGTGTATCATCCTTCTCCCGGGCTATTTATTTGCTCAAGGGACGCCGTAGCGTTCGTATAGTAATAATTTAAAAAAGATGACTCCAATTTTCGACGTCGCTGATTGGTCGGCGGTGGTGCACATGCCCTATTCACTAGCGCGCAGCCTAGTGGTCTCCTTGGTCGTCACGTTGCACGTTGGATTGTATGCTTGCGGGGCTTACTGACGTCGTCAGTTGTCGGCGGCGTAGGTCGTTGTGGTTCACATCGGCTTGGGTGTTTGGTTGGTCAACTGACGTCACCAGCCATCGGCGTCTTCGTGACTGGCAGTTCTGTTGCTACGCTAAGAATAACTTCGTTACAATATCTAGGGTTTCCCCAACAGTCCTTGTGGAAGCATGCCCGCTAATTCTCAGCGGTTTGGTTTACCATCTATTCTAGATAAGCATTGCTCAAATAAAATCTGATCAGCAACAGGAATCGAACCGGCAACGCCCCGTTAGATGACAACCATGACTAGCGCACCAGTTTTCTAGGTCCTGGGAGTTGCAATATTAACACCATCACATATCAAGCTTCAGGCCAGACAACGTGTACCAGGAATTTGATCTGAGCATGTCGGCACTCGTCGTAAACATGTAGAAACATAAATTTTATTTAGGATATTAAGCATGACTAAATTTAAAAAAAAAAGGAAGACCGAAACGTACATTTTGCTATCTGTAACTATACAGATGGACCTGCTTTTCGCTCAGAGAAATGAAAACTTGCCTTCCAAAGTAACCTACCTTTAGTGTAGAGGGTAACATGACACGGTTATCACCATTATATGTGCCTCAAAGGTGAATGTTATGATATTAACGACTGTGTATGTAAGTTTTATGGTAAGTGCAACATCTGTCGATATCATGTTCTAATAAACACGCTTTCGTCGATTCGCAACACCTGTCGATATCAGGTTCTATACACGCTCTATCGTGCCGATACAGCGCCGGCCGCCACCCACGACACTATGCAATAAACGACGTCGTCTGTCGTGCACTGCATAGTGCACAGGTGCCGGCTGTGAAAGAGCCACTAGGCCCCAGCGCCAATAGTGGGCTACAACCGGACGGCAAAACTCTAACACCTTGGGAAAGAGGTCGTCTACTTGTATGAAACGTTACCATGTCGTGTACATTGGCCAGGAGCTACGTCGCTTGAACAAGCCAGAAAGCTGGTGCTTCTGCTTGTCTTGCGGAGGACCGCAAGTTAGCGAAATACAGAGAACTAAATCCGCAGTTTATCGTCCAGCCAATTGCCATTGAAACTTACGGACCCATGGGTGAAAAAACGTCAACATTTTTCAAGGAGCTTGGAAAAAGACTGAACGCAGTCACAAGGGATCCTCGTTCTGGAGAGTTCCTACTGCAGCGAGTATCGATCGAGCTTCAGCGGGGAAATGCGGCGTCAGTCGAAGAGTCCCTTCCCTCCGCCGAAGGGTTCCCTGAGATCCCGTAGGAATAGAGATGTTTCTAATACTATGTTGATTAAATAAAACGTTTTATAGCACACCAATAACAGCATTAGACGACAATCACAAAAAAAATGTTCTAATTTGTTCGGCATTAGACTCTTATTCGTTACAGGCGCTTGTGAACGAGATATTGTTATAATTTCCAATCCAATTCTACTGCCAACAATTATGGTGAATAAATATGATGTGTATTATTAATTTTAAAAATGGGAGAGCTGCACAAATTAAAGCCGAAGTTTATGGGGACTCCACACCAGTGTTGACGAGAGCCTATCTACAAATGAATGCATTCAAAAGCGGCCGGACCGTGCCGCGCTTTGTCTTTAGCTGAGGAATTAAAGACGACGCAGTTGAGGTAACAAAAGTAACAGTTGTTTAAAGCATTCGTTGTATCGTCATAAAAGACTGCCAACTGAAGGTGCTTGAGATAGCCGTGCATAATATACGGTACGTAAAATTTAACATGAGAAAGCTCTATGCAAGGTGGGTGATTAATGATCGATCAAAAACACACGCGAATAAACATGTAGCAACATCTCGATGTTTCTCGGTGTTTAAGGGCGATCCTCAGAAAAGCAAGGACTGTTTCTTTCGTTCATAGGACAACGACCACTGTTATATTCCCAAGAAATAATTCTCATTGACTACTTACTGACATAAGGGTAAAACGCCATAGAAGCGTATTATTCCATATTTCAGAACCGTTTGAGATCTTCAAGAGTTTCTACTTTTTTAAAGGGATCAAAAAACTGAAGCATCGCTGGACTAAGTATGTAGGGCTTAATAACAAACACACCGAGAAAAAAAATAACTCTGAAAGATAAATTATTTTATTGAGTTCTCTGGTATTAGTATATATATATATATTTGTTTTTTATACTCACTTATTGAGACATCCGTCATGGCTCTTCTTGGCAGCGCCAAGGGCGCCGGCGGAAAGAAGCGAATCACTTCTTGTATGAAAGCGTCGACTTTTGGCAGCCTTGAGCGGTCTGAACTGATGCACATCCTGTCATGGCCGCAGACGTCGACTATTTCTGCCCGGAGCTCTTCCTGCAGTTCCGGGTCGTTGGCAAGACGCAAAAATGCATAACTGATAACGGTCTTGCTGGTTCCGATGCCAGCGCCAAAGATGTCGAAGACGGCCTGGCCAAGATTCTCGTTGGTCAGGTACTTTGCTGATTCTCGCTCGTCATCAAGAAATTCGTCACGTGCATTCAGCAAGGTGTCGGTAAAGTGCCGAAACGTTCCTGACAACGTTCATTCAACATACAAACACACGTATTCTCATTGTGCATATGCTCCTATCTGTATTGTTGTTGTTGTGAATATTCGTTTTATTATGATGGTTTATTAACATCCTAGTCTGGTTAATGATAAATAATAGGTAAAGATAGGTAATAATAAATTGCTTGCACATCACCAAATCTGCCGTTTGGTAGTTCGGCTATCGACCAAACCGCTGGGCACTTGTGAATATCGTGCAAATCGTTTGTGCTGTATCGTCAGGCCGTACTTCTCATCGCTACTATCGCATAGATGCTTCTGTCATTATTTACACGCCCAGTTCATAGTGTAGGCCTCAAACGCTCTCGTCCTAGGTAAATCCCATTGTGACTGCAGTCTTTGTGTCATTAGGGACCTCTTCAATATATGAGCTAATTAAATGCTACTGTACTTTGCCAGTGAATGCTAAACCTTATCGTTAGTAAAAATAGGATATGTAAATATAATGTAACAAAAACGTCATGTAATTTTGTTTCTCGGTGCCAGGTCAATGCGGCCTTGGATCTTGAAATATCTCGCATATCGATCTCCTTGGACACCTTGCTAGGACAACAGTAAATATGCCCAATAAGAAAAGAATCCTTTTTTCTGTCAATCATTAACTGGAAGCAGATGACGTAAGGAAGCGAGGAGCAGATCGTGACTAGTTCTTTTTTCTGTCGAACTTTGAAGATTGTTGCCTACTGTTGACTTGAGAGATACCTCTATGAAAATATGCCTTAATCATTTTTTAGTTTTACTACCTCGCACAGCGTTCGATGTATGACAGACACATAGTTAGTACTTAACCTGCTTTTGAGTGTTTAGCGTAGTCTCAATTCTTTCTTTCTGTCTCTGTTCCTTAATATGCTTATATAGCTAATGATCAAGCACTTAGATGCCGGATTCGAAAAGTTAAAGAGTCGGCGCAGTTAGAGGCTCGGATGAGCTTTCGTAGAGAAGGGAGCTCCGGTCTCGATGTAGCTGCTGTCAGCGAAGCATACTCAAAGAACTTCAATAATGCAGCAAACTTGATTGAGGGGTTTGGGCGTAACGGCGTGCAGAAATTCGGGCAGAGTTGGTGGTGGCTGTGGTATTTATGAGCGCTCTATCTGTAAAATTCTATAACGCACGTTAACTAGTTCTGATCAAAGCGTTCCAGCAGTGCGTATCCACGCCAAGAATAGAGGCTTCTCCTCGTGTCGCGCAAAATACAACGGCATACTGCTTAACCTCTTAGGCAATGTCCTACCGAAAGTAGAACGCCGCTATACTTTTTGTTGAGGATTCTAGCCTTAATATTTTAGTTGAGCCACCCCATGACGATTATCTTTTGTTTCGCTTCGCTAGAGAGTTTTGTCATGTTGTTAATAGCATTACAAAATCTTCGTCGTAAACGTTCCCAGATCACATTCCCCACAAAGTTCAACGCATGTGACGCATGTGTGGGGATTATATTCGTCTCGGAATAAATTCGTCTCTCTCTCGATTAAGAAGCTTTATTGCTAACAAAATTACGAGAAGCTTCAGATCGGCTTAGATGGCAAGAATTACTGTTGGCATAATAATCTATTTGAAAACAAAGCGGCATACCTAACAGGCCAAAGGCGTTAGACGAAAGCACTGTGTGCGGTTAAAATGCGGTTTTCTAAACATTTATCATTGGGATACTGCGAATTAACAGTTGGCAAAAGACAAGGTACTGTTGCTGATTCAAATCTAGAAGAGGGTTGCGCCCCTAAATTCAGGAAATAGTCAGCCCATACTGGATGGAATATGGCGGAAAGAGGACTAATTGTTTTTTTCACGACGAGTGCACATGTCTGTAATTCTAAAAAGCTTGCTCAGTCAGAGGTCAAATTATGGATGAGTTATGACGCTATCCGGGTACAGTGTGTCAACCCCCTTAAATTATCATCTTAAGTTTATCAACTTTCTCTCAGCTAATCACTTTGGCTGCCGGGGTCGATCAACTAAACTGGCCCTAGCCCATTTGTAGCAAACGGTGTCCAACGGACTCGATCGAAAAGAACAACATATCTGCGTGTCTTTCCAAAAATAATTGCTGCGATTAATGTTGTATATAATTCCTTTCTTCCGTATGTGAATGTGCCTGTATAACGGCTACATTCGATTGGTCCGATTAAACTCAGCTCATATCTCTTCTGCAGGAAACAGACAGTAAAGTTTAGACAAACTGAATCTGCCCAGAGGCGCGCGGATATCAGAGCAAACCAAGATTTGCTTCTTGCACCGTTCAGGCTCTTGATCCTTCTTAATTTAGTCTTACCTAAATAGAGGCACAAAACCTTTACAGACCCATTGCATTCGGCCATGCTTCCACAATCCTATCTCAAATTGACAACTCAAGACGCGCCGGTTATCTAGGTAAGCCGGTACCGGTAACTTTTTAAAGCCACGAAGGTTATCCATATTTTTAGTAAATCTGCTTTGCTATCGTTTATTCTTATTTAGGGGGAGAGCTATAAGATGATACTCTTAGTAGAGCTAAGATAATATACAAAAATGCCTTCCGAGTTTTTTTTCTCCGGGCGACATCTGCACCCGGTCAGCGACCTGAACATCGCACATAGCCTCATTTCAACAAAGACAGTATTTGTACGTTTTCACTTCTGTGCTATAGAAATTTGTAGCCACGTCGTGGTTTGTCGCCTTCCCTCTGCCTGGGGCTCTTTTTATAAGGCATTTCGTTGCTTTGCTTCTTTAAAACTACGCGGTCAGAAAAATGGCTGGCGCATTCATGGCACGCGCAACGTGTACATGCGTTCTCATAGATAAGATGCAAAGTACGTTGTAGCTCACTATGTGTAACGGGTGCAATTTTCTTGTGCAGACTTACCATGAGAAATTTTGAAGTTCGCTAGTGGATATATTCACTGTATAAAGCCGAATGTGTGATGTTGTTGAGGCTGTTATAATGTTGCGATTCCAACATTTGTGTGACTTCAAAACAGTATATATATATATATATATATATATATATATATATATATATATATATATATATATTAACGACAGCAATATATACAATGCAAAAAACCCATTGCCGAATACCATTGCATTCTTTATGCAGCATTACTGACCCCTTTGGTAGGTTTCGGCAGCTTGACGGAACATTTTGTCAGTGACAGCAAAAAAATCATTGATAATTTTTGTCAGCATCCGCTCCTTTTTGTAGAAAACGTAACCGAGGATCCATAGGATGTCTGACGGGAGTCCATTGGCCCCTTCCTTTTCGAACGTCATCGTCGCCCAGCGAAGTCTCTTATAATCAGGATCATCTTTGTGGAAACTGCAACACATTTCGTTGTTAGCCACCGTGGTACTGAAAACATTGTTGAGCTAGTTCACGAAATCCCGCTGGTATGAATTAATGACGGAGAGGGAATACACAGTTTATAATATGCCTCTTTATCAATTGGTAAGACCAACAAAGGCACTTGGCAGGTGAAAATTTGCCTCCGAGTCAATCATTGCAAAATTACAAGTCAAAGAAAGAAAATATTCTTATACTCAAGATAGACAGCTTTGTTCTAACCCAATCTCTCACTTCTGATCGTTTCGAAATTATTTTGTTCTATCAAAATGTGGTTTTCTTTAACCTTATGACTATTAACCCTTGAAGTTATGGGTAACGAAGACTGCATCGCGGTTGAAAGTTAAGTTAGTTCACGAAATCCCGCTCAGTGTGAATTTGATGAACGGGGCACAAATACGCAGTTGATCCGCCTCTTAAATAATTGGTAATACCAACAAAAGGCATTTAGCAGGTGAAATTTTGCCTCCGATCAATCATTGCAAAATTCCGAGTCAAAGGGAGAAAATATCCTTACGCTTAAGATAGACAGCTGAAATTACGTTGTGCTATCACAGTGTATTTTCTTTAAACCTAAATAATCCCTGAATTATTAGCCCTTGGAGTTATGGGTAACAAAAAGTACATTGCGGTCGAAAGTTTTAACCTAATTTATTACGTAAAGACTCCACGGTAGCCTCCGTTTCTGCTCCGATGCCGCCCTCACAAATAACTAAGTAATGCATCTATCAAAGAATTCAGTCAAGAAACTTGATCAGTACCATATATACAAAGTAACAAAAAAACATGTAATATAAACACTCCATGCTAACATTTGATGACTTTTAGAAGCTGCAAACTTTTGGGTATATATATACATATACATATATACATGTATAGTTTGCTTTCGAAACTTCTGCATTCTATATGTGTATGAGTGGTCTGCAAGGCGTTTGTCCGTGTACGGAGAATGCTACAACTTTGACACAAAAATAACAGAATAAAATTATAAACGTAGAACTTTACTAAGCAATAAAATCAATTTTGCTTAACTCGCGCTATTTTGTTAACAGCAACTACAGCAACAATAACGGAGGTTTGACCCACCCTTCACCGAAGGCGGACACTGCTATAACGTTGTTTATTACGTTCTCCACGTAGTCCACGATGTCCCACTTCGTGGCGGAGCCAGCTTGGCTGCGCATCCGTTCGCCTTGCGAACCCCCGAAGAGCTCGCTAAGTTCCGCATCGACGTGATTAACCACCAATCTGGCAAGACGCTCAGTTTTCGCGTATTTTCGTATGGCGACATGGCTCACCCGTCGAAGAACGTCCCACGCTGGGTTGAAGTCACTAAAGAGTATGTCCTTAGTGGGCAAACAACAAATAGTTACTTTGTCTTAATAGTTTGTTTTGTTACGCTGAATATAACGTAACTGAATATTTTTGAGGGGAGGAAGGAAAATGTGTCTATGCATGTATTATGAAAAATTGTATGGATTTACTTTGAATATCTGTTCCACTGTCTTCTGCTAGTGTTAGCTAATAGTGTTGATACATTGACAAAAAAGCGCAGTGCAGTTAAAATGGAAGTTAAAATACTGATTTGAACAAGAAAGGTTTGTAATATTATATCGGTTTATACGTACCGACTCAATATGTACTTTGTTTAGGTCGGCATATAATAAATAAAGTAATTTGAGCCAAATAAATTAATTCGATACTTAGCAAAACTTCTTTAAATTCTATATCATGCGGTTGCAGTAACTTACCACGTTCCCCCGTGATTGCAAATCGCCAAGCTTAGATTGAGCCCTGCCTGCAACGTTATTTCGGTGGGGTCCCGAAATGTCCCTAAACGAATTGGTAGTGCTGGCCACAATAAAGGGTCGAGGTCCAACCCACACAGTTATGGGGTCTCCAAACTGCTTACTCCAGGCTATGCACTTTTCGAACATGGGGCGCGGAGCACGCAACTCTACAACAAGAAAGTTTAAATAGATTATTCAGGGGCATAATAGATGACCTTACGGTATTACCCAGGCAAATCCAGTAAACTGAAGTTAGGCGAGCTTATCGTTTGTGATTTGTAACTTGGCACTTAGGTCTTTGAGTGTTAGAGACCCTAAGCTCTGTGCCAAGCTATATAACGCTCTCATAGTCCCAAAATTCCCCGCGCTTAGTTTGCAATATGACGCTACTGAAGAAAGTTTGCGGTATATTTATCAGACTTCCGTCTCAGCGTTGTGAGTTAGCATGCAAGAATATTTTAGTATCACGCCTAACCGAACTTCGTAAGAAGAATGACCTCCGTGAAGTAAACGAGCGATCGTTTTGTTGGCTTTGTAAATTATGTTTCTAGACGAGGCCCTTCTGTGCGCCGCAAATGCGTGGTACCTTTCAGTGTTGTGAACAGTGGCGAGTATCCCGCTTGAATTGACCCTTTATCTCCTAATAAGGTGACAGGGAATTGAACCAGTGAGGAACGGGCATTTCCATGACACAAAACTACAAATCGCAGCCTCACTTAATTTGTTTATACTTGCGGCATCTATATATACAAGGCCTCCCTAGAATCTAAATTCATTCTTAAAATCGAAAAACGGGCTAAAATCTTAACACTTTTCAAAATATCAGCTCTCTGTATCGTTAATCAGTTGTCTATCGCTGTCGTTTTTGTTCATAACAGCGTGGATTCAATGACTATTGTATGTGACGTGCTTTCTAAAACATGCCATTTATTTATATAACTTTGCTAAATTGGCACTTTGGAGTGGGCAATTGTCTCCGCGCGAACGTGTGATCACGGGTTCTCTAACTCAAGGTTAGCCCAGTTCAACAATGTGTCCCGGACAAACGCTGCATTTTTTCGTTGAACGTCAAGCGACAGCCTCTGATGCAAGATTTCGAATGCTCTCGGTCTCCCGTCGAAAGGTTTTCTACCTACGCGCTGAATCAGCTTGAGTGTAAGGGGGTCTGCGGCTCCCATAGTCTCGAACGCCAACGAAAAAAAAATCGTGCGAATACCATGCCGCTGAGAGTCAGCGGCCGTGCTGCCACAAGGACTATTGGGGAACCTCTAGATATCTCAACATGTCAACCGGCCCTCGGTGCATTGAAAATTTACCTCACAGTGAGTTCCAAGCCCGTAAAGGACGGAGGATGGTTTAGAATTAAAAACAGCCTTCTTAAAAATGTTTTAATTCAAGAGTATTTTCTGCATTTGCTAGCCTCAGCTAACCTGGAAGCATGACCTGCTCAGTCCGCATCCGCATCGACCATCGAAGGGGCTAATGAGTCGGTTACAGTTGCTTTCCGAACAAGGATGCGGTCACGCTCAAAGGGCGTCAACGTCAGGCCGTCAGGTCTTTTTCCATCGTACCTCGATACGCCTCAGTGCGCGACTAAAGGCAAAGTGACGGCAAAGTGACGTGCTCGTCGGCCTGCACTCAAGGCGCATGACAAGCCGTGATGGGCCACGTCCACAAACTCACTACAACGGCATGGACGGGGCACGACTAGATCAACACCAAGCCATAGCATTGCGTTTATGCGCGACGTCTCGTCGTCCAAAAGAGTCCCAATTCGCGGACAGGGTAGGGCGTGTAATCAAGCTTTTTTCTTTCGCTTCCTAACAGCTCGAAGTCTGGCTCTATCAGGAACGGAAGGTGCTCTATTAATCAGGCTGTATGTGACGTTGTAGCTTCGTTGATGAGGAACCGTGCAGAACATTTTTTTTTATAACCTGAGGTTGAATGTAAATCTTGCATAAGACACCGGGCGATACGTTGGGTACTCGCCGCGGTAGTGTCAGATTCTTACTGACTATACCCCCAACCGGTAAGCATCTTGGGGATGCCATTCCGTATTAAAGTTGAATATTACTTCGAATAGCACCCTTGCAGGGACCAGCAGTCGGCGCTTATCGCCAACCTTGTCTTATCCCGCGGTTAGTCCTCAGGTTTGCTGGGCCGCCGTCCGGCCGGGCGATCCTTGCCCGCTCCAGGTGGTCCTTGCGTTTCAGCAGCTCTTCCGCAAGCTGGGCTCCTTTGTGCCAGTGCTCCTCCGACGCGCAGATATACCTGACGAAGCCTCTCATTCCGTGTGCGCCGAGCTCTTGGGCTAGTTGTTGATCCATCCGCTCCGCTCGGACGTCCTGCAGCGCACTGCATAGTAGCAGGGTGTGCAGTGGGGAGTCCACGTCGCAGGCGGGGCACAATGTACAGCTTTCAGCAATATCCTTAAACCTGGCCAGGTACTGTTTGAAGTCGCCGTGGCCAGTCAGGAACTGCGTCATAAAGTACGTCGTGCCGCCAACTGGTCTGTTGATCCATTCTCCTATGTCCGGAATGATTTCGCGTGTGGAGGCGCCGGGTCGGTTTCCGACTACCGTGTCCCACCGGGCCTGCCACGTGAGCAATGTTTCGGCCTTCTGCTGCTCTGCGGCGAGTGTCGGGTCCGCCCATTTCCTTCTCCTCTCCTCGGCCTTGAGGTCCCCCGGGGCTGTATCCGCGAGGACACACACCGCCTCTCCGTTAACGTCCCGGTAGGCCTGGACCGTCCGGGGAGCAAGTATGCGCTGGGCCTTCATCATCGTGTTTCTATTGCACTCGGTCCGGAGCGTAGATTCCGCCCAGACCGGTGCTCCAAAAAGCATAACAGTGCAGAACAGTTAGCATCGCCGAACTGGTCGTATGCTGTCGGACAGAAGGCGTGCCAGGAGATGCTCACGACAATTTTAATTCGATAATGGTGAGAACAATGCTGAGTGCAGTAAAGCTCGCAGGACGAGAGATAGGTCGTCAGCTGACGATTGGCTTTGCTGTCATTCGCTGGTTTATCTGATCGGCTTTTTTCTGCACTAAACACTCGAAGGACAGCATACGATGACATTATTACGCTTGGCGAAATTCATGTTTTGCACCCGTTCGAAAAACGAACGACACACGCTGGTCGTCGTATGCGGACAAGAAAAAAGCTGAGAACGTTTACAACAAGTGCGTCCGCGCAGCGGGTTGCAACAGATCAAAGTGGTGACGCCCACTTAGGTGAGTAAAATGTGACAGAAGGCCATTTGCAACGTCCGGCTTTCTACCCACGTCTCTTCTATAAAAGGGCTCATCCTCCCCATAAACTTTAATTGGTCCCAATAGGCTTAGGTAACCTGTGATTGACCGTTACACAACAATCAGTTAGTTCAAATGACTGAAATACTGCCTTTGGGCCGGTGCCGGCCTGAAATAAAAATCTTTGAATTTTGATTCGGGTAGAATGACGCAGCAGCATTGGCTTCTCATTTCTAGCTCGCCGTGAGATTCAGCCGTGTACGATTCGAATTCAGAATTGCTACTCGTGCGATGGAAAAGACAAATAATAGAGTATCATTCGCAAGTTTGTGTTGCATTACCTCAACCCTCCTGCGAATGATAGTGCTTTCTGCTGTAGATACGTTTATCTGTTCAGGCTATTTAGCATAATATAGTACAACATCGCAACTACAGAATAAGTCACACATATTCCGGCGTTGAGTGTCGGCACCAAACGAATCCACGGCGTAGCGAAATGTATGGTATAAGTAGACGAAAAGTGAAGTATATATTTAAGGACTGAAACGCTTTATTCAAGGAGGAGTAGAGATAATTTTTGTATTCGTGGTAGCAGGAAGAAGTCGCACGGAATTCAACAAAATAATCCAAATTCAATAACGGGTGACACAGGTTGTGCCGGTACGTTGTCGTTCTTTGCTCAGATCTCAGGCTTCTTGCGTCGGACACGTTCGCGTAACTTTTGTAAAAATTTGCGGCAGTCCTTATTGACCGTAGATACAGGTGGCAAGGATTCGCGGAAGATGATTCTCTTGTTGTTGAACAACACAGTCAAAGAACCTTGCTGTTGGATCTACTCTGTCTGAATTCTTTTGATCGAGCTATCTCCTTAATAGTAAGTCAGCGATTGGAGAGTACGATATCAGAAACAGGAATCATCTTCAGTCTCTTCCTTCCGCCGCGAAATCGACGGTACCGCATATGCACGCTGTTTCGGGACAGTGCTTGATTACCATAAGCAGTTCGTAAAATATCCACCACTTTAGAATATATGATTCAAATTAATTCAAGTGCTCTTTTATTGTTTTCAAAGGGTAGATAATTATATACATAATTATTCACGAAAATCCTGTACTCATTATATACAATGCACAATAAATGACGCATAAAGAACAATTTACTATATAATTGGTCGAAATAGTACCTTTGCGTAAAATATGTAATTGTACAGTATATAATAATATATTACTAGTTCATGGGTCTCAACATTCTCGCCATGCGCCACGAAAACGTATTGTTGATTCAGTCAGGTCGTGCAACTATTTTTGACGATATGGTTTGAGTACTGCGCAGATTGTTGTTGCGAATAATAAAAAAGATGGGAAGTCTATTCGACTGAGAGAAATCTGCTCTTGAGTGTAATTATGATATAGGTACTAAGTCGAGACTGCTACGCTGTACCTTACATCTCAATGCAACACGTCGAAGGAATTTAGACTAATTTTTTTCAATTGCATCAATATGTTTCTCCAAATATGGCCGCCAGACTTCACAGTTGTAAATTAATTTGGGAACTACAAGGCTATTATAAAGGCGTATATAGAACATTGGACATATGATAATCAAACAACGAAATATCATTTTCCATTTAAGATATGATTTAGTTTTTAACACGGAACTTGGTGCAGCGCGGCTTCTAAAAAATAGTTCAACTTCATTTTCTTCATTTTTTTAAACCAAAGTCAAACCATAAACGCCGCCAAAGAGTCGCTGCAGTTGGGCTGTGTATAGCTGACGAGTTGCGCTTCTAAGCAAAACAAACCGGAAGACCTTGGTGGTTTGAATTAGTAGTACTAAAGCTGCTAACCCGCCCCCGTATATATATATATATATATATATATATATATATATATATATATATATATATATACATATATATTAGGCACAACTTTTGATATTGGTGTTGTCTTTGCCTCTCAGTAGGAGGAAGCGGCCTTCATAATAGCCGCCATGAGCTGAACGAGCCGCCGCCGTCATCCTATTTTAATATCACAGGCTGTCAGCAGTTACTGCTTTGTATCTGTTGTTCTGGAGACGTTGGATCCAATCAGCAGAATAAACCTTGGTTCCTTAAAAGAAAAATCACAGTGTGTGATTGACACGAGGCTGTGCTAACACACGATGAAATTCTAGCATAATAATAATAATAATAATAATAATAATAATAATAATAATAATAATAATAATAATAATAATAATAATAATAATAATAATAATAATAATAATAATAATAATAATAATAATAATAATAATACAAAAGCTCTCTGCATGCCCTTGCAAATATTCATCTAGCCCAACTCTATTTATTATCGGCAGTTAGTCCCGCGGTTCTTGATTTCATCAGACCACGGCTTCTACAAGACCTGCTGTCCCCCGCTTTAGGAGCTGTCGCCGACCGCCTTGCGGCCGCCCTCGCCAAAGTCGTTGATCTTCTTCGCTGGGGCTCGCCGCTCTCCGTATGGCGACCGCTCATCTTTGGGGCCCGACTTTTCGCCCTCAAGAAGAAAGATGGCAGCGTGAGGCCCATCGCATGCTCATCTGCAATCCGGAGGCTAGCGGCAAAAATCGGCATCTTTGAGAACAAGGCAGACATCTCATGTGCTCTTGGTGACCATCAGCTTGGGTTTGCGACACCGGGTGGATGCGAGGCCGCCGTGCATTCGACTCGGTCCTTTTTGGAGTCACGCTCTGAAGCTACCCTTGTGGTCAAGCTTGACTTCAGGAACGCGTTCAACAGTATTCGAAGGGACCATTTGTTGAGCGCGGTGAAAGCTTGGGCCCCGAGCATGTTCCACCAGGTGGAACTTGCTTATAAGGAGCCATCCTGCCTTCTTCTGCCGCACGATGTCATAATGTCGCAGACTGGGGTACAGCAGGGCGACCCGCTGGGCCCGCCGCTGTTCTGCCTGGCAGTCAAAGAGTTAGTTGACTCTCTCGAGTGCCCGCTTAACGTATGGTACTTGGACGACGGTGTACTGGGTGGCGCCCCCGATGCAGTTCTGAGGGACATCCACAGAATCATCGAGTTCGCTGAACGGAGCGGCCTGGCTCTGAACTCTGCGAAGTGTGAGGTCCATGTTGTAGGAGGTGCTGCGGACTCTGAAATGCTGGAGGCTCTCCCAGGGTGCAAGACTGTCGGCACGGATTTAGAGTTGCTGGGCGTACCTCTTTTCCCGCAAGGAGTTCCGGCTGCCCTCGAAAGGTGGCTGGCCAAGCTAGAAGATGCGATGTCACGCATTCACTTGGTGGGTTCTCATCGAGGCCTCTTTCTTCTGAGATCCTCCTTTTCGGCCCTACGTCTCAACCACTTGTTCCGAGGTGCAGATTGTTCACTGGCTTCCGGACTTCTTGAACGACTTAACGACAGCATGCTGGCTACAGTAGAGGCGTTGCTGAACCTCAGTCTATCCACGGGTGCACGCCAACAAGCTCTACTCCCCGTTTTTTGGGGTGGCCTAGGGTTACCTAATGCGACTGTCTTATCTGAGATAGCTCTGGCAGCTTCTCTACACAGGTCTATGCAACAGGCTAGAACCCTCCTCGATTCGGCTGCCCTCACAGACTTAGAAGTCCGATTGGAAACAAGCCACCGTAGAGCAGTTGCCCTGTGCGGCCACGAGCCCGCCGAAGCTGGACACCATAAAGAATGGTCAACAGCTCTATATGAGCAAAGGGTCGTAGACCTCATTGCGGGATGCACGACGGACGCCGACAAGGCCAGGCTGCGCGCCGTCTCCTCCAAGGGGGCGGGCGCATGGTTACACGCCATTCCCTGTGCCCGGATCGGGACCCTGTTAGATGATGAGTCGGTAAGGATTGCCGTCGGACTTCGTTTGGGAACAGACATTGTATACACTCATACCTGCGTCTGCGGAGACGTCGTCGGGCCAGACGGACGCCACGGGCTGTCCTGTATCGTCAGCGCAGGTAGGCGAGCAAGACACCAAGCCCTGAATGAAACCTTGAGTCGAGCTTTACGATCCAGTGGTCTGCCGTGCGTCCTTGAATCCGTCGGGCTAGACAGGAAGGGCGGCAAGAGACCTGACGGGCTGACTTTAACTCCGTTCGAGAGCGGATGCATGCTGGTTTGGGACGCGACAGTTACTGACTCATTAGCCCCTTCAATGGTCAGTGCTGGCGCGGCCCGGGCTAGTCATGCTTCGGCTCTCGCCGAGGCAAACAAGGTTAGAAAGTACCAGAACATCGGGTACCCGTACAAGTTTTAACCCTTTGCCTTCGAGACCCTTGGCGGGCCCGGTCCATCCACTCGAAGCTTGCTACAAAAGGTCAAGAAACGCCTGATTCAAGCACGCGGAGATAAACGAACGGGTGATTTGCTCAGACAGCGCCTGTCGCTGGATGTGCAACGGGGCAATGCGGCCTCGGTTCGGGGCACTCCCCAGAAATGGCTAGTCCCTACACTGGACCCCCCGTAACGGTGCACACGTTCGCAGAGACTCAAATGTCATGTTCCCACCCTGAATGATTGATTACATTGAATAAAAGCACACAAGTATATAATAATATAATAATAATAATAATAATAATAATAATAATAATAATAATAATAATAATAATAATAATAATAATAATAATAATAATAATAATAATAATAATAATAATAACAATAATAGTAATAATAATACAAAAGCTCTCCGCATGCCCTTGCAAATATTCATCTAGCCCAACTCTATTCATTATCGGCAGTTAGTGCCACACCGTAGCTGAAAAGTGGGCGAGCTCCACAGCGACTAAAGCGATAAACTTTCACGTTACGTTCTTACTTTAAACAAGCTGGCACTTTGCACGCTTTTTCTTTCGTTCATCCTCGTCCAGTAATTAGAGTCAATTAAAAAAGAACAGTGTGCATTAACACAAGTAATGAGTAGCGATGATAGTTTCATTAACATTAAAAGCGTAAGTCCTACAGCAACAATTAAAACGAAGCGGAAGCAGCGTCTTACGGAAAATGTTGCCGAGCACCGGAAGCGGCGTCGGTCCGGGCGGTAGACTGCGAACCTGTCGGACGAACCGGATCACGTAGGCTATGGCCAGGACTGCGGCGATCGATAGCGCCACCTCGATCAGCAGCTGTCCAATCGAACAATCTCTGCCCACTGCGAACTGTGTCAAGAAGAAGGTCATTGTCACAAGCCAGGTTCTCTCAGCTGGTCCTAACAGTAGCAAAGATTGTCGTCGTAACAGTCCTTCGAGTGGTGCTAACACTAGGGGTGTTGTCGTAGGAAAGTTTGGTTGTTGACTGGTTTAGCAATGAGTAAAAACGGCTCTTGGTGATTGTGTTCTACTAGTTTGTGGAACTAGTTTGGAACCGAGGTGCGACCTGGAAAAGCGCCCGCTTGTGACCGAGCAAGAATGAGAAGTACGCGGTGAGACGAGCACTGGCTCGGCATCTCTGGCTGCGGCGTAGTAGTAAAGCTTGTCATCGTAATCACGTAATACTGCCAGTAAGTAGCACAAGGAAAATAATTCCTTCTCTAAGTGCACTTAGCGCATCCTTAATACCGGCGACCGATGCGGCCGCCGAGAGCTGTATGCTTGCTACTACAGGTTTTTAATTATGTCGAGTCTAGTGATAAGAAAGGCTGCCGCGTAGATTAACGCAGCAACACAGACATTAGCTGGCGACCGTGCGACCAATCCTACCTAATTTAATGGTGCCAATAGCGCACGGATGATAGTTTAGACGTACGTTTCTTTGTTTAATAAACGCGTTGTACTAATAACATGAATACTTTCCTACGAAGAACTTGACTCAAATATCTGTAAAACTGATGTGCGTGTACATAAGTACGCATACATGCACACACATATGGGCCTCACATTCTGTGTCTCGGACACAATATAAAAGAGCCGCTATATAGATTCGAAACAAAAAAATGCAGTCGAGTGCAACTAAAATGAGTTGCATTTAGAGTATGAGTTTAATTTTGCAATTATCGATGGATTATCGATCTCTTTTAATACTATACTGCTCTCTCTCTCTTTTTTTTCTAACTGAGTTTTGAAAACACCACAACCACTGCACACACTCATCTCATGAGCGATATATTATTTGTGTGTTTCATCTTCATATATATATAGGTATATTACGACCTGTGTTGTGGATGCTCAGACAAGCACCTGCATTGTGCATAACCTGCCAACATATTTCCGAGCTACGGGTTGTGGTGGAGGATCAACAGTCCCAACGACACGCTGGACGACCTGAAGGGCTCGAGGATATGACATTGTCAGTGAGGGATTGCCCGCTACCACTAGTAGCTACTGGAGACTAGCGCAGCCTCGACAACACGGGCGCAACCAACCAACTCTATTGTTTATCACTTTTATATCACACTATTCTTTTTTTGAGAATTCGAGCATTGTAAGATGCTGTTCCATCAATAAATCCATGAGGACGACCGTACAAGCTGATCCGCGGTAAGACAGAAACAGGGGAACGCGCTCATCTTCCTCTGAATGAACGCCGACAAGTAAGTCCGACGGCGTGACAGCGACAACGGCGTGCGCGTGGCAGTGATACTGCTCTAGGGTGGTGAGTGATCGTGGCTAGCAGGCGCATGTAGATTTATATATATATATAGTTGAGTAGCGCAGCGGCGTTGTTAAGTGTGTGAGTTAGTAGTCTGTGTGAGTTCTGGCGGCGAAACGGCTTCGTGCTAACCCGCCGGGACATAGAGTAGAGTTGGCTAGGTAATACTACGAAGAGAGGCGGCGCTGCTGTATTGCTCTCTGTCGTATCGTGAATTATAACAAATAAGAATCAGTGAGTGTGTGAACCCGCGCATTTTACGACGTGTAACAAAAGGCCCGGTTGTTGAAGTGATCGTAGCGACAGCCAGGATGGCTGAGACAGACAGTCGTATGATGGCGCTTCGGCGTTCAGTGTATGCGGCGGTGTCAGAAAAAAAAAAAAAAAAAAAAACGCCGTAAAGTTGTTTTGTCCCGAGGGCCAGGAGCCTCCGCAGTTCACGCAGTGGAATGAGGACCGTGTTAACGGCTGACTGCTGAGAGCGGAGGAGCTCGAACGAAGGTTAGACGAATTAGACAAGCGTTTTGTGGTCGAAATGGCCAGCACGCTGAGCGATGAGCAAATAGATCTAGAAACAGGTAGATCTGCCTGCATAGATTTGTTGTGCCAAATCCGAGGTAGGCTAATGGGCTACAAACGACGTAGCACTCTAGCCGCCGCCATGCCGTCGACCGCCCCGAACATGTCTTCACGATGGGCAGAGGCAAGAGCATCGTTATCGACGAGGCTGCCGGGGCGCGTTGGCCCCGGTGGTCAAGAAGCAAGTTCAGCACTAGGCCCGAGTATATTCCGGCTAGTCGCGTTTGAAGAAATCAGCGCAACGGGCGGGGCGGCGCTCCCCGTTGTCAAGTTAAGAAGTTCAACTGTGGTCGAGAGTTCTTCCATCCATCCAGTGACGCTATCCGAGTCTTCATCCACGAAAGGGAACGAAGTGGTTGCAGCAAGGTCAGCCGTGCGTCTCGTAACCAGGGACGTGGAGTTCCTGAAGAAGCCGTCGACGCAGTACCCCGCCTTCCAGCCGGGGCAAAGCCACGAAGAGCTTCCTGAGATTCGGGTGTTTGTTGCAACGTGCGAAGCCCCGTTAATAGACCCAGCACTTCAAGACAGAAATGGTCATGAACGTGTCGCGAGGAGGTGAAATGAAGATTTTTGTCGCGATAGTCACATCGTAGCAGCTCATTTTGAAGGCGATGGCGCGCCGAGAATCTGCTGGTCCTGACGATGGCTCTGCGGCGGCGGGGAGATGGGGACCGCTACGTCAAGAGAGCTGGACGCCTGTTGGCGAAATTGTTGTGAGCCAAAGTTGATCTCGCAGAGTGCCACATAATATATGTTAAACACAGCAATGTAACATAAGTATTTTTGAAAGTCTACCGCCGCCCTCAAAAAGGGGGAGGACTGTTGCATATTGGAAGGCCGCGGGTAGAAGTTTGTATTTGCGTGCCATGATGATGATGATGATCTCTGCCTGTTAGCCACAATCCGTCACTGCACTGTTGGCCACAACCCGCCACTGCACTGTTCGCGCACTATCACGGTATCGGTCGCCGGCAGTATAAAAAGCGATGCGCGCCATTTTATCAACTCCCTTGCTATCCCGAGCGTTCGGCGTAACGCGTGCTCTGCAAACGGCTTTGCGCTAACCGCCGGGACATAGAGTAGAGTTGGCTAGGCAATACTACGAAAAGAGGCAGCGCTGCCGTATTGCTCTCTGTCTTATCGTGAATTATTTTAAATAAGACTCAGTGAGTGTGTGAACCCGCGCATTTTTGTCTGTCTTCATTCTACGGTTGGCAACACCCCCCAGAATAAGCTGGCTCCTCAACACCAGGCCCCGAGCGTCGAGCTTGCATCCCACCACCAGTCACCGCAGTGCCGCTAAGTACTCACCGTTGTCGTCACCGGCAACGGCTGCCGAAATCGTCGTCGGCAACGGCTGCTCCCTTGTATTTTTTAAACATCTCCGTTAGCTTCGTCACTATCCTGACGTAGTCGCCTCGCCGTCCTCCTCCGGCTCCGTGTCTGGTGACATTCCCTCCACGGTGTTGTTGGCCGGTCCATGGATCGCAGATCCGGAGGTGGGGGTGGCAGACCTGTGGCATTGTTGCACTGCCTTTTCATTCTTCCGGATTCTGTCGGCTTTTTTTTTTTTTGAGGAGGTTTAGGGTTTAAAATACATTTACGTACGACTGCGAGAAAGCATAACAGGAGTTGGTAAGCCCCCTAACATGCCAACGCTCAGACAGTGTGGGACTCAGCCACCTAACGGCAAGTCTTGGCGCTTGACAAGAGTCGAGCCGAAGGATTAAGGCAATACCCACTAAAACCCTACATATATGTATCCTCCTTAAGATGACCCTCCGACCTGCGGGATCCTTAACGCAGAAGAGTAACTACACACAGGCGGCGGGAAAGTCTCGGAAATTTTAAATCTTTAGGTCCTGCTTGTCGAGTCGCGCCTTGGCACCAACTCTCGGACGCTTTCCATCATTTTCCTTCTTCCTGTCTCTTCCTTTGCTTTCATGATCCGTTGAATAGGCTTTGCAGCCGCGTCCCAGTTTTTGACCGACGTAAGCATGTACGTGACTAGCTCTCCCAGCGTGTTCTTTCTGGGCAGGCCGCGTCTGGTCTCGGTCCATGCGGCGCATCGCAATACTGTATGTTCCGGAGTGTCCATTGCGTTGTCTCAGCCTTCCCTATCCGATTTAAATACACCTGGAAATCGCCGTGACCCGTGAGAACTTGGGTCAGGTGGTATGTGAGACGGCCCCCGGGACGATTCATCCACGATCCTGTCGGCTGCGCCAGTTGTAGTGTCCAACACCCCCGTGACTGGGCGGCGATCGTTACGAGTTCGCCATTCTTTCGCCCAAGCAACACACGTCTTCTGTCTGGCTCGCAACAACGACTGCTGACTCATTTAGTGCCTCTTTATACTCACAGATTGCCCGCGCATTTAGTAACTCCCCGCGTCTTCGCTAGTATGGTGGCGGCATATTCTATTTGGTGCCATGTATTTAGCTTGCTTCGGCATTGCCGCCAACCGACGCTGTCTAACGAACTGCTATCCTACACATATGTATGTGGCACCTCGAGGCTCATTCTCTTTCAGTTTGGTTCCGTCAATATGGTTCCGTATAATCAAACCATTCACACACCTGTCCTCAAGCCTATCTACGCAGTCGCTAGTGTGACATAAAGAGGCATTTTGATCATTATTTGCAGACGGCCTAAACATGCTCTGTAGATCCGAAAAAAGTCAAGTAGAATCTTTTGTAAGCTAACATAAATTATTATTTTAATCTGTACGAGGGACTGTTGTTTCATGTAGTATTTATTTATTGAGGTGATTATTTAAGTTTACATTAAAATTTATATCTTCAAAGCTTGCACAGAGTAGGTATTTTAAAGTATTCACGTCTCGGTGGGCAGGGAAAGAGGTAATGTCTCAGGAGTTAGCAAGTGGCAGTGGCGTCGTGAGCGGCAAAGCGCCATTCTAAAAACATTTAAACATGGCATTGCCATGCGTATCATTAAATCGTGTTCGGGATGATTTGGATTAAAAATAGAGGCGAAGTGATTCTATATAGTAAACTAGTCAACAGAAGGAAGAAGTTGGTTTAACTATGCCATAAAGCTACCTCCGACAAACCTTGAAAAAATTGTCACGGTAGTACTGCCAAGGGGTTACAGAGGGCTACCGAGACGTAATATCGTTTTCATGTACTCAAGCACTGCGAAGAGATTAATTAATCTACTCGATAAGCTGTATGGGTCGCTTGATTCAATTGATCTACGAAAATTAACTTTACTATATGGTGACCTAAACTGCTTAATAAATAAACCCAGCAATATTAGGTGCGGATCGCTGGTCTGCGGCTTGCCGCCTCTTTGGATTTGTGGGACCACAGGGTAGATCAACGATAGATATATTTGCAACAAGCACGGAAAAGACCTGCGTGACGCGCCACGGTGTGCTGTCGGAACTGAGAGCTTTCAGAGCCAAATTGCATCTTCCGGTTGGACTCAGTGCGCGGCTGCCGGCGGAATCTCCAGTTCAACGGAGATCAAAATATCTGAGTTGCTAGACTTTGATTGTCTTGTTCTATATAACATAACATAACATCACTTTTATTTCACATAAAAGGGTTGGTATCAATATACATACTTCTGTAAGACAATCGTGACTAATCACCAAATAGGCGAGCGCTATTTGGATTATCGTGGGCCCATTTGGCCATACGCCAGGCAAACAGTCCGTTCACGAATTCACCGCGGGCCACGGCTTTTGAGGTGATTGATCGTTGACTCCTTAGGTTATTAGAGCGTACATCAAAAAAGTGTCCTAACAAGTCACATTTTCGCAATTGATGTAGAACAGATAAGTTGCACTGCATGAAAAGTGAGTCAATACTTGGAACAACGTCATCATATATTCCCGAGAAATGTTGCCACCTCCAAGAGAACTTTCGGTTGATGAGCACGCCAGTCCTATTGTTTCAGTTACACGACGAAGCGTCTGCGAGAAACGGTCCTAAAGCAATCGCAGCGTCCCTTGGATGAACGCAGAGCTGCGTAAGTTTAAGAATTCTGTTGTTTAAGCGTATATCCTGTCCCGATTACAAGACGTTATGTTGCCGTTATATCAACGACTCAACAGAGCATACAAACAGATAAGCAGATCAGTCAAAAGAAACTATACCTTGAATGAAGAAAACCATCGCGTTCTGGAAGCCATGAGACAACCGTATAGATGAATTCAAAGCTAATCCCAGACCAGCAATCGACCTATCCCAGTTAAGAAGTTTAAGGCGAATTTCGGGCAGATGTACGCAACCGATAATACCGTCTCAAGGAATGTTCCTAAACTTTTATATGCGTGAGATGAAATGACTATGCTAGCCAGAGAGGGTATCTTGCCTCAGATAACTAAAGATAATGTTATCAACGCCATATGGAAGGCAAAATTTTATAATGCATAACCGAATCAGGTGCAAAATGAACAACTTCGCCAAGTTATGCTGCTGGTTCCCGCTATACAGGATCGATTCAACAAGATACAAAAATATGCATCCTTGTTCTCGTCATAGAGAAACATTATTTTGAGTGTCATTCCGAAGGGGATAGGCAACCCGCTCTTCCTGTCATCTTGGCCTGGTATTGCGAGGAAGGAGTGTGGTATATAAGCCCTTAGCTAGTATATTGATCAAGCGACTGAATGCGTTTCTCGACGACGTGAATGGCTTGCCGGAATAGTAGCAAGAATGTATAAGAAGAAAGTCGAAAATTACAGCTTGCTTCGTGCTTCTCTGCTAGATTTTGACGAATCTTTCTCAAAAACGGTTACCCCTCTTTACCGTTTTTGTGAACTTTAAATCTGCCTTTTTTCAATCGGCCTTTAACAAAAAATCGCAAAAGAAACAACTCTCGCCGACAGTGTGAAGAAGATAGATTATTATAAAGAAACATCTTGAACTTTATATTATACTCAATCTAAGTGAAAACATATAATTGAAATTGAAATCTGCCTTTGACACAGCGTCTCGGAAACTTGTTGTGGCTAAGCTTGGAGTACCGTTCATACTTCTTCAGCTATCTCAATCCTTCAGCAGAGTAGAGTTATCCCGTCCATACTTATCCAAGCACATAGACATGATTAAAGGTGTTCAGAGATGATTTCTAAAAAAGCTCTGTAGAAGATGTGATATCGAGACAAATGCTGTAAACCTTCCGTCACTCTCAATTTTGCTGAAGAACAACGACACGCAAGCACTCTCGCGACTTTCGAATGCTGATCTTATCAACCGTTTCTTCGATGTGACAATGAACAATTGCAGAAGTCAAATAATGTTTTTACCAAAATGTATTCCAAGACTTGAAACAAGCAATAGCATGTTCGCCTGGCGTGTAGCCAGAAAATCGCACAACAAGACGGCTTTGTGGGCGTCATTGTCTATCTAGCCTCCCTTCTAACTTTTATTCGGTAAATAAAGGCGCTTTCTATTCTATTCTTATCCTCAATGACAGAGTGTCTGAGCACGAAACTTTGGTCCAAACAACAGTGGTAGCTCAGGGGGACAATCTCAGTCCCCCCCTATTCTCTGTTCTGATTTCGGACTTCCCATCAAGAATTATTACGATTTAGTTGTGTTCTCCAGGAGCCATTTTCGCACCCAGCAGGCACTTACAACTCATCAAAATTATGTGAATGCTAACGGCCTGGGTATAAATGTGGATCAAACGAAGGCTATAAGATTTAGAAGACGGCGGAAGACTGAATAGCGATGATAGGCTTTATCTTTAAGGAAACTTTGTCGAGTATGTAAAACACTTCGCCTATATCGTTATCGAACTAACAACCACTGGGTTGTATTTCACGCGACATGTCAAGGAAAGATTTCGTAAGGGTCTCATGGCAATGTTCAAACGCCAGTGCTGCTATCGTTACAAGCAGCTCCGCAGATATTTGGTATACAAAATGGGACCCGCAGCTGAATATGGGATTCAAGTGATATGGCCGTATCTCAGCCCAGCGAAAATTGCGAAACGATAGACTCAAAGCTGCATTTCTCAAACGTACCCCTGAGCGTCTACAGACAAGCCGCAATCGACTTGCCTATCTTTCCTCTTTTCAAAGAGACTTTGCTGGAAAGCTTCAACCTGCCTCACACTGAGACATTTAATCAGCATATTCAGAATTGGGGCGAAACTGGCCATGTCGATCCAGCCTTAAATTATGACGTCTGCAATCACCTCGGACTCGTGGAAGGATCCCTATATGGGAAATCGGCATCTTACTCTTTAATTCACCGTCCCTGTTATGAGCTTTGTAGATGACGTCCGTCAAAGTCTTGAGAAAAAGAAAATGGTTGCTGCTCTTTTTGTTGACTTGAGAAAGGCGTTTGATACCCTTGACATCAATATTCTAATTACCAAACTAAGAGCTTATGGAGCTGACGAACGTGTTCAATCGTGGGTACGTTCTTTTATGTCAGAGACACAACAAATGGTACAGATTGGGCAGAAGTTTTCAGATGTCGAGAACATATCAGTTGGAGTGGCTCAAGGGAGTATCGGCGGCCCACTGCTGTTTAATATATTTATCAACGATATATTTGAAGTACCAAAACACGGCTGACTGACCCTATTTGCTGATGATACCACAGCACTATTTGTGGGCGATTTCCCACAAGAGGTAGAGCAGATGATTAAAGAAGACTTTAAGCGACTCTCAGATTGGTTAGAGCCAATGGCTTGTCCGTGAATTGGTCGAAGACAGATGTTATCCAATTCTTATCGCCTAGAGGTGTCCTAAGTATAAACAATGAGACATTTATGCGGAAACCACACTTTTAGCATGATCAATAAGACAAAATTCTTAGTCGTTGTCTTAGATTCCAGATTATCATTTGAAGCGCATACAGATCACATTCGTAAGAAAGTTGTAGGGAGCATCGCTGCACTGTTCAAGAGCCGTAATATTCTGCCCCGTGACTGTCTACTCGCCATGTACTACGCCTACGTTCATAGTTATCTGACCTACGCAGTTAAAATATTTGGAATGACTTATATACGTTTTTTATGTCCGTTTTATCGCCTGCAAAAATGAGCCTTGCGCGTAATATTGGGATATCCACCATGGGAATCCATGCGTTATAAATACGTAGAGATGTCGATTCTGCCTTACCCTCTGCAAATAGAGATGTCTGTCGTAACTAAGATCAAACGAATTTTAATGGGACTTCATCTCAACCTGCTTAATGTTTCCCATTTGACATCCACCATGAACACAAGGGGATCACACACACACAACTTCTCATCTTGTCTGCAGCTTCATGTAACCAATCTCGTTTCTCAATATCAAATCTCGGTGCCACATATCGGAACAAGCTCCCCCCAGATGTGCGCGCAACCTCTTCGTTGACAATTTTCAAACAAAGTGTTAAGCAATACTATTTAGGTACCCTACGATAATGTAAGACGAACACGATATATAATCATAATAACAATAAATACAAGTATAAGAAAATATGCAATATAAATACTCCACTTTGAGAAGCTGTGAACCTATGTACAAATGTAAGCCACTCATGATAATAATAAAACCTATCTATCTATCTAATTCGCTGTGCATGAATTTAATCATAAAAATTGTGTTCGACCATAAGACTGACAAATCAAGTGCTTGTCAACGTTGCGGTCATCAGTGCACAACATATCATTCACTTGAATACTCCAATCCGGTTTCTGTGAACTGTCTAATATAACAAAATATAATACCTGTTATTTGATCAATAAACTACTTACAATAATGTATTACTATTTCTAATATAAGGTTTCATATTTTTCACTGAAGTAATACAACAAGTATCCCGGTCATGCAGGTTAAGGGGTTACCAGGTTTTTAGTGGGTTTGAGAGTCCCACACTACTTAGACTAAAGGGTGTGCATTATGCATTTTTGTTCCTGGCCCCTGTAAAAATAAAAATAAAATGCATATAAGTAACCAGTAGGTGAACTTTGATAAAACTAAATATATAAATAATTAAGCACAGCTGTCGACATTATTAACGATAAAATGAGGGGAAAAAAACACGACACTTCACGTGCACTTCTTGGATATAATGTGGTTTAGATATTCTTGTCTTTAAAAACGACACATTTAGACACATAACAGGTCATTCAGTGTTCAGTACATCAAGGACTAAACTGACGGCCGTCTCTAGAAATTTTAAACATCAAATATCGTTTTCAGTCTAATAATACACTAATAATCGTCTGCTAAGTACTCCTACTTACTCCCCTCTGTTTTTCATCTCGCACGCTTGGTTTCTCAGATAGGGCAGCATGAGAAGCCGTAGAACAGTTGCTAAGGACACCAATTCACCAATGGCCAAATTATCGTTTTAATGTAATTAAGAATACATTAATTGCCGAGTCAAATAAGACTATTACAATTATATGTTGAGTTTTTCTACAGCATTGAAGCTTATTTATGTTTTAGTCATTTATTATGGGACTTTGTACCAGAGACATAGTCTGGTGGAATGTCCTGCATAGTAAATGTAGGACTTTCTTTTAAGTTTTGGTATATATGCAATTGTCAAATCGCATTGAGCTTTTAATTTTACGTCGCCCAGGGAGATTATCATTTGGTTACTCAGATTAATTTTATTAAATTTTATATACATATTCATTAAGTTTATAAAATTAAGTTCAACTTCATACGTTTAGCCAAACATCTAAAAATAATCGTACTTGCCTTGGTTATCTATATATTATTATGAAGCTAACTGTTCCATAACTTGAAACGAGGATGTTACTCTGAGTTAATTGGGGATGAAGAACTTAATGCGACGGAGATACAACGAAGACATGGTTCTGAATCACGTTCAGAATTAAAAAAAACTAAGGATGTTGTTTTTAATTTTAGACCATCCTCCGTCCCTTACGGGCTTGGAATTCATTCTGGAGCATATCTTCAAGGGACCGAGGGCCGAGCATGTTGAGGTATCTAGAGTTTCCCCAACAGTACTTGTGGCAGCATGGTTGCTAAAACTCAGCGGTATGGTTTATCAACTATTCTCAATGAGCATCGCTCAAGGAAAATTTGACCAACAATAACAGCGACACCCCGGTAGATAACAACCGTGACTAGCGCGCTAGTTCCCAATCACGTTTAGAAGGGCCTGGACAGAATTCGTTTTCAGTGCAAATGTCGCTAATAAAAAATCCTGGAGGCACTGCGATCTAATGTGCCCGGCCTTTGCTACAGTAGGGCAGAAAAATAGGTTTACCCAATTTAACAGAATTGATAACAAAACGAAGTTCAACGTCGTGATATACTAACAGATTGTACACCCACATTTGCATAAACTTAAGAGCTACCTTGGAGTAGTGCCAATAAAATCCATGAACATGAGTAAATTTCATCTAGATGTACAACTTAATTTGTGTTCGGTGTGGAAATGCCAAATCCAGATATACTTTATTGGCAAGTTAGGCAGATTGTTGTTACTGCACGTGAAGCTGACTTGTACTGTAGCCGTTCTTTTAGAATTTTATTGTATAGATATACACTCATAGTTTTTGTACACTTATACACAGTGGAGCAGAGTTACGTGCTAGCTTCAAACCAAGCTTTTTTCAATACTAATGGGAGGACCGTTATGCACCTTTTTTACTTAGTCACTAAGTCATGTTTCTCGACCACATTAACGTATTTTGTTGTAGCGAGCATCATAACAGTTCAAAGATAAGATCCTGTCGCCGTACGTCGAGCAATATGTCCGAGTCGATGCTCTCCAAATCAGCAGTCCCAGGGCCGTTGGGACAGCTTAGTCGAACTCGCTGTAACACACGCACGATCACGTAGAGAATGTCGGCCTGCGCCATTTTCTCGCCTGGGCACGAGCGGGCCCCGGTACCAAACGAATTCGCCCCTTTGGCAAGCTGCTCGGCGCTGGCGCCGAGAAATCGCTTCGGGTTAAACGTACCGGCGTCGGGACCCCAAATGTTTGTGTCACGATTTACTGCGTAAACGTTGATAAACAGCGCACAGCCTTTCGGCACAAGTCGCCCATCTGCAATAGCATACGCAAAAATTATTAACCGAACATGTGGCACGCTATTAATATATATATATATATATATATATATATATATTAGCTTAAGAACATATGTCTTAGAAATAAAAACGTTTAAAGGAGGTTGCTTTTAGATTATTCTATTCCCTTTCTGCGCGCTTGAAACTCATCCTAGGGCATATTTTTAATGCACCGAGGGCCAGACATGTTGAGATAATGTTACGTTGCTTCAAACCGCATTTCAATCAAATGTAACGTTGCTTCAAACCGCACCTCCACCAAATGTAACGTTGTCTCGGGATGCAGGCTCAGCAGGGCGGTTACTACAACACGAGCGACTCGGGGCAATGAGTGAAAGCACACAGCGTAAGGTCTAAATAGCAAAGTTACCGGACGGAGAATGCGTTGTTCATTCTTCTCCCGGGCTATTTATTTGCTCAAGAGACGCCGTAGCGTTCGTATAGTAATAGTGTTAAAAAATGACTCGGATCTTCGACGTCGCTGATTGGTCGGCGGTGGTGCACGTGCCCTATTGTCACTAGCAGGCAGCCTAGTGGTCTCCTTGGCTGTCACGTTGCACGTTGGATTGGATGCTTGCTTGGTTTACTGACGTCATCAGTTGTCGGCGGCGTAGGTCGTTGTGGTTCACATCGACTTGGGTGGTGTTTGATTAGTCTGCTGTTGACGTCACCAGCCATCGGCGTCTCCGTGACTGCCAGTTCTGTTGCTACGCTGAGGTTAACTTCGTTGCAATATCTAGGGTTTCCCCAACAGTCCTTGTGGAAGCATGGCCGCAAACGCCCAGCGGTTGATTTATCATCTATTCTAGATAAGCATTGCTCAAACAAAATCTGATTAGCAACAGGGGTCGAGCCAATCCCCTATGCCCTGGGAGTTACAATCTTAACACCATTACATATCGAGCTTCAAGCCAGACAACGTGTACCAGGAATTTGATCTGAGCATGTCGGCACTCGTCGTAAACATGTAGAAACATAAATTTTATTCGGGTTATTAAGCATTGCTTAATTTTAAGAAATGGAGAGCTGCGCAAATTAAAGCCGAAGTTTACGGGAATTCCACACCAGTGTTGACGAAAGCCTATCTACAAATGAATGCATTCAAAAGCGGCCGGTCCGTGCCGCGCTTTGTCGTTAGCTGAGGAATTAAAGACGACGCAGTTGAGGTAACAGAACTAACAGTTGTTAAAAGCATCCATTGTTTCGTTATAAAAAATTGCCAACTGAAGGTACTTGAGATAGCCGACACCGCAGACATCTTAGAAGATGGGCTGCAAAATATACGGTACGTAAGATTAAAGACTAGAAAGCTCTATGCAAGGTGGGCGATTAATCATCGATCAAAAACACACACGAATAAACATGTAGCAGCATCTCGATGTTTTTCGGTGTTTAAGGGCGATCCTCAGGAAAGCAAGGACTGTTTCTTTCATCTATAGGTCAACGACCACTGTTTTTGTATTCCCAAGAAATGATTCTCATTGACTACTTACTGACATAAGGGTCAAACGTCATAGGAGCGTATTATTCCATATTTCAGGACCGTTTGAGGTCTTCAAGGGTTCCTACTTTTCCAAAGGGATCAAAAAGCTGAAGCATCGCTGGACTAAGTACGTAGGGCTTAAAGGCAAACACACAGAGAAAGAAAAATAAATCTGAAAGATAGATGATTTTATTGAGTTCTCTGGATACTTAATAAACTGGTTATATATATATATATATATATACCGCCGTTCCCACCGTTGGTAATTAATTACAATGCATAAATGTACATATTATATATATATATATATTTGTTTTTATACTCACTTATCGAGACATCCGTCATGGCTCTTCTTGGCAGCGCCAAGGGCGCCGGCGGAAAGTAGCGAATCACTTCTTGTATGAAAGCGTCGACTTTTGGCAGTCTTGAGCGATCTGAACTGATGCACATCCTGGCATGGCCGCAGACGTCGACTATTTCTGCCCGGAGCTCTTCCTGCAGTTCAAGGTCGTTGGCAAGACGCAAAAATGCATAACTGATAACGGTCTTGCTGGTTCCGATGCCAGCGCCAAATATGTCGAAGATGGCCTGGCCAAGATTCTCGTTGATCAGGTACTTTGCTGATTCTCGCTCGTCATCAAGAAATTCGTCACGTGCATTCAGCAAGGTGTCGGTGAAGTGCCGAAACGTCCCTGACAACGTTCATTAAACATACAGACACACGTATTATCATTGTGCGTATGCTCCTATTTTTGTTGTTGTGAACTTATGTTTTTTATTATGGTTTATTAACACACTGGTCAGGTGAATGATAAATAATAGGTACAAATCTTGTTGAATCTCTTGCACATGACCAAATCTGCCGTTTGGTAATTCGGCTATCGACCAAATCGCTGGACACTTGTGAATATCGTACAAATCTTTTGTGCTGCATCGTCAGCCCGTGCTTCTCACCGTTACCATCGCATAGATGCCTATGTCACTATTTACACGCCTACTTTATAGTGTAGGTCTCAAACGCCCTCGTCCTAGGTAAATTCCATTGTGACTGCAGTCTTTGCGCCATTAAGGACCTCTCTCCAAAATATGAGCTATTCTATCCCTACATGAATAAACTAACCCTAAAGGCCGCTTCGTGAAGAAAAATCAAATGATATCTGGTAACTTGTAGTAGTAGTGTCTCCCAGAGGTACTTAAGGCTGCGGCTAGACAGGTTGTCCTTATCCCCAAAGACAACGGAGGTTTCAGGCCCATATGCCTACTGAATAACCTGGCGAAAGCATACGAGGCAATCATTGAAGAAAGGCTCAGGGCCTTTGTGGAGGAAAACGGACTCATTTCGGACTCCCAATATGGAATCAGAAAAAAACGGTCAGTGCTCACTGCTGCCCGTCGAGTTACGGCCAAGGCTGACCTCTTACATAGTTCAACCATATGCACCAGAAAACTGTTCCTTGCAATCCTTCTAGACGTCAGGAACGCCTTTTACAGCCTCTCGTGGAGAACAATACTGGACACGCTAGTAAGGAAAAAGGTCCCACGTTATCTCGTCCAGGTCATCTCAGGATATTTGGAGGACCGAAGTGTTTTCAACCGTGAAGTGGAAATATCAATGACAGCAGGAGTTCCGCAGGGCTCGATCCTGGGTCCTTTGCTGTGGAACCTAGCGTACGATGACGTACTCCGCCAGGATAACCTTCCACAAGGGGTAGAGATAATCGCATACGCGGATGATCTGGCCATCACAGCTCAGGCAAAGACTGCAGAAGAATTGGAACTTAACGCTAATAATCCTCGTAGATTCTACGAGGAGCTGGATGGACGAAGTCGGCTTAGCAATTGCTCCGGAGAAAAGCGAGGCCATACTGCTAACGGGACGAAGGAAGATGGGTTCCATCAGACTATACCTGGCAGGACAGCAAATAAAGCTGGTTAAGGAGGCCCGATACTTGGAGATCCACTTGGATAAGAGCCTTACGGGCCTTAGCCACCTAAAGATATCCTCGGCAAAGGCGGCCAAGGTGGCTAATGCAATTGCAAGAATTCTGCCAAACATTCACGGACCAGTAGAATGTAGGCGCAGGTTGCTAATCTCAGTGGCCGAATCTATAGCGCTATTCGGGTCCCCAGTTTGGCTCAAGGCTTTTTTGAAAACAAAGCGAGAGGGATCCTTGGAGGCAATCAGAGAGTGGCGGCCCTTAGGATTATCCAGGCGTATCGTACGGTTAGCACAAACTCTGCTCTTGTGCTGGCAGGAGCTCTTCCTTGGGACCTGAAGGTGGAGAAAAGGCGAGAGCTCTGGGACAACAACTCGAGCAGTAAGAAAGTAGAACGACAGAAAGCAATGGCAGCATGGCAAGCCAAATGGGACTCCATTTCTTCTGGAGCAGCGGGGCACACTCTCCGATTCCTCATCCCAAACATCAAACAATTGATTGGACGGCGGGGTGAAGAACTAAACCATTACCTCACGCAGATCCTTACGGGACATGGGGACTTCCAGACATACCTCGTTCGAATTGAAAAAGCTCCCTCAGTGAGCTGTGTTTATTGCCAAGAGGGAACGGGGGATGATCCGACCCACACTCTCCTTAAGTGCCAGGTACTGGAACAGGCTAGAGCCACAGCAGTCGCAAAACTCAGAAACAAATGGATTAATGAGGGAGACGGAAGAGGAGCAAACATTCCCGATCCCCCCAGAGGAACCCTTAAGGAGTTCGTAGAATACATATGCGGCACGACTTCAGGATGGAAGCTAGGAGTAGCTATAGCTACGGCGGTGCTGAAGGCGAAAGAAGCTTTGGGAAGGCTCAGGAGAGCAAGATTTCCGCCGACTGTACTAGAAGATAACGCAAGTCCGAATGACGCGGCTTCGCAGATGTTAGTACAGGACACGTCGAACGTTGGGGAAGCCCATACGTGACCCCGGTTAAATGATCCGAGTGGCACTCGCCACTTCTCCTGATGGCCCATAGTACTGTTCTATGAAGATCTGGGACTTAAGGGAGGAGGTGCGTTTAGTGGGTATGGGTCTCAGAGGGCTAACATCCATCCGCTGGGATCGAGACCCACACTGCTCGAGATAGGAATAGGGACCTTCTCCTTTTCTACTCGCAGCAATAGTACGTAAAAGTATTTAACCCTCCTTCATAAAAAAAAAACATGTCGAGCCCGGTGGCGTGGTGGCTTAAGTCTGCGCCTCGCAACCAGAGGAGACACATAGGTGCGCGGGTTCGAGCCCCACCATTGCACATTTGTATTTATAGGGGTCCGTCTGTGAAGCAATGTGAAAAACAGTTTTTACAACACTGGCAATATTATATATATAATAAGTCATGTAATTTTGTTTCTTGGGGCCAGGTCAATGCGGCCTTGGGATCTTGAAATATCTCGCATAGCGATCTCCTTAGACACATTGCTGGGGCAACAGTAAATATTCCAAATAAAAAAAGGAATCTCTTTTTCTGCCAATCATTATCTAAAAGCAGGTAAGGTAAGGTAGCAAGGAGCAGATCCTGTCTAGTCCTTTTTTCTGTCGAGCTTTGAAGATTTTTGCCCACTATTGACTTAAGAGATGCTTATATGAACATATGCCTTAGTTTTTTTTTGTTTCGCTATCTCGCACAGCGCTTGGTGTATGACAGCCACATAGTTGTACTTGAAGATTATGCATTTAGATGCCGGATTCGAAAAGCTAAAAAAATCGGCGCAGTTAGAGAGCTTTCTTAGAGGAGGGAACTCCGGTCTCGACGTCGCTGCTGTCAGCGAAGCATACTCAAAGGACTTCGATAATGCAGCAAACTTGATTGAGGGGTTTGGGTGTAACGGCTTGCAGAAATTCGGGCAGAGTTGGTAGTGGCTATGATATTTATGAGCGCTCTACTTGTAAAATTCTATAACGCACGGTAACTAGTTCTGATCAAAGCGTTCCAGCAATACGTCTCCACGCCTCGACCCAGATCCTGACAGGCCACGGCGACTTCCTGACCTACCTATTCAGGATTGGGAAGGCTCCCAGCCCTAATTGCATCTACTGTGGCGATAAACTAGAGGACACCACCCCAGAGCACACTGTCCTGAGGTGCCCTGCATGGGCGGAGCAGCGCGCACCCCTACGGCTTTTAATGAAGACTCCAGCTTTTAATCTACATGACATCTGCAAGAACATTACGGAAACACTCTTAAACAGGAACATCATATCCGAAGTTTTTAAAACCATACTACAAGAAAATATTAGCGTTACTCTCCTTAGGCCCCTATCCCCGTGGGTCCCGGGGAACACACCCGCCAGGAGTAGTAGCTACGTTGGAGTAGTGCCAATAAAATCCATGAACATGAGCAAATTTCAACTAGATGTACAACTATAGTTGTGTTCTGTGTGGAAATGCTAAATCCAGAGATACTTTATTGGCAAGTTAGGCAAATTTTTGTTACTGCACGTGGAGACGACTTGTACTGTAGCCGTTTTTTAGAATTTTGTTGTATACACACTCATAGTTTTTGTACACTTATACATAGCTAGTTACGTGCTAGCTTCAAAGCGAGCTTTTTTCGATACTAATGGGAGGACCGTTATGCACCTTTTTGACTTAGTCACCAAGTCATGTTTCTCGACCACATTAACGTATTTTTTAGTAACGAGCATAATAACAGTTTAAAGATAAGATTCTGTCGTCGTACGTCGAGCAATATGTCCGAGTCGATGCTCTCCAAATCAGCAGTCCTAGGGCGTCACGTATAGAATGTCGGCCTGCGTCACTTTCTCGCCTGGGCACGACCGGGCCCCGGTGCCAAACGAATTCACCCCTTTGGCAAGCTGCTTGGCGCAGGCGCCGAGAAATCGCTCCCGAAGCGAACACACTCGCCAGGAGCAGTAGATTCCCCCCTCTGACTGTTTGATGAGATGCACAAGCAGTTCGCAGTCAGACCGGGGAACGGGGACATGATTGGCTTTTAGTGGGTTGGAGCCCCACACTACCGGCCCACGCTTGCAGGGAGTTTCCCCGCCGTGGTGACCGTGTGTGCAACCGAATTTTCCAGTTAACCCTCTACAAAAAAAGTAGGTATCCACGGCAAGGGTATAAGCTTACCCTCGAGCTGCTCAAAATACAAGAGCGAGTGGGCTATTGGCAGATGCCAGGGCAAGGACGTTGGATACAAGGATACATAGAGCTAAATATAGGGAGGGACAAAGTACAGAATGTCGAGCATGTGGGCTAGAGAATGAGTTAATCGAGCATATTATTAAACAATGTATAGCCTTAGGGGGGAGCAGAGATATAGAGCTGTCGGAGGCCCTAGCTCTAGGACTAAATGTTAGAAAGGACCTGGTCGATATTACAAAGAAAAGGTTGTCCCAATGGAAAGGAAATACTCAGTAGGTATCAAAGTAGACATGGATTATATAGATGCGTAAGTAATATATATGCTGCCGCTCTAAGCAATATGAAAGAGTGACATGTGTTTTTAGATATACATGCCAAGCAAACAATAAATCAATCAATCAAAACAAAGACATACTGCTTAACCTCTTAAGCAATGTTCTACCTGAGAGTAGAACGCCCTTGTATCTTATATTGATCCCAACATTGACCTTTTAGTTGACCCACTCCATGACGATTGTCTTTTTTGTTTCGCTTCGTTAGAGAGTTTTGTCATGTTGTTAATAGCATTACGAAATCTTTGTCGTTCCCAGACCACATTCCCCAAAAACGTTCCCAGACCACATTCCCCAAAAACTTCAACGCATATGACTTATAGGAAGCACGATAGGATTATGTTCGTCTCTGAATAAATTCGTCTCTCTCTCTCAATTAAGAAGCTTTATTGCTAAAAATTATGAGAAGCTTCAGATCGGCTCATATGGCAAGATTTACTGTTGGCATTATAATCTCCTTGAGAACAAAGCGGCATACCTAAAAGGCCGAAGGCGTTACACGAAACCACGGTGTGCAGTTAAAATGCGGTATCTAAACATTTACCACTGGGATACTGCGAAAAAACAGTTGACAAAGGACACGGTCCTGTTGTTGATTTAAATCTAGAAGAGGATTGCACCCCTAAATTCAGAAAATATTCAGCCCATACTGGATGGAATATGGCGGAAAGAGGACTAATTGTTTTTTTCACGACGAGTGCACATGTCTGAAATTCTAAAAAGCTTGCTCAGTCAGAGGTTAAATTGTGGATGAGTTATGACGCTATCCGGGTACAGTGTGTCAAACCTCTTGAATTGTCATCTTAAGTTTATCAACTTCCTCTCAGCTAATCAGTTTGGCTGCCGGGGTCGATCAACTAAACTGGCCCTAGCCCATTTGTAGCAAACGGTGTCCAACGGATTCGATCGAAAAGAACAACATATCTGCGTGTCTTTCCAAAAATAATTGCTGCGATTAATGTTGTATATAATTCCTTTCTTCCCTATGTGAATGTGCCTGTATAACGGCTACATTCGATTGGTCCGATTAAACTCAGCTCATATCTCTTCTGCAGGAAACAGACCGTAAAGTTTAGACAAACTGAATCTGCCCAGAGGCGCGCGGATATCAGAGCAAACCAAGATTTGCTTCTTGCACCGTTCAGGCTCTTGATCCTTCTTAATTTAGTCTTACCTAAAACGAGATACAAAACCTTCACAGACCCATTGCATTCGCCCATGATACAATAATCCTATCTTGAATTGACAACTCAACGCGCGCCGGTTATCTAGGTAAGCCGGTACCGGTAACTTTTGAAAGCTACGAAGGTTATTCATATGTTTAGTAAATCTGCTTTGCTACCATTTATTCTTATTTAGAAGGAGAGCTATATGATGCTACTCTTAGTAGAGCTCAGATAATACACAAAAATGCCTTCCGAGTGTTTTTTTTCGGGTGACTTTTGCCGGCCAGCGACCTGAACATCGCACATAACCTCATTCCAACAAGGACAGTATTTGTACTTTTTCACTTCTGTGCTATAGAAATTAGTAGCCTCTGCCTGGGGCTCTATTTATCAGGCATTTCGTTGCTTTGCTTCTTTAAAACTACGCGGTCAGAAAAATGGCTGGCGCATTCAAGTACGCACAACGTGTAAAAGCTAGTAGATATATTCACTGTATAAAACCGAATATGTGATGTTGGTGAGGCTGTTATAATGTTGCGCTTCCAACATTTGTGTGACTTCAAAATAGTATATATATATATATATATATATATATATATATATATTAACGACAGCAATATATACAATGCAAAACCCATTGCCGAATACGATTGCATTCCTTATGCAGCATAACTGACCCTTTTTGTAGGTTTCGGCAGCTTGACGGAACATTTTGTCAGTGACAGCAAAAACATCATTCATAGTTTTTGTCAGCGTCCGCTCCTTTTTGTAGAAAATGTAACCGAGGATCCATAGGATGTCTGACGGGAGTCCATTGGCCCCTTCCTTTTCGAACGTCATCGTCGCCTCGCGGAGTCTCTTATAGTCAGGATCATCTTTGTGGAAACTATAACATATTTCGTTGTTAGCCACCGTGGTACTGAAAACGTTTTTTGTTAAGCTAGTCACGAAATCACGTTCGGTGTGAATGAATTACGGGGTGGGAATTCGTAGTTGATCCGCCTCTTAATTAAATGGTAAGACCAACAAAAGGCATTTAGCAGGTGAAAATTCGCCTCCGAATCAATCATTGCAAAATTCCGAGTTAAAGGGAGAAAATATTCTTACGCTTAAGATAGACAGCTTCGTTCTAACCCAATCTCTAACTTTTGATTGTTTTGAGATTACTTTGTGGTATCATAATGTATTTTCTTTAAACCTTAGTTATTTCTGACTATTAACCCTTGGAGTTATGGGTAACGGAAACTACATCACGGTTGAAAGTTTTAACTTAATTTATTACGCAAAGACTCCACGGTAGCCTCCGTTTCTGCTCCAATGCCGCTCTCACAAAAAAAAATTAAGTAATGCATCTATCAAGGTCTTCAGTCAAGGCACACGAGTAGTACTATATATACAAAGTAACAAGAAAATATATATTATAAACACTCCATGCTAACATTTGATGGCTTTTAGGAGCTGTGACTTTTATATATATTTATATAAAGTGCGTTGCAAAAAATTAGCAACTTATATTTTTTACTAATAATTTCGTCTTGATTTATTTGAATAATTTTAAATTTAAACGGCAGTATGTACATGACAAACCACGAGTATGGTGATAATTTCGTTGCAGTCTCACAATCGGTTCATACAAAAAATAAAAAAGTGTGAAAAAACAGTGTGGCAAAACATTAGCAACAATAACATGCTAACACAGCTCTTGTTTGTAAAGAATAGTCGATACTACAGCTGATATACGACCCCGGGGCTAAAATTTCAGGAATATTGTCTAGCTAAATTAATTGTTTTATAGCTGCAAAGTATTCTACAGCTCAGTCGTTGTCTAACTAACGACGAACCTTATGTTTAAACCATGGGTCGTACAAAAAATCTCTCGGATAACGAAAAAACAAGATTTGTGGCATATGCTGAGCTCGGTCATACAGTAACTGCTATAGTAACCAGATTAGGACGGCATAAGAGCACCATCAGCAGGTTCTTACACACTGCAGTGAACTAAAGGTGCAGATCTAACAGTGGGCGTAAGCCAGTTTTGACTATTCGAGATCGGCGTAGGATCAAACAGATGGCTACTCATGATCAACTGTCTTCTTCCAGAATCAGGAAGACTTTGGGAGTGCCAGTGCACCGATCCACAATGTACCGAGTGTTAAGTTCTGAAAAAACGTGCGATACGCGAAAAGGAAGCTTATGCCGCGACTGCAAGCACATTGTCACACGGCGTGAATTTTCGCATAGATACCAAACTTAATAATTCTCGAAACGTGTGGCCGGTGGTGGTTCTTTGGAATATTGGGGCGCGTTTGGATATAATGGGAAGTCTGATCTAGTCGCGATTGTGAGCCGAAACGATTCCGACAAGTACCAGCGTATCGTCGGTTCCCAGTTAGAAGCCCATTTCAGAACAATTGGGGGACCCGACGCAGCTTTTTAACAAGACAACGCCTCGTTTCATACCTCGGCTAGCACTATAGTCTTTTTTGAAGAACAAGGAGTGCCACCTTTTGACTGGCCGGTATTGAGTCCAGACCTGAATCCCATCGAAAATCTTTGGGTACATTTGATGAACCAGATTTACACAAATGGTCGACAATACATGTCGGACCTCAAAGAAGCTGTCTAGCAAGCACGGACTGATATTCCACTTTCGTTCTTACAACCGCTCATTAACTCCATGAAAGACAGAGTTTACGATTTGATTCAGAAGAAGGGACGAAAAACCCGTTTCTAGAATAGAATATGTAGTATCAAATAAGTCATACAGCCCTGCTAAGGATCGAATACCGTAAAGCGTTGTTGTTGCTAATATTTTATCACACTGTTATTCACACTTTTTAATTTTTTGTATGAATCGATTGTGAGATTGCAACGAAATTAACTGGCGGTTCGTCATGTACATCATGGCCTTAAAATTTCAAACCATTCAAATAAATCAAGTCGAAATTATCACAGAAAAACATGAGTTGCTAATTTTTTGCAACGCAATATATATATATATATATATATATATATATATATATATATATATATATATATATATATATACAGGGTATTACAGGAATATTTGATCAATGATATATATAGAATTGTAGAGATCGTTAAGGCAAATATTTTTTCCAATGGAACATGGTCTCTAAGAGGCCCTGTTTCGGAATGAGGGTTAAATTACTACAATTTGTGACATTGGTGTTTTTGCCCGACATAGGAGCATAGAATGTGCTGTTGCGAGACAACCAGTCCTCCTATACATAAACTAAACACACCGCCGTGTTCGTGAGTTCTGCTTCTTTCGAAGAACTCATAAGGCCGGTCAGAAGATGCTACATGGTCGCTTAGAAGAGAATTCGCCAAAATGAAGTTATTTTATTAACCTTCACGCCCAATACCTCAAAATCATTACCTTACGACCACTTACAGCGCTCTAAACTAAATATTCAGCCAAATGCGTATTTCATGACGATCACGTTGGTACCAAATCTATATCAATGCGAGCTGTGATTGTGGAGTAATTACGATTTTTCGGCGAATATGTCGATATTGGGTGCATGCATAAATTGCCTGCTCAGATAAACCACTCGTCAGAGCTCTAGGAAAAAAACACACCACTATTTATTATCTTACAGAAACTTCTCGAACGTGTCTCCGCGAACACGTTTACACATTTGGTAGCGCCTGCAGAGATTTTGTTGGACGTCTTGAAATATGCCAGGCATTGCTCGAACGACCTCAGCAGCGCGGGTTATCCTGGCGACCAGCTCCTCACATGATTCGACGGGAGTCTCATAGACGAGCGCCTTTAGGTGACCCCAAAGAAAAAAATCGAGACTCGTTAAATCAGGCGATCGCGGTGGCCAAGCGGTCGGCCCGTTCCGGCCAATCCACCGATTCTTAAAGGTCTCTAGGCTCGCATTGACATAGATTTGGTACCAACGTGATCGTCATGAAATGCGCATTTGCCTGAATTAGTTTAGAACGCTGTAAGTGGTCGTAAGGTAATGATTTTGAGGTATTGGGCGAGAAGGTTAATAAAATAACTTCATTTTGGCGAATTCTCTTCTAAGCGACCATGTAGCATCTTCTGACCAGCTTTATGACCGGCAGAATTTTCTCACGAACACGGCGGTGTGTTTAGTTTCTGTATAGGAGGACTGGTTGTCTCGCAACAGCACATTCTATGCTCCTATGTCGGGCAAAAACACCAATGTCACAAATTGTAGTAATTTAACTCTCATTCCGAAACAGGGTCTCTTAGAGACCATGTTCCATTGGAAAATATATTTGCCTTAACGAGCTCTACAATTCCATATATCGTTGATCAAATATTCCTGTAATACCCTGTATATATATATATATATATATATATATATATATATATATATATATATATATATATATATATACATGTACATGTATAGTTTGCTTTCGAAACTTAGGCATTATATTTTTGTTCGTGTAACCTAATTTCTTACATTATAGAGTGGTCTGCAAGGTGTCTGTCCGTGTACGAATAATGTTTCAACTTCAAAGTTGTATCTATAAAATACATTTTGCTTAACTCGTGCTATTTTGTAAGCAGCAACTTCAGCAACAATAACGGAGGTTTGACCTACCCTTCACCGAAGGCGGACACTGCTATAACGTTGTTTATTACGTTCTCCACGTAGTTCACGATGTCCAACTTCGTGGTGGAGCCATCTGGGCTGCGCATCCCTTTGTCTTTCGAATCCCCGAAGACCTCGCTAAGTTCCGCATCGACGTGATTAACCACCAGTTTGGCGAGCCGCTCAGTCTTCGCGTATTTTCGTATGGCAACATGACTCACACGTCGAAGGACGTCCCACGCTGGGTTGAAGTCACTAAAGATAATGTCCTTAGTGGGCAAACAACAAATAGTTACCCCTTATATCACTTAACTAAACATCTTTAGAGGAGCCCAAAAAAGCTGATAGCTTTTTTCTTTGTCAATGTATCAGCTAGTTCAAAATAATAATTCAAAATAATTAAATGAAAAATAAAAGTTTATAATATTATATCGTTCTATACGTACCGACTCCATATATGCTTCGTGTTAGTAGGCATATAATAAATATAAAAAAGTAATATGGGCCAAATGAATAAATTCGTTAGTTAGCGTAACTTCCAACTTAATGCGGTTACAGTAACTTACCACGTTCCCCCGTGATTGCAGATCGCCAAGCTTAGATTGAGCCCTTCCTGCCACGTTATTTCGGTGAGGCCCCGAAATGTCCTTAAACGAATCGGTCGTGCTGGCTACAATAAAGGGTCGAGGTCCAACCCACACAGTTATGGGGTCTCCGAACTGTTTACTCCAGGCTATGCACTTTTCGAACATAGGGCGCGGAGCACGCAATTCTACAACAAAAGAGTTAAAACAGATTATTCAGACACATAATACATGACCTCACGGTGTCATCCAGGCAAATCCAGTGAATTGATTTGAATCTGAAGTTGGGTGAGCTTATCGTTTGTGATTTGTAACTTGGCACTTAGGTATTTTTGTGTTAGAGACCCTAAGTTCTGTGCGGAGCTATATAACGCTCTCATAGTCCCAAAATTGGCCGATAATATTAGTCTGTAATATGACGCTATTGAAGAAAGTTTGCAGTATATTTATTAGACTTCTGTCTCAGCGCTGTGAGTTTATATGCAAAAATATTTTGGTATCACGCTGAACTTCATAGGAAGGATGACCTCCGTGTAGTGAAACGAGCGACCGTTTTTTTAGCTTTGTAGATAATGTTTCTAGACGAGAACCTTCTGTGCGCCACAAATGCGTGTCACCTTTCAGTGTTGTGAACAATGGCGGGTATCCCGTTAGAATTGACCCTTTACCTCCTAATAAGGTGACAGAGAATTAAACCGATGAGGAATGGGCATTTTTATGACGCAAAACTACAAATCACAGCCTTTCTAAATATGTTTATACTTGCAGCATCTATATATACAGGCCCTCTGTAAAATCTAAATCCCTCCCTAAAATCTAAAAGTGGGCTAATCTCCTAATACTTTTCAGAAAGTTGGCTTTCTGTACCGTAACTCATTTGTCAATCGTCCTCGTTTTTGTTCATACTAGCGTGGCCTCATTGATTAATCTATGTGACGTGCTTTCTAAAACATTTTTTTATATAACTTTGCTATGTTAGCACTTTGCAGTGGACAATTGGCTCCGCGCGAACGTGTGGTCACGGGCTTCCTAACTCAGAGTTAGCCAGGTTCAACAATGTGCCCCGAGCATACGCTGCATTTTTTCTTTGAATGTTGACCGACAGTTTATGTCGCAAGAATTCGGATGCTCTCGGTCTTCCGTCGAGAGGCTTTCTACCTACGCGCTGAATCAGCTTGAATGTAAGAGAGCCTGCAGCTCCCATAGTCTTGAACGTCAACATTCAAAACTCGTGCGGAGAGAACTCGAACTCAACGCTAGAGTATTTTCTGCATTTGCTAGCCTCAGCTAACCTGGAAGCATGACCCGCTCGGTTCACACCTGCACCGACAATCGGAGGGGCTGAACGAGTCGGTTACAGATGCGTCCCAAACAAGCATGCGGCCGCGCTCAAAGGCTGTCAGAGTCAGATTCCTTTTCCCATCATTCCTGGATAGACCCGGGGATAACACGGAAAGCCGGCAAATCTCACTGCGCGCCCAAAGGTGTTATTTAAGGCGTAGTTACGTGCTCGTCGGCCTGTACTCAGGGCACATGGCGTGATGGGCTAAAGCCTCTACAAAATCGCCACAAAGACGAATCGATGGGACACAACTAGGTCAACAACAAGCCGCAGTCTTGCGCTTATGCGCGTCGTCTCCTCGTTCAAAAGAGTCCCAACTCGCAGACAGGGTAGGGCGTGTCACCAAGCCCCAGCCTTTTGACCACGAACCTCGAAGCCTGGCTCTATCAGTAACGGGAGGTGCTTTATCAATCAGGACGTTTGTGACGGTATGTGACGTTGTAGCTTTTTTGCTGAGGAACCGTGCAGGAAAGTTAGAGTGGCCAAACTGGTCGTATGAGAACGTACAGAAGGCGTACTAGCAGATGCTTACGACAATTTTAAGTCAATAATGGTGTGGAGAACAATACTGACCGCAGTAACGCTTGCAGGACGAGAGATATGTCGTCAGCTGTCGATTGGCTTTGCTGTCGACAATTGTTTACACATCGCTGGTTGATCTGATCGGCTTTTTTTCGCACCAAACACTCGACGGACAAACAGATCAAAGTGGTGACGCCAACTTAAGGTGTATCCGCCAGATGTGACTGGATGTCATTTACAACGTCCGGCTTTCCGCCTAAGCCTCTTCTATAGCAGGACTTATCCCCCCGATACATTTAATTGTGACTAGTAGAATTAAGTAGGCTGTGACTGACCGTTGCACAACAAACAGTTAGCTTAAACGACTGAATAGCTGCCTTTCTGTCAGTGCCGGTTTGAAATAAGATCTTTGTAATATGATTTTGGTTGAATGCCGCAGCAGCTTTAGTTTCTCAATACGAGCTTGTCGTGAGAATTAGTCGTGTCCGATTTAAATTCGGAATTGCTACTTGTGCGATTAAGAAGTCGACGAATGGAGTACAATTTATAATCGTGTGTTGCATCACTAGCAAGCATAATCTATTACAGCATCGCAACTACCGAACAAATCATGCATATTCCGTCGTTGAGGCTCGACACCAGAAGAACCCACTGCGTAGCGGAATGTGTGATATGACTAGACGGAAAGTGAAATATATATATATATATATATTTAATAACTGAAACGCTTTATTCAAGAAGGAATAGAGAGAAACTACACATTTTGCATATATGCATGTATGCCATGTGGTTAATACGTATTTATGTCCTGCATGTTGCACAGGGTGTTTTTGGCGTCTCCTTCCACTCATAAGTATGTTACTGGCCCGATGCGGTGTCGTTCGCCTTCCCACGGACATCTTGTTGAATGGACGCGGGTTCTGTCTCAGCTGGAGCAGCATCCTTTGATCTAGCCTCTTAAGCAAGTTAACTACGTCGGGAATATCCAAATTACACTGGTCGACACGGCAGCGAAATGCAGACTCGTTTCGTGAATTTACGGTCTACTTGCTTCATGCAAGCGTTGTCTATAATAACCCTCGATCAGGAGAGCGTACAGCGAATGGTCGGAAGATCCAGTTTGCACAATAAGAGGTTATTTTGGCAACATCGGTCATATGTTCGAAGTACCATAACGTGTTGCTCGTAACGACTCCGAGGTCTTTTACAACTCGAAATTGATTAACTATTAACCCCCATTAAAGATGGAGTGTCTTGCACGTCGGAAATGCAGGATTCCCAATTGATGGATGGACAATTTCAAGTCAAGGGCGTCGGAAGTTAACGTAGGTAGTGTGATAGAGTGACAAAAAGTTTTCAAAGTGGCGCCACAATTATTTTTTATAGCTTACGACGGGCTTGTAACACGAATTGCACATCGTGATTGGGCAATTTAATTTTTCAAAAAAGTGAACTGCTGCGCAAATCGAAGCCGAGTTGAACGAAGCTTACAAGGACTCTGCACCAGTGTTGGCGACGATTGATTCTTAGATTGATGAATTTAAACCTCGCTAACATCAACATAGGATGTGGTGCCTAGTATCCTGCACGAACAATTTTAATTGAAAAAGCCCTATGCATAAAGGAAAGACAATTTCGTAGCAGGGTCTGTCGATGCGGCTCAATCCACAAGACTCTTGGCGTCGATTTGTGACCGTGGACGAAAGAGACCTGGATCCACAACTACTGCACACCAACAGCACTCAAAGCAGAGGACAGTGTCTCGTGAATGCACGCCGAACACTCGTTTGTCAGTCGGGAACGTAATGGGCACTGTTTTTTCTAAAAAAAACATATCAATGCAGGGGTTTAAGCAGTGCCAGAAGCACGTTATTGTAGATTTCTGAACCGTGTACACCAACAGCTGAAAACGAAACGGTCGATATAAGTGTGCATAAAAAATTAGCATATTTAATTTCTCACATTTCTATTGATAAGGAGGTCGGTTCGAGATTTGCCAGTACAAAATACTTGTCCTTCCTAAACCTACCTACTGTGACACGGTTTGGAAGCTTCAGCTAGCTACACATAAAAAATTACAAAATTACACCTTTCTCAGACTAAGGTGCCCACAATGGATGCCGCTGATATCTTATCTAGTCAGGGACCTACTAGTTGCACAGCAAAACCGAGCGGCGATATAACAGCCAACCGCTAACACACCAACTCAGCAATGCTTCACATCAGAGGCAGTGGCTACATCCAATCACCAAATCTGTTTGTCTGTGTCATGGCGTGTGGCTAAATGGGCTAACGCAAAAACCGATTGCACCCAATGATTTGAATAGAACTCACGTCTCTTCACGAACCCTGCAATGCTGAGTGCTTCGACTATCTACTTATGTGATAAAGCTGAGTTTATGTTTAAAAAAAATGCTTCTGCGAAGTTTTCTTATATTTTCTATAGTCTCAAAATTAGTATTATTACTTATTTTTTTGTAATCCGTGGTAACAAAAAAAATTGCACCGAATTCAATAAAATAATCCAAATTCAGTAACCGATGATACAGGTTGTGCGGCCGGTGCGTTGTCGTGATGGAGCACCCAAGAGTTATTTGCCGAGAGTTCAAGCCTCTTGCGCTGGATGTGCTCGCGCAGTTTTATGTTGGATCTACTCTGTCTCTAAGTCAGCGATTGGTGAGTACGATATCGGGAACAGAGGTCATATTCAGCCTCTTCACGTTCGTCGCGAAATCGACGGTACTGCGTATGCACACTGTTTCGGGACAGTGCTTGATCACCATAAACAGTTGGTAAAATTTCCACCACATTAGAAATATGATTAAGTTTTTAACACGGAACCTGACGCAAATGCGGCTTCTAAAAAATAGCCAAACTTTTCTTCTTAATATTTTTATTTAAAGTCGAACCATAAACGCCGCCAACGCCATGAGCTGAACCAGCCGCCACCATGGGTTCCTTAAGAAAAAAATCACAGTATGTGATTGACACGAGGCTGTGCCAACATACGACGAAACTCTAGCCTAATAATAATAATAAGAATCGGCGCTAGCGTCTTCGAGCCCTTTCAGTGCAAACTGTGTGGGGAGATGGTAGATTCCACTGGCCTACACCGTGTTGGCAAAAGCACGAAGCTAGTCAGAATAATTCCGAGAGGATTTAGGGAAATCTGTTGCGCAGCTTACGCGGAAGCCCTCTCTCACTTCAACTCGACCCTAGACGCTAAATCCTGGCACAAATTAATGATGTTGCCGACACTCATGTTGCATATTCCAGAACTAAAAAGCAACGACATCACATTGTGCCAAGTAATTAGGAAGAACATAACAGATTCCCAATGGAAGACGCTGGATAATCTTTCTGATAGACCGCACCACAGCCTCACACAGTCGCGCAAGGAGCACCTCACCGACCGCCAGATTGCCGCAAGGGCAGAACGCAAATTAGCTGAGGGAGACATACGCTCCGCCGCACGCACTCTACTTTCGACAGAGTCTTTCGCATTGCCCGACGACCGCACGACTCAGAAACTTAGAAGCAAGCATCCCTCTCCTCCAACTCATGTCAGGTACCGCTTGATCAACTTTGAGCAACCTCCCTCGGAAGAGCCTTTCATCGTTCCGGCACAGCTCGTAATTAATGCAGTTTGCTCCTTCTCACTAGCATCTGGCCCTGGACTGGATGAATTACGTCCTCGACATTTGAGATATATGTTGGACAGCACAATACCCTCTTCCGAAAGACTGCTAGTGGAACTGCGCTGTCTGACTAACTTGACTCTAAGTGGCAGGTTGCCAAGTTTTTGCCACCCAATTTTCTATGGGGCAGATCTGACAGCCCTGAAGAAAAAAGACGGTTCCATTAGATCGATAGCGTGCGGCCTCACTTTACGTAGGCTGGTTGCCAAAGTAGCGATTGCCATCAATAGGACGGCAATCGTGAAGGCGGTGGCACCTCACCAAGTTGGCGTTTCAGTTAAAGGCGGAGCTGAAGCTGCAGCACACGCAACTTTTTTAGCTTTCACGGAGGCAGAGGCACCCTCACGAGTCCTGATAAAACTAGATTTCCGAAACGCCTTCAACACTATCCGACGCGATGTTATCCTTAATGAAGTTAAAGCGAAAGTTCCACAAATGTTTCGCTTAGCGTGGCAGAGCTACGGCACGCCATCACTGCTCTCCTGGGGAGAGAGGCGGCCCGGCGAACATAGTGGCCTCCGACATACGCGAAGTGCTACAGTTTGCAGAGGAGGGAGGCTTAACTCTTAACGCCTCAAAATGCGAGCTCATAGCTGTAGGTGAAACCTCCCACCAGCAGGATGAAGCATGCAAAATCATTGCAGACGCCCTGCCCGGTACAAATATAATTAAGTTGCCTGACCTGGAAGTCCTGGGAGCGCCCATTGGATTTCGGAAGATCTTTGTATTTTTTTTTAACACATATTTATTTATTCACCATAATATTGGTAGCAGTATACATCTAATGTTATGCAAAGTCTACACTGATCCTATATAGTGTGCACGAGATTGTAGTGACGTTGTGTCTATTTCGGTGCACACAAGTATATGGTATCTATCAATATCACAAATTCCACAAAATCTACACACACAACCATCGACCTCAAAACACTGTCCACTCAAACACATGTAGTGATGGTATCCGTGCCATGTCACTCGACAAATGAGTGCTCGGTTCTTCTGGGCTCCTCTCTTCCATTTGTCCGAGCAAAACGCTGGTCCGTCCGTGTAGTTATTGGTCGCAAACTTCACGTTGCGTATTTCCCGAAACTCCCTATATACTGTGAGTACGGCTTCACTAAGAGGTAGTCCGTCTAGGGCAAAATCCTCTGTAAGGGTTCGTTCGCGACATAGTTCAAGAGCGAATGTAGCAGAGGCGTTTTTGGGTAGACCTAGCACGCGCTTGATATAAAGTGCCTTTAAACGGTCTAGCCTTTTCAGATCGCTTACAGTCAGAAAAGGTGCTATTGCAGGCAGGCCGTATCGTATAATAGGGGCAATTTTTAGCCTGAATATGTTTAGCGCTATCTTCAAGTCGATATCTCGAAGTTCACCGAGAAGCATGACAGTGGCTGTCGCTTTGGCTAGTATTTTTTCGACATGTCTGCTAAAAGAGAGTCTTGGTGTCAGTGTAACGCCGAGATAAGAAAAGTGGTTGACAATCTCCAATGCAATGCCATTAATTTTGATGCGGCGGTCGGCTGCGGCGTATGCCCCTCCTCGGCTAAAGCGAAGGACTTTTGTTTTATCTATGTTGATTGTTAGCCTGTTCTCTTTGCACCAATTAACTGTTATGTTTAGGAAATACTGCAGGTGTTCACGCGACTTTGCAAAGATGACTAGGTCATCTGCGTAGAAGGCGTGCGCAGCCTTTGCATCGCGTAGAAGATCCGATAGGGTTGCTATGTACATTATAAACAGGAATGGGCTAGCAGGATCTCCCTGGGCCAATCCTACCGTTTGCGTTATGGTGTCGTTGATATAATGATCTCCGTTCTTAACTATGATGGAGTTATAGTGAAGCATGTCCCGGATAAGGTTGTACATTGCTCCGCATATTAAAAAATGGTTACGAATGATTTCTAAAAGACGGTCTCTTGGAACAGAGTCAAATGCGGTCTTAAAATCTATAAATGCGTCATTTCTTTACTTTGGCGACGTTGTTGCACATAGTTCAGCAGAAGGTTAATAGCATCTTCGGTTGATCTCCCGGGAAGGAATCCGTGTTGCTCAGCGGGTAGCTTTTCTTTGGCGCTATTATATAACCTTGACACTACAAGTGATGTAAGTATTTTGTACAGAGTGCTTGTCAATGCGATCCCTCGGTAATTTGTCGGGTCAGTAGCGTCTCCCTTCCGCTTGTATATTAGGTTCAAGAAACTCTTCCTCCACTCGTCAGGTATCTTACCTTGACTAAGGCACTTATTAAAAAGGCTTGTTAAAACTGGACATATAGTACTAAGATTTGATTTAAAATGTTCATAAAATATCTGGTCCGGTCCTGCAGATGTATTGTTTTTCTTTGCCTTGATTGCTTGCGTAACTTCCGCTTCAGTAAAAGGTATAAACTCTCCTGGGTAGTCCATGTCGGGCAGTGTCACCTCCCTCTTTAATAGGTTTGTAAAATGTGTTTGCCACTCCTTGTCGTTAATTAGCGGGTTAGCTTCTTTGGGTCTCTTGGGTAGGAGCAGCCAAGGTTTCTTTACACTTTTTTGTATCAGTTGCAGGCGTTGATTTTCTTCGTAATGGCGCTTCTTGGTCTGCTTCAATTTCCGAAACATCCGTTTCATCTCTGTTGTCTAAGTCCATACGGGCTCTTGTCGTTATGGCTGCATATCCTGCGCTTAATTTCGTGACATTCTGCATCAAACCAGGCTTTGTGCGTGTTTGGTTTTGCCAATCTTCTAGCAGTAGCTGATACATGGATTGCCCATCGTATCGTCTTTTCGGTGGTGTTGATGTCGTCATCGGGTCGCATGAGTTGTATGGCCTGTTGGAGCATGTGCGCGTTTATTGTGCGGCTTAACTGTGGCATTGGTGCCACCGCTGATGGGCCTTGAGTGCGCGTTAGCTCAAATCTTACTTGACAGTGCTTGCGGTGAGCTGAAGGTATCGACCTCATTTTACCAACAAGTGTCCCCGGCTGGCACGCTGACGATAACACAATGTCTATGGCACTTGAGCCGTTCCAGCTTAGGTATGTAGCGACATTATGGTCGTTCTCTATTTGAAGTCCTAGGTCTTCTATGCCTGCCGTGAATGCTTCGTGACGTTTATTTTGCTTTGACAAATTACAGTTTGTGTCGCCTGCAACAATGATATGTTTATTTGTGTTTACACATAGCATGACGCATTCTCCTAATTGGTGTGATACATCTGTGACTTGCTTTTTCTGGTGGGCTATATATACATATCAGGTAATAGTCGTTGATTTCTAACACTACTTCTCGCGACGTACACCGTAAAAGCCGGGTCCACTCAGTGGTCCTTACCGCTACACAGACTCCCCATTTTGGACGCCCTCTGCCCTGCGGTTTTACTGCTTGACCGTGGAAAACTTTATGGTTTGGAAAAATTGTGTGATTTGTGTCTACTACAAAGGTCTCGGTTAAAAACATAAAATCAGCATTTGTAAAAAGTTGTTCTCCGGCTAACGCGCATAACGCATCAAGAGATTCTACATTCCACAATAAACATTTTGGTCTATATTGTGCCGGTTGTTTGTGTGTTTCTGGTAATTGCTGGCTTGTAGGTGTTGTTTTGTGTCATGTTGTACTCGACATATGTCGTCTGGATTTCGGAAGATCTCGAAAACTATCCTGGATAAGCGGGACGCCCTCCGGTGTATCAAAACTCGGCTATTGGCGATGCACGCACAGGCTACTTTATGTCTATGGAGATACAGCCTAGGATCATCTAGGCTAAACTACATTCTACGCACGTCCCTCACAGGTCACCACTGTGATAATTTGCAAGCATTTGACGAGGTGGCAAAGGAGATACTGAGTAAAGTTCTAAACGTGGCCCTTACCAATAGATCCTGGGAAAGGGCCACACTTTCTCTCAGCGAAAGAGGATTGGGACTAAGGTCCGTGGCAGAGCTTGCTTCGTTGTGCGACGCGGCCTCTATCATAGAGTTCTCGGGGCTTGCGGAGACGTTCATTCTGTGCTGCGCGGAAGGAGGGGGACGAAGCTGAGCTGGCAGCTAGACAATCGATAGGCCCTGGTCCCTGGGAGCAACACCCTACACAGCACATGCTTGACAGCTACAAGTGTCAAACGACCGCTCGCACGATCTAAGAGAACATCCAATTTCCGACAGAGAGAGCGGTATTCATAGCTCCCCGTGACACTTTCAGCAGTGGCTTTCTGAGAGCACTTCCTTCATCACAGCTGGGCACCATGCTGGACAACACCTCCTTCCACATGGTGGCCGCTCTGAGAATAGGCGCTCCCATATGTGAGCCATACAGTGTAAGACGTGTGGAAAAACAGTAAATGAGGACGGACTGCACCCTTTGAGCTGCACTAAAAGCCCTGGTAGGGCTCCCAGACATGCGGAAATCAACGCGATTCTAAAGAAGGCTCTTTGTAGGCCTCGAAGACGACAAAAGACCAGACGGCGCCACCATTCCGCCATGGTCCAAGGGCAAATGCCTGGTATGGGATGCCACGGTATTATGAACAGTGGCTCCGTCATACTTGGTGCACAGCGCCATCAGGTCAGGGTGGATTGCTGAACATGCCGATATACCAAAGAAACGCAAATACTCTGATTTGGGGAGGAGATATCACTTCGTACCCGTCGCCATGGAAACGATGGGCCCGATCAGCTAGAGCACAAGTATCCTCCTCAAAGCCCTAGGTATTAAAATTAGTGCTAACACAAGTGACCAGCGCGAGGGCGAGTTTGTGCGTCAGTAACTCTCGCTCGCAGTGTGTAGGGGAAACGCCGCCGCTATCATTGGCTCTATGGATTGAGAAGGGGGGGGGGTGAGCCTACGCGGGTACACGTTTGGGTCCCACAATTGTAGGGAAATACTGAAAAATTGAATAAATAATAATAATAATAATACGCCCTTGCATAATATTTATCTATCCCAACTCTATTTATTACCGGCAGCCAGTGCCACACCGTAGCTGAAAAGTGGGCGAGCTCCACAGCGGCTAAAGCGATAAACTTTCATGTTACGTTCTAACTTTAAACAAGCTGGCACTTTGCACGCTTTTTCTTTCGTTCTTCCTCGTCCAGTAATGAGACTCAATTAAATAAGAACAGTGTGCGTAATGAGTAGCGATGACAGTTTCATTAACATTAAAAGCGTAAGTCCTACAGTAAAAAAAACCAAAAAAAACAGCGTCTTACGGAGAATGTTGCCGAGCACCGGAAGCGGCGTCGGTCCGGGCGGTAGACTGCGAACCTGTCGGACGAACCGGATCACGTAGGCTATGGCCAGAACTGCGGTGATCGATAGCGCCACCTCGATCAGCAGCTGTCCAATCGAACAATCTCTGCCCACTGCGAACTGTGTCAAGAAGAAGGTCATTGTCACAAGCCAGGTTCTCTCATCTGGTCCTAACGGTAGCAAAGATCGTCGTCGTAACTGTCCTTCGAGTGGTGCTAACACTAGGGGTGCTGTCGTAGAAAAGCTTGATTGTTGACTGGTTTAGCAATGAGTAAAAACGGCTTTTGGTGGTTGTGTTCTACTAGTTTGTAAAACTAGTTTGGAACCGAGGTGCGACCTGGAAAAGCGCCAGCTTGTGACCGAGCAAGAATGAGGAGTAAGCGGTGAGACGAGCACTGGCTGGGCCTCTCTGGCTGCGGCGTAGTAGTAGGGCTTGACATCGTAATCACGTAATACTGCCAGTAAGTAGCACAAGGAAAATAATTCCTTCTCTAAGTGCACTTAGCGCATCCTTAATACCGGCGACCGATGCGGCCGCCGAGAGCTGTATGCTTGCTACTACAGGTTTTTAATTATGTCGAGTCTAGTGATAAGAAAGGCTGCCGCGCAGATTAACGCAGCACGGAGACACAGTCATTAGCTGGCGAAGGTGCGACCAATCTCCCTACCAAATTTAATGGTGCCGATAGGGCGCGGATGATAGTCTAGACGTACGTTTCTTTGTTTAATAACCGCGTTGTACTGATAACAATAATATTATCCTACGAAGAACTTAACTCAAATATCTATAAAACTGATGTGCGTGTACATAAGTACGCACATATGGGCCTTATATTCTGTGTCTCGGATACAATAGTAAAGAGCTACTATATAGATTCGAAACAAATAAGTGCAGTCGAGTGCAACTAACATGAGCTGCACTTAGAGTATGAGCATAATTTTGCAATTATCGATGCATTATCGATCTATTTTAATAGTAAACAGCTCTCTTTTTTTTCTAACTGAGTTTTAAAAACACCACAACCACTGCACACACTCGTCTTATGAGCTTGCCAAAATTCGTGACAGTAATAGGCCTTATTACTGTTACATACTGGCCTGACTCTAAATCTTCTGAGAACCGCCGAAGTGGTTGCCTGGTTAATTTGATCAGCAAGCTGTCGCTGCTCAGATGTATCTACAGGCGAGCAGGGTGCTCAGCTGTATCTACAGGCGAGCAGGATGCTCAGCTGTATCTACAGGCGAGCAAGATGCTCAGCTCTATCTGTGTGCGAAAAGGTGTGCGATATATTATATTCGTGTGTTTCACCTTCATATATATATAGGCATAATACGACGTGGGTTGTGGATGCTTAGACCACCACCTGCATTGTGCATAACCTGCCAACATATTTCCGAGCTACGGATTGTGGTGAAGGATCAACATTTAAATTAGACGTGGACGGCGTCGGCCGTCTCTATTTATGTTTCTGCAGTCCCAACGGTGCGCTGGACGACCTGAAGGGCTCGAGGACATGACATTGCCAGTGAGGGATTGTCCGCTACCACTAGTACTCTATACTGGAGGAGACTTTAGCGCAGCCTCGACAACACGGGGGCAACCAGCACTAATAAAAAAAGGCAGAGTTGTATGTACTTGAGTGGTTAACGATGCATGACCGTGTCCTTCTGAATAAAGGAAACGACCCCACCTTCCATCACGGGGAACAGAAACGCACATCAATTTGACGATATGCAAGAGAAGCCACGTTTTTAATTTTAAATTGGACCATACTACTTTACTAGGAGAATCTTAGCGATCACTACTGTATAGAATTTGACGCCGAGGGAGTTACTTTATCAGCAGCCCTTCCTGCCCCAGTTAGGCCACCCCGGCTAAAATCACCTGAGAACAGGGAGCTGCAAGCAAGGGTGGCAAGAATTCTAGAAAAAGAGAGAACCTAAAACCGCTAAATATTTTCAGAACATTCTGGAAGAAGTGCGCAAGACGCCAAGCTATCTAAAGCGACTACGACCAGTCTCGCCAAAATATTAGTGGAACGGGGAGATCGCGAAAGCCCGCAGACGCGTCAGACGAAGATTCACCAGGGCAAGCCGCAACAGAATAAGACAAACGTCGCGCAATGACAAGGCACATTTAAAGGGCCACTCTAAGTAAAGCTATAGCAGAGAGGAAGGAACGATGCGATGGAAGGAATTCTTGTTGAAAATAGAGAACGACACTTACTCTATTATTATATATCATTTTATTACATTACATACATTATAATTACTCTATTATTTATCACCTTTATATCACACTATTATTTTTTTTGAGAACTTAAGCATTGTAAGATGCAGATCCGTCAATAAATCCGTGAGGACGACCGTACAAGCTGATCCGCGGTAAGACAGAAACAGGGGAAGGCGATAATCTTCCTCTGAATGAACGCCGACAGGTAATAGAAACGCCCACCCCTTACAGGACGCCGTTCGAAGCAGATGCGGCCGAGAGACCAGCCCTAGAGATGACTCAAGGGTCCGTGCAGCGCGAGAGAGACTGAAGACCGGAAAAGCACCAGGCCCTGATGGCATACCTCCGCCGTAAGAGTTCTCTTTAATGAGTTTTCTGAAGTAGTATCCCATGTTGCCACACAAATACTCAGATCCGGACGCCTGCCTCTGATTTGGAAGAAAGCCGAGCTCGTGCCCATCCCCAGAGTGAACGGCATCTATCGGCCAAACTGTCTAGTCAGTACACTGGCCAAAGGTATTAAGGCGATTATAGAGAACCGTATTTGCGCTGTATTCCGTGAACGATGCACCAGAGGAATAACCGTAGCCAATTAATTCGAGGATGGAGACGTTTGTTTCTTACGTGGGCCGTTAAAAATCCTCCTGCAAATATCGATTATAACAAGCGGAGAGAGACTCTTGGTGAAAGTTGATCCGTCTTAATGTAACGAGTACGCGCCTGCTGGCGTCAGTCGTCGGGGTACTTCTGCCCACAATCGTAAGACACCAGGATAAACTCGACAGGGCAACTGGGCAACCCATACACTTAGTTATGGCTAAAACGACGTCTGAAAGTCTGCACTTCCTTGTCCTAGCAGCAACGACTTTTCTTTTTTATATCCAACTGTAATGGAATGGAATATTCTGCACGATAGTGGTGGGGAATCACTGCAGTGGATAGATACAAACTAGTCAGCAGAGCAGCACTCTGCAAAGCTGTAGTCATATATCGGAAAAATACCTGCCGGTTGTATTCACGTGGGTGAAGGTTATATGAGAGTGCCCTAAGAGTCTTTCAGATAAAAATGGGCAGCTTGTAAAGCTGTAAAGCAAGACGTTTATTTGAAAAGAAGTGTGACGTTTGCAAAAAATGTGGACTTAAAGCCCAAGGGCTTTTGGCGTTAATACAAGGATTGAGGTGCTACCGTGCTCAGGGAATATAATAGTATATAACAGGCTGTATCTTTTGAATTATTTGTCTATTACCTCGAGCGGATCGTGCATATGTCCGCAGTTCCCTCTCTCTCTCTCTCTCTCTCTATATATATATATATATATATATATATATTGTTTAGTATAGTTTTTCTAGTGCAACGGTCCTAAATAGTCATTATACCACGAGCAAAATATTGGGAATAGTTAGATCCAAAATACTCGTCTACGGCGCATATCACATCATTGTTGCTCTGATGTCTCATTACGGAGAGATACTTTTTTAGCTTTCCAAACAGATATAGCTGCACGCGACCAAGTCCGGGAAATATAGCCTGACAATTTGGAACTGCAGTTGACGTAATTTGACAAAGAGATACGTTTGGGCGGGGTCGTTCTCTTGGTAAAATAGCACTACCAACAGAAGAGAACCCTTCGGCATCGCGGGCCGTAGTGCGTTCCTTCAGCTGATCTTTCCGGCCTAGATGTGCCTCTTTACGAGGGGTCTTTTGCCCCGTGCGGTTCACTTGCTAGTGGCGATGGCTGCCACGGAAGGCACTGGCTAGTGGTTTCCGTTCTGGAGTGAAGTGGTGGATTTAGGTTTCGTGCGCTTATGAGCCGACCCGAAACATTCTGCGGATTTCGTCTGGAGTCGCTCTCCCAAATTGACACGTGTGTCAGTTTTTGCTCAATTGTTAGCTCGTGCGTTAGTCACCTTGCTTAATTTGTTCATGCATAAATGCTGATGCAATAATTGATGTACTGCGCCACAGCTAATGCCCATCTATTTCGTTGTTTCATGCAGTTTCAATCGGCAGTTAGTCACCACGTGTTTGTAGACACAGTTTTCGTCTACAAAGCTGTTTTTGGCGTACAGAACGGGGTCCACCCATACTACTTCTTTTTAAATGAGGCAATTTATTTGGTAATAGTACTGTACGCCAGCTCCACAAACCGCTCTACTCCATTGTCACTGGAAAGTTTGACATATTGCAATATTAAGTTCTACATACAATTTCAGTAAGGTACAACGTTGTATATAAGTATCTAGCATGCTAGCACGACCAGTTTAGAAACCGCTTAGCCCATCTTCAAGAGAACCTTGAGGCGCGCTGTGGGGGTAGGCCTGAAAACGTACTGTCCCAGCGCGACTGGAGTTCACCTCTGCACGACGAGGTACAACGACGTCTCTTTACCGAAGCTGCCGACGACACAGCCAGAGCTCGCTTAAACGCCGTATCCGCCAAGGATTCAGAGGCCTGGTTACACGCGTTTCCCAGTGCCCCCATAGGTACCCTTCTTGATGACGAGTCGGTTCGCATAGCAGTAGGCTTACGACTAGGGGCAGACATAGTTAGCCCTCATCGGTGCCAATGTGGTCACCCCGTCGATAAACTAAGACATCACGGACTATCGTGCATTATTAGTGCAGGACGACGCTCGAGACATGCCGCTATTAATGAGACCTTTAGCAGAGCCCTTAGGTCGTGCGGTCGTCCGTGCATTCTTGAACCCCCAGGCCTCTGCGCGGAGGACGGCAAACGTCCAGATGGTATGACACTCACACCATTCGAGCGAGGCAAAATGCTAGTTTGGGATGCAACCGTTACCGACTCCTTAGCTCCTTCTATGGTCGGTGGCGGCGCATCCGAAGCTGGTTATGCAGCCCACCTTGCGGAGGCTAACAAGTTGAGAAAATACTCATCAATCGGCTATCCCCATGAATTTTGCCCTCTCGCGTTTGAAACTTTGGGTGCCCCTGGCGTTCGGACCAAGCAGCTGATCCGCAAAGTTGGGACCTTGTTAAACCTGTCATCCGGTGATAACAGGTCATCGTCCTTTCTTAAACAACGCCTGGATCTTGACATACAACGTGGAAACGCTGCCTCCGTTCGGGGCACACTCCTGAAGTGGTCTCGCCCTGGCCTCATCGAAACGGACACGTGACAGTCTCAATGCGCATTGGCTTAGCTAGTTGATGTGTGTAACATATACCTAATGTATTATACGGAAATAAACTTCTTAATATATATATATATATATATATATACGTGGGCTCTCTAGCATGCTATTTACATTATATTGCATGATCATTCAGCAGGTTAATACATATCGACCACATATCGTGTGTTTACGGAAGCTAACCCTTACCGAAAGGGCATACAAAATGAAGTTTAACATCATACGTTTATCCAAACATCTAAAAATAATCGTGCTTGCGTGATTATCTATCTATTACTATGTGCTTTTTTATCTCGGAAATGCATGATGCACATGCGTCAATAGCAGCCTGCGTGACTAGTGTGGGACTCACATACCCACTAAACCCGGACTCCTCCACCCCCCCCCACCCCAGGCTCGGTACTACTTTTGCATTACTTCGAAACAGTGGCAGAGGCGTCTTCGCCGTTCTCCTCTACTCAGCTCTATACCTCTCTACCATCCCGCATGTTTACCTGCGGTCGAATAGGGGGTTACTGCCATTCTGTACACCGTCCTGTGAGGGTGCGTCGAGAACATGAGGGCCCGGCCATTGAGGGTGATCGTTTCGACACTTGAGGCGTTGTGGTTATGACGCTGGAGGCGGTGGCCGTTGTAGTGCGACTATTTTACGTAGTCAGTTAGGATCGGTTTGGTTCGCGCCCGGTGTAATGTGCAGTTGGACCGTTGTTCTACTGCCCAGAGTGTAGAGCGCCCTGTCAAAACATGATATCTAATTCAAATATGCAATTTTCGAGGCAGGGATGGAATTCTGTTTTTATCAGTAACGAAGGCCAAAACCATGTGGCACAGCGAATATGTGGTTTTGAATCACGTTTAGAATTAAATATACATTTTTAGAAACTTGTTTTTAATTCTAGATTATCTTACGTTCCCTACGGGCCTGGACTTCATCCTGGGGAATTCATCTCTTCAAGGCAGCGAGGGTTTCTTCAATGGTCCTTGTGGCAGCATAGCGGCTGATTCTCAGCGGTATGATTTATTGTCTATTCTCAATGAGCGTCGTTTAAAGAACATTCGATCAACGACAGGGATTAAACTGGCGACGTCCTCGTAGATGACAACTGTGACTAGCGCACTAGTCCCCCAATCACGTTTAGAAGCGCCTAGACAGAATATTTTCCAGTGCGGATGCCGCTAATGAAAAATCCTAGACTCACTGCAATCTAATGTGTCCGACCTTTGCTTGAGAGGGATAGGAAAATAATTTTTCCCCGTTTAACAAAATTGATAACAAAACGAAGTTCAATGTCGTGATGCACTAACAGATTGTATACCCACATATGCATACACTTAGAAGCTACTTTGGAACAGTTCCAATAAAGCCCATGAATTAAGTGAAATTAAAATATTTGTGTTCTGAATGGAAATGCCAAACTCAGAAATACTTTATTGGCAAATTAGGCAGAATTATTTGCTGCACGTGACGAGGACTTGTACTGTAGCCGCCACTTAAGCGTTTTGTTGCATAAATATACACTCATAGTTTCTGTACACTCATACTTTTGTGTCGGCTAGTGGAGCAGAGTTACGTGCTGGCTTCAAAGTGAGCTCTTTTCAATACCAATGAGAGGAAAGTTATGCACTTTTTTTTACTTGGTTACTAAGTCATGTTTCCCGGTCACATTAACGTATTTTGTAGTAACGAGCATCATAGTAGTTCAAAGATAAGATCCTGTCGCCGTACGTCGAGCAATATGTCCGAGTCGATGCTCTCCAAATCAGCAGTCCCAGGGCCGTTGGGACAGCTTAGTCGTACTCGCTGTAACACACGCACGATCACGTAGAGAATGTCGGCCTGCGCCATTTTCTCGCCAGGGCACGAGCGGGCCCCGATGCCAAACGAATTCACCCCTTTCGCAAGCTGCTCAGCACTGGCGCTGAGAAATCTCTTCGGGTTAAACGTACCGGCGTCGGGACCCCAAACGTTTGCGTCACGATTGACTGCGTAGACGTTGATAAGAAGCGCACAGTCTTTCGGCACAAGTCGGCCATCTGCAAAAACATAAGCATTAATTAATAACTGAACCCGTGGCATATATATAGCGTGTAAGATATGTGTACTAGATATTTGATCTGAGCAGGTCAGCACTTAATGCAAACATTTACAAACATCAATTCCATAAATGGAACACTGCACATATTAAAGTTTACAGGGACTCTACACCAGTGTTGGCGAGATTCTATTTGTGCATTTATTTAGATCGAATTAATGCATTTAAATGTGGCTGGACCGTGCCGCGCTTTATCTTTAACTGAGAAATTAAAGACGACAGAGTTGAGGTTCCAAAGTCAACATTAGGTAAGAGCGACCATTATATTGTCATATAAGATTGGCGACTGAGAATGCTTGAGATATCGAGACCGTAGACATCTTAGAAGAAGGCGTGCATAATATGGGGCATGTGAGATTAAAAATGAGAAAGCTCTATGCAAGGTGGGCGATTAATCATCGATCAAAAACACACACGAATGAACACATTGATGTCCCTCGGTCGATCCCCAGCGAATCAAGGGCTGTTTTGTCGTCATGGGGCAGCGACCACTGTTTCTAGATTCCCAAGGAATAATTTTCATTGACTATTTACTAACATAAGAGTTAAACGCTATAGGGGCATATGATTCCATCTTTGTGAACCGTTTGAGAGACCCAACTCGTTTGAGAGTTCCTACATTTCCAAAGGGATCAAAAAGCTGAAGCATCGCTGAACTAAGTATGTAGAGTTTAAAAACAAACACGCCGAGAAATAAAAATAAATCCGGCAATTAGATAATTTTTTGGGGATTTTCTGGCTAGTTAATAACGGATTATATATATATATATATATATATATATTTTTTTTTTTTTTTTTTTTGTAATACCTACTTATCGAGACATCCGTCATGGCTCTTCTTGGCAGCGCCAAGGGCGCCGGCGGATAGAAGCGAATAACTTCTTGTATGAAAGCGTCGACTTTTGGCAGTCTTGAGCGATCTGAACTGATGCACATCCTGTCATGGCCGCAGACGTCGACTATTTCAGCCCGGAGCTCTTCCTGCAGTTCAGGGTCGTTGGCAAGACGCAAAAATGCATAACTGATAACGGTCTTGCTGGTTCCGATGCCAGCGCCAAAGATGTCGAAGACGGCCTGGCCAAGATTCTCGTTGGTCAGGTACTTTGCTGATTCTCGCTCGTCATCAAGAAATTCGTCACGTGCATTCAGCAAAGTGTCGGTAAAGTGCCGAAACGTTCCTGCCAACGTTCAGTCAACATACAATATTTGTTTTATTGTGATGGTTTATTAACAGTCTGGTCGGGTAAATGATTAATAGATGAAGATCCTGTTGAATTTCTTGCACATTACTACCATCTGCCGTTTGGAAATTCGGCTATCGACCAAACCGCTGGACACTTGTGAATGTCGTAGAAACCTCTCGTGCTGCATCGCCAGATCGTACTTCTCACCGCTACCATCGCGTAGATGTCTATATCAACATTTACATGTCCACTTTATAGTAAAAGCCTCAAACGGCCTCGTCCTAAATAAATCCCATCGTGAATGCAGTTTTTGTGCCATTAAGGTCTCCTCTGCAACATACGAGCTATTCTATTCTTACCTGAATTAGGTAACCCCAAAGCCTGCTTCATGAAGAAAAATCGAACCATATCTGGTAACTTGTAGTAGTAGCATATCCCATAGATGTGTTGGTTTAAATGTTGATATCGGTTAAATTTAATCTTGAATTATTTTTACATCATTATATATATATATATATATATATATATATATATAATATTCGTATTTATTTAGATATTTTTATCACCAGTAATATAAGTATTGTAAAAAATCAGCTCCGCAGACAAACCACGTATTCAGCACACACATATATATATATATATATATATATATATATATAGTGCAAAGCCCATTGCCGAATACGATTGCATTCCATAATGCAATATTACTGACCTTTTTTGTAGGTTTCGGCAGCTTGACGGAACATTTTCAAGGTGACAGCAAAAAAATCATCGATAACTTTTGTCAGCATCCGCTCCCTTTTGTAGAAAACGTAACCGAGGATCCATAGGATGTCTGACGGGAGTCCATTGGCCCCTTCCTTTTCGAACGTCATCGTCGCCCAGCGGAGTCTCTTATAATCAGGATCATCTTTGTGGAAACTGCGACACATTTTGCTGTTAATCGCAGTGGTACTGAAAACATTCTCTTGTTGAGCTTGTTCACGAAATCACGCTTGGTATGAATGAATGACGGAGAGGGAATACACAGTTTATAATATGCCTCTTAATCAATTGGTAAGACCAACGAAGGCATTTAGCCGGTGAAAATTTGCCTCCGAGTCAATCATTGCAAAATTCCGAGTCAAAGAAAAAAATATTCTTATACTTAATATAGACAGCTTTGTTCCAACCTAATCTCTCACTTTTGATCGTTTCGAAATTATTTTGTTCTATCAAAATGTATTTTCTTTAAACCTAAATAATCCCTGACCATTAACCGTTGAAGTTATGGGTAACGAAGACTGCATTGCGGTTGAAAGTTTTAACTTCATTTATTACGTGAACCCCTCACGGCAGCTTCTTTTCCTGTTCCGACACCGCTCTTGCAAAATTAAGTGTATCTATCTATCAAAGTCTTGACTCAGGAACATGATGAGTACTATATATACAAAGTAATAAGGGAGAAGGCATGTAATGTAAACACTTCATACTATTCGTTGATGTCTATATATATATATTGGGTGTTAATAATAAAAAAATATATATGTTGAGATATATAGGGTTCCCCCAATAGTCCTTGTGGCAACATGGCCGCTGACTCTCAGCGGTATGATTTATCATCTATTCCCAAGGAACATCGCTCGAAGAAAATTCGATCAACAACAGGGATCACACCGGCGACACCCCCGTAGATGACAACCATGACTAGCGCATTAGTCCCCTAGACCACGCCGTGAATTATATACATGTTCAGTTAGCTTTTGAAACCTAGGTATAACATTTTTTTGTTAATGACATATAATTTCTTACATTATAGGTTGTATGAGTGGCTTGCCAGGCGATTGCCCGTGTACGGGTCATGTTACAACTTTGACATAAATACATTTAGAGATAAAAAAAATAAACGCTTATGCGTGGAAATTTACTAAACTAACTGATAAAGGCGTTTAAGGCTGTGTATTATAAAATAAACTTCGCAAAACTCGTTCTATTTGGTAAGCAGCAACTACAGCAACACTAACGGAGATTCGACCTACCCTTCACCGAAGGCGGACACTGCTGTAACGTTGTTTATTACGTTTTCCACGAAGTCCACGATGTTCCACTTCGTGGCGGAGCCACCTGAGCGCATCCTTTCGTCTTGAGCTTCAACGTTATATTTCGGCCGTACGGAACCCCCAAAGAGTTCGTTAAGCTCCGCATCGACGTGATTAATCACCAGCTTGGCGAGCCGCTCAGTTTTCGCGTATTTTCGTATGGCGACGTGACTTACCCGCCGAAGAACATCCCACGCTGGGCTAAAGTCACTAAAAACTATGTCCTTAGTGAGCAAACAACAAATAGTTACGCCTCATATAAATTAACTGAACATTTTAGAGGAGAAAGGAGAATGTCTTTATGCATGTATTATGAAAAATTGTATGGACGTATCATGAGTGTTTGTTCCACTGACTACTACTACTATTAGCTAATAGTGCTGGTGAACTGACAAGAAACTAATAATATAGGTGCGTAGTGCAATTTAAAGTTAAAATGATTAATTGAAAAATATAAGTTCGTTTCGTATCGTTTCATACGTATCGACTCCTTATGTACTCCGTTTTGGTCAGCATATATTACATAAAGTAATGCGGGATAAACGAATTAATTCGTTACGTAGCAAAACTTCTACACATTCTACTCAATGATGTGGCAGTAACTTACCGTATTCCCCCGTATGTGCAGATCGCCAAGCTTAGATTGAGCTCTTCCTGCGACGTTATTTCGGTGGGGCCCCGAAATGTCCTTAAACGAATTGGTAGTATTGGCCACAGCAAAGGGTCGAGGTCCAACCCACACAGTTATGGGGTCTCCAAACTGTTTACTCCAGGCTATGCACTTTTCGTACATGGGGCGCGGAGCACGCAACTCTGCAACAAGAGAGTTAAAATAGATTATTCAGACAGGTACTAGATGACCTTATACCATCACTCGGGCAAAAAGCAAATCCATAAATTTTATTTGTTGAAGTTAGTCAAGCTTATCGTCTGTGATTTGTAACTTGGCGCTTAAACGCGTGGCATATTTCAGTGTTGTGAACAATCTCTTTTATGGCGGGTTGTCCCGTTAGAATTGACCCTATCTCCTAATAAGGTTGCAGGGAATTTAATCAATGAGGAGCGCATTTCCATGGCGCAAAACGACAAAACATAGACTTACTTTGTATGTTTTTACTTGCGACATCTAAATATATACAGGGCCTTCCAGAAATATTTGAGCAGCGTTATAGAAAATTGTAGAGCTCGTTAAAATATTTTTTCAATGAAACATGGTATCTGAGAAGTCTTGTTTCGAAGTGAGAGTGAAGTTACCAAAAAAATGTGACATTGGGTTAGTTGCCCGGCATAGGAGCACAAAATGTGCAATTGCAAAACAACCAGTCCTATACAATAACTAAGTATAACGTTGTGTTGGTGAGAGAAAATTCTGCTTTCTCTGAATTACCCGTTTTGGTTAACGTCTGAATGGAAGCTGAAGAACATATTCTGCAAATTGGTTATAAAACGGATCGAGTACGTGGTCGACCAGACTTTTCCGCCAGAGCAATTCGATGTCCGGAGAAGTCGAGAAACGCGTGATGCAGTCCATGTGCTTCAGTCAGAGATAGAGCGAGCTGTGGCAAAACATGGAGGCCATTTGTATGCAGTCTTTATAGACTGCGTCAGAGCCTTCGACAAAGCACCTCGAGATCTACTGGTGAAGTCATTCCGACATGCAGGGGTTAGTGGCTCTCTTCTGAGCGTAAGTTCGAGCTTCTTTGATGAGGACACGCTACTGTACAAGGTGAAGAGAAAGTGTTGGCAAAATGTGGGAACCCCGCAATAGGACCCATTGAGCTGCGTCTCCTTTACTCTTCTGCCTGCCAATTTTATTAGTTATATTTGACAGGAGTTCCAGAAGGCCACAGTTGTGATGTACGCAGATATCATAGTGATCGCTCATCACGACCTGGGTGCCATCAAGCGCATCACTGCTCTGGCAGAGGTGTTCCTTGTCTCAAGGAGGCTGGAAATAAAAATCATGAAGACCAAGGCTGTGAGATTCAGAAGAAGAGGTCGATTGGCTGCCAATGACGTTATACATTGCGACGGCCAATTCTTCGAATTTGTTTCCGGTATCTGGGGCTTCGGCTCTATTAAACTGGGATAACCTTCACTGCGCACATCGCCGAGACAGCGCGCACAACCCCGGTCTCTCCGTATGGGGGGGTCCGCGACGTCCGGCGACTGGCGGCAGTGACACCTTTCTACCTCAAGATTGTCCCAAGGCTGATGTATGGTTTTTGACAGAGTATGGTGACACCTCATTCGAGCAAACTTTGGTTTGCTTGAAAGGTGTTTTACAATGTACATGAAACGAGTACTTTGCCTGTCAATGCGAGCAAGGAGCCACTTTGTGTACCTATTATTAAACCTATTACTGTATTGGCTGTACACCGGTTGTTGAGATAATTAGATTGAGGCTGAAGATGCCGCGAACAGTACCATTCAAAAGCTTTATCTCCTAAAAGGAAAGTAAAGTTAAACAAGTCCGACGAGAGGTTGGAGACCTGGATATTTTCAGTGCCTCTCATCTCAGTTCTAGTCTTGCGTGTGGCAATCGCCATGTCTATACCAGATACATAGTACCTGGCCTGTTTGAACACAAGCTTCTACGAGGAGTGTATGTGTCGACTGTGCTCTCAGGCGTGTACATAATATCACGCCTCTGCCTGTCTGGCCCTAGCGAAGACATCACTGCACTGCCTCTCGCAAATGACATGCTGAGAACAGCTGATAACGGTATAAGTGTGAATGTTATATGCATACTTAATATGAGTGAAATAAATGCGATAATGACATAAGTGACGTTTTAAAAATCATAGTAGAACTTCTTGTAACTGCTCGTTCTAATAGGCTCACCGACAAATCTTCTTGATGTACGGTCGCGTATCTTCTTCACTATATCTTCTTAAACCCTTCATAGAAAAGTAAACTAGGTACCAGGTAGGTACATTCAGTAGGCTGGTGGCTGTGTGCAGCGCTTTTAGGCCGCCGAGACGAAGTTTTGAATCGTCGGCCGATAACCTGTTCCAATATGTGGCACTGAGATTTGATATTGAGAAACGAGATTGGCTACATCAAGCTGCAGACAAGATGAGAAGTTATGTGTGTGTGTGTGTGTGATACCCTTGTTTTATAGTAAATGTCGACTAGGAAAGATTGAGCAATCTGAGTTAGGATGAAGTCTTATTTAGATTCGTTTGATCTCAGTAAGTAACGGCAGACATCTCTCTTTGCAGAAAGTAAGGCAGAATCGGCATCACTACGTATTTATAACGCTTGGACTTCCATGGTGGATATCTCAACGTTAAACGTAACGCTTTTTTTTTTCAAGCGATGTAACGGACATAGAAGACGAATATAAGTCATTCTAAATATTTGAACTACGTAAGTCAGATAACTATGTACGTAGGCGTAGAGAACAGACAGTGACGGGGCAGAATATTACGGATCTTGACCAGGACAGCGATGCTCCCTACAACTTTTTACGAATGTGACTTGTATGGCCTTTAAACGATAACCTGGAATCCAAAACAACGCTTAAGGATTTTGTCTCATTGATAATGCAAAGAGTGCGGTTTCCGCATTCCTCACGGTTAATACTTACACCTCTAGGCGCGATAATAACTGGATTACACCGGTCATCGACTAATTCATGGGCAAGCCATTAGCTCTAAACCAATCTGACAGTCGCTTAAGGTCTTCCTTAATCATCTTCTCTACCTCTTGTGGGGAATCGCCAACAAAGAGTGTTTGTCATTAGCAAACAGTGTCAGTCGGCCGTGTTTTGGTACTTCAAATATATCGTTGATAAATAAAGTGTGTTGCAAAAAATTAGCAACTCATGTTTTTTTGCGATAATTTCGGCTTGGTTTATTTGAATGGCTTGAAATTTTAAGCGCATGATGTACATGACGAAACATGAATATAGTGTTGATTTCATTGTAATCTCAAAATCGGTTCATACAAAAAATAAAAAAGTGTGAAAAAACAGTGTTGCAAAATATTAGCAACAATAACATGCTAACAACACAGCTCTTGTTTGTGAAGGATAGTCGATACTACAGCTGATATTCGATCCCAGGGATCAAATGTCAGGAAGCTAAATCAATCGTTATATAGCTGCAAAATATTCTACAGCTTAGTCGTTGTTCCGAACTAACGACGAATCTTATGTTTAAACCATGGGTCGTACAAAGGATCTTTCGGATAACGAAAAGACAAGAATTGAGGCATATGCTGAGCTCGGTCATACAGTAACTGTTATAGCAACCAGATTAGGACGGCATGTAACACCCTGGAGTAAACCAAAGGTGCAGATCTAACAGTGGGCGTAAGCCAGTTTTGACTATTCGAGATCGGCGAAAGATCATACAGTTGGCTACTCATGACCAAATGTCTTCTTCCAGGATCAGGACTACTTTGGGAGTGCCAGTGCACCGATCCACAGTGTACAGAGTCTTAAGTTCTGACAAAAACGTGCGATACGCGAAAAGGAAGCTTATGCCGCGACTGCAACCGAAGCACATTGTCGCACGGCGTGAATTTTCGCATAGATACCAAACTTGGGATAACGAGTGGAAAAACATCGTCTTCTCGGATGAAAAGAAATTTAATCTCGATGGCCCTGACGGCTGTCAGTACTATTGGCACGACTTACGGAAGGAACCTAAATGGTTCTCGAAACGTGTGGCCGGTGGTGGCTCTGTGAAATATTGGGGCGCGTTTGGATATAATGGGAAGTCTGATCTAGTCGAGATTGTGGGCCGAAACAATTCTGACATATACCAGCGCATTGTCGGTTCCCAGTTAGAAGCCCACTTCAGAAGAATTGGGGGACCTGACGCAGTTTTTCAACAAGACAACGCCACGTTTCATACCTCGGCTAGCACTATAGCCTTTTTTCAAGAACAAGGAGTGCCACTTTTTGACTGGCCGGCATTAAGGCCAGACCTGAATCCTATTGAAAATCTTTGGGGACATTTGGTAAAGCAGATTTACGCAAATGGTCGATAATATAATCATTTGTCGGACCTCAAAGAAGCTGTCCAGCAAGCATGGACTAATATTCCACTTTCGTACTTACAACAGCTCATTAACTCCATGAAAGACCGAGTTTACGATTTGATTCAGAACAAGGGACGAAAAAACCGTTTCTAGAATAAAATATGTAGTTTCAAATGAGTCATACAGCCCTGCTAAGAATCGAATACGCTGTAAGGCGCTATTGTTGCTAATATTTTGCAACACTGTTTTTTCACACTTTTTTATTTTTTGTATGAACCGATGTTGAGATTGCAATGAAATCAACACTATACTCATGTTTCGTCATGTACATCATGCGCTTAAAAATTTCAAGCCATTCAAATAAACCAAGCCGAAATTATCACAAAAAAACATGAGTTGCTAATTTTTTGCAACACACTTTATATTGAACAGCAGCGAGCGGCCGATACTCCCTTGAGCCACTCCAACGGATATGTTCTCGACATCTGAAAACTTCTGCCTGATCTGTAGCCGAAGGCACTATTACTTGCTGGAGGGTTGAGGGGATGCGACATTGTACTCTATTCTTGGTCTTCTTTATCGCAGGAGTAGCAATTCTGACTTCGAATCGGACGCGGCTGACTCTTACGGCAAACTGGTGATGAGAAGCCAATGCTGCTGCGTTATTCTACCTGAATCAATTTACAAATATTTTACTTCAGGTCGGCACCGGCCCAAAGGCAGTAGTTTCAGTCATCTGAGCTAACTGATTGTTGCGTAACGGTCAATTACAGCCTACTTACGTTTATTGGCACCGATTAAAGTTTATGGGAGGATAAGCCCTTTCATAAAAAGGGGCTTAGAGGGAAAGCCGGATGTTGTGGCATCTGGTCACATTTGACGGACACACTTTAAGTGGGCGTCATCACCGCTTTGATCGGTTCCAGCGCGCCAGGCGGACGCAGTTTTTGTAACTATTCTTAGCTTTTTTTGTGTTGTCCGCATACGCATACGACCAGTTGTCATTCGTCCTTAGAACGGCTAACATGAATAACGCCAAGCGCCAGTGCATGCCATCCGATGCTGTCTTTCGAGTGTTTAGTGCGGAATCAAGCCGATCAAATCAACCAACGAATGGCAGCTGTCGACAGGAAAGCTAATCGACAGCTGTCGACAGGAAAGCTAATCGACAGCTGTCGACGTATCTCTCGTTTTTTGCAGCTTTGCCGCGCTCAGCATTGCTCTCCTCACCAATCTCGACTTCAAATGGTCGTGAGCATCTGCTGGCACGCCTTCCGTCAAATAGAAATCCGACCAGTTCGACCACTCACTCTAACTTGCCTGTACGTTTTTCTCCTCGGAAGCACCGACTGACTGACAACGGTGACGGCAACCACGGAACTGTGACCTTTTGCTCCCTCGAGATGTACGCGCAACTACTTTTCTTTGACAAAATCCAAGTCTTCATTGTGGCCGCCATGAGGTGAACCAGCCGCCGCGTCATCATCATATTATAATGTTTCGAGCTGTCAAGAAGTTAATGCTTTGTACCTGTTGTTCTGGAGACGTTGGGTCCCATCAGAATAAAGACTGGCTTCTTTAAGGGAAAAAATATGTTTGTGATTGAAACGAGGCTGTGCCAACACACGATGGAATTCTAGCGCACGTTCACACCTCCCAACCATAATAATACAAATAGTACAAAAGCTCTCCGTATGCCCTTGCAAATATTTATCTAGCCCATCTTTATTTATTGGCGACAGCCAGTGCCACACCGTAGCTGCTAAGTTGGCGAGCTCCACATAACTAAAGCAATAAATCTTTGCGTTACGCTGTAACTGGCATTCTTGTCTACACAACATGTGTGATAATAAACCTGACTAACTGGCATCCTTGCACCCTTTTTCTTTCCTTCTTCCTCGTCCAGTAATGAGGGTCAATTAAATAGGAACAGTGTGCATTAGTGCAAGTAATGAGTAGCGATGACAGCTTCATTAATAGAAGCGTAACAAAAAAAAAACGGAACGGAGGCAGCTTCTTACGGAGAATGTTGCCGAGCACCGGAAGCGGCGTCGGTCCGGGCGGTAGACTGCGAACCTGTCGGACGAACCGGATCACGTAGGCAATGGCCAGGACTGCGGCGATCGATAGCGCCACCTCGATCAGCAGCTGTCCAATCGAACAATTTCTGCCCACTGCGAGCTGTGCCAAAAGGAAGGTCATTGTCACTAGCCAGGTTCTCTCAGCTGATGCTAACAGTAGTAGAGGTTGTCAACGTAACAGCCCTTTGAGTGCAGGAGGTGACGTTGTTGAAAAACTTGGTCGTTCACTGTTCTAGTAATGGGTCTAAGCGGTGTTTGGTGATGACGTTCTACTTACTAGCTTGTAGAACTAGTTTGAAACAGAGGTGCGACTTGGCAAAGCGCGCGCTTGTGATCGAACTCTAAGAATAAGAAGTACTCGGTGAGGCGAGTACTTCTGACTCGTCCCCTCTGGCTGCGTAGTTGTAGGACTTGTCGTCTTTATACTGCCAGTAGTAAATAGCACAAGGCAAATAACTTCTTCTCTAAGTGCACTTGGCGTCTCCTTAATACCGGCGACCAATGCGGCCGCCGAAAGCCTTATGCTTGCTACTACAAGTTTTTAATTGTTTTTGAGTATAGTGATAAGAGAGTGTGTCGCGCAGATTAACGAGCACAGAGACACAGCCATCAGCTGGCGGCAGTGCGACCAATCCTATTGTAGTGTATGAGATGAATGGATGTGGATGATGATCTATGATGATAATGATTGATGGAAGCGCACCGCCCGGGGTGGGGGATTACCTGCCACCAGGGGGCGCGGGGAATGCCTATAAAATGGTCTGAAATAAACCAGAGAGCCTTCTGGCGTCGGCGCTGATTAAGCCGGTTACACGAACGGTGAGTGTCCTCATTGTTGCTACCTAGATACTACATTGGCGCAGTCGACTGTGACTGGACCTGGCGGTCAGTCTGTAGAAACGCCCAGGGAGAGTAACCGAAACGGGGTTGCAGCGAGCGACCGAGCAGCGGTTGGTGGTTACGCGAGCGGCGGTTGGTGGTTACGCGAGCGGCGGTTGGTGATTACGAAAGCGGGGGTTGGTGGTAACGGTGGACGGCGAGTGGTGGTGACAGCGAATGGCGAGCGGTGGTGACGGTGGACGGCGAGCGACGGTGCGCGGTTGGAGTGGTGTGTGAGGAAACGCACAAACAGAAATGACGTCGTACGGACCAATGCCACTACAGCAATTTATGCCGGTGGCCGGACCACAAGCGGCGTCCATAGAAGATTAAATCGAAGCATTCGATGCGTGCGTGGAGGCGCACCCGAACGCGGAAAAGCTCGACGAAAAGATGAAGTGCGCGCTTCTTAAAAACGCGCTTGGATTGGAAGGGATAAGGCAGTACAACCTCATCAAGGATACGCCGGTGCCGGCCAACGTGGAGGGAGATGCGTACGAAGAGATAAAAGCGCGATTAGTGGAACGGTTCGCGCAGAGGAAGGGGCTGGCGGCGGCCCGGGACGAGTTCAATAGGGAGCGGCAGCGGCCAGGGGAGTCCTTCGAGGAGTACATCTACAGCAATTTATGCCGGTGGCCGGACCACCAGCGGCGTCCATAGAAGATTAAATCGAAGCATTCGATGCGTACGTGGAGGCGCACCCGAACGCGGAAAAGCTCGACGAAAAGATGAAGTGCGCGCTTCTTAAAAACGCGCTTGGATTGGAAGGGATAACGCAGTACAACCTCATCAAGGATAGGCCGGTGCCGGCCAACGTGGAGGGAGATGCGTACGAAGAGATAAAAGCGCGATTAGTGGAACGGTTCGCGCAGAGGAAGGGGCTGGCGGCGGCCCGGGACGAGTTCAATAGGGAGCGGCAGCGGCCAGGGGAGTCCTTCGAGGAGTACATCTACAGCAATTTATGCCGGTGGCCGGACCACCAGCGGCGTCCATAGAAGATTAAATCGAATCATTCGATGCGTACGTGGAGGCGCACCCGAACGCGGAAAAGCTCGACGAAAAGATGAAGTGCGCGCTTCTTAAAAACGCGCTTGGATTGGAAGGGATAAGGCAGTACAACCTCATCAAGGATAGGCCGGTGCCGGCCAACGTGGAGGGAGATGCGTACGAAGAAATAAAAGCGCGATTAGTGGAACGGTTCGCGCAGAGAAAGGGGCTGGCGGCGGCCCGGGACGAGTTCAATAGGCAGCGGCAGCGGCCAGGGGAGTCCTTCGAGGAGTACGAGGTGTGTTCAAAAAGTATCGCTACTTTTGAATTTTCGCGGGTTACGTATATTCGAATTTCGATTTTTTGTGGCGTTATGTTGGTACTCATGTCTCTCACTTATGCCGACAAGCTCGGCCATTTTGAATGTTCACTTAATTGTTGACAGCTGCTTTGCTTGCACGTGTTTTGGATCGTCTTCGATTTTTACCTATTCAAAAAAATGGATCAAAGAACCTGTATCAAATTTTGTGTGAAAAACGAAATTAAGTGCGCGGATGCATTCCGAATGTTGACTGTGGCATACGGAGAAGCTACCTTGGACCGAAGCAACGTTTATCGGTGGTACAAAATGTTCTCAGAAGGCCGAGAAGATGTGAACGACGAAGAGCGTGCCGGACGCCCGAGCACTTCAACAACAGACGAAAAAATTAATGAAGTGGAGAAAATGGTATTGGCCAATCGTCGAATCACCGTTAGAGAAGTTGCTGAGGACCTCTAGAGAGGCTAAACATATCGATTGGCTCGTGCCATTCGATTTTTATCAATGATTTGGGCATGAGACGGGTCGCCGCGAAATTCGTACCAAAATTGCTCAATTGCGACCAAAAACAGCATCGCATGAACATTGCTAATGAGATGTTGGACTCTGTCCGCGACGACCCAAATTTGCTCCAGAGGGTCATAACTGGTGAGGAATCGTGGGTTTATGGTTATGACGTGGAAACCAAAGCTCAATCATCTCAATGGAAGCTGCCGCACGAACCAAGACCGAAAAAAGCGCGCCAAGTTCGGTCGAATGTGAAAGTTTTGCTGACAGTTTTCTTCGATTGCAGGGGCGTGGTGCATCATGAGTTCTTGCCACAGGGTAGAACGGTCAATAAGGAATATTACCTGCAAGTTATGCGCAATTTGCGCGAAGCAATCCGCCAGAAACGCCCGGATTTGTGGAAGAACAAAAATTGGCTTTTGCACCACGATAACGCCCTTGCTCACACATCGTTGCTTGTGCGCGAGTTTTTGGCCAAAAACAACACACTAATGATGCCGCAGCCACCGTATTCCCCAGATCTGGCCCCCTGTGACTTTTTCTTGTTCCCTAAACTGAAGAGGCCCATGAAAGGACGACGTTACGCTACGCTTGACGAGATAAAGACGGCATCGAAGGAGGAGCTGAACAAGATAAAAAAAAATGGTTTTTTGAAGTGCTTCGAAGATTGGAAAAACCGTTGGCACAAGTGTATAATATCTCATGGGGATTACTTTGAAGGGGACAAAATAGATATTCATGAATAAATGAATAATTTTTGAAAAAACACAAAAGTCGCGATACTTTTTGAACACACCTCGTACATAGCCGAACTGACACGAATGGTGGCAAAGTGTAAATTCGAGCAGTTTTCGGGGGATGAGGCTATAAAGACGCAAGCGACGACGGGGACGTCGAACCCGAGACTGCGAGAGCGGCTGTTGATGGAGGACGACGACATCAAGCTGGACCAAGTGGAGGAGTACAGAGAATTGTTTTCAGGACAACTGGGGTTAGTGAGGGGGTATAGGCATCGTGTGAAAGTGAAACAAGGGGTTAGGCCAACTCAACAAAAATTGAGACGACTGCCGTTAGCAACAGTGGAGGCCGTTAGGAAAGAAATCGATAGACAAATAGAAATGAGGGTGATTGAACCAATAGAGGCATCGGAGTGGATATCAGCTATGGTGGTAGTGGCAAAGAAAGGGGGTGGAGTAAGAGTGTGCGTGGATTTACGACAGGTGAACGAGGCTATAATACCCCAGGTGTTTCCGTTACCGCATTTAGAGGACTTATTAGCAGAATTAAAGGGAGCGAAGTGGTTTTCTAAGCTGGATGCGATGTCAGCGTATCATCAGGTTGAGTTAGCGAAGGAGTCGAGGGATCTGACGGCATTTATTACGCCGTGGGGATTGTTCCGCTATAAACGGGTGTGCTTTGGATTGGCATCGGCACCAGCAGCGTTTCAGAAAATGATGAAGGACATGCTGGAAGGACTAGAAGGAGTATTGGTGTACTTAGATGATTTGAGGATTTGATGAGGGATTCAGTATAAGTCGGGACGGAGTTACACCATGTATGGATAATATCAAGGCAATCAGTGAACTAGCGGAACCAAAGAATGCAGTGCAAGTGAGATCAGTGTTGGGGGCAGCGAGTTTTTATACGAGATGTGTTCCGCGATTTTCCGAATTGACGGAGCCGTTGAGACGATTATTAAAAAAAGAGTCAAACTTTGTATGGGGACAGGAACAGCGGGAAGCCTTCGAAGAGATGAAACGAAGTATTATACAAGGGAAACTTCTAGCAATATTTAACACGGAGTACGACGTAATCGTAGACACCGATGCGAGCAATATTGGCTTGGGGGGAGTGTTATTGCAAAAGGGACCAAAAGGCCGGTAGCGTATGCTTCTTGTACATTAACAGAAACGCAGCAAAAATATTCGACAGGGGAAAAAGAAGCACTGGCGTGTCTTTTTGCTATAGAACGGTAGCATGTATATCTATTTGGACGATGGTTTCGACTGCGTACAGATCGCACAGCGCTAGTTACGTTGCTGGGAGCTAAGGGAACAGGAAGAGCACCAATGCGTATAGGGCGCTGGGTAGAGCGATTGAGGGGATATAATTTTTCCATAGAATACCGCGCGGGAGCGTCTAATCATATTCCGGATATGTTGTCACGATTACCAATGCTGATGAATTCGAAGCGAATGATGCAACTGAGATAGTAATATCATATGTGACCGAAGAGGTAAAACCATTTAAGTGGGAAGAAATTGCACAAATGTCTAGGTTAGATTCCGAACTAACACAGGTACGGGGATGGATGCGGCACAGGAAGCCCTCGCCAAAATATAGAGTGTGGGCCTCACTGATACATGAATTGTCAGAAGTTCAAGGAGAACTAATGCGGGGCGCCAAGATTGTGTTACCGTTGGCGTGCAAGTTACAGGCGTTCAAGTTGGCACACGACGATGCACATCAAGGAATTGTCCGAACGAAACAGCGACTACGGGAGCGATTCTGGTGGCCAGAAATTGATAAATTCGTGAAACAAGCTATCCACAACTGCGGACTGTGTGCTCGACACGACAAAACAGCACTTCCTGTGACTGCTCCGATCCGAACCACACCGTGGCCGAAACAACCGTGGACGAAGTTAGCATTGGACATCCGGGGACCGGACGTATCAGTGGGAGGACAATTGAGATTTGCAATAGTACTCATATACTATTATTCGAAATGGGCGGAAGTGGAGCTAGTCCAGGAAGCGACCGCAGAGAAGATAGTGGATTTCCTGCACAGACTATTTCACCAAGAAGGGGTGCCGGAATATTTAATAACGGACGACGGTACGCAAATTACTAGCAGAGTGTTCGCAGAGTTCATGGAGAAATTTGGAGTGGTCCACCAGCTAACCCCGGTCTATCATGCAGCGGCGAATGGACTGGTGGAAAGGTTTAATAGAACCCTGGGGGGATTCTTCGAGACAGCTAAACAGCTGGGGAGAGGCTTCAGAAAACGCGTAATAGAAATGGTTGAAGCATATAATGCCACACCGCATGCAACCACGGGTCGGTCCCCAGCCACGTTACTACATGGTCGACCGATGCGAACGCGAATAGATGTAAAAAGTCCGTTGGAACCCGCTCGAGGTGATACACCAATCCGCGAACACACTGAAAGGCGACAGCGAGCGCAGAAGGAATACGCCGATCGGCGCAGAGCAGCCACGGTTAAGGTGCTGAGACAAGGACAATGGGTGCGCATCAGGCGGCCAACGGTAAGGAAAGGCGAAAAGAAGTACAGCTCACCTGTTCAAGTAATGGTACGAAAAGGGGCTGATACATACTTGTTGGCCGACGGAAGATTATGGCACCGAAACAGACTGGTGTCCGCCAAGCCACCAACTACAACAATAACCCAGCAGATACAGGAACCAATGACTACCACACAAGGTGGACCGGCGGTCCCGGTCTCTGTGAGAGGGGGGGAAGAATCGGAACCCGAAGAACAACCATCGTCGGAACAATCGGAACCAGAAGAGCAACCGTCGGAACAGTCAGAACCAGAGGAACGATCGTCGGAACTGGAGGAATACATATCGGCAGAAGAACGTGACATCGAGCAACCGCAACCGGAACTGAGACGGTCGAGCAGGACAAAAGCAACACCAAAATATCTGGAGGATTATGTGAGATAGTATAGGTAGTCATTGGTAGTAGGTAACGCTTAAAAAGTGAAGGGGGGAGAGTGTAGTATATGAGATGGATGGATGTGGATGATGATCTATGATGATAGTGATTGATGGACGCGCACCGCCCGGAATGGGGGATTACCTGCCACCAGGGGGCGCAGGGAATGCCTATAAAATGGTCTGAAATAAACCAGAGAGCCTTCTGGCGTCGGCGCTGATTAAGCCGGTCACACGAACGGTGAGTGTCCTCATTGTTGCTACCTATATACTACAACTATTTGATCTAATGGTGCCGATAGGGCATTGAGGATAGTCTAGATGTATGTTTTTTTATTTAATAAATGCATGTTTCTTTATTTAAAGAAAATATAAATTGATAACATTAATATTTTCCTACGATAAACTTGACCCAAATACCTGTAAAGCTGATGTCCGTGTACATAAACACGCATACATGCACAGACATGTGGGTTTCACTTTCGAATGTCGGAGACAATTTAAAGGAGTATGTTCGAAACAAGAAAGTCCAGTCGAGTGCATGCACCAACAATGTATGAGTTTAATTTCGCATTTTTTTGAGCAGTCACAATATCGATCTACCTTAATATTGTAACGTTGTTGTGTTACGCTAAGTCAGCTTGGGGGATGTAGACTCATCCGGACGGGTACTGCAGCCCAAGGAACTCAGGAACGAAGAATGACAACGCGTAGCATATGGTCTAGTGCATGACCGAGCAACGAGTGTGTTTTTAGCCAGGCTGGTCGGTCTATTTATTGACTCACAAGACACCGCGGCGTGCTGACACCCAAAAGAGTCTCAGAACCCGCTCTCAAATCGGTCAAAATTTACAGTGGTTTGTGTTTGTTTCGTATACGAATACAGGTTAATTTAGGTCTGACTTAGATTGCCGATCATAGGTCGACCCTCTCCAGGTGTCGACCGATGATCGTTTTGGACGGCGGATGTCGTTGGTGTTTCGGCGCGAAAGGCTGTGGTTGGTTGAGACATGTATCGGTCGGTGAACGTTGGACGCTGTGGCCGTTGGACGTGGTCGGTTAGAGTAGATTTGAATTGCGCTGTGATGCACACAGTGACTTCGTCACACTGCCCCCCCCTCAGAATTGGCTCGTCCCGAGCCAACAGTGGAGGTCTGTCGCGTGTCAGCGGACAAGGCGGTTTGTTGAGCTTGGAAGTTGGTCTGGAAAGGTCGGCAGTTCACGTACGTTGTTGATCGCCGGGAAGGTCGCTGTCGTCCGATGTGTCGCTCGGATGGTTTGGGTTGTAGGTTTGAATGACGGCTTGGCTCGGGATACGGTCGCATTGTCGGTGACTGCAGGCTTGTTGCCACTTCCTCTCTCGTCTGGGTAGAGTAGTAGTGTGGAACAGAGTCGGCACGGGCGTGCACTCCCGCGCGGTGGGAACCCTCGTTTTCAGTTCTTACACTTTTCCAGGCGATGTCCTGGATAGTTCACAAGGAAATGGCGCTGGGCGGACGGCAAATGGTTCAACTATGTCTATCTCTGCGCAACTTACCCGGGCGACTTGTACGCTTTTAAACCGGGCAAGAATGAACGCTGGTCATGGTCCTATTTCGGTCTTGTTTTGCGCAACTTACCAGGGCGAATTGTACACTTTTAAACTGGGCAAGGATGAACGCTGGTCATGGTCGTATTTCGGTCTTGTTCTGCGCAACTTACCCAGGCGGCTTGTACGCTTTTGAACCGGGTAAGGACAAACGATGGCACTATGTCTTGAACTCTGTCGTTTGTGGTCGGGGTTGATCGCTTATCGGATCTCGTCGCGTATGGACGGTGTCGTGGTCGGGGGGCGTAATCGGCGTCGGGGAGCGTCGTCGGCGTCGGGGAGCGTCGTCGGCTTCGGTGGCCGTGGTCGGAGAGCGTTATTGTGGATGTGGCTGTAGTCGGCACTGCGGTCATGGTTGTTGTCGAGGTCGTGGTCGGCATTGTTGTCGTGGTCGTGGCTGTCGTTGGCGCTGTCGTCGTGGTCAGCATGGTTGTTGAAGTCGTGGTCAGCATGGTTGTTGAAGTCGTGGTCGTGTTGGCGGAGGGGGGTGGACTGGCGTTCGCTGTTTGGTCGATGTTAGTGGTCGGTCGTGGTTCGGCCGTGCTCGGTTGTCCTTTGATGCGGTCCGTGCGCCGTGTGGTCATGTCCTGGCTGGGCAGATAGAACTGTCGTTCGTCCGGAAACCTTTGATTGTCCATGATGGCTGAAGTGGCGGTCGGCGGTAGAGATAGCTGGATGCGAGTCTGGGTCTGTTGAGCTGTCTCGATGGGAGCCTGGAACGGTAGACGTGGCTGGACGGGAGTCTGGAACGATTGGCGTGACTGGACGTGAGTCTGGAACGGCTGACGTGGCTGAACGTGGGTCTGGAGCGATTGACGTGGCTGAACGTGGGTCTAGAACGGTTGACATGGCTGGACGTGAGTCTGGAACGATTGACGTGGCTGGACGGGGGTCTAGGTCTGTGGACTGGTATTGATTCTCTTCGTCGCGTTCTGTGTGCTGTTTCGTCGTCGTCCATTGTCGCTTCGGTTGGTTCGCCGTCCGTTGGTAGAGAGATCGAAGTATCTCCACCAAATGTAGCGTTGCTCACTGGCATCGTCCGTTGTCGCCTCGGTTGGTTCGCCGTCCGGTGGTAGAGAGAGATCGAGGCATCTCCACCAAATGTAACGTTGTTCCCTGCATCTCCACCAAATGTAACGTTGTTGTGTTACGCTAAGTCAGCTTGGGGGATGTAGACTCATCCGGACGGGTACTGCAGCCCGAGGAACTCAGGAACGAAGAATGACAACGCGTAGCATATGGTCTAGTGCATGACCGAGCAACGAGTGTGTTTTTAGCCAGGCTGGTCGGTCTATTTATTGACTCACAAGACACCGCGGCGTGCTGACACCCAAAAGAGTCTCAGAACCCGCTCTCAAATCGGTCAAAATTTACAGTGGTTTGTGTTTGTTTCGTATACGAATACAGGTTAATTTAGGTCTGACTTAGATTGCCGATCATAGGTCGACCCTCTCCAGGTGTCGACCGATAATCGTTTTGGACGGCGGATGTCGTTGGTGTTTCGGCGCAAAAGGCTGTGGTTGGTTGAAACATGTATCGGTCGGTGAACGTTGGACGCTGTGGCCGTTGGACGTGGTCGGTTAGAGTAGATTTGAATTGCGCTGTGATGCACACAGTGACTTCGTCACAATATTATACTGCGTTCACTTATTGTTCTAACTAGGTGTTGAAAATACTGCAACCACTGTACACACTCTCTTTATGAACCTTGCCGTATTCTTATTATTAGGGGCCGTAAGGGGCCGTAAAAGCGCTTGACTCTAAATTTACTGTGTGACTTAATCGGCAAGTTGTCTTTGCTCAGCTGTATCTGCGGGCAAGAAATGTCCTCCTCTGGCATCAAAAGTCTTCACAACCAAAGTTGCCTGTTACAAAGGCCTTCAAATCCGTCGGTTATAACATTCAATCACAGACTTTCTGACGATGGTGAATATGGGGAAGTATGAATGAGTGGAAAAAACATTTTCATTCAGTCAAAAACGGGGGCATTGTTTGTCTATACAGTAATTCGATTTGTATACAATATCGCAGATGCATGCCCAAAGTTTTTGCGCCATGCGTCATGAGAACATATTATTGACTCATTCTGTCCTTGCAGTTTCAACAGGGAATATCGTTTTGTTGCTTCCGAGATTATTTAGACGAACATTAAAAAAATGCTAAAGTAGTTGTTGTCCCAATTCAATTTTATATTGGTCGTCTTACTATTTCTATAACAATATGTGAATTTTGGTATAATTGAACCGCGATACATATGGGTATCAAATGCAGGTATCTTTATGCATACAGCTCCTTCACTGGGCCGGGATATTAACAAGACAACTGAATATATATTTTTTATATAATTACATATAGATATATTCATCAATTTTCAGTATGTGCGGGAAGGTGTGCTATAAAATATTGGTGTGTTTTACCTTCATGTATATAGGTATATTGCCCCTGGTATGATCTCAGCATATTGTACGATTGCAATCCAATCGCATCGCCACCAAATGTAACGATGTTGGTTATGCTAAGTCAAAGGGGAATGTAAGCTCAGTCAGGCGGTTACTACAACGCGAGAGACTCGGGACGATAAGTGACAACACACAGAACGTAAGGTCTGACTGGTAGCGTTGCCGGACGAAGGATGCGTAATGATCATTCTTCTCCCGGGCGATTTATTTGCTAGTAATAATGTTACAATGATGACTCGAATCTTCGACGTCGCTGATTAATCCGCGGTGGTGCACGCGCCCTATTGTCACCAGCACGGTCTCCTTGGTCATCACGGTGCACGTTGGATTGAATGCTTGATTGGCTTACTGATGTCATCAACTTTCGGCGGCGTAGGTCGTTGTGGTTCACATCGGGTTGGATGTTTGATTGGTCTATTGTCGGCACTGGTCATCGGCGATGCAGTGACTGGCAGTTCTGTTGCTACACTGTAGTTAACGTCGTTACAATATTTCAATTCCCACAAAATTTCATATAGCCAAACATTTTTGACACATTGTAATGCCACCATGCCTATTTAAGCAGCCCCAGTTCGATGCACGAGGGCATTGTTTTTATATTAAGATCTTGGTGGTTCGGGAAAATGTTAATATCCCAAGTGTTTCTAAGCAGCAGTGGCGTCGTGAGCGGCGGACGCGTCGCTCTCAAGAAATTGCGTAGCATCGAATCATATTCGGATGGAATTGTTTTTTGTCTGTTGACTGCGAATTTGGTTGTCTATTGTCTTCATGATATATTTTTTTCAAAGAAAGCGTGTAGAAGTGTAGTATAAGCACAGCGCGGCTAAAAGGCTTGGCTGAAGGTAGAGGCGAAATCATAATATATAGTAAACAGTACTCTACGAGATAGAGTAATATCCTAGTGCACACGTTTGCGGGAGACAAGAATGCAAATGGAGCTACAGCTCCATTTGCATTCTTAATAAATTGTAGTAAACAGTTGAGTAGACCAGACAACATTACTAGTGAATTCGATTATGTCTAAAGCTTCTTTCGACAACCATGAACAAATTACCACAGTTGTGCCAAGTTTGCTTCGGCATTGCCGCCAACCGACGCTGTCTATGTCCGCGCTGCTTAACGGACACTGCTATCCTACAATTAGGATAAACTCGACAGGAAAATTGGGTAACCCATACACTTAGCAATGGTTAAAACGACGTTTAGAAGTCTGCAGCTGCGAACTGTAATGGGATGGAATATTCTGCAGGATAGTAGCGAAGGATCACTGCAGTTGTTTGGTACAAACTAGTCAGCAGAGCAGCATCCCATAAAATTGTAATCATACACCGGAAAATAATTGCCGGCCGTATCCACGTAGTTAAAGGTTATTTGAAAGTACTTCAGGAGTCTTTCAGATGGAAATGGACAGCTTGCAAAGTTTAAGGCTGTGTGTGTTGAGGTATATAAGATTTGTCATACACAGTGTTTACGAAGTGCTACCTGCGTAGAAATCACGAGACGTGGTCTCGTATGTGGACACAAAGGCCAAGGTCTTTTAGCGCTAAGCTTGAGGTGACTATATGTTTTGAGTTCTGTCCGGCACTGCACAAAAGATCTTTGCACTTATTCTCTCGGTGGAACGGCAGTTATTATTAAACATATAATTATGTTTAATAATAAAATGGGCAATTTTGTACATACACTATTTGACTTGAATAAATATGATTGACTGATATGTTTTGAATGATTTGTCTTTCATCATTTATGAACAGGCCAAATTTATGAACAGGCCAAAACATTCTGCGGATTTTGTCTAAAAGTTCTCAATTGCATTTCCAAATTGACACGAGTGTCAGTTTTTGCACTTTTTGATGTACTGCACCACAGCTAATGCCTAGCTCTTTCGTTATTTTATGCAACTTTAATCGGTAAATAGTTATTATATGTTTGTAGACTTCTAATACAGCTTTTTCCTCCGAAGCTGTTTTTGGCGGTACCGAGTGTGGACCACCCTCTAAGCCCATACTACCTCTGAGGCAATCTATTTGGTAATAGTACCTAACACCAACTCTATAAACTGCATCTAATTTAGCTTTCATTTCCGTAGCAGCTAAGCCTTAAAATGTTTTTAATCACAGCGTAGTACTTGTTCTGTTCCATGGTCACTGGAGGGTCTTTTTGGAGGTGACTCTCAGCCAAGATTTAACGTCCATGGGACTGCTTTTCGCATTGCTTCATAGACGGACCCCCATAAATACAAATGTGCAACGGTGGGGCTCGAACCCGCGCACCTATGTGTCTCCTCCGGTCGCGAGGCGCAGACGCATGCCACCACGCCACCGGGCTCGACTCACTGGAGGGTCTGACGTATTTCAATTGCGTGGCCTGGTACCGTTTATTAATGGCAGGACTTTTTTTTCTCGAAATGATACCAGGATGCCTTCTACGGCAAATATGTACAAGAAAGAACCGATTTTACTGAAAGTACAGCCGACTAGAAGAGCGGTCCGTAGGCAGAACGGTTATCAAAGAAGAACAAGTCTAATGGCCAACTGTACGTTGATGATATATTAATCCTCTAATATCTCACCGAGAGTCCTTGATGTGTTGATTAGATCAATGTTAAATTGCAGGAAGGCCGCTATTAGGGTACGCGGGGGAAATATACAAATTAAAATTTGTATTTTAATTTGTTAACAAAATTCTAAAGTTAATTTTAGAATTAAAAGAAAAAGTTACAAAAAAAAAAGTCCCAATGAGCCCTTTTGGAAGAAGAAAATTGTCAGCAGGTGGTGAAACACAATAACGAGGAGCCAGGAGCAGTGGTTCGACAGGTACAACGGAGTCGTACAAAGTGTGATGACTTCGTGGAGTGGGTACCCCGGTTGAGATCCGCCTGAAATCGTCGAGTTCGATTTTGACGTAAAACATCGCGCCGGGACGGCCATAAGTCATGTTGATGCTCTGAGGGCGAGGGGGAGGACGAAGAAACTGTTGTCAACGCCGTGATGTCGAAGCAAGTAAATGCCGTGAGTGCCGAAGTGCAGGTGGCGATGATCCAGGCTAGTGACTCTGAGTTGAGGCGGATAACCGACGTTCTGAAGAAAGAGGCCCATCAGCGATCGCCCGTGGAGAACGGCCTGGTCCAGGGCTACGTCTTGCAGAACCAGGTGCTGTACAGGGTGGGGAGGAGGAAAGATGATGACAGCAATGGTGACCATGCAGCACGCCAAGATCGAAAATTACTCTTCGTTGTACCACATCAGTACCGGAAATGCATATTCGTCATCGCCCATATTAACACCAGTCAATTTGGAACAGATAAAATGCTGGGGATTATACGAGAACGGTATTGCTTTCTGCGAATGAAGAACTATGGTGATTAGCAGGTGCGGGCCTATATTGAGTGCATTTTTGATAAAGAGAGAAGCGGCAAACGAGATCAGTCTAATCTCGCCAAAGCGTCGGCCATTCCTGAAAATATTCGTTGACCATCTTGAGCCGTCACCGAAGCCGGCTGGCAAGGAGCACATTCTAAATGCGGTCGACGGCTTCTCGAAGTTTGTATTGCTAGAATCGGTACGCTCGACAGCTTCATGAATTGTCATTCGCTTTATTCAGAAATTAGTTCACCGATTTGGGCGTTCGACTATCGTAGCAAACCGGGGGACGGCGTTTTCGACTAAGGAGTTTAAGGAGTCCCTGGATAGCAACCCTTTTCGCCGCGGCCTTATCTCTAATCAGCCTCCCAAAAGTAACGGCCAAGTTGAGCGTAAGAATATGAAGGTAACGCGACTTTTGAAGACTTATTGTAAGTTGCCGGACAAGAGGAACTGGCCGCACAGGATGCCAGCAATCACCGTTTGAAGTTATGCATGGCTACCTGCCATACGACGATCAGCTCTCGGAGATTGTCGATAGCCAGCAACCGCAGACGTGGACGAGCAATTTCATGCGGAAATTTTGGCAGTACAGGAATGGTATCTGCAACAGTACAAAAATAAACGAGTACCGCATATGGCCTCTTGAGTATATCCTCAATCTCTCTATCAGAACAGGAGTATACCCTAATACCCTAAAGCTATACCGTGTGGTTTCGATATTAAAGGCGGGGATTGCCTGTGCCGAGACAACTACAAACCTGTCAGCATTCCCGCGCCAATATCGAAGGTCTTTGAAAAATGCTTTATTGAACAGTTTAGAGATTTTGTCGGAGGGCATAACGTCATACATGTTAGAAAATTCGGTTTTCGACCCAAGATGTCGACGGTTGTGCTTGTGATGGATTTTGTCGAAGAAATACGGAAACAGATACAATTAAAGAAGACTGTGGCAGCGGTATCTATTGACTTTCGAAATGCGTTTGATACAGTGGATATAGACAATCTTTAAAAAAAAACTCTACTTATCGGGCAAGTGAAAATTTTATAAGGTGGGTGCACTTAATCATCTCTAAAAGACGCCAAGTTGTACAAATTGGACGATCCCTTTATCATCTAGAAAATATATTAATTAGAGTGGGTCAAGGGAGCATCAGTGCTCCGCTATTATTTATTATTTTTGTTAACAATTTTTTTATTTTCAAAACATGCTAAACTATTTGCTGACGACACAACGGCTCTATTCGTGTGCGACTTACCCCAACAGGTTGAGGCAATGGTTCGTGAGGATATTGAAAGGCTATCTCAATGGTTCAGAAATAACGGTCTCTACATTAATTGGTCAAAAACAGGAATTGTTCAAATTAAAACTCCTAGAGGTCAAACGGTAATCAATCCTGAAGCTTCTGCATGTGACCGCACGCTTCATATACTAGTTGAAACAAAGTTCCTGGGTATCGTTCTTGACGAACATCTGACGTTCCAGGCGCATGCGAAACATGTCAGGCAAAATTGTCAGTGGCGTAGCCGCCATATACCGCGCTCGCAAAATCCTTCCCCGCCAATGCCTCACGGCAATGTACCACGCGTATGTACAGAGCCACCTTAGATATGGTCTGGAGGTGTACGGTCCTTCTTATGCGTGTCATATAACTCCGCTTCATCTGCTTCAGAAAAGGGCACTTCACCTCGTGTTAGGTCTCCCATAGCCCGTCTCAATAGCAATAGAACAATATAAAGAACTCTTAGTGCTCCCGTTACCATACCTAATTCAATTTACCATAGTCGTCGAAATAAAACGTACTCTTCTTGGTCACCATCCCAACCTAGTTGCCCTTATTAATATATTATTCTAACCATACCTAATTCAATTTACCATAGTCGTCGAAATAAAACATATTCTTCTTGGTCACCATCCCAACCTAGTAAGCCTTATTGATATATTATATCTGCAAAAACCCAAAACACCTCATGCTCGGCATCTCACTTGATTATTGTCTCCTCGGCCACATGTACACAATCAAGGTTTGCACTCTGTAATTTAGGTGCCACCTTGTGGAAAAAAGTTACCTAGTGACATTAGGACACTACTAATATATACCAAAACACGGCCGACTGAACCTATTTGCTGATGATGCCACAGCACTCTTTGCCGGCGATTCCCCGCAAGAGGTAGAGCAGATGATTAAAGAAGACTTTAAGCGACTCTCAGATTGGGTTAGTGCCAATGGCTTGTCCGTGAATTGGTCGAAGATCGGTGTTATATAGTTCCTATCGCCTATATTTGTTCTAAGTATGAACCTTAAATGCGGAAACCACACTCTTAGCATGATCAATGAGACAAAATTATTAGGCGTTCTCTTGGATTCCAGGTTATCATTTGAAGCTCATCACATTCGTAAAAAAGTGTTGTAGGGATTATCGCTGCCCTGTTCAAGAGCCGTAATATTCTGCCCCGTGACTGTCTGCTCGCCATGTATTACGCCTACGTACATAGTTATCTGACATTCGCAGTTGAAATATTTGGAATGACTTATATGCGTTTTTTATGTCCGTTACATCGCCTGCAAAAAGAGCCTTGCGCGTAATATTGGGATATCCTCCATAGGAGTCCATGCGTTAGAAATACGTACACATGTCAATTCTGCCCTACCCTCTGCAAATAGAGATGTCTTCCGTAACTGAGATCAAACGAATCTTCATGGGACTTCATCCAAACCTGCTCAATCTTTCCGATTTGCCATCAACCACGAGCACAAGGGGATTACACATACAACTTCTCATCTTGTCTGCAGCTTCACGTAACCAATCTCGTTTCTCAATATCAAATCTCGGTGTCACATATAGATCCAAGCTCCCCCCAGATGTGCGCGCCACTTCCTTACTTTAATATAGGCCGAATACAATAATAATCAAAATGACAATAACTAAAATTATAAGAAAACATGCAATATAAACACTTCATACTAGACTTCGATGGCTTTAAGAAGCTGTGAACCTCTGTGCAAATGTAAACCACTCATGAGAATAATAAAACCTATATATCTCTCTATCTATTACTCTATATCGCTTAGTCAATTCAAAAACACTGTGAGAACGCACTGACCTCACTTGCGTCTGATTAAACACAATACACAAACATGTGCACAATCCATAGATAATTCATTTAATAACAGGGGATACTACTGTGATAATGTAAATTTTTTTAATGTAATTTGTACATATGCTTCGTGCTAGCCTGCGGCTATATGAAGTTGTAACACAAATGAAAAACCAAAATAAGAATAAATGTCATATCAAACAAATGAATGTGTACGTTTCGGCGATGATAGGCTTATCGCCGCTGAGGGCAGCGACTGTAGCAGAATGGCCGAACGTAAGACTATAGTAGTGGCATCGTTGTTATAAGCGGCTATGTAGGTCGAGAGAGACATAGCTTAGCGACAGTTGCTGACGAACTTAGCGGAAAAAGCGCTACGGCAATAGTAACAACAGCAGAGGCTTGAATTTGGGGCCGTTAGAACGAGCGACATTACAGTTAGTGAACAGAGACGCTCTGGAGACGCGGTCGAGGAAGGATCGCAGAGTAGTGAGACAGGCCGGCGAGGCAGTGATGTACCGACGTAGCAAAGGAGCCGAATGGAATAAAACTTAGAGCCGTGGTGGACAATATTCGTGTTCTCTTCCTAGCAACCAAGTGAAGCCCTGACAGATACCTTCACCAACTTTCAGTGTCTGCTATAAAAAAATGTGTGTGTTTCACTTTCATGTATATAAATATATTGCACCTGGTAGGCTCTCATCATATTGTAACGATGTTAGATACAGTGCAGCAACAGAACAGCCAATTACTGCGCCATCGACAATCGACGGCGCCAGAGTAACCGACCAGTTATCCCAACCAACGCGCACCTCAACGACCAAGGAACCGTCGCGAGCCACAACACCAGCATTATCATAAACAATCGGGTGAGACGACAGCACAATCGACCGAGCAAATCATCAAACGAGCATCTCGTTTTACAAGGAATTGTCAACAACCTCCACATGAGACCGCTCAGCTACGAACGTGATCTGCGGCGACCGCACCGCCGGAGACAACACACGCCGTGTAGTTTGAACCGACCAATCAGCGAAGAGGACGAGTGGAAACTTTCCGATGTCGAATGTTCGAGATGATTCGATTCTATCGTTTAACATTCGTACAATAAGAACAATACGGCGTCCCTTGAGTGAATAAATAGACCGAGAAAGCATGGCCTAGACGCCATTCGTTGCTTGGTTACGCTTTGCGTCAGACCTTACGCTGCGTGTTGCCATTCATCGGTACTTAAGTCCCTCGTATTGTAGTAACCGCTCGGCTGAGCTTACATTACACCCAGTTAACTTAGCGTAACGGATCATCGTTACATTTGGTGGAGACGCTGGGTATTGAGAGGTGCCTAGTGTAAGTTGGTTGTACTGTAGGTTGATTGATGGTGGCAAGATATGTGCGCAGGAAGTCTTCTCCTATTATTTGCTCGTTGAGGAGCTCAATGATAACGAAATCCGATGATAGGGTTGGTTTATTGTCGTCGATTCTAACTAATAGAAAGCAGGTTCCTTGGGTCTGCATTGGCGTGCCCCCGGCGGCGAGGATGTGTGGTGCGCCCTCCGCGAAAGTCACCTTGCGGGCCGGCACGCTGCTGGCGCCGATGGCCGAGATGTCTGCTGTCTGCTCCTAGGTCCACCAGCGCCACTACCGTGCCTAAGCCCGCAACGGTGATGCGGATTCTATTTCGGTGCCGCTGCGCGCTTGGTTCCTCGGTCACTCTCGGTTGTCTGGTCGGAAACGGTCGGGCGGCGTCCAGTGCGTAGGTGGTGCACTTCTGCGTTGCGTGTACCGTTGCTGCCGGTTCCTGCATTCTTCCATGCGGTGCCCTGGATAATTGCACCAGTTGCATAGGATGACGCCGTGGGCGTCGCGGCGCTCGCCAAAAAATGCGGTATTGTATGATGTTGTATGATGAGAACGGTTGGCCGTGTGGTGACGTTGATCGGTTGTGTGTTGAGGACGGTTGGGTGTTTGGCCGGACGGCGAATGGTTCGATCGAACATGCGGGATGATAGTCAGGGATAGAGCTGATTGAAGGAGAACGGCAGAGACGCCTCTCCCACGACTTCGATGTAATGCCAAAGTAATACCGAGCCTGGGGGGGTGGGGAGGAAACCAGGTTTAGTGGGTTTGCGAGTCTCACACTAGTCACGCAGGCTGCTAGTGGCGCATGTGCATCATGCATTCCCGAAACCTCCCAAAAAAAATAGAAAAAATAAAAACATAATGGTTCGATCGTGTCTACTTCAGCACAACTCCCCCCGGCCAGTCTTGACGTCATTAAACCGCGCGAAGATGGCGGTCTGTAATCTGCACGCACGCTCCTTTGGAATCAGCGAAGTATCTCTGCGTCGTTCGTGTCTGGGTCAATGTCGCGGCATAGCCGCTGAACCTGCTCGAGGTGGGCGATGAATGCTGTGTCCTGGACCTGGTAGAGCCGTTTCAGCTTCTCTTCCGCGATGATCGCCGTCGTGCCGTGGTCGCCGAATCTTGTCAGGAATTCGCGTTGAAACTCGGTCCATGGTCATTTTGGTCTTGCCTCACTTGAAATCGCGGCGTGCCAGTCGGCGGCCGTCTCGCGCAGCCACTCTCGGGCGCGTGCGGCTGAGGTGCCGTCGAATCGCAGCGGTACTTTTGGTGCGAATATTGGCTGAAGGAACGACGTGGATAGTCGAGGCGGGCCCCATGGTCATGGTTGGACCGTTTGTTGCGATTGTAGTAGGTACGGACAGCTAAGCTTTGGCTGAAAAATCCGCACGACGCGATTCCAAGTGAGGCAAGACCAAAAACATGGACCGAGTTTCAACGCGAATTCCTGACAAGGTTCGGCGACCACGGCACGATGGCGATCATCGCGGAAGAGAAGCTGAAACGGCTCTACCAGGACGCACCATTCATCGCCCACCTCGACCAGGTCCAGCGGTTATGTCACGACATTAACCCAGACATGACCGACGCAGTGATACTTTGCTGGTTCCTAAGGAGCATGCGCGCAGATTACAGACCCTCTGTCATCTTCGCGCGGTTTAAAAGCGTCCAGACTGGCCGGGGAGAGTTGTGCTGAAGTAGGCGCGATCGAACCATTCGCCGTCGGGCCAAACACCCAATCGTCCTCAACACGCAGCCGATCAACCTCACCACACGACCAACCGTCCTCATCATACAACCGACCAACCCTGTCCAACGCAACACTGTATTTTTTGGCGAGCGCCGCGACGCCCACGACGTCATCCTATGCAACTGGTGCAATTATCCAGGGCACCACATGGAAGAATGCAAGAACCGGCAGCAAGGGTACACGCAACGCAGAAGTGCACCCCCACGCACTGGACGCCGCCCGATCGTTTCCGGCAAGACAACCGAGAGTGACCGAGGAACGTGCTACCTATTAGTTAGCAGCGACGACATTAAACCAACCCTACTATACGATTTCGTTATCATTGATTCCCTCAACGAGAACATTTTAAAACATGGGTGGGCCTTAACAGTTGACTTTGCGGCCGCTGAACATGCTTTGCAGGCAACTTGTAGTTACCATGGGTGGCTACATATATATATATATATATATATATATGAAACACACAGGTTAATTCATGAGTACTTGCAAATACACTCGAACGCATACAGCCTCTGTACTGCGGAGGTTGCCTGGGGGCTAAAACGAAGATCATGTGCTTGTTGCGTCAAAAGCAGAATAATAATATTAATTTTAGGAAGTATTAATTAATTAATTAATAGGAAGTATCTAGAACTATCTAGAAGCTACCACTTTGCGCCCATTACACTAGAGACACTCGGCCCCATCAGCACAGGTACAGCAAAACTCCTGCAAGACATCGGAAAACGAATCGAAGACGTTACGGGCGATCGACGCGAGGCCATGTTTTTGAGACAGATGATGTCTTTGGCCGTGTGTAGAGGGAACGTGGCTTCCATTATCGGCGCCATGAACTGACAGAAAGCGAACAGAGCAGGATAAACATGATTTAAACGTTCATACCTCACAATTGTATTAACTAAATATTAATTTAATTAAATAACATTTTTTTAGGAAAACGACAACTCAATATCAAAAATAAAAATGATGTGCGGAAATTAAATGATAGTGCAGTAATCTTGACTAAAGTAAAGCCAGTCAAAGATAAAACTGATTGTTTAAGGAAAATCGTTTTAAGATTAAGGATATATGCAAATGTCGAATCGTTGCGGTTCGTTCTGAGCTTTGTTTTTGCGAACTATGGACGAATAGAATGTCCGAGCAGATAAAAGCATTGCAGTTGCAGATGAGTGAGTGTCTGCAGCTCACTCATGCCGTTACTCACTTAAAACAAGAGTTTGATACGTTCAAGAGTCGAGTTGACCAAGTGGATTCCTAAATGGAGTATTATGCCAATAGTGTGGATGAGGTGGCTCGAACGGCTGAAAGGGCAGTGGTGACGGCGGAAGCTGCTCGCGGGGCAATAACATCAGCCGGAGAGGCGGCAAATTCTGCACAGAAGCAAGCGCGCTTTCTAGATCAATATGGAAGACGTTCTGATATTCTTTTCAGCGGAATACCGGCGCGAGAACGTGAAACAGACGAGCAACTTCGGGCAACCATCAATGAACTGTGTGAAAAGATTGAGGCGCCGGTCGAGGAGAGAGACATTGATGTCGCGCACCGATGGCCGCGGATGGTAAAAGTGAATGGCAAGAACGTTACCGATCGATCCTCAGTGCTGGTCCGTTTCGTCTGCCGGTGGAAAAAAGTAGAGGTACAGCGGAGATGCCGGGAGAAAAAACCAAGATCTAACCTTCTCCCAGCTTTATCTGCTAGTAACAACTCTATCTACGCTAACGACCATCTTACGCCCGAAAATGCCAACGTCTATTACCAGCTACGTAAGCTCAAGGGCCAGAGGAAAATCTTTGATGCTCGGACTTCTGACTGTCGGTTGCAGATCAAGACAACGAGTAACTCGCCGTGGACGGAATTCACCGCAGACATGGATCTCGCTGCGCTCGGCAGTTCAGCAAACAGATATCCCTAATGTATCATGTGTAGTCAGACTGTAGATATATCGACGCTCCAGTGCATCTCGGATGTATACATTGTAACGTTAATGGCTTGAAAAAGCATATTCATGTTGTAGAAACCATGCTATCTTGTCTACCACGGTTGCCATCGGTCCTAGCAAATATCCGAAACAAGGCTACAGTTGGTAGAATGTCCGTCACTTAAGTTAACTGGATACAACTCCTACTGTAGTTGTAGAGAAGGTCGGGGTGGAGGAGGGGCACTATATGTGAGGAGTGATTATGTTGCGCGAGAACGTAATGATCTCAAATTTAGAATCTCAGACGATCTGCTCTGTGAGAGTCTGTTTCTGGAAATAGAGGGTGGCGCTGAAGGGGACACCACTATTGTAGGTGTCTTCTATAGGCAGCCGAAGGGAAACCCAGCGCACTTTGTTACCTCGTTGGAGACTCTCTTGTCAAGAATCGGTAATAGGAAATCCATTACACTCGGTGACGCAAATCTCAATACAATGGCGGAGTCTGTCGAGGCACAGGAATTATTTGAAACTTTAGAACAGTTCTGCTATAAAGAAGTTGTCAATGTTCCAACCAGGGTGGCAACCACAATACGTAGAGGAACCGCATATAACACTTCCACTTGCATCGATCACATCTATACTAACGTGCAGACGTTGTTGTTACTCGCATCTGGAGCTCTCACAACTACCTTCTCGGACCACCACGCAACATTTATTTCTGTAGTCTCTAAGAGAATAGGCCGACCTGCCTCTATGACCTATAAATACAATTACGACCAAATATTGGCAGAACTTGCAATAACTAACTGGAACGACTTATACGATATATCGGATGTAGATGAGGCGTTTGCATGCTTTAACGAGAGAGTGATGGCGGCAGGGACTAGAGACAAAAGAGAAATTAGACAAAAGTTAAACAAGGGTCAGCCACGTAAGCCATGGGTCACTGCCGAGCTGCCTAAAATGATAAAGGAGAAGGAGGCAGCCTATACGGCGTATCGCAGTGACCCCAACGCCCGCAGGCGTCAAGCGTATGTTAGACTGAGAAACAAATTTGTCTCGTTTTCAAGAAAGTGCAGGCTGGAGGCTAATGGGAAGATTGTTTGCGATAGAATACAGGAGAGGCGGAGCCCATGGGAAGCCATCCAGCCAGTCATGGGAGGTGCCCAGGAAAAAAAGTGTGTCAAACTAAAGATTGATGATGAGATAGTCACAGAGTGTGTACGACTTTCTAGCATCCTTAATGACTACTATGCAACTTGCGTAACGGCTGACACCGAATGCTCGGCCGCTTACGAGGTACCGATGTCGATACCTGAACTGCACGAGCCATTTTCGCCTAGGCCGGTCCCTGTGGATCGAGTGCATTACCTGCTGAAAAGGGTCACAATTTGCTCGGTGGGAGAAGGTCACATACCCTCTCAAGTCTTGAGACCCTGCGCTGACGTTATTGCTGACGCAGTAGCATTCATAGTTACGAACACTTTGAGATGTTTAATGGCCTAAGTCAGCGTCAGTTCGGTTTTCGATCCAAAATGTCGACGACTGTACCCATCATGGATTTTGTTGAAGAGGTTCGCAGAAACCTAATGTTAAAAAAGACAGTCACCGGCGTATTTATAGATCTTAGAAAAGCATTTGATACAGTTTATGTAAATATTCTGGTTAAAAAGTTTACTCGATATGGAGCGGATGATATTTTTTGTCTTGGCTGCGGTCGTTTATGTCGAATAGGAGGCAAGTTGTTCAAGTGGGCAATGCAATCTCGAATGTAAGAAATATATCTGTTGGAGTGGCTCAGGGCAGTAAAGGTGGTCCACTTCTCTTCAACATCTTTATTAACGACATATTTAGCGTAACAAAACATGCAAAGTTGACCTTGTTTGCGGACGATACCACCGCCCTATTCGTCGGGAACATCCCAACTGAGGTAGAGGCTATGGTCCGCGAGGACCTTCAGAGGTTATCATCATGGTTGAGGAGTAACGGTCGCTATATGAATTGGAGGAATACAGGTGCAATGCAACTCCTTTCCCCGCGGGGTTTCGTTACGATTAATCCCCTCCGTTTTCAGTGCGACGGCATAGCCCTTTCGCTTCTAAAGGAAACGAAGGGCCTAGGCGTTACGTTGGACGAAAAGCTGACCTTTGAAGCGCATGTCACACATATACGTAAGAAAATATCTGGCAGCAATGCAGCTCTATACAGAGCTTGACGAATTCTTCCCCAAAACTGCCTGATGGCGATGTATTTTGCCTACGTCCATAGTCACCTGACCTACGCTGTAGAAGTTTATGGCTTAACACAGATGCCTTATCAGGTCACTTCACCGACTCCAAAAACGAGCACTGAGAACAACTCTGGACCTCTGGATGCGAGATTTAGTGCAACCGCACTACAAACATATTAACATTTTGCCGTTCCCAAAACTTATACAATATTGTCTCGTAGTTGAAATTAAGCGTATACTCCTTGGAGTGCATCCAAACTTATTTGGTCTGGCAACATCAGCAACACCCATATCTACAAGGGGTAACGCATCAAACCTGCTTACTCTGTCGGACGCCAACTCCAACCAGTCAAGGCTATCAATCAGAAACATTGGGGCCTCCTACTGGAACAGAGTACCGGCCTCCGTTAGGCAGACAAAGTCCCTGCTCAAATTCAAAAGCGATCTCAAAGAGCATTATCTTAAAACTTTAGTATCTGGTTAAAAGTGATATAAAAATACAATCATGTAGCAATATATTGTAAATAGGTAAAAATGGCATATATAAATTATACATTGTTATTCATAAAAAGGGCTCCGAACAAGCTATGTGTTTAATGGAGCTTGAAATTAATGTGTGCAATTATCTACAAGAAATGTCAATAAACAAACAGTTGAAACAGTTGAAAAATAAAGAATCTTGGTGCTCTGCAAGTATAGGCTCTGTTGCAACATTACAACAGCAGAAATATCTTGTCGTATTTGCGCTGTTTGGCGAACGTTACACTATAGGAATAACCGTAGCCAATTAGTTCGAAGTTCGAGGATGAAAACGTTTGCTTCTTACGTAAGCCATCAAGCAAAGATCGATTATGACAAGCAAAGAAAGACTCTTAGTAAAAGATACGTCTTAATGTACGAGTACACTCTTGCTGGTCTCAGTCATTAGGGGTATTTGTGCCCACAATAGTAAATCACTAGGATAAACTCGACAGGACAGTTGGATAACCCATGCACTTAGTAATGGGTAAAACGCCGTTTGAAAGTCTGCATTTCTTTTCCATCGCAGCATAATAACTATCCACTTTTGCAGCGAACTGTAATGGAATAAAATGTTTAGCACGAATAGCGTGGCATCGAATATATATGCAGATAGTGGCGGAGGACCACTGCAGTGGTTTGATACAAACTAGTCAGCAGATCGGCATCCCGTAAAGCTGTAATCAAACACGGGAAAAATAATTGCCGGTCGTATCCACGTGGGTGACGGTTATTTTAAAGTACCTCAGGAGTTTTTCAGATGGAAATGGACAGCTTGCAAAGTTGTAAGCCTGTGTGTGATGAGGTGTCATAGACATTGTTCACGAAGTGTTACCTACGTAGAGATCGCGAGACGCCTCATATGTGGACACAAAGCCCAAGGGCTTTCACGCTAGGCTATAGGTGACTTTTGAATTTTGTCCGGCACTGCACCGAAGATCATTGCACTTCTGCTCTCGGTGGAACGGCAGGAAAACTATAATCATGTTTAATAATAACAGGAACCATGTTGTACATAGTCTACTTGAATTAAATAAATTTGACTTATTGATATGTTTTGAATTAAAGTGTGTTGCAAAAAATTAGCAACTCATGTTTTTTTGCAATAATTTCGGCTTGGTTTATTTCAATGGCTTGAAATTTTAAGCGCATGATGTACATGACGAAACATGAATATAGTGCTGATTTCATTGCAATCTCAAAATCGGTTCATACAAAAAATAAAAAAGTGTGAAAAAACAGTGTTGTAAAATATTAGCAACAATAACATGCTAACAACACAGCTCTTGTTTGTAAAGGATAGTCGATACTACAGCTGATATTCGATCCCAGGGATCAAATGTCAGGAATATTGTCTAGCTAAATCAATCGTTATATAGCTGCAAAATATTCTACAGCTTAGTCGTTGTTCCGAACTAACGACGAATTTTATGTTTAAACCATGGGTCGTACAAAGGATTTTTCGGATAACGAAAAGACAAGAATTGAGGCATATGCTGAGCTCGGTCATACAGTAACTGCTATAGCAACCAGATTAGGACGGCATAAGAGCACCATCAGCAGGTTCTTACACCCTGGAGTGAACCAAAGGTGCAGATCTAACAGTGGGCGTAAGCCAGTTTTGACTATTCGAGATCGGCGAAGGATCATACAGTTGGCTACTCATGACCAAATGTCTTCTTCCAGGATCAGGACTACTTTGGGAGTGCCAGTGCACCGATCCACAGTGTACCGAGTGTTAAGTTCTGACAAAAACGTGCGATACGCGAAAAGGAAGCTTATGCCGCGACTGCAACCGAAGCACATTGTCGCACGGCGTGAATTTTCGCATAGATACCAAACTTGGGATAACGAGTGGAAAAACATCGTCTTCTCGGATGAAAAGAAATTTAATCTCGATGGCCCTGACGGCTGTCAGTACTATTGGCACGACTTACGGAAGGAACCTAAATGGTTCTCGAAACGTGTGGCCGGTGGTGGCTCTGTGAAATATTGGGGCGCGTTTGGATATAATGGGAAGTCTGATCTAGTCGAAATTGTGGGCCGAAACAATTCTGACATGTACCAGCGCATTGTCGGTTCCCAGTTAGAAGCCCACTTCAGAAGAATTGGGGACCTGACGCAGTTTTTCAACAAGACAACGCCACGTTTCATACCTCGGCTAGCACTATAGCCTTTTTTCAAGAACAAGGAGTGCCACTTTTTGACTGGCCGGCATTAAGTCCAGACCTGAATCCTATTGAAAATCTTTAGGGACATTTGGTAAAGCAGATTTACGCAAATGGTCGACAATATAATCATTTGTCGGACCTCAAAGAAGCTGTCCAACAAGCATGGACTAATATTCCACTTTCGTACTTACAACAGCTCATTAACTCCATGAAAGACCGAGTTTACGATTTGACTCAGAAGAAGGGACGACAAACCCGTTTCTAGAATAAAATATGTAGTTTCAAATGAGTCATACAGTCCTGCTAAGAATCGAATACGCTGTAAGGCGCTATTGTTGCTAATATTTTGCAACACTGTTTTTTCACACTTTTTTATTTTTTGTATGAACCGATGTTGAGATTGCAATGAAATCAACACTATACTCATGTTTTGTCATGTACATCATGCGCTTAAAATTTCAAGCCATTCAAATAAACCAAGCCGGCTCATGCGCATGTCCGCCACTATATATATATATATTTTTTTTTTTAAGTATAAACAGTATAGTACTACGATCCTTAATAGCATTTATACCGCGAGAAAAAAATTCAGATTAATTAGACCCAAAATGCTCGTCTACGGCGCATATCACATCATTGTCGCTCTGATATTTCATTACGGAGAGATACTTTTAAGGTTTCCAAATAGATATAGTCGCACGGGGCCAGGTCCGGGGAATATGGCTTGACCAATTGGAACTTTAGTTGGCGTAATTTGGCAAAGAGAGACGTGTAGGCGGGGTTATTCTCGTAATGAAATAGAACCACCAAGAGAAGGAAACCCTTCAGCATCGCGGGTCGTGGTGAAATAATGCGTTCCTTCAGCTGGTCTAAGCCTTTCCGGCCTAAATTTGCCTCTTTACGAGGAGGCCTTGTGCCGCGTGCGGTTCACACGGGGGAGGGATCTTTTCGTTCTGGAGTGAACTGGTGGATTCAGGTTTCGTCTGGTTATGAACCGGCCCAAAAATTCTGCCGATTTCATCTCAAAGGTTCAAAATTGCTCTCTCATGTTGACGCGCATTGTGTCAGTTTTTGCACTTTTTGATGCACTGCACCACAGCTAATGTCCACCTCTTCCGTTATTTTACGCAACTTCAATCGGTAAATAGTGATCACGTATTTGTAGACTTCTAACACAGTTTTTTCCTCCGAAGCTGTTTTTGGCCTTGCAGAATGTGAACCAGTCTCGGAGGCCATACTACCTCTTTTAAATGAAGCAATATTTTTGGTGATAGTACTGTACACCAGCTCTATAAACTGCATCTAATTTCGCTTTCGTTTCCGTAACAGTTGGGCCTTATTGTTTTTTAATCACAGCATGGTACTCGCAGAATCATCAAGGACTGATTGTCCTTGGTGTGTTGATTAGAGCAACGTTAAATTGCAGAGAGGCCGTTAATAGGATACGCGGGGGTAATACACACTTTTTAATTAAATTAATCTTACAATTAAAAAAAAGTTTGAACTACTAAAAAACGGAAAATATAATGCAAGGTTCTAGCCGTATTCAAAACCTAAATTAACGGCCTTTCAAGTGCTGTGTGCACTGTTTAATTACACACACGCACACATTTTTCTATTCATATATATATATATATATACATTTCGCTCAAATAGAGTGTACACAAGATGGTTAATGCTAATATCGAACATAATTATATGTTGGAGCACGCCGCTCCTTCTCTCCACCAACGACGTGACGTCATCGAAGAAGTTGGAAATAACTCGCAAAAAAGTTCCATCAATGTCAATCTGTTTAAAACTGTCGATCATACATAAGATCGCGCGGGGCTGACAGAAAATCTTCTTGAGCGTTTGGTCCGACGCCACTCCTCAGTAGAAATTTGGGACAGTTCTATCGTCGCTGTGTTTGCTCTTGAATAACAGAGAGAGCCTGGAAATATGTCGAGTGCGGCGTCGAAGGCATCCAATATTTTTTTTCTCCTCTGGCTGATTACTTTTTCACCTAGAAAAAGATTAGATAACTCGGCTCACTTCATCATCTCCAAATGGTTAATTCATTGTGCGCTGTTCCAGTGTGAACGAATACTTAATCTCTACACCCGAGTTCTCGGGGTTGAACAGGAAATTCGTCAGGTGATGCTCTGCCTGCTCGCCACCCAGTGAGTGTTGTAACATTTTACAAGATCGGCTTGCATAGGCATTAAGTTCCCTTTCTGCTCGTTCGAGTAGACGGGCCTCCCCTCGCTTAGCACGTTCGACGTTATGGTCAAGGCAAAGCCCTATGTAGAACTTTCTATCAGAGGCATAGCTATCGGCTTGCTTGGAGTTGTGGCTTTTGCTAGTCTCAACAAGCTGAGGTTTTGTTCTTTTTTTTGTTGTTTGCTGTGTTGTAGGTAACAGATTCGTTTGGAGCTTGACTACTCTCTGCATCACTTTTTTGAGAGACCGACACTACTTCCGGCCACAACGCTCTCGATAGCGAGCGAAAGAGTGGCTATATCGGGCCAGCTTCAACTGCAAACGTTTCGACTTCTATAGAGCAGGCATGCACCGAGCTCCAGAACTTCAAAGATCTGAAACTCAGTGCTATCATAGTTACGAAATAAAAAGTTTATGGTACTCCTGCTGCTATAGGTCTAGTCATTACGTGCATTAGAACACACATTCGTAAGCTGCAGGAGAGTTTCTGCTTTGTTGTCAGATACATATATACACACACGCATATTACATATATACGCAAACGCATGTAACCAGAACGTCGCAAAATGCTTGCTCAATACTTTTGGGGATGTATATATGTTGAATTTGAATGGGTTTATTGGCATTTCTTGTAAGATAATTGCACACGTTAATTTCAAGTTCCCTTAAGCATATATATTTTTGGAGCCCCTTTTATGAGATAACAATTGTAAGGGCCTCACTGGGTTGCTAGGAGGAAGACACGAATGTCGACCAACACCACGACTGTAGGCTTTATTCTCGTCCGACAACTCTACTACGCCGGTACAGCGCCGTATCTCCGGCCTGTCTTACTACATACACTCCGATCCTTCCTCGACCGTGTCTCAACAACGTCTCTCTGATCACAGACTGCAATGTCGTCAGTTCTACCGGCACTAAATTTAGGTCACAGGTAGGCAAATCATTGACCTGCCGTCGTTGCTATTGTCGTAGCACTTTCTCCGCTAAGTGCGCCGCTGCCAGTAACTATCACTAAGCTCTCTCTACTTATAACAACGACGTTACTCTACACCTACCTACATCTTCGCTTACAATAACAATCTACAGCCTTACATTCGGCCATTCTGCTACAGTCGCTGCCCTCAGCGACTATAACATTTCTCTGTCGTAGCCCAAGGGTACACATTTATCTACTTATGCATATTTTTAATTTCTCTCTCTTTTTTTTTTCGAGTTGCATTTCTAAAAAGGTAGCGCATCTACGGAAAATCTCCTTGTTGCTGTTCGCATTTGTTTCGGTACGCCGACAGATTGCTCGAGAGTGGGGCAATCTGCTTTCAAAGTCGCTTCTCGATTTCCTTGCCGCGCTCGCATTCGGCTTTCTGTCGTTCAGGATGTCCTTTCAGCGAAACCACTTCGGCCTCGGCCGCGAAAACGTTTAACCGCTGGGACTCGCCGAGCACGGGGAACATCTTGTTCTTAAGGCGCGAATTGTAGTCGTCTGGTTGAATGGTTCTCTTGGAAAGACTGCGTAGTTCGCCGATCTGCGCCTCATACCTCGCCTTCAACTTTTCAATGGCCTCCTTATGTTGAAATCCGACCTCCTGCGCTTGATCCTCATAGAGACGGCGAATTTTGTCGATTTCTTTCTCGACCTGTGTCGCAGTCTGCTGGGCCGTCTCAGCACGGCTGCGCTCTCTCTGTGCTTCTTCTTTGGCAATGGTCACCTCTTTGTTCAGCTGTAGCAATTGCGCCTGCAAATGATCGACCTCACACGGCGACCCTGTCTTATCTTCCACCACAGCAGCGCATGATCCACTGCCAGTAGCCTGTACTCGGACGAAGTTAACACTACGAAGCCGCAACGTCACTTCATGTTGTCGTCCGCTGTCCACTTGACTCACATCGGCGGTAGTACAACTTCTTGCATAGTGGCCGCGTTGATTGCATCGGAAACAACGCACTATGCCACTCTCCTGGTCAGCGTTCACGGTTTGGCCGCCACTCAGTGGGTCCGGTTGCCGTTGCTGTTGTTGTTGCTCCTGTAGTCGCTGTTGTTGTATCAACATCAGGCACCTGTCTCTGCGGTGTCCTACCTCTCGACATTGGTAACAGACCGTTTCAGGCCTGACACCTCCACCTGCGGTACCTCCTGCACTAGACGCGCCGCCGACGACCATAGTCCGACGCCGGGTCTGCAACTCCATCGCGTCTTCTATGTCATGGATTAATGCGAACACGCTGCTATGTTGGCGAGCAGCAATGCCTTGTACCACAATTTCGAACTGTTGACGCAGCCCGGCCAACACTCGAGCCGTGATTTAGCCGATTGACAACGACAGTTTTAGCGCTAGTGCTTCTATTCTGCGTGCGAAGCAACCCAACGACGCCTGTCGTTGTTGCGTACACGAAGCCAGTTGGTCTACCAGACGGTTTCTATCCAACTCGCGAGTAAACGCGGTTAGAAACGCTTTCGTCCACGTTTCGAAGGTGTCGCAGCTGTATCCATGCGTCGTGTGCCAAATGCGTGCTTCACCGACAAGCTTGTTCATGATCACCCGGCGGGTCGCACCCCATGACCATCCGCCGATCTCCTTTCCGATCTCAAACAGCCGGATCCATTCTTCCGCTGAGCGGCCGTCTTGATCCGCATGGCCACGTTCGGTTCCGTCTCCTTCTTCATTGTCAACTGGGCTACCATAGCCTGCGTAGCATCTGCCATCGCCTTCATCGAGCTCATCATTTCGGCCAGCATCTCCATAGTTACCGGCGTCCCGCTGGCGTTTGTCGCCATTTTTGTACCGGCACCAGTCTCGCCCGATAACCCTAACCTCGTGCTGCCGCTGGAGCTCTGCGTGCTCGCTCGTTTCTTTCACGACACGCGACGACTAATCCACGGACACCCCGTCGATCTTCACTCGCGTCGACTCAACCTCACCGCAGCAGCGATAACCTAAACAGCGACTGCAGCACCACACTCAGTCCTGTTTAGCACAATTGCACCGCTCGTCGCACGCGCATTTGCACCACCTCGCTGCTCTTCGCCGTGGTCTCGACACCCTTGCTGTGTCTTTCGGTCAACCGGTTCGTGTTATTCCCTCGAAAAACCCCACTTCTGAACTGTAAGGGCCTCACTGGGTTGCTAGGAGGAAAACACGAATATCGACCAACACCACGACTGTAGGTTTTATTCTCGTCCGACAACTCTTTTTTTTCTGGGAGGTTTTGGGAATGCATGATGCACATGCGCCACTAGCAGCCTGCGTGACTAGTGTGAGACTCGCAAACCCACTAAACCCGGAATCCTCCCCACCCCCCCAGGCTCGGTATTACTTTGGCATTACATCGAAACCGTGGGAGAGGCGTCTCTGCCGTTCTCGTTCAATCAGCTCTATCCCTGACTATCATCCCGCATGTCTACCTGCGGTTGGATAGGGGGATGCCATTTTGTAATCCGTCCTGTGAGGGTGCGTCGAGACCATGAGGGCCGGGCTGTTCCCCACCAGTCCGACAACTCTACTACGCCGGTACAGCGCCGTATCTTCGGCCTGTCTTACTACACTTCGATCCTTCCTCGACCGTGTCTCAACAACGTCTCTCTGATCACTGACTGCAATGTCGTCAGTTCTACCGGCACTAAATTTAGGTCACAGGTCGGTAGATCATTGACTTGCCGTCGTTGCTGTTGTCGTAGCACTTTCTCCGCTAAGTGCGCCGCTGCCAGTAACTATCGCTAAGCTCTCTCTCTCAACCTACCTAAAAAAAATCCTTTCGGAGAACCTAGCTGCTTATAACAACGACGTTACTCTACACCTACCTACATCTCCGCTTACAATAGCAATCTACAGCCTTACACAATGTATAATTTATGTTTGCCATTTTCACCAATTTACAATATGTTGCAACATGGTTGTATTTTTGTATCACTTTTGACCAGATACCAAAGTTTCAAGATAATGCTCTCTGAGATTGCGTTTGAATTTGAGCAGAGACTTTGTCTGCCTGACGGAGGCCGGTACTTTGTTAGGGCATCCCAATGTTTCTGATTTATAGCTTTGATTGGTTGAAGTTGGCGTGTGACAAGAGTAAGCAAGTTAAATGTGTTACCCCTTGTAGATATGGGTGTTGCTGATGTTATCTATATTTTCTCATTTATTGACCAAAAAGGTATATTACATGTCATATGATTTAAAAACAATGGTTAAAAACAATGGTTAATTAGTTACTTTCCCTTGCCAACCGTCGTAGGCTATCGAAGCTCTGGCACCTCTCGAAATTATATCGGGGGCAATGCTGAAGGCAATGTCTACATATACAGGTTGCTTGCGGCTCATGAAAGTCTCTTCGCGAACAAAGCTGGTGATGGAGGCCATGCACAGCGTATCGAGTGATGACATGTCGGAGGTCCTGCAAGGGTTCCTTCCAAGCAGAGGATGTCATGGCTCGAGTTCGATAGAAATCCGTGGGGATGTCGCGCATCTTCTCTGCGAAGGTAGTCCTTAACGATTGAAGAGCAGGTGTGGGCCTGTCCCGGCCAACGCGTACACCAGCCGGTTCTGGGTGTTCCGCGGTAAGCCCAAGACTCTCTTCAAGAACGTTGCTTTGACCTTGTCCAGTTGGTCCAGCTGATGTGCCGACAGGTGCTCCCAGATGACATCGATTCCATAGGAGGCAACCGAAGATACCTTGAGGTGGAAGAGTTGAAGGGCGGTCGACAGTGAGAGCTTCTGTGGCTCGCCGATCGTCGCCATGGCCACGACGCTCTTTGACACGCGCTCGGTGATATGCTTGCTAAAGCACACACCCCTGCTGGAGAAGATCACCCCCAGGTAGCAGAAGTTGCTCACATACTCAATGGGCGAGTTGCGTAGTCGAAGACGATCGTGAGAGGCGAGGGCGCCTCCTGCCCTGAACTTGACAGCCTTGGTCTTCGACGCGTTCACAAACATGCCGTTGTTGTCACAGTACTTCTCCAGCACCTTGATGGAAGCCTGGAGGTCCCGCCTGATGCGACTAAACATGACGATGTCGTCCGCATATAGAAGAATGCCCACCATGGGATACAGCTCCTTGACAAGGGCGGGCAGGTCGCTTAGGAGAACAGCAAAGAGCAGGGGACTCAGGTTGTCCCCCTGGGGGTACCCCGTGGTCTGGAGGAATGGCGGATGCTCACAGACTCCATCATCCAGAGCGATAGAGTTGGGTTGGAGAATCGATGCCAGGAGGGTGAGCAGTGGTCGGCCGATGCCGAAGCGGGCGAGTTTCTCCAACACGATGTCCCTAGGTGCCACGTCAAACGCGGACTTTAGGTCCACGAAGACGGCGTGCAGTGGCCGCCGCTTTTTCTGCAACGATGAAGTTATCTCATCTAGAAGTTCGCCGCATGCTGTGGATGTTGACTTGTGCCGTCTGAAGCCGTGTTGTTCTTGTGGGAGCGCCCCTCTGACTTCCAGGTACGAGGACAGTCGCCTGTACAGCAGAGACGACAACAGCTTGTACACACAGCTTTTCTTTGCTATCCCTCTCCATGATGACTCAAGAAGAAGGTCGCCTTTGCCCTTGGGGATCACCTTCAAAATGCACTCCCTCCATGTTTCAGGAATGCGTCCTTGGGATAGGCATTTGTTGACGAGGGTTGTCCAGAGGGGGATCAGCGAGGTGGCCACCTTTAGGTGCTCGTTTCTCACGCGGTCAGCGCCAAACGCCTTGTTGTTCTTGAGATGCTGAATGGAGCTGGAGACCTCGTCCTCAGAGAACGATGACTTAAGAGACCGCGCAAACTCTTGTTCCCAGGCGGTTGCGGGAAGAGTTGTAGCGGGGATGGAGACCGGGAAGAGTTGTAGCGGGGATGGAGACCGGGATGGTGGAAGCACTCGTGAACATACGCTAGAAGTAGGATCGAAGTTTTACGGGCGCGATGGGACAGCTCGTAAACTTGAACGGCCCCTTCAGGTAGGAATACGGAGTCTCCTGTGCCTGTAGGACCAGTCGTTGCTCCTGTAGTTCGGCGAAGGCCACCTTCTTTATCTGCAGCAGGAGACGGTAGTCTCGCCGGAACGCGCTGTAGGCGTTCTTCATCACGTTGCATGCTCTAGACGCCATCAAAAGCTGCATTAGGTAATGCCTTGCTTGATAGCAGTCTCTGTCAAACCAGGGCGGTGATTTGCGCGAACAGACTCCATGGGGAAGAGCTGCATCGATTATGAGGCTGGTAAGAACGGCGGAGAGGGCGTCCACATCGAGGTCCACCAGAACTGCAGGATCGAACCGCAAAAGTTTTTCCCGGAGTAGCCCGATGTTGATGGCCTTAGACACGCCTTGTCTCCTGGCGCCCAGAGCGTCGGGATTGACAGCCAGAGCGACTGCGACGGGGATGTGTTTCCTGAGTCCCATCATAGCCGAGCCCGTTGGCCAACCTCTGAAGACGATATTAGAGCTGGCACCCCTGAATGCGAAGATATCAATGGTGGAGCTGCCTGGTCGCCGTGGGTTATCTTGGGGGCCTCGGAAGTCGGAGTAGTAGGTGGGAAGGGACCGGTCTGAGCAAACCCAGAGCCCATACTCTTGGAGTGCCGCCAACACTACCTCCGTACGAGAAGAGAGTAAAGGCTCGTCAAGCCTGCAGTTGAGGTCGCCGGCGAGGAGCACCGGGCGGTTGTCGGGGACGCAGGCTAACCCTCGGCTGATCTTGTCCAGCAGATCCAGCGTGGTGTCGCCGCCACCACTGCTGTACATTCCCACGAAGGCGAAGTCGGGAGTGGAAAGTACCAAAGTGTTGTCTTTTGCTAGTAGAATTTCTGACTTGCTAAGTCTGGGGCCGATCAGGAGTGAAACTCCTCCTATTGGCCGACCACGGGAGGGCTTCGCTGCGAGACAGTGATGAGCATAGAAACCTTCAACATCGAAACGTTTCGTGGCGAAAGTTTCGGTAAGAAGGATCAAGTCGAACGCAGCCAGATCAGCTGCGGGAATGCAGCTCATCACTGAAGCGAAACCCTCGCAATTCCACTGACAACAGTTTAGTGGGGGCGACGGGGGCCGCTCTCGAAGCGACGTCCCGTTCTCCCTCTGACATTGAAGCCCTGTTTCTGGCGCCCGCCGAGGCTCTGGTCTCCCGCGGGTTGGCGTTGGTGCTGCGCCTTGATCTCCTCGAACTCTTTCAGCGCCTGGGCCATGAAGTGACACAGTCGCGGAAGTTCCGGAGGGACTTGGGAGGCCGTGTCCATCTTGCCGGGCTTCTCTCCCTTCTTGTCCTTCTTCGGTGCGCCCTTCACAGCCTGTGGTGGCGTCTTCTTGAGAAGGCGTTCCCCCAAAAAATTGCTGATGTTGCTAAACCATATAAGTTTGGATGCTTTCCAAGGAGTATATGCTTAATTCTAACCACGAGAGAGTATTCTATGTTTTGAAAACGGCAGAATGCTTACGTTTTTGTTGTGCGGTAGCACTGAGTCTAGCATCCACAGGTTCAAAGTTGTTCTCAGTGCTCGTTTCTGGAGTCGGTGAAGCGACCCGATAAGGCGCATCTGTGTTAAGCCATAAACTTCTACAGCGTAAGTCAGGTAACTATGCACGTAGGCAAAATACATCGCCATCAGACCATGTGGACCAAACAATAAAATAATTTCCGCATTTTATGGTATACTAACCCAGTATATGAATGAAAACCTTATATATATATATATATATATATATATATATATATATATCACCAAATATGACGTCAAGTTCCTGAGAGCGGCGCTCCCCGACCTGCAAAAGCCTCGCAGATTCGGATCCATCACTATCTCTATGAGTGGTGTATGGGACTCCGAATCTGCGAGGACGCTCTTGGGGCTCAGCGTCACGAAGAGGAATCTTATGGATCTTACCGTTTTAACGTTGCAAGGAACCTTGAGGATATACCGCTCGCACCGGGTCCATAAGAGCGGGGGCTAGCATCAAGCAAGGACACGGACAGCTGATTCTTAACCTCACGTGACACCTTTTTACCACATTTTTTTATTAAGGCGAGCACTGCCGAGTGTGCAAACGTATTGTAAATGATTAATAAATCATCACAATATTTTCTATATATATATAAACATTCAGTCGTTTTCAGTAAATGTGAAAATTGTGCAATCGAAACTTCTTGTGTTTTACATTTCAAATAGGTATGTAGCACCTCGTCAAAGCTCATTCCATTTCAATTGCTGCAAGGTTCCGAATAGTCAAATCATTCACACACATTGCAAGCCTATCTACGCAATTGCTAGTTGGACATATGAGGCATTGGATTGTTATGTGCAGACGGCCTGACCATCGGTAGAGCCGAAATAAGTCAATTTGTTATTGCAGGAAAATAGGCAGATCAAACCTCCAAACATATATTATTCTAAATTCTGTACGGGGGAGCGTCATTTCACGTATTTTTTTACTGCGCTGGTTATATGTTTACATCAACAATTATATTATCAAAGCTTGCACGGAATAGGTTTTTTAAAGGAGTCAAGTCATGGTGGGCGGCAAAAAAAGTAATTTCCCAGGTATTAGTAAGTAGCAGTTATGTCGTGAGCGGCTAGATGTCGTTCTTAAAAACGCTTGCGTAAATTGCATGCGGCACATTGTAAAGCTTCTACAGTGACATATTTTTATACTATTGATTAATTGCTTACGATTTCCAATATGAGACTTCATATAAGTAATCGCTAGTTGAACCTTGATAAAACTAGAGATCTAAATAATTGAGCCTATATGTCAATACACGATTTCCCGTCATTTTATCGTTAACGATCGTGTCGTCGTCGAGAAACATGACACTTCACGAGAACTCCCAGGATGGAATGCGTTACCCATCCAGATCTTGTTGTCTTTAAAACCGACAAATTTAGGCGCCTTGATAGACTTTTCATTGTCATTAAAAATACATAACTTGCTGAATCCAATAGAACTATTACGAGTATATGGTAGGTTTTTCAACAAAGTGTAACCTTATTTATGATAAAGTCGTTTTAAGATGTAGGATATATGCGACTGTCAAATGGTATCGAGCTTTCAATTTTACGTCAACGTGAAAATTTATCATTTGGCTACTCTTTTTTTTTTTTTTTTTTTTTGTTCTGGGAGGTTTCGGTAATGCATGATGCACATGCGCCACTAGCAGCCTGCGTGACTAGTGTGAGACTCGCAAACCCACTAAACCCGGATTCCTCCCCACCCCCCCAGGCTCGGTATTACTTTGGCATTACATCGAAACCGTGGGAGAGGCGTCCCTGCCGTTCTCCTTCAATCAGCTCTATCCCTGACTATCATCCCGCATGTCTACCTGCGGTTGGATAGGGGGATGCCATTTTGTAATCCGTCCTGTGAGGGTGCGTCGAGACCATGAGGGCCTGGCTGCTCCCCACCCCCTCCCCCTCCCTCGGCTCCTCGTCTCGACCACTCTCCCGAGAGACCCGCTCAAACCTCTCCCGCCTGGCCGTTTCCTTGGCTGTCTTGAGTGTCAAAACAGCGTCGAACAAGTTCGTCGCCTCCCTCCATGCCTCCGCCGAAGTCATCATATGGGAGACCACCTCCTTGATGGGTCGGCCCCTCACAGCGGTTTGTGCTGCGTCCCGTGCTTCCCTGAGAGCATCACACCGCAGAACAGTATGCTCTACGTTGGCTACTCACTCTAAAATTTATTTTATTAACATGACACTCCACGAGAACTCCCAGAATGGAATGTGTTACCCATCCAGGTCTTGTTGTCTTTAAAAACGACAAATTTAGGCGCATTGATAGACTTTTCATTGTCATTAGAAATACATAACTTGCTGAATCCAATATAACTATTACGAGTATATGGTAGGTTTTTCAACAAAGTGCAACCTTATTTATGATAAAGTCGTTTTAAGATGTGGGATATATGCGACTGTCAAATTGTATCGAACTTTCAATTTTACGTCAACGTGAAAATTTATCATTTGGCTACTCAAATTTATTTTATTAAGTTTTACATACATTTTCATTAAGATACTGCGCTAAGATAAGTATGAGTATTTGGCATACCATTTACATTACTTTACATGATAATTTAGCAGGTTCATACATTTCAACAGCAATATTTTGTGTTTACGGGAGCTTATTCTTACTTAAAGGGCAAACAAAATGAAGCCAAACGTCTGTAGATAATCATGCTTACCTGATTAACCATAATACCATAGTAGGGTAGATCCTACTGATTGGCCAACTGAATCCGTGGCGCCATTGTGATCATAATTCTGAGGCAGGGATGAAATTCTGTTTTCTCCAGTAACGAAGACCAGAACCATGTGGCAGGATGAAAATATGGCTTCGGATCACAATCACGTTTAGAAGCGCTGGACAGAATATTTTCTAGTGCCGATGTCGCTTATGAAAAACTCTAACGATCTAATTTCCGACCTTCGCTATAGTGGAACTAAACAATAGGTTTTCCCGTTTAACAGAATTGATAACAAGACGAAGTTCAATGTCGTGATGTATTAAATGATTGTACATCCACATTCCCTTTCCAATATCCAAGAATTTTGAAAGAGCTATATGTGAACAGTTGAACTAACACCTATAGATGTTTAATGGCCTAGGTCAGCGTCAGTTTGGTTTTCGATACTAAATGTCGGCGATTGTACCCATCATGAATCTTGTTGAAGAGGTACGCAAAACCATTATGTTAAAAAAGATAGTTGCCGGTGTGTTTATAGATCTTAGAAAAGCATTTGATAAAGTTGACGTAAGTATTCTAACTAAGAATTCAACTCAATATGAAGCGAATTATATTTTCTTGTCTTGGCTGCGGTCGTTTATGTCGAATAGGAAACAAGTCGTTCGGGTGGGCAATGCACTCTCTGACGTAAGGAATATATCGGTTGGAGTAGCTCAGGGCATTATGAGTAATCCACTTCTCTTTAACATCTTTATTAACGACATATTGCTGGTAGTTGCTGATCGTAGGGCGTTCTATGGCCGACATAGAGCAACCTACAAGAAACTGCTTGTGGAGAGTAAGCGCCGGTATGATGAGGAGAAGGAGTTACGTTTGCTTGAGAGAGCAGAGCGCGAACCCCATGTCTACATTGTTCGCCGGCTAAACAAAAGCATGCACAGCATGACAAAGGAGCAGTTGCGGCAGCACTTTACTGCCCTTCTGCTCGATGCAGACGCCCCCGCGCCTAATCCAGTTATTGAGCAACCGCTCACTCTGGAGCAGCACCACATGAATTTGCCGTTTACGGTGGAAGAAGTTGTGCAGATCTTGCGCAGGTTACCCCAGAAAAAGAGTAGTGGTCCTGATGGGATCTATTACGAACATTGGGCTGAGTCGTCCGATGTTTTAGCAGAGGAGCTGTGTAAGCTGTTTAATCAGATACTCAGCGGGGGACACATACCCCAGGTTTGGCACGAGGTCAGGCTTACTCTGCTATTCAAGGGCAAAAACGGTGACAACGTGGACGATCCAAATCTCTACCGGGGTATCGGGTCGGAACGCACTCTCAAGAAAATCTTCGCTAAGTTGATTATCTCGAGAGCGCTTCCAACTGTGGAGAAGGCCCTACCTCCGGAGCAATTCGAATTCAGGAAGAGTCGAGGTACACAGGACGCATCCACGTACTCCAGTCGGAAGTTGAACGGGTCTTGGCTGTGCCCGGGGGTCACTTGTACGCCGTCTTTATTGATTGTGTCAAGGCCTTCGACAAAGCTCTCCGTCACCTACTAGTCGATTCATTTCGATATGCTGGTGTGGGTGGTTCTTTCCTACGAGTGCTCTCCAGCTTATTTGCTGAAGACCGCCTTGAAGTAAACGTAAGGGGCGAGGACACTTTGCAGCTGAGTCAAAACGTAGGGACCCCCAAGGGGACCCTCTCAGTTGCCTGGCATTCTCTTTGCTCATCGTAGACCTAGCACGCCATGTGCGGGAGGAGTTCAGAAACGCCGTCGTCGTCATGTATGCGGATGACATAGTAGTGGCCCACCGGAACCGCGGTGCCATTCGTCGAATTGTCGGCGACGTAGAAAGTTACCTTCACCGTAAGGGGCTGCAAATAAATTCGCGGAAGACGAAAGCCATGAAGTTTCGCCATGGGGGTCGATTGGCTGCAGCAGACGTAATACATTGTTGTGGCCAACCGCTGGAGTTTGTCAACTCGTTGCCGTATTTGGGTCTGAGACTACACTATACGGGAACGAACTTTACCCAGCACATCGGCGACAGGTGTCGGGCGGCTATTGCCTCTATTCACACAGAGGTGAGAGACCCTCGACGACTGTCTTTGAGTGCGGCCGTGCGTCTTTTTGAGCTTAAGATTGTGCCAATGTTGAGCTACAGCCTTGGCAGGGTGTGGGGCCATCTTTTAGCGGCAAATTTTGCACAGCTAGAAAGATGCTTCACAATATATATGAAGCGGGTCCTTTGCTTACCGCGGACGGCAAGAAGCCGCTTCCTGTACCTGCTAGCGGGTTGCGGGCCGGCAGTGGAAACAATCAGAGTCAGGCTTAGGTCACCTATAACAGGACCACTTCAGCAATTTTTGTTTGGATGCCGACACAGCCATCATCGACTGCACCGGAATCATCACTAGACACGGAAGCGGGAAGGGATTCTCATGGGCGGAGGTGGGCAAGGCGAGCAGGTTTTACTCCTGCTACGCAAGCCCAAACGCCCCCATCGAGGAACTGGAGGCCTTTCTGAGCGAGCTGCGAAGCTCGATCAGGGGGGCCGTAAACCTCCCGGTGTACGTGTGCGGAGACTTTAACGTAGCTAGCACGGAGTGGGGTTCGACGGTGATCGACGGAAGGGGCTACAAACTCCTTGAGTGGATGGCCGAGCTGGACCTCACGACAGTGAACGACGGCGTTGAGCCGACATTCGTAGGGACGCGAGGTTCCTCTTTTGTCGATCTTACAATGGCTCAGACCACGCAAGCGACACGGATCAGCGGGTGGCAAGTGCTAACCAACGAGATCACTCTGTCAGACCACCAAACGATCGAGTTTTACGTGGACGCACCCCTGCCACCCCGACCCCGCCCCCGGGATAAACTACGTTTTCAGGGGCGCGTTTCGACGATTGAGGCTATACGGACCGAGCTCGCTCGCTCAGGCGCCCCCGCTGACGCCGAGGGACTGCAGCGGCTTCTGGAGTCGGCCTGCGCAACTGCCAGGGTCCACCCAAAACGGCGCCACCAGGTGTCTCCGAAACACTGGTGGACAGAAGAGATCGCCAGAAGGAGAAGAGACTGCCTCCGAGCCCGCCGCAAAATCAAGACGCTACGTTCGCTAGTGGGGGATAACGATGACCGGATGGCGAGAGCTGTCGGGGAGCTCCGGAAGTGCCGTGCCTTGCTACGGCGAGAAATCGCCAAAAGTAGGGAACGCGCATGGAAAGAGTTCCTGGATAGCGTGGAACAAGACACATGGGGCAAGCCGTACAAGCTCGTTCGGGGGAAAATCAAGGGAAGGTGCGAGACAACGTTAACTACCGACGAAAGAAAAGCAGCCCTCGAGCAACTATTTCCGAGGCAGCCCGAATTTGATCGAACCCCGTACGAGCGACCTCTGACTCCCGACGAGGAAGCACCCCCGGTAACACGCGCCGAGATCATCCTGGCTGCTGAGAGAATAAAACCTGGCAAGGCTCCTGGCGAAGATGGGGTACCGCCGGCGGCCTCCGGGGTGCTCCTAAAGGAATTCCCTGACATGGTCGCCGAGGTGTTCACGGGGCTGATTCGGAGAGGAGCCTTCCCGACGTCGTGGAAACGCGCCGAGGTAATGTTGCTGCCGAAAGGCAATGGGTCGTTCCGGCCCATCTGCTTACAAGGCACACTCGCGAAGGCCTGTGAAGCGGTGATCGAGGCACGGCTACGGCGGCACGCCGAGGAATTTGGACTCCTGTTGGATGGGCAGTTTGGCTTCTGGAAAAACCGGTCTGTCCTCTCTCCTATCCACAGGATCCTGTCCAAGGCGGAAACCCTCCGGAAAGCAACGCGTAAAACCCGCGAACTGTATCTGGTCATACTACTCGACGTACGTAACGCGTTCAACTCTTTTCCATGGGAGGTGATTCTGCGAACGCTGAGAGCCAGGAGAGTCCTACAGTACCTGATCAGGATGGTCTCGGACTACCTAAAGGAGAGGGACCTAACCAGCGCCGGGACAGAGCTAACCATGACGGCGGGGGTGCCACAGGGATCGATCCTTGGTCCACTGCTGTGGAATCTGGCGTACGACGGAGTTCTGCGGCTCAGCGACTTCCCCCCGGAGCTGACCTGCTGGCCTATGCAGACGACGTTGCGGTGACAGTCCAAGCGCGAAGTCCCGGCGAACTGGAAACCAAGGCCAACCTGGCCCTGTGGGAAATTTCGCTGTGGATGAGGCAAAACGGGCTCGAACTCGCTCCGGCGAAGACGGAGGCCGCCCTCCTCGTCGGCAAAAAAGCCCGCCGCGACCTAGATATCCGACTTGATGGTACGGCGATAGAGACATCCAAAGTTGTACGATATTGGCATGCACCTGGACCGTGGACTGCGAGGGTCGCCTCATATAGGGATCGCGGCGGCGAAAACGACGAAGGCTGCCGGACAGCTAGCCAGGATCATGCCTAACATCCGAGGACCCAAGAAGGGCAAACGCCGCCTGCTGGCGAGCGTCGGCGAATCAATCATGCTTTTTGGAGCACCGGTCTGGGCGGAATCTACGCTCCGGACCGAGTGCAATAGACACGATGATGAAGGCCCAGCGCATACTTGCTCTCCGGACGGTCCAGGCCTACCGGGACATTAACGGAGAGGCGGCGTGAGTCCTCGCAGGCACAGCCCCGTGGGACCTCAAGGCCGAGGAGAGGAGAAGGAAATGGGCGGACCCGACACTCGCCGCAGAGCAGCAGAAGGCCGAAACATTGCTCGCGTGGCAGGCCCGGTGGGACACGGTAGTCAAAAACCGACCCAGCGCCTCCACACGCGAAATCATTCCGGATATAGGAGAATGGATCAACAGACCAGGTGGCGGCACGACGTACTTTATGACGCAGTTCTCTGACTGGCCACGGCGACTTCAAACAGTACCTGGCCAGGTAAGGATATTGCTGAAAGCTGTACACTGTGCCCCGCCTGCGACGTGGACTCCCCACTGCACACCCTGCTACTATGCAGTGCGCTGCAGGACGTCCGAGCGGAGCGGATGGATCAACAACTAGCCCGAGATAGCTCGGCGCACACGGAATGAGAGGCTTCGTCAGGTATATCTGCGCGTCGGAGGAGCACTGGCACAAAGGAGCCCAGCTTGCGGAAGAGCTGCTGAAACGCAAGGACCACCTGGAGCGGGCAAGGATCGCCCGGCTGGCCGCCACGGCGGCCCAGCAAACCTGACGACTAACCGCGGGATAAGACAAGGTTGGCGATAAGCGCCGACTGCTGGTCCCTGCAAGGGTGGTATTCGAAGTAATATTCAACTTTGGTACGGAATGGCATCCCCAAGATACTTACCCGTTGGGGGTTTAGTCAGTAAGAATCTGACACTACCGCGGCGAATACCCAACGTATCGCCCGGTGTCTTATGCAAGATTTACCTTCAACCTCAGGTTATAAAAAAAAAAAAAATGTTGGAGATGCAGGTAAAAGTGACCGAGGCCTCGGCAGAGGTAGCGCAATTGGATGTGTACCTCGCCAGGGAGCTTTGGGATGGAATGGCATGCACTAGCCGGCACGTGTACACAAGATACATTGTGTATGGCTATCATCACTTGGTATGTTCGACCCAAGGATTTCACCCAGTTAGCGATCAATGTCGTTGCCGGTTCTGCTCGCAGAAATGCGCTAAATACCACGCAGCGAGCTGCCAGACGCATCGGCGGTCTTTGCACTTTTTCGCCCGGTGGGACGGTTGCTGAAACGTGAAAATTGTATATAAGGAATGAATTGCAATGTAATTATATATATATATATATATATATATATATATATATAATATTAACGACATAATTAGCGTAACAAAACATGCAAATATGACATTGTTTGCAGACGATACCGTTAGGAGTTCTCCAACTGAGATAGAGACTATAATTCGCGAGGACCTTCAGAGGTTATCCTCATGGTTCAGGAGTAACGGTATAAATATGAATTCGAGGAAAACAGGTATAATGCAATTCTTTTCACTACCGGGTCCCGTTATGATCAATGTCCTCCAATGCCAATGCGACGGCGTACTCCTCTCGCTTCTAAAGAAAACGAAGCTTCTAGGCATTACGTTGGACAAGCAGCTGATTGATATTTGAAGCGCATGTTACACATATGCGTAAACACATATCTGCTCTGTACGGGCCTCGACGAATTTTTTCCCAGAACTGCCTGCTGGCCATGTGTTTTGCCTATATACATGGTCACCTGACTTACGCTGTACAAGTTTATGGCTTGACACAGATGCGTGGGTCGCTTCATCGATTTCAAAAACAAACACTATTGACAAATCTGGACCTCTGGGTGCGAGACTCAATGCAACCGCACTACAAAAATATAAGCATTCTAAGTTTCCCAAAACCAATAGTAGTACTCTCTCGTAGTTGTCATTCAACGTATAATCCGTGGAGTACATCCAAACATGGTTTGGCAACATCAGTAACACTCATACCTTCAAGGGGTAACACATCGTAGTACTCTCTCGTAGTTGTCATTCAACGTATACTCCGTGGAGTACATCCAAACATGGTTTGGCAACATCAGTAACACTCATACCTTCAAGGGGTAACACATCTCTAAATTGCTTACTCTGTCACACGCCAACTTCAACCAGTCAAAGCTATCAATCAGAAACGCTGGAGTCTCCCACTGGAGCAAAGTATTAACCTCCGTCAGGCAGGCAAAGTCTTTGCTCAAATGTAAATGCTATCTCAGAGAGCATTATCTCGAAACTCTGGTATCTGGTTACAAATGATATAAAAATAAACCATGTTGCAACATATTGTTAGTAGGTGAAATGGCAAATATAAATTATACATTGTAATCTCATGAAAGGAGCTCCGGACAAGCTATGCGCTGAATGGAACTCGAAATTAACGTGTGCAGTAATGTTATAGGGAATGCCAATACACAAATTTAAATTCAAAATTGCGTAAACTTAAATGCTACTTTGGAGTAGTGCTAATACGAGCAATGAAAATGAGCGAATATAAATTATATGGGTAAAACTATATTTGTGTTCTGTGAGAAATGCCAACTCAAGTGATACTTTATTGGTAAATTAGGCAGAATTGTTTGCTGCACGTGAAGACGACTGTAGCCGTTCTTTAACTTTTCATTGTATGGATATACACTCATTGTTTTCGTACACTCATATCTTTGTGTTAAGCTAATGGAGCAGAGTTACGTATTCCCTTCATCGTCATGCGTCTTTTTTGACTTAGTCAATAAGTCATGTTTCTCGACCACATTAACGTATTTTGTAGTAACGAGCATCATAGGATTTCAAAGATAAGATCCTGTCGCCGTACGTCGAGCAGTATGTCCGAGTCGATGCTCTCCAGATCAGCCGTCCCAGGGCCGTTGGGACAGCTTAGTCGTACTCGCTGTAACACGCGCACGATCACGTAGAGAATGTCAGCCTGCGCCATTTTCTCGCCAGGACACGAGCGGGCCCCGATGCCAAACGAATTCACCCCTTTGGCAAGCTGCTCAGCGCTGGCGCTGAGAAATCTTTTCGGATTAAACGTACCGGCGTCGGGACCCCAAACGTTTGTGTCACGATTGACTGCGTAAACGTTGGTAAGAAGCGCACAGCCTTTCGGCACAAGTCGGCCATCTGCAAGAGCATAGGGATATAGGTGTTAATTTATAACTTAACCTGTCGCACGCTGTTCATATAATATATATATATATATATATATATATATATATATATAAAATATTGTGATGATTTATTAATCATTTACAATACGATTGCACACTCGGCAGTGCTCGTCTTAATAAAAATTATGGTTAAAAGGTTTCACGTGAAGTTAAGAATCAGCTGTCCGTGTCCTTGCTAGATGGTAGCCCCCGCTCTTATAGACCCGGTGCGGGCGGTATATTCCCAAGGTTCCTTGCAACGTTAAGACGGCAAGATCCATATAATTCCTCTTCGTGACGCCGAGCCCCAAGAGCATACTCGCAGATTCGGAGTCCCATACACCACTCATAGAGATAGTGATGGATCCGCGGAGAAGACGCGCCACGCGATCACAGACGTCGTCATGTCTCGTTATAGTTTGTTTGTGTATTGTATCGCACATATGTGACATAGCCAACGTCTCAGGCGCATGACATCCGTGCCTACAACGCTTGTTGTGGCCCGGGCGTCTTCTCTCCAATCTGGCACGCGTTGGTAGTGCGTTGATCCTGAGCTTTAGTAGGTTTAAATACTCTTTACCAGATAGGTAGGGCATACCCTTAATCCCGTAATGTACAAAGAGCGTTTCGTGTGCTTTTTTTAAATGTGCCCCATCGAACTTGTTGTGTAGTTGTTGAGACCAGTAATCGGACTCTTGTGTAGTGGTCTCAATGGAGGTTCCCAAGCGCTCGCAAAGAAGTCTTGTTTTTGCAAGGTATTTTTTAAAGTGCTCGGTGGTTAGCATCCATTGGACAAGTCTTTCAATATATATATATATATATATATATGTAGAAGAGTTCTGATCGGTGCCTTGCTCTGCGGCGCGTGCATACTCGCCGTATGCGGTGGCAGGCTCTTCGCTTTTCGGCAATCCGATTATTCCACCAGTAGCACGGTGGACGATTGGCTATCTTAGGGTGTGGGCGGGAGCTGGACTCTCGGCAGGCTTCCTCTAGTAGTGTAGAGATTTCTGCTGCCGAGCAGAACAGAGAAGGTTTCGTAGAGATGGTCGGATAGAGTTTCTGTTTCCTCGTGAATCCTCCAGTCGGTTATTCGGTGCGATAGTCCCTCTGATACAAATGTCAGGTCTAATGTTGACTTGTGTCTGCCATTATCAAAGGTGTATCCCTGGGTGTTCATGAGTTGTAGATCCGCCCGAGTTGCCCATTCTAGCAGATTCTCTCCCTTCCTTGATGAGGACCTGCTTCCCCACAGACTGTGGGCCGCATTGAAGTCCCCTCCCACAATCGCCTTTCGGTGACCGCGAGTGCTCATGCTAAATTCCAGTTCTTCAAGGAAGTCCTCGTATTCCTGTAGGGCGGAATTCGGAGAGATAATATATATATATATATATATATATATATATATATATATATATATATATATATATATATTATATATATATATGTTATATAAATATATATATATATATATATACAAAGAAGGTGAGATAGAGAGAAATTTTTGTCTGTCCCGGAACCTAAGACTGCAGAACCCTCTGACATGCCAGGCCCTTGTAGAGGCGCTCCTCAAAGATCACAAATCTTGGATTCTGGTAAGAAGATTCGCACAAGGTATCTCTGAGGCGAAATGAACGGCCGCACAAAGCCGAACAGCCTAAATGGCAAGAAGAGTGGCCCGGTGAAGTAATCTCGAGAAGACAGTACTGCGGCCACCCCCCGTCAAGGGGCAAAGAGGACGACTGGATTTTAGTGGGTGCGAGTCCCACACTACCGAGGCTTTAACAACGTCGCCCGGTGTGCATAACGCATTTTACCAGTTACCTCTATAAAAAAAATATTTATATATATATGTGGTGTCTCAATGGTCTAAAGAAGATATGCCCTGTAAGTAACAATTTTACACTATCATATATCGTTGTTTTAGACCAGATAACGTGTACCAGGTATTTGATCTAATCGTTTCAGCACTTTTTTTAAACACGTAGAACCATACAACCATACATTCCGTACGGTGATTAAGCATTAATTAACTCCAAAAATTGGAGAGCTACACCAATCAAAGCGACAGTTTACGAGGACTCTACACCAGTGTTGACGAGAGCCTATTTGCAAATTACTGCATTCAAAAGCAGCCGGGTCGTTGCCGCGCTTAATCTTTGGCTGATGAACTTAAGACGAGGACGTCCAGTTTAGGTCACAGAACCAGCAGTAGTTAAGAGCATCTATTGTACCGTCTTAAAAGACTGCCAATTTAGGGTACGTTTGATAGCTTAGACCGTAGACATCTTAGAAGATGGCGTGCTTAATAAACTGCACGTTAGATTAAAAATAAAAAAGCTCTTTGCAAGATCGGCGATTATCATCGATCAGATACACACATGAATGCACATGTAACAACATATCGATGTTTTTCGATGCTTAAGCGCGATCGTCAAGCCTTTTGGAATCGGTTCGTTACTGTAGGCGAGATACGTATCAGCACTACACTCCCAAGAATCCTCAAACTCCCAAGAATCAGCAGACAGTGTTTGGCGAATTGCGAGCGGCCAGGAAAGCAAACACTGTTTTGTTTATCCGTAAGGCGACAACCACTGATTTTAAATTTCCAGGGAATTATTTTTGACCACTGACTGAAATGAGTCAAACGTCACATTGACCACTGACTGAAATGAGTCAAACGTCACAGAATAAGTTAATCCACACTGCTGAACCCTTGTGGCAAAATTGCACAAATTAGGACTTGAATTGTCATCCCATTCCATTGCGGCTGTAGATGCGTATTTTGAAGGCCTCAAAAGCTTCTTTTTTTTCAATAATATTAGAAAGTCCAAGCATCGCCGGAATAAGTATATAAAGACAAATGCGCCGAGAACTAAAAATATGTTAGGATTAATTAAATTAATTAAAGTAATTTTATTGGGTTTTCTGATTACTTAATGAACGGCTTATTTACATATATATATTTTTTTTATGGGACCGTCTTCTCCAGACGGCAAATTAGTTTAAGTGTAATCATTCTTCATTGAGCTTGAAATTTTCATTCTTACATCAATTCTAACAATGATAACAGTTTAGGTAATTTTGCAGAAAAGGCTATCGCCCGTGTCTGCTCGCTCTTGTGAGTGTGTCAGCATCCTTCATATTACATGACGGTGTTTAGTAGAATTTTTTATTTATGTTTTGGATGTGCTGAAAGACTCATCCAAATACACATGATTTTAATATATCCGGCGAAATTAAACAAATCTGTTGTTTAAGTTTGGTTTTGTATTTTTTTTTAGATACGTCTAATACCCATCTACAGATGAGGAAATATCAGGCGACCAGGCTATAACTGAGCATCGAATAATTTTTCACAAGCCTTGTATATATATATATATATATAATTTATTTGATACTCACTTATCAAGACATCAGTCGTGGCCCTTCTTGGCATCGCCAAGGGCGCCGGCGGAAAGAAGCGAATAACTTCTTGTATGAAAGAGTCGACTTTTGGCAGTCTTGAGCGATCCGAACTGGTGCACATCCTGTCATGGCCGCAGACGTCGACTATTTCTGCCCGGAGCTCTTCCTGCAGTTCAGGGTCGTTGGCAAGAAACAGAAATGCAAAACTAACAGTCTTGCTGGTTCCGATGCCAGCGCCGAAGATGTCGAAGATGGCCTGGCCAAGATTCTCGTTGGTCAGGTACTTTGCTGATTCTCGTTCGTCATCAAGAAACTCGTCACGTGCATTCAGCAAGGTGTCGGTAAAGTGCCGAAACGTTCCTGACAATGCTCAGCCAACCCACAAACACACGTATTGCTCGTTTTGCACATGTCCTGGTTAGGCAAATTATATATACATATTAGATACAAATCGTGTTGAATTTCTTGTGCATCACTGAACCCTTTGCCGGTTTGCTAGTTCGGCTATCGACTGAACTGCTGGACACTCGTGAGGATCGAGGAAACCTCTCATCCTGTATTGTCAGGTCGTACTTCTCACCGCTATTGTCGCGTAGATTCCTATGTCATCATTTGCACATCCGCTCTATAGTGTAGGGCTCAAAAGCCCTCGTCCTAGGTAAACCCCATCGTGACTGCAGTTCAAGTGCCATTAGGATCCGCTCACCATGACATGAGCTATTCTATTCACACAAGAATTAACTAACCCCAAAACCCGCTTCATGAAGACAAATGGAATATCGTTATTAACTATAATATTAGTTTTTGTAACATTGGCAATTGCATTACTCCTAGCTCAAAGAACGTAGTATTTGGCCAATCGATCACCTCTTTGAGACCTAACTACTACATTATTTTGCCAGCAAATGCTAAAGTCGATTGTTTGTAGAAACTAGTTGTTATTATTATCAGATTATTGAAAGGCTTTTGATTAAAGGTATACGATAATATTCAACTCGGCCCTCCCGTTGGAGGTTTTCAGAGATAAGCTTTCGACCCTATGGTAGTCATTCACTCTTACAGAGATAAAAGGTCTTGCCATATCAAGAAACTAATATTTTTCTTTGCCGGGGCTACTCCACTTTAGACCTTATACAACTAGATCTCCGTTGGCATTATAATCTCCAAAGTTAGCATATCTAATATGCCGAATATGAGAGCACTTTGTGCGGCTAAAGAGCGTTTTACAAACATCTACTATTAGGATGCTGCAAAATAGTTGGCAGAGGACAAGGTGCTCTTATTTAAATCTAGAAGAAGGCTGCATTCCTAAATCTATTCTATATTCGAACCGTGCTAGATGGAATATGGCGAAAAAGGTCTAAGTGCTTTTTTCACGACGACTGCACATTTTTAAAATTCCAAAAAACCCGCTTAGTCAGAGGCTCAAAATGTGGGCGAGTTATGACGCTATCCAGGCACAGTATGTCGACACCCTTAAATCGTTATCTTGAGTTCAATAACTTCCTCTCAGGTCACCAGTTTGCTTGTCGCCGAGGTCCTGTAACTAAACTGACCCTAGCCCATTTGTGGAAAACGTTGTCCGACCGACTCAATCGAAAAGAACAACAATAACATGTCTGCATGTCTTCTTTTGACGTACTTTCTACATTTAATTGTGTATGTAATTTATTTTAATTATATGTGCATAAATACCTGCATAACGGCTTTTTTTTATAGGACTAACTGGAAAATGCGGTATGCACACGCGGACACCACCGCAGGAAACTCGTTTGCAAGTGTGGGCCGGTGGTGTGGGGCTCCAACACACAAAAAAACAGTCATGTTCTAATCCCCTAGTCGATTGGGATTCGCAATTCCATCCTACCAAAACAGAAGCATAAAACCTTGACAGACCCATTGCAATCGCCTATGACACCACAATCCTATACCGAAATGACAACTCAACTTGCGCCGGTTATCCAGATCATCCGGCACAGGTAACTTTTAAAAGGAAAGAGAGTTATCCATATTTTTAGAAAATCTGCTTTGCTACCTTTTAATCTTATTTAGGGGGACGGCTATATAATGCTACTCTTAGTATATATATATATATATATACAGGGTCATTCATATTGTTGTGCACGCATTTCGAGGTTTGATAGAACTCGGCAAGAAAATAAGTTTTCCCTATGGAGGTAAGACGTGGAAACGTCTTGTTTAGGAGAGAGAGTGAAGTTTATAAAAGTAGTTTTTCTGCCTTTTTTTCCTACATAGTTGTGCGAAATCTCTGTTTGCGGGAGAACCAGTCAACGCATGAAGGAATCAATTACACCGGCGTGTTCGGAGGAAAATTCTGCACAACGGAAGACACTTTACTAGCTTGCGTAGCAAAAAGCTAGTACCCAGATTAAGGAAAGTCATGAAAAGTCGATATTTTACGTTAACGCCTTTTCATGAAAAATCGTAAAATTTTCCATTGCGACCGAAAATGTACGTCCGAAAGACCACTCTCACGCAATAGCAAATTTAATGCCCATCATTTTCGTATCAAGGTGATGGTGCTGCATTACGTAGTTGTCAAGTCACTAAGCTTTTTCGACAGTCATAGTTGTTATGTTTTACGTGCAAGTTCTCACGTTCAGAACCGTAAAAAATTGCCAAGACGTTTCCGCCCCCTCCTTCCACTAAGAAAATTTATTCTCTTGTTGAGTTCTACCAAACCTCAAAATATGTACTTAACTTTCTCATACGCCCTATGGAAATATGCATGCCTTTGCTTTCGATATGGCTATCGAAAAAGCTTAGTGACTTGACAACTACGTAACGCAGCACCATCACCTTGATACGAAAATGATGGGCATTAAATTTGCTATTGCGTGAGAGTGGTCTTTCGGACGTATATTTTTGGTCGCAAAGGAAAAATGTTATGATTTTTCATGAAAAGGCGTTAACGTAAAATATCGACTTTTCATGACTTTCCTTAATCTGGGTATTAGCTTTTTGCTTCGCAAGCTAGTAGAGTGTCTTCCGTTGGGCAGAATTTTCCTCCGAACACGTCGGTGTAATCGGTTCCTTCGTGCGTTGACTGGTTCTCCCGCAAACAGAGATTTCGCACAACTATGTAGGAAAAAAAAAGGCAGAAAAACTACTTTTATAAACTTCACTCTCTCTCCTAAACAAGACGTTTCCACGTCTTCCCTCCATAGGGAAAACTTATTTTCTTGCCGAGTTCTATCAAACCTCGAATTGCGTGCACAACAATATGAATGACCCTGTATATATAGATTTGTACGTTCTTATCTATTTGTATAATCAATAATATAACCATTGCAAATAAACCAGCTCCACACACACGCATATAGGTATATATATATATATATACAATGCAAGGCCCATTGATAAATACAATTGCATTCTTTATACGGCATGACTGACGCAATTTTACCTTTTTTGTAAGTTTCGGCAGCTTGACGGAACATTTTGTCAGTGACAGCATGGAAATCATCGATAACCTTTATCAGCATCCGCTCCTTTTTGTAAAAAACGTAACCAAGGATCCAAAAGATGTCTGACGGGAGTCCATTAGTTCCTTCCTTTTGAAACGTCATCGTCGCCCGGCGAAGTCTCTTATAGTCAGGATCACCTTTATGGAAACTACAACACATTTCGTTGTTAGCCACCGTAGTATTGAGCTTCTTATTGAGCTGTTTGTGATCTGCCTCTTAGTTTATTGGTAAGACCAACAGAAGGCATTTCGCAGGTGAAAACTCTCCTTCAAGTCAAATATTGAAAAGTTCCGAGTCAAAGGTAAACAGCTTTTATTTAACTCAATGTCCGACTTTTGATAGTTTTGAAATTATGTTGCTCTATCAAAATGTATTTTTTTAAACTTAAGTAAAATCTAAAAATTTGCCCTTGGAGTTATTGGTACCTAACGAATGACCTACGTATTTAAAGTTTATTGCTACTCTTATGCATACAAAGGAATATACCAGTGATTAGTCTATTTAATTCACTTAGTACCTGACGGTGTAGAGTCTGTACGAGGCGTTGCAGTAGTAACCATAATCTTGTCAGATTTATTATCACACATGTTGTGTGGAAAAAGTACAGTTAAAATATATGCATATGTATACATACACACATTTAGACTTATAAAATAATAGATATATGCTATGAAGCTACGACGCGAGGTTGGTCGTCTAGACTAGCTAGAGACGGGACTAGGGTGCAGGAGGCAGCATGGTATATACCGCAAGGTAGTTTACAACGTTGACATACACAAGAGTCCGAGGGATCATGGAACCCGGATGTCGCTCACAGCACGTGGTGGAAACCATGCACGGCGAACCTAGTCACCACATGGCGGTTAGATCGGCTCGGCCCTTTCCATGCCTGGTTTTGCATCGCTCCTGTGCTAAAGAAATCCGCATCAATTTCCGCAAACTTGCACTCCCACGTTTTGAGGACGTTGACGTTGTTGGAAGATGGGGGCAAGTTGAAACGTCGTCTTAGCTCCTCGACGAATAGGGGGGTGTCCGTGAGGAGATAGACAAGTCGATTTCGGGCTGAACGATGGAGGCCCAGGACTCGCTTGAGGTAAGCTGCCTTCAGACTATTTAGATGCTCAAGGCTGGCTGGGGTGAGATCGTTCTATATTATTTCGATGCCGTAGGCGGCCATTGGAGCAATCTTTAGATCGAACAGTCTCAGTGCTGTTGGGATGGACCGCAGCTGCGGCTTTCTAATTGTAGGGAAGTAGGGAAACCTACTAACGTCGAGGGAAGGTCAAAACCGGCCAAACGAAGTCCATCGTTAGCAGCTAAACGCCCGCTTCTTCTAAACTTCATGGCCACTGTCTTCGTCAGATTTGTCAGATTTACAGTTAGTCTAAGCTCAGATGTGGCCGCGTGAAGTCTGGCTAGGGCCTGTTGAACCTGAAAGCGACTCTTCCCATAGATGACGAGATCATCTGCGTACAAGCTCACCTCTACCAGATTTCTCAGACCACGAATTTTTGCGGGTAGGTCTTTTATAAGGACTGAGAAAAGTAACGGGCTCAAGTTGTCGCCCTGCGCCACGCCCGTAGTCTGGAGAAAAGGGGGCAATTTGGACACACCGTGATCTATTCTGATTTTGTTCAAAACCCAGGCATACTTTTTTATTAATGCCATCTGATTTCTTATATATTGGGGTGTATGTGTAGACCATAAGGCGTTTGCTTGTGCACGGATACTATACACATTTTGACACAAGTAAATTACAAAATACAAATATGAACGCTTACACATATAAACTTAGTAAAATCTTGATAACATCGTTTTTGGTCGCCTCTATAAAAACAATTTCGCGAAACTCGTGCTATTTTATGTTTTGCCTGAACAGTAACTACAGCAACATTAACGGGGGTTTGACCAACCTTTCACCGAAGGCGGACACTGCTAAAACGTTGTGTATTACGCTCTCCACGTAGTCCACGATGTCCCACTTCGTGGCGGAGCCAGCTTGGCTGCGCATCCTCTCGCCTTGGACCTCTACGTTATATTCCGGCCGTACGGAACCCTCGAAAAGTTCGCTAAGTTTCGCATCGACGTGATTAATCACCAGCTTGGCGAGCCGCTCAGTTTTCGCGTATTTCCGTATGGCGACATGACTCACCCGCCGAAGGACGTCCCACGCTGGGGTGAAGTCACCAAATAGTATGTCCTTAGTGGCAAACATAAATACTTACGCTTAATATAACATAACTGAACATGTTTAGAGGAAGAAGGAGAATGTGTTTATGCGTGTGTTAAGAAAAATTGTACGGGCTTACCATGAATGTTTGTACTACTGACTCTTACTACTGTTAGCTAATAGTGCTGGTAAACTGACGAGAAACTGACAGTATAGGTGCGTAGTGCAGTTTAAAGTTAAAATATTTATTTAAAAAGTACAAACTTGTAATTGTAAATTATATCGTTTAATACGTACCAACTCCATACACTTCGTTTAGGTCGGCATATATTAAATAAGGCAATATAGGCCAAATAAGTTAATTTGATACTTAGCAAAACTTCTATAAACTCTGTATAATGCGATTGCAGTAACTTACCACATTGCCCCGTGCTTGCAGATCGCCAAGCTTAGATTGAGCCCTGCCTGCAACGTTATTTCGGTGAGGCCCCGAAATGTCCTTAAACGAATTGGTAGTGTTGGCCACAATAAAAGGACGAGGTCCAACCCACACAGTTATAGGATCTCCGAACTGTTTACTCCAGGTTATGCACTTTTCGTACATAGGACGTGGAGCACGCAATTCTACAACAAAAGAGTCAAAATAGATTTTCGGGCACATATTAGATGATCTTACGCTATCACACGAGCAAAAGGCATATCCAGCAAATTGATTTTAAGTTTAAATGGGGCGAGCTTATCGTCTGTGATCTGTACCTTGGCACTTAGGTATTTTACTGTTAGAGATCCTAAGTTCTATGCCAAGCTATATAACGCTCCCGTAGTCCCAAAATTGCCCGAGCTTAGTCTGTGATATGAGGCTACTGGAGAAAGTTTGCAGTACACTTATTGGACTTCTGTCTCAGCGTTGTGAATTCACATTTGATAACATTTCGTTATTACGCGTAACCGAGCTTCATAAGAAGAATGAAAGGAGCGACCGTTTTTTAGCTTTGTGTGTAATGGTTCCAGACGAGAACCTTCTGTAAGCCGCAAACTCGTGACACCTTTCAGTGTAGTGAACAAGTCCTTTTATGGCGGGTATCCCGTTAGAATTGACCCTTTACTTCCTCATAAGGTGACAGGTATTTTTATCAATGAGGAATGGGCATTTTCATGACTCATGATGCAAAACTACACACCACAGCCTTACTTAATATGTAGATACTGGCGGATATATATACAAGGTGTATACAAAAGTTTTTATCACCGTAGTAAGGAGTTGTAGAGCTTGGTAAAGCAAATATTTTTTAATGGAACATGGTCTCTGAGAAGTTTTGTTTCGGAATGAGAGTTAAAATACTACAATTTGTGACACTAGTATTTTTGCCCGACATAGGAGCATAAAATGTGCTGTTGCGAGACAACCTTTCCTCCTAGACAGACACACAGCACATGGTCGTGTTGCTGAAAAAATTCTGCTTCTTCCGAAGAACATATAAAGCCGGCCAGAAGATGCGACACGGTATTTTAGAAGAGAACTCGCCAAAAATGAAGTGCTTTATTAGCCTTCATGCAAAATACCTCAAAATAAATACTCTACGACCACTCACGGCGCTCAAAACTAACACACTCAGGCAAATGCGCGTTTCGACGATCACTTTGGTACCAAACTTATGGCAATGCAAGCTGTGGTTGCTTACATACTTAAAATTTTTCGGTGGGATGTCGAAATTAAGTGCATGTGAAATGACTGTGCGGCGACGCGCTGCGGCTGTCGCGCGACACGTCGGCGGTAGTGAACGTTGCCACACAGTCATTTTACATGCACCCAATCTCGACATGTTCGACGAAAAATTTTAATTACTCCGCAACCACAGCTTGCATTGCCATACGTTTGATATCAAAGTGCTCATCACGAAATGCGCATTTGCCCGAATGTGCTAGTTTTAAGCGCCGTAAATAGTCGTAAGGTAATGATTTTGAAGTATTTTGCATGAAGGCTAATAAAGCACTTCATTTTTGGCGAATTCTCATCTAAACGACCGTGTAGCATCTTCTGACCGGCCTTATATGTTCTTCGGAAGAAGCCGAATTTTCTCAGGAACACGAGGGTGTGCGTTTCTGTCTAGGAGGTCTAGTTGTCACGCGATAGCACATTGTATGCTCCTATGTCGGGCAAAAACATTAGTGTCACAAATTGTAGTATTTCAACTCTCATTCCAAAACAAGAAGTCTCAGAGACCATGTTCGACCGGGAAAAAATATTTGCTTTAACGAGCTCTACAATGTGTTAATACGATGATTAATACTTTTGTATACACCCTGTATACACATCGTCGTTTCTTAGCAACAAAAAATCTCAATAAAATTTTTTACTTTATTGCCCATTTAAGCAAAGCACGAGAAACGTCTTTAGATGCGAAGATAGTTTATTTCTATAGAACACCCTACCCACTCATATCACTTTAAATTATGCTTTTCAGTATTTGCAATACCAAACTTCCTGCTAAGAGAAGTATGTGCATTGCTTAGGGGACTGCCACGAATGTAATTAGGGTAAGGGTACCTTTTTGAATGAATATTACTGGGCGGGCTGAAATCGTGATATTTTTAGAACATCAGCTCTTTGCACTGTATATCATTACATCTACCGTTGTCGCTTTTTTATTTCTAGCAGCGTGATTTGCCTCAATGATTGTTGTCAAATATTGTAGAAATCGTAGTAGCTAGCCTTTTTGTCGCTGCATGTTTCTTAGGCTCACTGACAAACATTCTGATGTACGATCGCACGACGAAGTTTGTACGCCAAACATGTGCACGCGTTTCGACGAGGCATTCGCGTCATGAAATTTTTTTTTTTCCGGGAGGTTTCGGGAATGCATGATGCACATGCGCCACTAGCAGCCTGCGTGACTAGTGTGAGACTCGCAAACCCACTAAACCCGGATTCCTCCCCACCCCCCCCCCAAGCTTGGTATTTCTTTGACCTTATGAAACAATGCAAGCGGCTAAATGGATAAGCTGGCTGGCGGCCTGGTGGTTAGGACGTCAGCCGGTAATATAAATTCACAGTTCCGTTGTTGTTGTCGACGTCGTCGTCACCGTTGTTAGTCAGCGCTTCCGGGAAGAAGCAAATATCAGGCAGGCAGTTTATGGCGTTGCCGAACTAGTCATATGCGGACCGGTTTCATATTGACAGAACACGTGCCAGCAGGTGCCCACGACTATTTTAAGTCACGGTTGGTTGGTTGGTGAGAACAATGCTCAGCGCGGCAAAGCTTGCAGAGGACGAGAGATGCGTCGTCAGCGGTCGACTTGCCGACCTTTACTTTCTCTGTCGGCAGTCGCCAACCGCTGGTTGATCTAATCGGTTTGTTTTTGCGCACTCAACACTCGAGGGAAAGCATCGGATGACATGAATTACGTTCATGCTCCGCACCCGTTCGAGAGACGAACGACAGCTGGTCGTAGTATGCGGACAACAAAAAACAAAGCTAAGAACATTTACAACAACTGCGTTCGCGCAGCGCGTTGCAACCGATCAAAGTGTTGACGCTCACGTAAAGTGTGTCCGTCATATGTGATCGGATACCACTTAAATTGTCAGGCTTTTCCCCTAACTTCTCTTACAAAAGGGCTCATTCCACCCCATAAGCTTAAATCGGTTGATCCAATTGATCGTTACGCAACAATCAGTGAGCTCAAATGACTGAAATATACTGCCTTTATGCCGGCGCCGGCTTGAAATAAGATCTTTGTATTTTGATTCGGGTCGAATGCCACAACAGCTTTGGTTTCTTATTACCTGCTCGTTGTGAGAATGGGCCGTATCCGATTCGAACTTGGAATTGCTACTTGTGCGATAAAAAGGATTAAAAATTGAGTACAATGTACAAGCATATGCAAAAAAACATTAGTGTATTATGTTGTGTATAAGTTGATTTGTTAATTATACTTAGCATAATATATCTTTAATGCTATAAGTTTATTCAACATATCATTGGTATACAATATATTACGGCATTGCATTTACAGAATAATTTACACATGTTTTGTCGATAAGGCTCGGTACCAAACGAATCCGTCCGGCGTAGCGGAACGTGTGGTATAACTAGACAGATGGTAAACTATATATTTATAGACAGAAACGTTGTTATCAAGGTGAAGTAGAGAAAAAAATACATTGCATATATGCATGCATGTCGTGTGGGCAATACGTATTATAGTTATGTCCTGCATGTTGTAAAAGGTGTTGTTTGGCGTCTACTAGTACACATGGATATGCCTAAAGATCCTCCATGGGTATAAGTCGCTGATGCAGAACTTGCGTGCGATGAACACAATAAACATGCTACTGGCCCAAAATCTTGTCGTTTGCTTTCTCACGAGCATCGACTGGGCGTAAGTTCGGCTGGAGCAACTTTGTCTGATCTAGCTTCTTAAGCATATCAATTATGTGGTGTTCAATGTCCAAATGACACCGATCGACATGGCAGCGAAATATGGCCCCTTTCGTGAATTTACGTCCCATATTTTCTAGACAACCTATGTCCTTAATAAGATCCAGAGAGTCACCACGCCGGTGCTGCGGATGCTAGTAGCGTAAGTACGTATGTGGTATGCAGTTGGACGTACAGGTCAGGAAAGCGTACAGCAAATGATCACAAGATCCAATTTGCAGGTTGAGAGGCCCTCGTGACAACATCCGCTATATGTTTGGAGTACCTTAACTTGTTGGCTTCTATTTTTGAGATTTCTAAAAAGCATACCATTTACTCACAGAAGGTTCAAGCAGTCAATTTTTGAAACAGCTGATATGTGTGCGCAAACAACCTGCATATTTTCTTTTGACAACGCTGGGAGCCGTAGTATTATCTATTGGGGTTTGAACCACTATATTCATTCATATTCATAATACGCGCTTTATTTACAATAAAGGGAAAATGTACATTACAAGAAAATCACAACATTCATGCATAGGTTCGGGTTGGAAGGAAACAGAGACATTACAATTTCCTTTTTTGCTATGCATTTCGGTTCGTAGCGAACCTTAGATCGCGTATGCGAATGTCTACAGTTGAACATTTGACAACATAATTCTTCATTTTGTATGACCTTTTGTAAGCATTTTTGGTCCAGTTCTTTAAAAACATCAACTATGTCCTCTGTGTCTGTCCTTTCGTGACACACCGCAACGAAATGCAACTTTATTAACAAATTTCTTTAAAACATTCTGCAATAATTGTCGGTCCTTCTCGTTGCTTGGAAACCATGCAGGGGATGCATACGTCAGTACTGGTTTGACATAGATAATAAAAAGTTGCATATGCAACTCAGCATCTCTTAGAACAAAGGATCTGAGAGTCCAATTACACCTTCTCGTCGCTTTCAGTGCCACCTCTCTACTTTGTTCTAAGAATTTTAAATCAGGGGTCATAACAACTCCAAGATCTTTCATAGCGTTCACACTTCCGAGGAGGCAATTATTAATTTTATAAACAAATCTTGTATTTTTTCGGCCAAAATGCATTGTTTTGCATTTCGGAATTGAAAGTTTCAGGTCTAAACGTTGCGTCCAGTTATAGAAATCGTTTATACATATTTGTACCAATTTGCAGTCTCTTACGGAGTTCGAACGATCATAGATATTGACGTCATCAGCATAGACCTTAAGTGAGACCTCATTTGGAATTACAGACGATTACGAGTTTGTGAACAAGATGTAACATAGACATCCTAGTATTGTGCCTTGAGGACAACCAGAAGATTTAAAATCAAAGTACAACACATCAAAACAATCTCCAGAATTCAACATTTCTCCAAAATCCTTCTCGCACATCAGTAGTTGTAAAACAGTTGATCTTCCCGGGCGGTAGGCAAACTGTTCTTTGCAGAATAAACTCTGACTATTAGCATTTTGATATATAGCGTCTGCATTAACGCTTTCAAAAAGCTTCGATGGTGTACAGGTTAGTGATACGTTATGCTTATTTTCAACCCGAGATTTATTGCCTTTTTATGTACTAAGCAAACGCTTGCAGTCTTAAGCATCTCAGGAATCTAGCCATCGTTTAAGGATCGTTCGAAAATCATTGATGAAGGATAACAAGTGTCAAAGCCACAATGTTCGTAGAAATACTGTTGTCAGATTTATTATCATACATGTTGTGTAGAAGAAGTACAGTTAAAATATATGCATATGTATACATTCACACATTTGGACTTATAAAATAATAGATATGCAAAAACTATGAAGCTACGACGCGAGGTTGGTCATCTAGACTAGCTAGGGTGCAGGGACTAGGGTACAGGAGGCAGCATGGTATCTACCGCAAGGTAGTTTACAACGTTGACACACACAAGAGTCCGAGGGATCATGGAACCCGGATGTCGCGCACAGCACGTGGTGGAAACCATGCACGGCGAACCTAGTCACCACATGGCGGTTAGATCGGCTCGGCCCTTTCCATGCCTGGTTTTGCATCGCTCCTGTGCTAAAGAAATCCGCATCAATTTCCGCAAACCTGCACTCCGACGTCTTGAGAACGTTAACGTAGTTGGAAGATAAGGGCAAGTCGAAACGTCGTCTTAGCTCCTCGACGAATAGGGGGGTGTCCGTGAGGAGATAGACAAGTCGATTGCGGGCTGAACGATGGAGGCCCAAAACTCGTGACACGTGATGACGGGACACTGTTTGTAGAAATAGCTGGGCAGTCCATCAGGCGTTATACTGAAATTGGACTTGAGTTTCAATAGATGACGGTGAAGGTGTTTAGGCGATGTATTCACGTTGTTGACGTAGTGTAGATCACTTCTTACGTGCATGGGAGGGGTGGGTTACCTGACCTCATTTTCATTTTATCTTCGGTAGGGTACATGTTAGCAAAATAATTTCTCAGTAGTTCAGCTTTTTCTAAGTCATCGGTTATTTTTTCTCCATCTGGACCGATGAGGACGCTGAGTTGATTTTGATTTTTCACGCGCCGTGATACGTACGTAAACCTTGATCATGTCGCGCTTCTCAATATGTTTACTTTCCTCAATGATTCGTTGTCGACGAGTGACGCGTTCTAACTTTTGCCTTTGTTTGTCTGATTTGGTGGGGCCTTTTTCCTTCTTAAGTAGTCGATTTAGTGTGTAGATGTTTTCATCGATCGAGTCTTGCCGTTTCTTGAATACAGGAACGAAAAGGTTTCAAAGAAACGTCAAACAATCAGTGAGCAGATTAAACATTTCGTCCACGTTCTTGCATTGATTGAAAAATATGTTCCAGTCAATCGAGCTTAAGTGAAGCTTAATCAGGTCGTAATCGCCGTGCTTGTAATCGTAGGACGTCGAAGTAGTCTCACTGGCAGCAGTGGAATCTTCGCGTATGTATAGTGTGAAACGAACGGCTTGGTGATCTGACGGGAACGGGCAGGGCGTGACTGTGGTGTCCCGAACCGAGTCGTCGTTGCATAGAACAAGATAAAGTATGTTCGCACTTTTCGAACGTGTTGGTTGTCGAACAAGTTGACGGAGTCCAATTCGTGAACAAGAATCCACAAAAGTTTGCTCTTTGGAGACGGAAAGAGTGCCGGGACATGACAAAGTCTTCCAATCGATCGACGGGAGGTTGTAGTCACCAGTTAGCACAACAGTTGCATCAATGTCACAAAGCGTCGGGAGTTCGCAGCAAATACTTTCCATGTACCTTACTAAGGTTTCAGGGTTGCCGCTGGGAGAGTTATATGCACATATCACACGTATCAGTGACTTCGCGAGAATTAAATCGACACAGATAAGTTCTAGATCGTCATTTTCTTGGATGTTCACGATGAGAGACACCAAGCAGTTCTTTGCCAGAATGAACACACTTCCTCTACTGACTTCCGGTCTTTTCTGTAAACCTTATATGTTCCATTATACTCTAGTTCACCATCTGAGACAGCATTTTCGTTTACCCATGTCTCAGTTACGCAGCAGATCATAATATTGTTAGAGACAAGGCATGAGTGCAAAATATCATCTGCGTTCGTTTTGTTTAATGAACAAGCGTTAATTAGAATGCAGTTAATACAGATTTCTCGATATCAAGGTACAGGGGCAGTTTTATTAGTGGTTTTGGGTGTTGAGAAAGTTCTCGGCCTAAAAAGTACAATCTATCGTCTAGGAGTGGGTTTTTTTTTTTTAAAGAGAACTTACTGGAAAATGCGGTTGCACACACGGACACCACTGCAGGGAGTCTCTGCAAGTGTCGGCCGGTAGTGTGCGGCTCCAACCCACTAAAAACCAGTCATGTCCCCGTCCCCCAACTGACCGGTACCTGCTTGCGCTTGAATCAAACAGTCAGAGGGGGCGAGTCTTCTTACTCCTGGCGAAAGTTGTCCCTGGGAGTCGCAGGGAATCGCAAAAGTCGCAGCTTGTTGGCCGATGTCTTAGCTTGTAAAATCGTGTTAAAAACCGCTGTTGTAAAGTTCCAGTGTTCCAGGGATTCTGTCATCTTCAGAACGACGTCGCGTAGATTAAAAATGTGCGTATTCATTAAAGTCCTCAAGGGGTGACGCTGTTTCGCCCATGCGGGACACGCCAGAGCTGTGTGCTCTGAAGTGTCCTCAAGTATATTGACGCAGTGGACGCACGTGGGGCTGGGGGCCTTCCCAATCCTGAATAGGTACGACTGAAAGTCGCCGTGCCCCGTCAAAATCTGGGTGGTGTGGAAGGTGAGCTCCCCACCGGGCCGGTACAGCCAGTCCTTGATGTTAGGGACCAGCTTGCGGAGACTGGCACCTGGGTCCCCCTCCGCCAGGCCATCCCACTCCCCCTGCCATAGCTGCAATGTGTGTTGCCGTGCCTCTTCCTTTTTGAGGCTCTGGTCGCCCCACAGGCGGCGGCGCTCTTCTGCCTTCAGGTCCCATGGGATCGTGCCCGCGAGCACGAGCGCCGCCGCTGTGCTAACCGTGCGGTACGCTATGGTGACCCTAAGGGCTACGACCCGTTGAGCCCGCCGAAAGCGGGTTCTATTTGCCTTAGTCTTCAGAGCGTTGGTAGGCCAGGCCGGAGCACCGTATAAGGCGACTGACTCGGCCACGGACATAATAATCCTTCTTCTTGTTTGTTTAGGGCCGTATGTGTTTGGCATGAGGCGCGCGAAACTATTGGCGATCTTCAATGCCCTTTCTGACGCCCGCCGTAGGTGTTCAGTACCCCGGAGGCCCCGGTCCAGGAAGACCCCAAGGTACTTTGTAGTATTGACTACAGCAATCTCCTGGTCCTCCAGGACAAAGTGCGGCGGGGGCAAGCCCCTCCGACCCACCAGGAGAATAGCTTCGCTTTTAGCGGGGGCCAGTGTAAGCCCCGTTATTTGCATTCAGTGCGCAATGTCGAAGAGGGCTTCATTCGCACGCGCCTAAAGTTGGCCCATTGTCCGGGCCTGGACGGTGAGGACCAGGTCGTCAGCGTAGGCGAGGAGTTCGACTCCGGGTGGGAGATCCCCCAGCCGCAGCACGTAAAGGTGGTGGTTGCCGTTGTATCCTTTCACTAAGCTTCCATCGTCTCACAAGTTTTCATCAAACAGATAATCAATTGCGACATCATTTCTTTCTGCAATAAAGGTTTTGTAGTGAGAAAATTTGTGTTTTAGTGCAACGACGTTATCAGCGATGATATTATTTTTCATCAGATACTCGTGAATTCCTTTGCAGTCAACATCAGTGTCTCTCAAAACAATCATTGCTTTGGCAGCTGTGAATCGAATGTTTTTCTTAGGCAGAATGTTTTCGTTCGATGAAGATTGTTTGACAACACGTAATGTCCTCTGCTCAGCCTTTCCCTGTTTATTGCCATTTGGTCTTTCTTTTTCGAGCTTAGCGGGAGACTTTGCTGGTCGCGCAAAACGTACTCGGTCATTTCTCCGAAAAGGCGCTCGCTCTCTCTGCGGCGTTGTTTGCTGTTGTGGCGGCGTGTGACGAGGTTTAGCAGCATGACTGGCAGTTCGGCTTTTTTGTTGTTGTTGTTGTTCGAGGAAATAATAATGAGATTCTTCAATTCAGCGTTTTCAATTCGTAATTTCTCAACTTGCAGGATAAGTTTCCTTAGTTCAAGCGATTCTCGGCGAAGTATCTTTAGTTCATACAAGATTTTAGTCATGACGTTGTTGTCGTTGAATACCGAAGGGATCAAAAGTTAAAACATCGCTGAACTATGTGCGCAGAGCACAATTGAGATTACGTCGAGAAATTAATTTGAGAGTCCAGAAATGTTGTCATCTTATTGCCTATTTTGGTAACTTAGTGAGCGACGCACGTTTGTTGGTATATATGCATGCTCCTTTCATCAAAAGTTATGTTAAAACACGGTGCGCAAAAATTTAAGACAAGTTGCTACCGACTCTCATTTACACCCGCAATTTAAAAGGATGCTTTTTACCTGAGTTTTACTCGATTACGACATGTCTATGTTGTAGACGCTTCACTGCATATTGTTCTCCACATCCCGTAGTTCAATCCTAACCACGGCTTGATTCTACATACAAAATACTTGTCTTTCCCAAACCTACTTACTGCTCTCCGGTTTGGGAGTCTCAACTAGCTACACATATAAAAAGGCCGAGCAATCAGAGATTGCCACAGATATTTTATTTAGTCTAGACTTATTATTTGCAAAGCGGAACCGAGCCGCGATACAACAACTTTCTAACTGCGAACTGGTAACACACATTCTCGACGTTTGCTCCAATAACCCATGATGTTAATGATGCTTCACATCTAAAGCAGTGACTATGTGCAATCAGAAAAAATGCGATCAACAACAGGCATCGAACCGACGACATCCCAATCCTAGACCTTTAGACCACGCCGCTATATATATATATATATATATATATATATATATATATTATATATGACATTGCAATGTTCAGCATTAGTGTTTAGTGTGGGCTGCATAGTTATTTAAGTATAGAGACATAATAAAAGAACTACGATTGACATACACCATCATTTAAGTTCCACAAGTAGCAGACGTATTTTCATTAACACAGGTGACAACTGCACTAGGTTCAATGTGCATAGCCGCGACTAAGCTTTACCGTTGCATGAATTCAATGGCAAATAGCCGTATCACATTATCACAACTAACTAGAAATGTTTAGTTAGCGTTTCATTATTATGTACCCCAATTGTGCAAATCTTAAGAATGATTACTTCGAAAGTGTCTACCGTCGAAATGTTTGAACAGCAAAAGGCCAATTCTTCAGTATGAAGGCTGAAAAAATGCATGCCACATTTATTGTTTACATTGTATAAATATCTGCGTTTATAAGTCTTTAACAAACATTTGAATACAATAGTATTAATATCAATAAAAGTCATTACTATCTAAAATATAGCGTATATGTCTGGTCTGCCCCTGGTCCTCTTAATGTGAATGATGTAGACGAATATATACATACGATGGCGGATCGAATTATATGCTGATAGAAATTCGGCGATTGTTGAATGCGAAATCATATATATATGCACACTGTTTCGGGATACTGCTTGATCACAATAAACATTTTGTAAAATAATTTCTACCGTTTTAGAACATCTAATTTAGTTTCTTTATTGCAAAACTTAATGCTGTTGCATCTCTATCTTCGGCTCCAAAAATCGCCGAACCTCTATTTCTTCACTTCTTTGAACGAAAGTCAAATAAGGCGCCGCTACCAAATAGCGTGCAATGTGGCTTATGTGTAGCTGATGAATAGCGCTTCTAAGCAAAACAAAAAGGAAGACCTTGGTAGTTTTGGTTCTAAAATTTAAAAATCCGAAGTACTAGAACTGCCGACCCGCACGCGTGTCCACATGGACCTGTACATTCATATACTATATACCAAATGTTCATATACTATATACCAGATAGATTCATATACCATTATATATACCATGGCCATATCTAGAAAACAGAACGTAGTTGCAACATTCCTAGATATCCGACGGGCCTACGATACGGTCGATAGAAACACCCTATGGAACAAGATGATAGAAGGTGGTTCAGGACAGGAATGGGTCAGTATATTTAAACAAATATATGACAGGAGCTACATCTTTGCAAGAATCGGGTCGAACTCATCTGATTTCTACAGATTAAGGAAAGGACTTCGACAAGGATGTTCTTGCCCTGTGTCACTGTTTTTACTGTACATTGAGCAGGTGGCACGACAGGTGTATGAATCGAATCTGGGTTTTTTAAATGGTATACGCTAGAGGTGATGAAATAGTATCCCTCCGACCGTGTGTTCTGTTGTTCGCAGACGACATGCTGATTTTAACGGAAGATGTTGACCAAATGCAAAAAATGTTAACAATATGCGGAGAAACGGCGAAAAAGATTAGACAGGAATTTAACGAAAGCAACTGTGCAAATCTAATATTTTCCGGGGATATCAGAGAGATGCCGCTACAGATACAGGAAAAAGAAATTGAATATAAAAACGCATACAAATACTTGGGGGTTTTAATAGAAAATAGTCCATATATTTTTTCAAACTGAGCATGCAATAAGAAAAGAACGAGCTAAAAATGGACATTGTGAGATTGTAAGAAAGAAGACTCTGTGGAGTTGCAACAGATTTATGGTTACTAAAGAGCTTTAGAAAAGCATGTTTGTGCCAACAGTGACATACGCTACCGCTATTGTGAGTTTAGACGCAAGCATGGTAAACAGACTGGACACAATACAACACACAAAACATGTGCACCACAATTTATCAAAGTGGTGTCTCTAGCTTCTGGGCAAGGGAAGCACAAGCAAAGATATCGTATGTAAGCCGTTTAAGAAACATAGCTGCAAGTGCGGACGAACAAAACTGGGCGGCCGAACTACTCACAGCAAAACTGAGCGAAAAAATACAAACAAATGGGATAAACGGCTAAAGTTCCTTGAACGCAAATTTAAGTGCAATACGATGGATTTTAAAGAACACGAGGGGATAACATTTAAACGAATAACCCAAAGATGTGAAGAAGAAAATTGACAAAACAGCCGAAGAAAGATGGAGAGAGGATATGGAGAGAAAGACATCCTTGCAATTGTACAGGCAACAAAAACAGGAATACGGCCGAAAAGATATTCTTTATTCGAACTCGCAAGCGTCCGGGCTGTTCGCTGACTGTAGGGCGGGTATGCTCAACACCCGACTGCTGGCGGCCAGATACTCGGAAATTGTTGCGTTCGGTGTAGAGAGTGTGATATAGAAGAAGAATCCATCGAACATATCGTGCTGAAGTGCGACGAGCTAGGAGGAGTGAGAACAGTGTTCCTAGCCGAGGCATTTGGTTTCGGTGATAAACCATTATGGCAAGAGATAATTTAAAACCAAACGCAGGCTAGAGAAATGGCATAGATTGTAAGGAACCGTGAGGAAACACCACGCTAAAACAAACTATTGTGTAATTAGGTAGTAATATAACCATCGTGATTGGCAAGGTCCACTGGCATTACGCTATAACTTTCAACAATCCAATTAATAGTATGAATGCACGACAGATGTGCATTCATACTATTAATATTATAATATAAATTAAATAAATATAATAATAATAATAATAATAATAATAATAATAATAATAATAATAATAATAATATTATTATTATTATTATTATTATTATTATTATTATTATTATTATTATTATTATTATTAATATTTATTTAATATGTCTTAGAGCAATACAGTTGTGAGGTGTGAATGTGTATCCTCATTATTTTAAAATTTAAAATTTAGTTATTATTATTATTATTATTATTATTAATACGATTGCTCTCCGCATGAGCTTGAAAATAGTTATCTAGTCTATCTCTACTTAATATCGGCAGCCAGTGCCACACCGCAGCTGAGAAATTGGCAAGGTCCACTGGCATTACGCTATAACTTTCAACAAGCTGGCATTCTTGTACGTTATTTTATTTTGTCTCCACTAGTAATAAGGAGTTTATATTACCAGTAATTAAATAAGACCAGTGTGCACTAAATTATGACAGCTTCATTAACAAAAGCGTTAGCCCTACAGCAAAAAAAGAACGGATGCGAGACAGTGTCTTACGGAGAATGTTGCCGAGCACCGGAAGCGGCGTCGGTCCGGGCGGTAGACTGCGAACCTGTCGGACGAACCGGATCACGTAGGCAATGGCCAGGACTGCGGCGATCGATAGTGCCACCTCGATCAGCAGCTGTCCAATCGAACAATCTCTGCCCACTGCGAACTGTGTCAAGAAGAAGGTCATTGTCACTCACTAGCCAGGCTGTCTCAGCTGGTGCTAACAGTAGTAGAAATCGTCGACGTAACAGTCCTTTGAGTGCTAGAAGTGTCGTTGTTGAAAAACTTGGTCGTTGACTGCTCTAGTAATGGGTAAAAAGCGGTGCTTGGTGATGACGTTCTACTAGTTTGTAGAACTAGTCTGGAACAGAGGTGCGACTTGGCAAAGCGCGCGCTTGTGACCGAACTCTAAAACTAAGAAGTACTCGGTGAGGCGAGTACTATTGACTCGTCCCCTCTGGTTGCGTAGTTGTTGGACTTGTCGTCATTATACTGCCAGTAGTAAATGGCACAAGGCAAATAATTCCTTCTCTAAGTGCACTCGGCGAGTCCTTTAGAATTCGGCGACCGAGGCGGCCGCCGAACACTGTTTTTTATCCCGCTTGCTACTTTAAGCTTTTAGTTATGTTGAGTCTAGTGATAAGAGAGGTTGTCGCGCGGATTAACGCAGCACAGAGACACTGTCGCTTAACTGGCGCCCGTGCGGTCAATCCTACCTAATCTAATGGTGTCGATAGGGCACGGAGCATAGTCTAGACATACGCCTATTTTTTAATTAATTTGTTGTAATAAAAATATTAGTGTTTTCCTACGCTGGATTTAACTCAGACATCTGTAAAATTGATGTTTGAGTACATAACAGCGCAAAGATGCACGCATATGTGGGCCTAACATCAAAATGTCGGAAACAGTATAACGAAGATGTTATGGAAGTTTAAAACGAGAAAGTCGAGTCAAGTGCAGCTTACATAATTTGCACTTAAAGTATAAGTTTAATTTTGCAATTTGTTTAGTAGTTACAATATATATCTCCTTTTTCAATGTACTGCTTTCTTTTCTCTTTCTACTACGCGTCGTTATGAAGCTTTGGCCACGTTTCCCGACTTCTATTTACATTCATATACTTATATAAACAGAAGTCTCTGTTTGAGATATGACTCGTATATCGAATGACTACTCTGTCTCCCCTTAACACTGTTCGATAACGACTGTATTAGTGTTTTCAAATAGCGGACAGAGTAGATCAGTTGATCTACGGCGTGTATAAAGCTAAAAAAACGTCTGTTTCGGCGCTTACAGAGAGTCTCTATTCAGAGAACACAAGAATTTGTGTTTTGGGGCAAATACTGCCTCATCTAAGCATATTAGCATATTCCGTGTCACGTTTGATCTTTGCTGAAACGTCATGATTGTGTGCCGTTGGTGTGCTCTTTGCCATGCAAAGATACAGTTTTACGGAAACTCCATAGAAACGCCTTTCAGTCTGTTCAGATGGACACATTGGCTTGAGCTGGAACCTCTGTGGACTGCAGAGACATCTTTCAGACTGGAGCCTGTCACCCGGAAACTTTAGAAGTTATTAAAACGACTAAAGAAAAATGGTGTATCATAGTCGTAAATAATCGTTCAAATTGCGAAGGTTAATATCGGCGACTTATGTTATTATTGTAAGTCCACTTATGTCTAAAGACTGAAATGTTTCCAGTGAAGTCAAAAACACCTTAATTTAGTCCAAGTGGGAACATTGTTTGTATATTACCGAGCAAGATGGCTTAGTGGCAAAGCCTTTGCCTTGCATTCGGGGGGACTGGGTTCGAGACCCAGACCGGCCACTCCTAAATTGGTTTGCATGGTTTCCAATTTAGACAAGGTAAATGCCGGAGTGGATTAAAATTAGTCATGACATAAAAACCGTACAAGGGCAATTGCCTTACGGAAAATCTTAAAAAATATATATACAGAATGTACAACATCAAGTTTTTCAATATCGCAGATTCATGCCCAAAGTATTCGCGCCATGCGTTACAAGAACAATTATTGACTCATTCCGTCCTTGCAGTTTAGGCAGGAGTAGCCGTATTGTTGCTTCCGAGATTACTTGGACGAATATTCAATTTGTGCAACTGAAAAATAGTTATTTGGTGTTATGATTCGCTTGTGTATTTTGAGAGCGGCAATTTATTCAAGGTCTACCATTTTTTGGCATGCATAGGGCATTGCTATAAAGATTACACGGTTTTGACACTCTGCATAAACATTTTGACTCAATAATCTCGATATGTTTTTTTAGATAGAGTCGCCATACTTAGCAACAATATATGAATTGTGATACAACTAAACCACAATATAAATGGGTACAAAATGTAGGTCCCTTTATAATATAATGCACCTAAACACTCTGTGGCATGAGGGTGTGGCAGATTAGACAGTGTTAGTTATATGTATATTAGAATCTAAATCTAACACAAAAACACAAAACAAAGATAGTCTTAGACATAATCCCTAAAGTAGGCCACAAGGAGCGCATCCACTATACAAAGAATCCTATTAGTCAGATATTTCCCAATCCAATTAACGGAGCGGCGATCTACGCAAAGGCTGTCTAATTTGAGTAAAATCATACTGTTTTATATATTAAGCGTTTTGAAGGAATTAACATATATACAATCAAGTGATATCGTGTTATAAATATACATGACCCAGTCTTGGAGCATTTCGATAAATTAGGTTGCTGTTGACTTTCCTTTAGCAACACCGTGGCGGTGTTTGTCTAATAGACCTTCTGATTCCAGGTATTAAAATATGTGATCCACAAGAAGTTCTCAAATATTATACATGGTATAGATGGATCTGCAACAAGTTGGTGGTTGTCTACATTTGATATAAGGCCCTTCTGGACCGGCGAGATAATGGATTGACGGAAAAATCGGATTCAGTACCGTCCCTATATGATCGAATTAAAATTAAATATAATGGCACTAGGGTCTTTGGTGCTACTTCCTTGTAAAATATAGGGAGAGTGTTATCTGTATTTAAGGGGCGGTCCTTAACTTTATTTGAAGTAATTTCTTGCGTTATTATAAGGTCTAGACACGTTGTTCTGCGACCTGAGGTATGATGACTTGAAGGAGATGTACTCAAAACTGCTTACTACTAAATACTGTATTCACGAATACTAATCATGCAACGTTAGTTGCGATAATTAGAAGTTTACCTTGAAAAACTGTCTAGCTGCCTAACCATGCTTTCGACATACGACAATCTGTCAAATATATTGGGAAAGCTAGTAATAACACAACTGAACTAATATGATTTTGAATCATCCCACTATTTTTCACTGTAAAGTATGGTTTTCATAGGTCACACTTTAGCAAGCTGGCTCTACGCTATATCAGTAAGTGGTTGACTTCTATGACGAGAAACAGATCTGCATTGATATTATCTTGAAAGTGACGATTAGTTTACACTGTTTGCGCATTTTTTGCAGATGCAAAAATGTCCTGTAAAAGCAGAAGATAAATGATTGATTCCGCTCACATCTTTTGAACATACGTCAGGCTGTAAAAATGTTGCAGTGAATCAACGCGGCAAGCACGTCCTTAACAACGGAATGCCGCATCAATCCGTACTCGAGCCATTTACGTGTTAGTTTCAATAAAAGTAATTCTACTAGTGATTTTACGTAGAACTTTCTGTGGGACCATGGTCCACGCCGGTCACCCGACACTGTTATTTGCTATTGCAGTATCGTCGCTCCAGGGCGTCTCAAACAGATCGAAGCTCCGGCCAAAGAGCTCCTTTTTATTTGTGAGAGGCTCTCGGATCCGTGCCTTTTTTTGTTACGGAGTGCCGGATGTTACGGATAGCTGTAAGAGTTTAACCCGAGTTCTAATATTCAAAACGACTCTTTGAAGGTAGCCATATAGGTACTATGAATCTGTGATATACATATTGTTCAAAAATAGTACTAACATATTTTAGGACCGTGAACTTACGCGTTACGAGGCTGCAATTCATCAATATACCACTATTGAAATCTTGATGCGTATCTATACTTGGATCGACTTGCCAGAATTGGAACCTATTCATACAAACAGACGTACGACAAACTCACGCAGCGTTTCCAGCTATAGTATTTTATTTTTCTACCTATTCTATTTACATGGAGGAATGCAACATAGTTCTAGTTGGATTCCAGCGAGGGGAATGTATATGTTTACATATATATTTGTAAACATATATATATATACACATATACATACATATATACACACATATACATTCATATATATTATAAGGCGGCCTATCGTCAGTGCGATGGGCCGACTGGTACTCTGTGATTAGTATACATAGGCGCGGCTTCATTTCATCAATGCTAATATCACATGCCGCGCAATGTCTGAGTCGCGCTAAATCTGGCTGTTATGCCATTGACGATGATTCTTGACTAAATTCGCGCAAGTGGTGCCGACGCAAACATGCAAGCGCAATGCCAGTCAGGAGTTCCACTTGTCGGTGAACACCACCGTTGGTTTCTTCTCGTGATGAATACCATTGAGAATAGATGATAGCCGGTACGCAGCTGCCTTGAACATCAGGAGGGCGAGATCGAACGTGTAGCAGCTAGATCACACGTATAAGTGTTCCGCAGCGTTGCGCGTCTGTTTTCGCTCTTATTGCCGTTATGATCATCATCATCAACATCATCGTCGTCGTCATCGTGGTGCTTTTCCTATCCTCCTAATGGTCCTACTGCCTCAACCGAACGAACTGCGCGTTAAGCACCTGGTTGGTGCTCATAGGAGGGGATCGTCCAACGGAAGCGTCTGCTTGGGCAGGCTGCACCGCAAATGGTCGTAGTTTTCGACAAAGTCGAACTCCTTATTGCGTTTACGCTGGTGCTGGCGTTCGTCGCTCGCCGTGCAGACGAGACCCGTCTCGCAGGGACACACCTCATTGAGGATGTAGTCGAGCCCGCCCTGCGGCACGAAACACTTCTCGCCGAGCGACAACCGCGGCTTGCAGAGCTTCTCGCCCTTGGTGCGGGCGCAGCAGAGATCGGGCCGACAGTCGGATTGGGTTTCGCATCGGGCCCCCGCCTGGCCGGCGCTTGGCGTACTCTGGCACTTGCCGAACAGGCAGATCAGCCGGTCCTTGCAGTGGCGGTCTTGTCGACAGGCCTCTTTCTCGCCTCGGAGCGCGTCGCAGAATCCGTAGTGAGTGTCGCAGAACATACCCATGTCGCAGTCGTCGTCGGATCGACACGGCACCTGCACGGCAAATTCGTTGAACAGGTTGCGTTTAGTACACACAGCGGATAACGGTGGTGTTCTGCGATTTCTCGCAATTCGGTTCATGTGGCGTGTAGTTCTCTGTTATTGTCGACAACACCAGATGTTGTCGTTTATTTGTCTCGCCCCTTCTATATACCTCATATGTCAAACTCATTACATAAAGGCAAATTTAGACGCATATGAATAGCTAATTATTTGTGCGTATGAATACCTAATTGCCCCCCCTAACTACTAAATGATCCAAACGATTGTGTGCAACCTAACGCAGTGACAGTGTGACCAAAAGACCAAAAGGCGTACCAAAATGCCGGCGTCGACGAGCTGTTCGATGCCTTCGGGGCTCTGCTGAAGTACTTTAGTCCAAAGAGGTGAGGCGAGGGCAGACCGGGAGAGGTCACTCAGCATCATGAGCAGCGCTTCGGCCAGAAGTAGCACGGCGACACTTTGAGACTTCATCTTGCTTATCAACTTCACACGAACACAGATTGATCGAATCGCCTAGTAGATTCGAGGGGCGCACTCTAGACTTCGGTAGGTTGCCGCGACCGCACTGTTGTAGGCGCTTCTTGGAAATGCTGCCGATTCCTGGTAATCGAAGAGTTTTTATAAGGACCCCACACACACATATCACGACATCATCGTCCCTCTCCACCACCATCGTAGTTCGTAGGCCGGCAAAGCCAGCTGAGGATGAGTCTCCGAGCTGAAGTGAGTGAAGCCAGTCGTCTTGAGTCTTGAGTCGCCATGCTTCGCCGTTTCACAGGTGAGCACAACGGGACGTCCCGTCGATTTGACGTATGGGACCCTTTTTTTCGCTGGTTGGCCGAAATGTCTGTCGTTCGTCGGCGCACTTCGCTACAGGCCTGCGTATGTATTACTCTATGCACTATACACAGAAGTCTTTGGCTACTTCTGCGGTCATCTTCATTTTCGTCATCTTCGTCGTCGGTTATCGAAGGGGATCTCTGAATTCACGAACGTCGCGCCAGTCAGCAGTGCCACTGTCGGATACCTGCTGTTCGCGCTCAGACTCCGGATCGAAGCCGATTACTCCGAAATCTCGGCCGCCCAAAGCTGGCCCAATGAGAGACGACTGGCTCTAATCCAACGGCTAATACTCATCATTCCGTAGCAGTACTAGAGATAGACATAGTAGTCGTGCGGGTCGCACCTAGTCGTGGTACCTGTGATAAATTGTGAGCGATGCAGGCGCTAGGAAGGCCTCGAATTCAAGCATCGACAAGCAACAGCCTTCAAGATCTTACGGTTCATCTTTTTTCAGAGGTCATCAAAATTTCTCACCCCAGACGTTTGGCTTTGAAGTCCAAGTATTGATACATCAGCGACAACCCCAACAGCGTGGATGGAAGGGGGCTAGCAATAGTGGGGAGAAGTATATTAGAGGTAGCAGCACCAACAGACAGCTCAGCAAGCTCTTCGGTTACAATAACATCAACAACTGCTGCTCACATTTAGTTCGCAATAATAGCACTTGATTGCGTCATTTTTTTCAGTATGACAAAGAACTATGTTGCCTTTCGAAAAATGTGGCTCTTTAACTCTCTCGATGAAAACTTGAGATATATGCATAGCAGTCCTATCTAGGTATTGTATTGCCGAAATACTATACCGTAATCTAAGCGCTGCGTTCCATGAGCACAGCTGGGGTTCTTGTTACAAGGCCTTATTGTGTCGGTTCTCTGATACGGTAGTATTATTTGGGTGACAGCTACGCGGAAAAGCTCCGCAGAACTAGGGTAGTGCAGAACGACGCGCTCTAATGCCTCTTTCATGAAGACTCACTTAAATGTTACCCTCGCACATTCATATTTCACTTGTTCGCGACATTCCACTACATATAAACTACCTTGCTTCTAAGTCGTACGCAAAACATAGGAAGTAGCATTATTATTCACCGACTTGTAATACGTATATGCATGGTCATATTTGTGAGACGATGCATGTTGTAGGTTACTCTGTGCAACGGATATAATGGTTTTGCAGTAATTTACCACGATATACTTGCAACTTTGCGCTGCAGATACATCAATTAAATTACACCAATTTTAATTTGTTGCGGAGGTTCACATTGGGTGAGAGTCTAATTGATGTATATATATATATATATATATATATTATAAAAATGTTTACGTGTATATATATTCCCTTCTACTATTATTTTTTTTATTTATTCTTGTTATCGAGAACTTAAACGTTGTAAAGGAGTAGTCGCACACATAAACTACGAATTGAGTATTTACGTGTATGTTATTGTTGGAAAAGGACATTGACACGTTAGCCAATTAAAATCCGCTCTCTATACGATAGCTGTTGGGTAGTTTGTTTTGTGGCAACGGTGAAGTTGAAATGAAGATTTAGAGATCTCGTGAGAGATGCTGCCTCGTTTCTGCAAGAGTTCCGGTATCAGTTTTACCCGTTACGAAACGCTGCTTATCGGCATCTTCTACACTGTGCCAAAACTCCCACTTTCTCTAAATTTTATCGCGACGCCCCGGTACAAGAAACTGGCTCGACCCATGGCTATTGAGTTCATCAGTACAGAGCATTGAACGCTGACTGAACAAGTCAAACACATTAATAATAATTATTAATATTTCGTTAATATAATAGTATCACAATTAGAACATTTCTTTTTCTGCTTTGCATTTGTATTTAAACAAGGTTGAAAACTAGAATAATAGTATACAACCTTTGCAACATAAAATCGTTATTATTAAAAAAAGAAGAAGGATAAGAAAAGAAGAAGCATTCCTGCAAATGGTTTTAATTTTAAAATGCTTCGATTGGCGTTTTCGTAAGTGATCTTTCATTCCTAGTAGCAATTGCAAACAAACTGTAACAGACAATACAGTACATTACCAGTGCTGTGCTCTATCTATCTTTCTCTCTACCTATTTTTGTCGAGGTATTTAAAAGAAGTCTCCAATGAAAACTTTTACTGCTGGAGAATCTCGAGTTTGTATTATCTTCTAAAGCTACATATAACGGGACATATCAACTATTTAAAATAACTATATAGCGAGGAAAGGCAGATAATGTTTATCTCATACAGCCAACTTCATCCAATTGGGTTCCTAGGCAATATGTTCTTATATATCTAGAACATTCGATTAAAGATGACTGAGCGAATACTTTATTGAGTCGCAATCTTGAAGAGACGAATACAATACTATCCCTTTAGCCTTCGAGCCCTTCAATCGAGGGCAGCTCGCGGTTCTGCCGCATTTATTCAATTTTGAGGCGAGAGCCTTATGCTTTTAATAAGATCTGTCTGTTCGTTGTAGTTGACCTAGGAGTGTTAATACAGACAGTCAGGTAAAGCGCGTAAGTAGCCTAATCGGTCTAGACGACCAGGTTGTCTGTCACCTACCGAGTTGTGACACGCCGGTTGGACTTCCGTTTTTGACCGAGTTTTCTTTGAGCGATGCTTATTGAGAATAAATGATAAACTACTTTCCGCTGAGAGCCAGCGGCCAGGCTGCTGCTGCAAGAACTGTTGGGGCAACAGCCTGTATATTTCAACACTACTGGGTTGATGGTTAATGATCGATCGCAACGACAGCGACTTCGGTGCACTGAAGATATGCCTCACGGCGAGTTCAAGCCCGTAGAGGACGGGGGATTAAACAGAAAAAAACAGTCTCCTTAAACAGGAAATAACAGCGAATGCAGGCCTGAAACATTATTCGCTTTATTTGCAGTGTCTGTTGCTGTCAAGTCACACGTATGTGTCAGTTCCCCAAATTAAACAGGTTAAACAAAGGGAGGAGAAAGCAAAAGAGAATGCACGTGTGTTAAAAGTCATTCACCAATGAAGAATTATTTAATAGTTACTTAAAAAGGGGGGGGGGGGGCGAGAGAAAGAGCTTATAGTTAAAATGACATCTGTTGCAGCTCGTTGGCGAGCTCGTCAAGGCCTATAACCTAAAAACCACCAAAAATAATGTATTTATTCTTTATTATTTGTTTTGTTTCTGTTGCTTGATTAGTATTAGTGTGTTATTTATCTGCTCTGAGGGTCTTGTATATTTCCATCCTTAATACCTAGTTAGTCTATTCAATTTATGTATTCGTTGTAAGCACACTGATTATTATCTTGACAGCGTGTGGATCACTTTTCTTTGATAGCACTATATGCATGAACATTTATGTTCATTATATTACAGTTTTGTAATGATAGTAGTAGTAGTAGTACGTGTTGTTATTAATATATGTGCTAATTGTAAATACTAATACTACCACGGCTCAATGTATACTAGAGGTAGCGTCAAAAATGCATTGTGCACACACTCGTAGAGTAGTTTCAGCTCCGAACTAGTTCAACTTAGATTCATAGCGAGATTACTATCAAATTCGACAAACGGACAACGGTGGGACCGTAATCCTCAGTAAGCGCTACATCTGCTGTTATTGTTGCTGCTGCTGCTGCTGCCGCTGTTGCTGGTGTCGAGTCTGGTGGCGTGGTGGGTGCATTCGCGTGCGCCTCGCGACCAGAGGAGACACATAGGTGTTGCACAAGTTCAATCCCCACCATTGCACATTTGTATTTATGGGGTCCGTCCTACGAGGCAATGCGAAAGCAAACCCCTAGACGTTAAATGTTGGCTGATGATCAGCCCGAAAAGGTTTTTGCTACTCGTGGTGGGAAGGGGTGCTGCTGCTCTCATCGTGTGGGGAGGGAGGTGGGGGTACTGATCGAACACAGATGACGGTTATGGAGAAGTAGCAAGCAGAAGCAGCAGCAACAGCAGTAGCACGAACAATGTTTCGGGACGGACGTGTCTTCGACGGTCGGTGCGCAAGGAGAAGAGAATCACTGAGAATCAGTGTAGACGGTTCTCTGTCTTGCCTTCTTTCTCATCTTAAGCGCCTCAGGCGTCACTCCACAGCCACCGATACAGCTTAGTCATTGCGAACATCGACCAAAGCACGAAGGAAGTGGCTTCATCAGGCGCATCAGATCACCTGCGGTCACCTGTCTCGTCGTGATCTTCCTGTGTGGACACTGTGCCTGATCGAAACCATGGGCCATCGTGTCATGCGGCCAACGCTTCGTTGCCGCCGTCGCAGAGGTCGGCCTGCTGTCCGCTGTCCGGTAGCCGTCGTCGTTGGCTCGACTCTCACCGAACGTTCACTTCTCAACGATGTTCTACGTTCTCCCGTCTGTGCGTGTGGTCCGCGTATCACCCACGTAACGAGACCTTAGCGAAGTTGGTAGTCGGACAAGGCCAGTGTCGGCCATGGATGACGATGAACTAACTACATAAGATGGCAACCGGCTTGCGAACAGTTCGCGTTCATGCGTATGTCGTTGTGCTCGCGATAACTGCGAGCATTCTGCTACGACCCGCGCTCTACGAACATAGTCCATACACCAGAGAGATGAGCTCTTCAGTTCTCAGGGGATACTTTGAGGTCACCTCGATGGATTATCGCAGCTTCTACGGCCACTAGTTGAGCCAGTTTGCATACAACATAGCCTCTTTAGTAGTCTATCGCGGACCATGAAGTGTTTTCGCAAGCCGATCTCCGTGAAAATTAAAACAGCCTGAATGGGAAGATCCGGACCCCACGTCGTAAGCGAACACACTATCAATGGCCGAGGAGGTCGTAGCATGCTTTATACCAGCTAGATAAGTCTAATTAAGCGGGCGTACACATGCTTACCATTCCTGCAATTAGTAAAAGAAGGGTTACTTAATCAAATTAATTTGCAAATACATTTTCTTTCGAAAAAAAAGTATATTTTCTTTAAAAAAACGAAAAAAAAATGTATATATATATACAGGGTCATTCATATCGTTATGTACTTATTTCAAGGTTTGGTAGAACTTGGCAAGAAAATCATTTTTCCCAATGGAGGGAGGCCGCGAAAACGTGTTTAGGAGAAAGTGTGAAGTTTATAAAAGTAGTTATTCTGCTTTTTCTCCTACATAGTTGTGCGAAATCTACGTTTGCAGGAGAACCAGTCAACGCATGAAGGAACCAATCATATCGGCAGGTTCGGAGGGAAATTCCGCACAGCTAAACACTTTATTAGCTTGCGTAACGAAAAACGAATAGCCATATTGAGGAAAGTCATAAAATGTCGATATGTTACGTTAACGCTTTTTTGTGAAAAATGGTAGAATTTTTCCATTACGACCAAAAATATTCGTCCAAAAGACCAGTCTCGCGCAATAGCAAATTTAATGCCCACCATTTTCGTACCAAAGTGATGGTGCTGCGATACGTAGTTGTCAAGTGACTAAGCTTTTTCGATAGCCATATCGAAACCGAAGGCATGCATACTTGCATAGGGTGTATGAGAAAGTTAGGTACAAATTTCGAGGGTTGGTAGAACTCGGCAAGAGAATAATTTTTCCTAGTGGAAGGAGGGCGTGGAAACGTCTTGGCAAAATGTTACGGTTCTGAACGTGAAAGCTTTAACGTAAAACGTAACAACTATGACTGTCGGAAAAGCTTAATTACTTGACAACTACGTAACGCTGCACCATCACTTTGGTACGAAAATGGTGGGCATTAAATTTGCTAGTGCGTAAGACTGATCTTTTGGACGTACATTTTTGGTCGCAATAGAAAAATTTTACGATTTTTTTACAAAAAACGCGTTAACGTCATTTTATGATTTTCCTTAATCTGGCTATTCGCTTTTCGCTACGCAAGCTAGGGAAGTGTCCTCCGTTGCGAATTTTCCTCTGAACACGCCGATATGATTGGTTCCTTCATGCGTTCTCTAGTTCGCAAACGTAGATTTTGCACAACTATGTAGGAGAAAAAAGGCAGAATAACTACCCTTATTAACTTCACTCTCTCCCAAACAAGACGTTTCCGCGTCCTCCCTCCATTGTGAAAAATTATTTTCTTGCCGAGTTCTACCAAACCTCGAAATAAGTACATAACGATATGAATGACCCTGTATATATATATATATATATATATATATATATATATAACATCTAATGCCTACTCCTTGTCGTATGAATTTGGATTGAACACGCCCTGTTGCTTATATATGTGTTTCAAAATAAAGTCGCCAAACCTCGAGTCAATAAATATGTATAAAAGTAAACTTTTATACAGTATAATTTAAATTTGGCAGTTTTTAATGTAAAAGAGCGAATCATTTTGTTATATGAGACTCGCCTACTAATTTGCGTGAGATGTACACGAAAATCATGCTTCGATGTCACCGCGATTTGAAGACCCCACGGAAGACATGTTTCATACCTACCAATATTGTTATTAATGCGGACACAGAAACTTCTCTTGCATAATTTTATAGCGTACAAACACTACCGTCCCTGGAGTCGCAACCATAACCTACCATCGAATATCTCTCACCATCACGAGTCAATTCTACTTCATCTGAAACATTTTTACCTAACCATGTTTTAGTCATGAATATCATATCAGTAGCATGTACAGATGTATAAGCATTAAATGAGCAAATGACGTTGCTAGAGTCTCCTGTATAATGTTGTTCGATCGAGAGAGAATGAGTATAATGGTGCTAGAGTCTCCTGAGTCAACTGTAAAACCTCAGTGCTTCTAATCGATTGTGGTGAAAATCGACTCCAAAGTCGTCAACCTGCGACCTGCATTTTGTGACGGCGCTGTAATTTCCAACTGTTCAAGTTGGAAAAAACGAGTATATTTAGTTCCAGGTGGGCGGATGCTAGGCGCGCTATCGGCCAGGACAGCAATCCAAAATGTATTCCGTTAATGTGCATGCTGCTTTTAGATTTATTTTGTAAGTAATTAAAGTCTCAAACATTGACTTAACTTGGCTTGCTGACGTCCCACGCCCATACACCCAAGCCTAGCTCAACTTTTGCTATTGCTTATATTGCGATCCTCCGCATATCGCACGACTACCGGGATGAAGTCAGTCGGAAAGCGACCATTTCGAGCACTACATCATTCAGTATGTCATTTATATCAACGTGAGAGCAAGATAGCCGATTTGTGCGACGATACAGCTCGGTGTTTGAGAAGACCGATGTGTCTTTGAACAAGCTGATTTTGCATCGCATGTCTTCACTTAGCGTATCGACAACCAACGTCTTAAAACGATTAACGTTTGAACCCCGCTATAAGAACGGCTTTGAACGGCGGTCGAAATGCACTGCCCAGCTATAGGATCGAGTTGCTAACCTCCTCGATGATTTCACTGTTGGGGCGATGACTGTTCAAAATGTTCTTTTTCATGCGGTTATGTTGTTTTTGCTGCTGTTGTCTCGTTCCGTCCTGTACAGCATTGCTTTTAATCTTCTTCGTCTTCTTCATCAATTCACTCCGTGTCTTAATCAGCTTCGTTTTCTTGGCCGGCCCGTCGTCTGCTCAGTCTTCATAAGCTCCGCACTGTCAGTCATTGAGCGAATGTTTCCTCCTCATCCTCATCGGCAGCAGCAGCAACAACACCAGCGGCAGTACTAAATGTAGTCATGTAGGAGAGAGCGAGGCTATCCATCCCGCTTTGTTTAGTCATCAACATTCTGTCGAGCTTGGTGGGGTGATGTTTTCGCGTGCGCCCCCTCCCCCGCCCCCCGAGCGACCGGAGGAGACACAAAGGTGCGCGGGTTCGAGCCCCACCGTTGCACATTTGTATTTATGGGGGTCCGTCTATGAAGCAATGCGAAAAGCAGTCCCGTGGGCGTTAAATCTTGGCTGAGGGTCAGCCCGAAAAAAAAGTTTAGTTATTAACATCAAATTAGTCATCAACATTTGAATCACGAGCATCGCCACCATCATCATCGTCTTCCTCCTTTCGACAGTTAGCGTCTTCTCCTGCTCCATCCGCAGTACACCGTCATCCTTTTTTCTCTCTCTGTGTTGATGGTTACTAGCTCTAGAGACACAGTTTGCAAGCACTCCACCGTATGTCTCCGATGACTGTGTCCGTTCGTCTCAGTTTTTCCTGCTTTTCTTTCGAGGCTCTCCGTTGGTCACCACCATTGTTTATTATGCCGTCTGTTGATTCTTCTCCACTCTCACAGTCTCTTGCACGATAACTGGGTGTTGTTGTTGGGGGCTGGTGCTCGAGACTTTTCTTTTTTTGTTTTACGAGTTTTAAATCACCGTGAGGCATATTTCCAATGAGACACCGGAGGCCGGACATGTTGAGCTAATATCTAGGGTTTCCCCAATAGTCTCTGTGGCGGCGGCAGTAGCAGCAGCAGCATGGCCGCTGACTCCCAGAGGTATAGCTGTTAATCATGTTTTCTCAATGAGCATCGCTCAACGAACATTCAATCAACAATAGAGAGAGATGATCGAACACCCCGCTAGATGACAACCATGACTAGCCCATGCACTAACCCCTCTCTCTTAAGCCTCTCCCCAGGTCGACCCAGACACCGCCACTTGGGGCTGCTGCAATACTACCGTGCACAGCCGTAGCTGTCTCAACCAGCACACCTTTGCTTGGATCGCCTGATATTGCTCCGGCGCTCCGTTGTGAGATCTTTTGCAGGTGTAGCGATTCTTCGCGTTCGATTCTTTTTCCGCAGAGGATGCACACGAAATCATCACACTTAGGGCCCTCCACACGAAACCACGACAGTAGTTACATGGGGGGGGGGGTCAAAGCAATGAGGGAGGCCGGCTTTGCTCATAGCGTTGGGAACGGTTTTAAAGCCTTGCTGAATGGTGTATGACGTTGCGTTTAAAAGTTAGAACTAATGCCAACGAGAAAACGAATTGTTTCTGATATTATTATTATTATTATTTTCATTTGCTGCATTATATACAGTGGTAAAGCCAAAATCTATTATTATTATTATTATTTTTTTTTATTAGTATTTATTCAATTTTTCAGTAATTCCCTACAATTGTGGGACCCAAACGTGTACCCGCGTAGGCTCACCCCCCCTTCTCAATCCATAGAGCCGATGATAGCGGCGGCGTTTCCCCTACACACTGCGAGCGAGAGTTGCTGACGCAGAAACTCGCCCTCGCGCTGGTCACCCGTGTTAGCACTAATTTTGACACCTAGGTCTTTGAGGAGGATACATGTGCTCTTGCTGATCGGGCCCATCGTTTCTATGGCGACGGGTACGAAGTGATATCTCCTTCCCAAATCAGAGTATTTGCGTTTCTTTGCTCAGCAACCCACCCTGACCTGATGGCGCTGTGCATCAGGTATGACGGAGCCACTGTACATGATACCGTGGCATCCCATACCAGGCATTTGCCGTTGGACCATGGCGGGATGGTGACGCCGTCTGGTCTTTTGTCGTCTTCGAGGCCCAACCTGGGCTCCAGGGTGCTTGGTATGCCGGCTCTACGAAGAGCCTTCCTTAGGATCGCGTTGATTTCCGCGTGTCTGGGAACCCTACCAGGGCCTTTAATGCAGCTCAAAGGGTGCAGTCCGTTCTCATCCACTGTTTTTCCACACGCCTTATACTCGTATGACTCACATATGGGAGCGCCTATTCTCAGAGCGGCCACCATGCAGAAGGAGGTGTTGTCCAGCATGGTGCCCAGCTGTGATGAAGGACGTGCTCTTAGGAAGCCACTGCTGAAAGTGTCACGGGCAGCTATGAATACCGCTCTCTCTGTCGGGGATTGGATGTCATCTAAGATCGTGCGAGCGATCGTTTGACACTTGTAGCTGTCAAGCATGTGCTGTGTAGGGTGTTGCTCCCAGGGGCCAGGGCCTATCGATTATCTAGCTGCCAGCTCAGTTTCGTCCCTCCTTCCGCGCAGCACAGAGTGAACATCCGGTTCTAACAACGTCTCCGCAAGCCCCGAGAACTCTATGATAGAGGCCGCGTAGCACAACGAAGCAAGCTCTGCCACGGACCTTACTCCCAATCCTCCTTCGCTGAGAGGAAGTGTGGCCCTTTCCCAGGATCTGTCGGTAAGGGCCACGTTTAGAACTTCACTCAGTATCTCCTTTGCCACCTCGTCAAATGCTTGCAAATGATCACAGTGGTGACCTTTGGGGCACGTGCGTAGAATGTAGTTTAGCCTAGGTGATCCTAGGCTGTCTCTCCATAGGCATAAAGTAGCCTGTGCGTGCATCGCCAATAGCCGAGTTTTGATACACCGGAGGGCGTCCCGCTTATCCAGGATAGTTTTTGAGATCTTCCGAGATCCAATGGGCGCTCCCAGGACTTCTAGGTCAGGCAACTCAATTATCTTTGTACTGGGCAGGGCGTCTGCAATGAGTTTGCATGCCTCATCCTGCTGGTGGGAGGTTCCACCTACAGCTATGACCACGCATTTTGAGGCGTTAAGAGTTAAGCCTCCCTCCTCAGCAAACTGTAGCACTTCGCGTATGTCGGAGGCCACTGTGTTCGCCGGGCCGCCTAGTATACCATCGTCTAGGTACCACACATTTAGTGGACTTTTCATGCGGGACACTAATCCTGAGATTCCTAAACGAAATAAGGCGGGCCCAATCGGATCTCCCTGTTGTACTCCGTTGGCTGAAAGAAGAAGCTCACTCTTTCCCCAGGACAGCAGTGATGGCGTGCCGTAGCTCTGCCACGCTAAGCGAAACATTTGTGGAATTTTTGCTTTAACTTCATTAAGGATAACATCGCGTCGGATGGTGTTGAAGGCGTTTCGGAAATCTAGTTTTACCAGGACTCGTGGGGGTTTCTCTGCCTCCGTAAAAGCCCGAGTTGCGTGTGCTGCAGCTTCAGCTCCGCCTTTAACTGAAACGCCAACCTTTGCAAAAACTTGGCAGCCTGCCATTTAGAGTCAAGTTAGTGAGACAGCGCAGTTCCGCTAGCAGTTATTCGGAAGAGGGTATTGTGCTGTCCAACATATCTCTCAGATGTCGAGGACGTAATACATCCAGTCCAGGGCCAGATGCTAGTGAGAAGGAGCGAACCGCATTAACTACGAGCTGTGCCGGAACGATGAAGGGCTCATCCGTGGGAGGTTGCTCAAAGTTGATCAAGCGGTCCCTGACGTGAGCCGGAGGAGAGGGATGCTTGCTTCTAAGTTCCTGAGTCGTGCGGTCGTCGAGCAATGCGAAAGACTCTGCCGAAAGTAGAGTGCGTGCGGCGGAGCGTATGACTCCCTCAGCTAACTTGCGTTCTGCCCTTGCGGCATTCTGGCGGTCGGTGAGGTGCTCCTTGCGCGACTGTGTGAGGCTGTGGTGCGATCTATCAGAGAGATTATCCAGCGTCTTCCATTGGGAATCTGGTATGTTCTTCCTAATTACTTTCATTATTATTATTATTATTATTATTATTATTATTATTATTATTATTATTATTATTATTATTATTATTATTATTATTATTATTATTATTATATTATTATTCAGTTATAACAATCGTGAGGTATGAACGATTAAGCGAGGTTCATCTTGCTCTGTTCTTTTCTGTCAATTCATGGCGTTTATTATTATTATTATTATTATTATTATTATTATTATTATTATTTTTTGACACCATCTTGCAATCACGTTGAAGTAAAATCACCAATGATGCATGGTCTTGGCTAACAATACGGGATAATTTGCGTATTATTATTATTATTATTATTATTATTATTATTATTATTATTATTATTATTATTATTATTATTATTATTATTATTATTATTATTATTATTATTATTATTATTATTATTATTATTATTATGGTAGATTTTATTATTATTATTATTAATATTTTATTATTGTTTATTGCTGATCATACAATTGTGAGGTCTGAACATGTATTAATATATAATTAAATATCTCAGTAGCAGTCTCTTCCTCTCAAAACATTGACCCGGTTATACAGGCAGCGTTACCCTTATTATTATTATTATTATTATTATTATTATTATTATTATTATTATTATTATTATTATTATTATTATTATTATTATTATTATTATTATTATTATTATTATTATTATTATTATTATTATTATTATTATTATTATTATTATTATTATTATTATTATTATTATTATTATTATTATTATTATTACTATTATTATTAATATTCAGTTATTACAATTGTGGGGTACGAATGTTTATGCCAGGTTTATCCTGCTCCGGAAGCCACATTTCCTCTACTAACGGCCAAAGGCATCATCTGTCTCAAAAACAAGGAATCGCGTCGATCGCCCGTAACTTCTGCTATGCGTTTTCCGATATCTTTCAGGATTTTCGCTGTACCTGAGCTGATGGGGCCAAACGTCTCTAATAAATGGGTACAAAGTAGTAGCTTCTAGATAGCTCGAGATGTCGAGCCCGGTGGCGTGGTGGCTTAAGCCTGCACCTCGCAACCGGAGGAGACATATAGGTGCGCGGGTTCGAGCCCCACCGTTGCACATTTGTATTTATGGGGTCCGTCTGTGAAGCAATGTGAAAAACAATTCCGTGGACGTTAAATCTTGGCTGAGGGTCAGCTCGAAAACTTTACTAGATAGCTCGAGATACTTCTTTCGTTTTTCAGAATCCGCGAGCTCTGCTACCCATCCCGATCCAACGGCGCTATGGCGCAAATACGATAAGGCCGCCGTGCATGAAACCGTTACATCCCATACAAGGCTTTTTCCGTGTGACCACAGCGGGATGGTGACCCCGTCAGACCGCAGCTCACTGCTGCCATTAAGACCATTCGGCTCGGTGCGGCCGTGCAGGATAATGTCGCATCCCAGACCAGGCATTTGCCTTTTTCCCACGGCGGAATGGCTACACCGTCGGGTCTTTTATCGTCATGAAGTCCTAGTCTGGGTTCCAGCATGCTAGGTATTCCCGCTCTCCGGAGAGCTCTTTGAATTATTGCGTTTATTTCGGTGTGCCTAGGGGCCCGGCCTTGGCTCTTGATGCAGCTCAAGGGGTGAAGGCCATCCTTCTCTACTGGTTTTCCGCAGGCCTTACAAATGTGTGGTTCGCATATCGGCCCGCCGATTAGGGCCGACACCATGCGGAATGAGATGTTGTCCAGCATAGTGCCGAGCTGCGGTGACGGGAGAGCCCTGGGAAATCAGCCACTAAAGGTGTCTCGTGCGGCCAAGAAGCCCGCTTTCTCTGTGGGAGACCTAAGGCTTTCGATGATCTCACGAGCTATGACTTTGCATCTGTAGTTGTTGAGCACTCTCTGCGTTGTATGTTTTTCCCAAGAGCCTGGATCCAATCTCAGTTTAACCAGTGACTCTGCCGTCTGCTTAGCTATGTACAACTGGTGGTGAGCACTCGGGTCAACTAGCGTCTCCGCCAGCTGGCCAACTTCCAATAATGACGCTGCGTAACATATGGGGGCCAATTCTGTTGCTGATCGAATACCCAGTCCACCTTCTCTTATGAAGAGACTTGCTCTTTGCCACGTACTGTCCGTGAAGTCATTTTTGAGAACTTCGCTCAATATGTCCCTCGTAGAGTCGTCGTACGATTGTAGGGCGTCGGGACATTGGCCTGTCGGTGAAGTGCGTCGTGTGTAGTTGAATTTAGGGGAACCTAGACTATATCTCCAAAGGCATAAGAGAAACCTAGACTATATCTCCAAAGGCCGCTTGTGAGTGCATAGCGGCGTTTATCTCTTAATGTCTTGAAAATACTTTGTGGACTAAGTGAAGCCCCAAGAACCTCTAATTCGACCGGGTTAACTCGCCTGCAGCCTGGTGAAACGGCAGCAATTGTTTTGTATGCCTCGTCTCGTTCTTTAGTGTCTGCCCCAACCGTTATTACTTCGCATTTGGAAAGATTGAGAACTGTCCCCCCTTCATTCGCAAACTGCAACCTTGAGTATGTCAGCGGCCACCACTTCTGCCGGTCCTCCTAATGTACCATCATCCAGGTACCAGATGTTTAGCGGGCTTCTCATTTGTGACACTAAACTGGAGATTCCTAGGCTAAACAGGGCGGGGCCCAGTGGATCTCCTTGTTGCACTCCATTTGTTGATTTAAGTGGTTCTTTGTCACACCAGGACAGAAGTGTTAGATCCCTGTAGCTTTGCCATACTAGCGGCAGGAGTTCTGGTACGTGAAGTCTTACCTCTTCCAATATTACGTCACGTCGCATTGTATTAAAAGCGTTGCTAAAGTCTAGCTTAACTAGAACCCGCACAGGACCGTCTGTTTCGATATATGCTCGTACAGCGTGAACCGCTGCCTCCGCGCCTCCTTTTATAGAGACCTCTACTTGCTTCGGTCCTAAAGCTTTCATTATAGAAGTTTTAGTGATGGCAATAGCCACCTTTGCCACAAGCCTTCGGATCGTAAGGCCACATGCTATGGGTCTGATTGAGCCGTCTTTCTTTTTTAGGGCCGTAAGGTTTGCCCCGTAAAAGATTGTCAGGCATAGAGAAGGCAGGCTGCCGTTTAGTGCCGAGGCTACCAGGGAGCAGACTTCTTCTAGAAGTCTCCCGGATGAGGGTACTGAGTTGTCTAGCATGTCCCGGAGATGTCGGGGGCGCAGCCCATCTAATCCAGATCCAGATGCTACGGCGAAAGATCGGACGGCATTTATGATGTATAGTGTGTCTTCCTGTTGTTAATGGTGCCTGGAGGGATCCTAGGTGTTCGCTTGCATCTGATAATGGAAGGGGGTGCTTTCTTCTTAATTCCTGCTCCGGGTGATTGTTGAATGGTGCAAAAGAGTCAGTCGAATGCAGGGTCCGTGCGGCGGGACGCACATCGCCTTTAGCCAATTTGCGCTTTGCCATCTTTCCCCTGTCGTGATCTGTATCAAGTGGTGTATCGTTCTGTATAATATTACGATTACACTCGTCTAAGAGACTAGCGAGTGTTTTCCATCGCGATTCAGTAACGTTATTTCTGACTATTTGGCATAATGTTCGGTCATTGTGCCTCTGTGCTGGGATGCGTAGCATAAGTATTGGCAGTATTAGAAGCTTCTCCCAAGACGCATTGTCTTTTCTGACTCCTCTGGGTATCACTTTGACTAGTTTAATGTTTCGATGCACCCGGGCCAGGGAACGGATTAGCGTAATTGAATCGAGGTTCGCATCCAGTGGCCTGTTCGGGTCGTCTTGAGCCGAAAGCGACGCAGGCGACGGCGAATCTCTTATAAGTTGACTAGATGAATACCAGGTATATGTAGGGTGAAGGCGCGTCATATGCATACGCAAGCCCCGGAGTGATCTCAGGGACTTCCTGCACATTTCGCAGGTATATGACTGTTGTGATTGTAGTTGGGGTTGATCGGGATTTATATGGGCTGAAGGTTGGGAGCTCATGGTAAATTCGTAGTGTTTTGATGCTCTTCTTCGCTCAGGTTTTCTATTAAAATGGTGGGCGTTGGTGTCTCTTTACCTTCCATGGCTGATATCAAAAGTGCCTTTCCAGGCTCGGATTCTAAAAAGTCGAGCACTTTCGCGATCACAGGATTTTCTTCTAGCCAGGCACTTAGTAGACCTTTTACGATTTTCCATATCTTTAAGATATTGTCAACCATGATTGAAATCTGAGAAGGCAACGGCTGTTGTTGATTTTGCCGAGTGACATTTCTATGTCCACTTGAGGGCTTGGCCGCTGTTTTCTTCTGTGCAATAGGCGGCGGAAGGTGGCACAAGGTTTTACCACTCTTGTCAAGTACCGGTTGTGGGCCGGCGGGCCTCGCTGCGTCGGCGTATGATTTCTGCCCATCCCTGCTCGTGGTGGTTGAGCTCGTGCTCGACGTTTGCTCGAAGCTGGGAAAATCGACTGTTAGATTCGAAAAATGGTTAGAAACCTTTGTGTAAAGTTTCTGTCTCTCCGCCTCCATATACACTCTTTTTACTTCGCATCGGCCATCGGTAGCCGAGTGAGCGCCACCACAGTTGGCACACCGAGCTTTTTCTCGACATTCCCACATTTGGTGGCCGGGACGTGCGCATCTCCTGCACGTAGGATCCTCTTTATTTATGCTAGCGGATGCCTTATGTCCGAACTTCTGGCACGAGAGGCATTGTAGTGGTGAACCGGGACATAATGTAACTTTAAAAACCTCGCCTACTATGTCTACTTCAGCCCTCAGGGTATTGCTGAACCTCAGTCGCACCCTGCTTGAACATTTCATTACTTTCACTACGGTATTGTCCGTCCCTACGCCAGCCGCGGAAAATTTCTCTCTGCGGACTTCTTCAACGCCTTGTTCTTTAAGACATTCCAGAAGATCTTCTTCAGAAAACTGAGGATTTACTCCAGAAATTCTTCCCCAGAGGGCTGATGTATCAGAGAGCTCTTGAATGTCTACTCCGCAAATATTCTTTAGTGCCCTGACACCTGCTATTTGGTCTTGACTGGCTGCACGGATAGCTAATCTGCCCTGCGACGTAATTCGTGCGTGTGCGCCAGGGATAGATTGCCTTATTTCTGTGTATATCTTTAGGACGCTCAGCCCCTTCAAAGCATCAGGATCATTCCGGCACTCAAAAATTATATCTAGGCTGCTTTGGCGTGGAATATAGGCTGCACATTGATGTTCTTGGTCTACCTGTCTGCCCATCATTATCGCTACTTTCTTACGAGCATCTCTGACGGCGCGATATGCTCTGGTAGGTTTGTACTGCCAGTCAGCGTTGTTGTCATCTGGGATCTCGTCATTGTCCATAATTTGTTCTCCAAAACTTTCCCCATCATTACTCTCTGCGCGTTTCTGATTTGATTCCATTAAGCTATCCAATGTTTTCTCTCTTCTCAGCGCCAGTTTGGCAGCCACAGCTGTTGTTGCGGATACTTTGTTTGACGGACGACACTTTGCTGAGCAGTGATGTTCACTGTCACATTCGGCTCGTTTGCACGTTGCTGCTGGAGATGGTGAACGTGCGCTTCTTTTAGATTGCACGTTCTCAACGTGCAGTGCACCGGAATCCATAGAGCTGTTTGGCGGCTGCGAGCCGCCGGTGGTGAAATAGAACACTTTGCCTTCTTGAATTTTATCGGCCACGGCTAATTTGGAAGTGCTAGTCGCGTCGCTCACAGAAAAACTGCAGGTAATGTGAATCAGAAATCCCAAGCTTTGGGTGATCACTCAGTCACTTTGCACTTATCACTGAATACGCTTGCACTTTGTTAGATAACAATTTTGCGGAGCTCAAACTCAATGCGATTACCTTCGTCCGAACGTAGCGGACGAAAAAAATTATTATTATTATTATTATTATTATTATTATTATTATTATTATTATTATTATTATTATTATTATTATTATTATTATTATTATTATTATTATTATTATCATTATTATTATTATTATTATTATTATTATTATTATTATTATTAATATTATTATTATTATTATAATCATTGTTATTATTATTACTTAACCGTAACCGGAGTCGCGCAGGGCGATAATCTGAGTTCTCTGCATTTCTCCCTGCTGCTGAATGACTTGCCATCCCGAGTCCAAGGATCTACTTCTCACGTCAAAGCGTTGCTGTATGCAGATGACCTTGTCATTTTCGGAAGAAGTCGTTTTCACGTCCAACAGGCATTGGCAAGACTCTCTGCGTACGTACAAAATACCGACCTGACAATCAACCTTGATAAAACTGAAGCTATGAAATTCTGCCGGGGAAGGTGACTAGCCGAATCCGACCCACTTCGTATAGGGCCAACAACCCTTAAGTATGTGAATAGCTTCAAGTACTTGGGGGTGGTACTACTTACCAACGGCCGATGCTTCAGAGAGCACCTTAAGGATAGGATCAGGCGAGCCTTGGTTGCGAGTGTTGGGGTGCAGACGCCATCGAAGCTATCGCTACAGTCAGAGTCAGTCTTTGTTTGAGATCAAAGTTGCACCTGTTGCTGCATACGGAATTCAAGTGATCTGGGAGTACCTTTCGGCGTCGCAGCTTGAAGTGCTCAATCGCATAAAGCCAGCATTTCTCAAACGTGTCATAGGGCTGCACCGCTCAACACAGAACAGATTAGTTTACCTCTTGGGTGGCACGCCGCTTTTTATAGAAGCGATTTAAACGATGTTTCGACCTTCCGACTACTTCAGCTTACTTAGAGTTAATTAGCTTATGGGAGCGAAAGATGGCAGAAATCGACCTTGAATTCTATGGTACGGGTGCAATGACCAAGCACGCATGGATGGAACTTAACAGGACCAATAGGCATATAGTAACACGTTTTGCGGTTCATGGGTATCACCACATTCTCTGCGGAACATTAGGTTTTCATGTCTTGTGTGATACCTGTATTTGCAGTAGGTGCGGGAACTTTTGGGCCAGGTACCACGCAGCGTCATGCCCAGAAGTGCCTTCGCTAGGGAGTCTCGCTCTAATGGAGGGGTCCGAATAGCGTATTATTTTATCACGTGTACATCGGAAAGGAGATTGTCCTCGATGTATATTTGAATACGGAACAGTCATGTGTATACTAACACAAGTTTTACAATGTACCTAACAAAGGTGATAATAAACGTCATAATAATATATTTAACCGTAACCACTGTGAGGTGTGAATGTGTACTCTTTGTCTTCTCCTACCTCCTAATTACTATTCCATGGAACCGACAATACAACAGACGTTTCCTCGGCACACTGCAAGTGACAGAAGTTGCCGTAAAAACTCGCCTTTGCGCAGATTGCCTGTGAGATCAGTAATTCGTCTGCCCAGCTCACTAATGAATCTCTTGGTTGCCTTGCTTACCGGGTCCATCGTTTCCATAGCTACTGGGACTACGATGTAATCCTTCTCCAGTTCTTGGTACTTGCGTTTTTCCCATTTTCTGCGCGCTCGGCAACCCATCCCGCCTCTAGTGAACTGTAGCGTATATAGGAGGGAGTCAGTGTGCAGGACACTGTAGCATCCCATACTAAGCACTTGCCGTTAGCCCATAGCGGGATTGTTACTTATTATTATTATTATTATTATTACATGTTAAACAGTGTTACAGTTGTGATGTCTGAACGTATTATTGCAATGTTTTGTTAAATGATTAGTTCACTCCATGGCGCCTAAAATAGATGCCGCGTTCCTTCTGCAAACGGCCAAGGACAACGCTTGCCTCAAGAATTGACTCTCTCTTCGGTCGTTCGTGACCTCCTGAATTCGCTTATTATTATTATTATTATTATTATTATTATTATTATTATTATTATTATTATTATTATTATTATTATTATTATTATTATTATTATTTATTCAATTTTTCGGTGTTTCCCTACAATTGTGGGATCTAAACGTGTTATTATTACGCTAGAATTTCATCGTGTGTTAGCACAGCCTCGTATCAATCACACACTGTGATTTTTCTCTTAAGGAACCAAGGTTTATTCTGCTGATTGGATCCAACGTCTCCAGAACAACAGATACAAAGCAGTAACTGCTGACAGCCTGTGATATTATAATATGATGATGGCGGCGGCTCGTTCAGCTCATGGCGGCCATTATGAAGGCCGCTTCCTCCTACTGAGAGGCAAAGACAACACCAATATCAAAAGTTGTGCCTAATATATATGTATATATATATGCGGGGGCGGGTCAGCAGCTTTAGTACTACTAATTCAACCGAAACCACCAAGGTCTTCCGGTTTGTTTTGCTTAGAAGCGCAACTCGTCAGCTATACACAGCCCAATTGCAAGCCAGCGACTCTTTGGCGGCGTTTATGGTTCGACTTTGGTTAAAAAAATGAAGAAAATGAAGTTGGACTATTTTTTAGAAGCCGCGCTGCACCAAGTTCCGTGTTAAAAACTAAATCATATCTTATATGTAATATGATATTTCGTTGTTTTATTATCAAATGTCCAATGTTCTATATCCGCCTTTATAATAGCCTTGTAGTTCCCAAATTCATCTACAGCTGTGAAGTCTGGCGGCCATATTTGGAGAAACATATTGATGCAATTGAAAAAGTTTAGTCTAAATTCCTTCGTCGTATTGCATTGAGATGTAAGGTACAGCGTAGCAGTCTCGACTTTTTTAAATAAGGGGTTCTGGATTTAGTCGAATTGAGAACAAACCCAAAGTTAACATTTTCTTAGATTACGCGCAAATAAACCTTCCATCTTGCACTGATGGCATGCTGTTTAAATATTTGTGGCAAATACTGTCGATGACTTTTTTTCACTATAAAGGAAACTGCCGCACTATAGCAACTTGTACTGTTAAAACTGCCGGCCCAGAAACCGTTGGGTTCTATATTGGTTTAGATCCTGTTGCTTCTCTCTGAACCTATGCAAAAATATTGTGCACTCATTACGAGCGATACTCGAATATTTTAATATTAGAATAATCGACCTTATTAACATCGGTATTGGATAAGTTTCATTTTCGTAAATCGTCTTACTTTGATGCCGTAATACTCCATCCGGTTAGCTTGGTTATGGATTGAACCGCCAGGCATGCTGCGGCATGGTATCCGCCACATGCACTCAGGCATCTTCATGTTATGTATTATGTTACCCCTGCTGCTACTGTAATGGCGGGGCTTTATAGGGTCTGACATCTATTTCGACTAACTTCTCGGTCCACACAGGCATATAGCTCTCAAAAGCGCTTCTAAGGCCCTACTGTGCCTGTATATAAACTGTTAGTAGAGTTCTACCCGTCTATCCCTAAATAAGAATGGAACAGAAACTCCTTTATTTACGCAATAAAGAGTGAATAAACTCTAATCCAATAAAGCAAATTATTTTATTTTCGCAGTGATGCAACAGCTCCAGAACCGTTTAAGAAATAAAGAATTTACGACAAACAAAAGGCATTCATTGGCTGTACCTGGAGGTTGAAAAGGGCCACGGCCGATTACGTTGATAGGATCTAGGGGCTTTTTATTGTCGCTGCAAAATAGAACGACAGCCTTGCTCGATACTTGGTGTGGCTTCTAAAGCTATTACCATACTGATATTACGGTCCCTAACGAAGTAAACCTATTCCTGAAATAATTTTTATTCGTTATTTTTCTTTTTTTTTTAATTTTCTTTCAACTTTTTATTGCCCCTTAACAATCCTCGTTTTCCCTCCAAATTTGACCACTACTTTTTTTTTCAGTAGCCCCCTTTGTTTCATGTATATACTATCGGGCTGACCCCCAGCTAAGATTTAACGTCCACGAGACTGCTTTTCGCGTTGCTTCATAGATGGACTCCCATAAATACAAATGTGCAACGGTGGGGTCCTTGCTGAGAACTACAAAAACATCTACGCACATCGTGAAGCTACCAACTGCCAGACAAAACAACTAACTACTGAAAATATTGGTTTTGAATAGAAGTCTTATAGTTGGCGCTAGTAACCGAAATCGTACAGCTAAACGTGCTTTGTGTCTGCGCTGCGGAACTGCACACACTAAGAGAACGAGTGAACAGGGGGTCTAACAGCAATGCAGGGGAAACCACCACTACGCCCATCTCGCCCAAACGTGCCACCCCACAACGTTTGAGGTTCACAAACGACACTGACACGGCGAACAGGTCTGCGCACGCACCAACGAGATCTCGAAAACGAAGCGCGACATCTCTATATACAAACGAATGAAGAAGATTTACCGCTCTTTGAGACTCCACGGTGTGACCTGGGGGGGCTCGTTTTAGACTATACCGGGGACACCTGTGATCATGCCACATATGTTTTTTGTTGCATCGTGTCTTGTTTCAGAATGCTCACGAGTAGCTTTAGCAGTTCCTTAGAAACTCCTTCTGCCACGCTAATCGAAGATCTTGCTGCAAAGACTTGAGTTATACACAGTTTTTAGAATCCAGGCGGTTACAGTCGGTTCAGTAAGTTCCGGGTCTGATTTTTGTTGGGGAAACAAGTGACACTACCGTTTGGACAATTTCGGAACTATGTAGACCGAATTCTCGTAAAACAACACCTGAAACGAACGAAATTATGTAAATGATGTATGAACGTGGGTGTTTTAGTGCTCGAAGTTAAAGTGCTCGAATGGTTTCCGCCGTTCAAAGATGGAGAGCTCGATGGTCGTGACTAATTAGAGGACGATCTTTGTGTTGGTAGGCCAGTGCGAGCGTGAGCTCGTTCTTGCCAACCGGCATGCGAGCATTAAAAACATCGCAGGTAAACTCGGTATTGCCGTAGGTAGACTATACAACATCCTGCATGGCGCTTTACACCTGAGGACGAGACATGCAGGGTTTGTTCCGCACGATTTGACACCCGAGCAAAATAAGAAGCGTTGAGCCGGCCGATAATATTTTTGTTAAATATATAATATGTGTTGAAACATGGTGTTTCCAGATAGGATCTGTCAATGATGAACCAAGTGGCGAACGTCTGAAGATGGTCGTCCCCGGAAAGTGCAGGCTTCAAAATCAAAGCTAAAGACCATAATTCTTTTTTTTTTGGGATTCTCTGGGAATTGTTCACGGGGAATTCGTTTCCTCCTTTTCAGACTGTACCGGGGATATTTTTTGCAGACGCTCTAAAACGGTCGGACTTGGTCTGAACTTTACAAGCCACACAAGCGTTCTTGTTCATCAATTTCTGGCGAAAGGAGGAATCACAGTCGTTGAATGTATTTTTTAGTCGCCAGATTATTCCCTACTCGCTGATTGGTCCGCAAGCCAGGTCTAAACACCTTCGATTTTAGCACTGGGGCTTCAGTAATCGACCTATTTGCCACCGACGGAAACGTAGCGGATATAACATTTTTGAAAAAAAAACATCATTTCGGGAAGGAGTGGGGCTTAGAAAGCACATACATATGTCGATGGCATTCAAGGTTCATTCCACCAGGGGAGATTAAAATATTCCTAAGAGCGTAAATGGGCAAATCTGATAGAAAATGCAACGAAAGGAACAGACTAGGATATACGCGAAGATTTTTTCGGTATTAAGGCTATTTGCGATAAGGGAGATGAAAATGACACAAAGGGCATACAAATAAGCGATACAATTGGCTAAAACCGAGAAGAAAACGGCAGTGCCCAGTGGAGACCGGGCGACTGATTAAACACCTTGCTAGTGTGCTGCAGGAAACGAACACCACCCAGAAAGAAATAATAGTATACAATGAGCCTTAGGATAACGAAACAGAATTCTCACGGGAATGGGTAGTTCGATCAATTACAATCGAAGACGTTGTAAGCGCAATTGAAAGGGCGTCTATAGGCAAAGAGGCTGGAAACTATACGATAAGAAACGAAAATGTAGAGCAAACGTTTGCACTGGCACCATGCTAGAAAGGTTTATTTGACGAATGCCTGAAATCCGGGGACTTGCTGTAAACATGGAAAAAATAACCAGATTTTTATATCTAAAGGGAAAAGCGTAGTTACAGAGCCGGAATCTTAAAGGGGAATATCTAGAAGAACAACATGAGTTCAGAAGATCGAAGTCGACCCAAACGGCCCTGCGCCAGAATTGCTGGCAGAAACTTGGGAACCCTATCCGAGCCGAGAAGACCGTTATGCGCAATATTTATAGGTCATAAAGCCGCCATAGACCTAGCGCTAAGCAGTAGAATAGAGAAATTAGCATTGCAAGATGTTTCGTATCGGTTATTAAAACTTTTGGGGAGCATTCTTGTGGAGCAAACAGTATGCATCGGCAACGGTATTGAGAGTGTAGGAAAGGTAACGCTGACGACAGGAGCCTAAGGCAACGGACTCAGCCTATTGCATTGTTATATGCGAATATATACGGCGGTAACAATGAGTACAACCTGGCGAGCAGCTGGATATAGAAGTAGACATCTAACTACGGCGTTTGCAGCCCACGGGTTTCATCATGTATTATGCAGCACGTACGGATTCCACGATCGTTAGGAGTGTTGTAGGTACGCAAGATGCTTGGGCCATTGCGATAGATGCCATCCACTGATGATTGAAGATCCATTGATGTGAAAGAACCACTAGTTGTTACTGATGTACATGTGTCAGAAAACCTACATTTTAAATGTGCGAAACCTAGGTGTCAAAAAAATCATAATAATAATTTTCTGCGCTTCGTTTTAATTTTTTTTAAATTTGTGGTGCCGTTTTGACAACGTGGCATCGATTCAGGCAGTGGCAAAGTGACATTGGTTCTCAACGGCATCCCAGCACTCGATTAGCCCGACCTTAATACACTTTGTTATGACATAAATGAGTATTTTATTTCAAGGTAGACCCGAAACCGACTGTGTACATGTACACTGGAGAACCGCCATGCACAATACTTTATTTAGGACATTTTTATACCCTGCTTTTCGTTTTTGCCTAGTGCACTCTGGCCTTTAAAGTATACAAAGTGCAGACCATGAAAGCGTTCATAGGCAGAATAATAGCTTTGCAGAGTCTAACTTTGCATTTTCGGTTTTTGAGCGATGTCCCGATCGCATGGCTCAACGCAGCATATGCTTTTCCACAAAAATGACACCAAAATAAGTATGAAAATATTAGCTCCAAATTCAATCATAAATAAAGGCACATGTAGGCGGCGGGGTACCTGTGGTAAATAGACAATCAGCAGGTGGCAAAGGTCACGCACATGGTTCGATTTTCTGAGTGTAACACATATTGCATACAAAGGGGATTTGCCCAGAGAAGTAGGATAATTATTGCTACTCCGCGAATATTAGCCCACAGTACTGCAAATTTGAATCGTCTCCGAAACAAATTAAACTTGCGAAAACTTGCGTGAAAATCTTTTGTTCAATGTATTCTGTTGACCTCCGCAAGGCACACAGCATAAAAATGACTGATTGTCGGTAGGTAATTTGCCTCGAGCAAGGCGGAGGCCTACTCGTGTACAAATTAACCCTGTGCAGCGTCTAAACCACGACTGCCGGAAATGAATGACACACTGTTACGGAGGTGGAGGTTGGTTAACACATGCTAAGAAACATTTCGTGTTCTCCCTCATCTAATCAAGCATATATATGAAAGCAGATCATAGCTTCGTGCGTTAGGTTAGGCTAATTTTGATTTTGTCCTGCCTACCAGATCGAGAAACATCTCTATTATGAACCTGGTTTGTCATGAGTTTTTTATGCCGCTCTTGCACACCAGAACTGCTGCAGCGGCTACGCTAAGTTGTGCCGTGATGATACACCTAATCAATATTAAGCGTGCCCATTAGTCAAACCCGGTGGCGTGGTGGCATGCGTCTGCGCCTCGCGACCGGAGGAGACACATAGGTGCGCGGGTTCGAGCCCCACCGTTGCACATTTGTATTTATGGGGGTCGAAATGCGAAAAGCAGTCCCGCTAGGTGGAGGGGGCCAAGATGTAACTTAGCTTAGCCAAGATGTAACGTCCCGTGGACGTTAAATCTTGGCTGTGAGTCAGTCCCGAAAGGATTTTTTTAAGCGTGCCCATTAAGCATGCTTTATATAGTTTAGAATTTAGAATGCTTAAAATAAAGTGGCGATCGCATTCTTCGAGAAAATGTGCATTGACCTTTCATATAATATATATGAGAGCGGATCGGCAAGTTTTAGTACATTGAATTTAAAAAAGCTGAACCGAAAACACCAAGGTCTTTGGATTTGTTTTTCTTAGAAGCGCTGATTCATCAACTACACATGGGTCACATTTCGGCGTTTATTGTTGGAGTTTGGCTCAAAGAAGTGAAGAAAACGAGATTCGGCAAATTTTAAAGAACCGAAAATGAAAGGCCAACAAAAATGAAGTTCTGTGTTAAAAACGAAGACATATAACCCAGTGTGGTGAAAATGATGCAAACTGCTTAAAGTGATCAAGTTGTTCAGTCAAAAATGTTGAATTTCTAGTTAGTGAACGTCTGTCGAGAATCATCTGTGCTGAGCCCTCAGGCAGTAGCAGAAGTCCTTGGATTGCTTAGGAAGTGATTAGGGGAGACGAGTCATGGATGTATGATTACGGCAACGAGACCAAAACCCAATTTTCCCACTGGTGTTTCCATGGAGATTGCCAATCGAATACATTCGGACAAAGCAAATTCAGCACTAAGGTTATTTTGACACGAAAATTACCTTTCACGATTTTTTGTCACCTGGTTCTACGGAAAATAAAGCCGATAATAGAATAAAATATTATAGCGAAATTTCGAGCAGATTGCTCGAAAACGTTCGACGGAAAGGACTATAGAAGATGTAAAGAAAAATCTACAGGAGTAACTCAACTCGATGTCAAAAGCCGCAATCAATTTTTTTTCTGAAGAGTGAAACAGCACAAGTACATTGCAGGGGCAGAAAGTTATCTTAAAGGGAACAAAAACCATTGAATTTTTTAATGAACATGTATTAAAACCTTTCCATCCCTATATATATATTTAAAAACAAAACAAAAAATATATATATATACATTTAAAAACAAAACAAAAAATATATATATATACATTTATATATATTTTTTTTGTTTTTTATAAACATCAGAGCAGGTAGCCACCAAGGTAAACCTCCATGAAAGAGCATCATCACAACTATTTCATTCATATCAAGTATGCATATAACATTTGCACTTATACAGTTGTCAGCTGCCTTTGGCATGTTACAGTCAATGCAGTGATCTTATGGTTTGTACACGCCTGAGAGCACAGTCGACGGACACACTCCCTGTAGTTGAAGTTCGTATTCGAACAGACCAGGAGATAATAGTGATGAACTATGTATTTATATATAGGCGTGGCGATTGTCACTTGCCCGAACAGACCAGAGATGAGAGGCACTGAAAATATCCAGGTCTTCACACTCTTGTCGGACTTGTTCAATTTTATTTTCTCATTCTACTCATTCAGACCATCTGGCTGTATCTTTCTCAATATCCGCAAAAAGAAAAGAACCTAACGAAGATCCATCTTTAAACTTCTACAAAGCTGATTATAATGCAATGGCTGCCACCCTTGCAACCACCAATTGGCGTCTCTTTTTTGCACAATGTCAATCAGTGGAGGCCCAGTACTGTTCTTTCCTAAATATCATGTCCGTCCTTGTAGAAGGTTATACTCCGAAGATGATGCAACGATCATCCCCACTACAATATTTTATGGACAGAGCTAAAACTGAATAGTAGTTCACTCTCCTCTCAAAGCCACAAACGCCTCTCGCGTAATTTGGCACGTACAGCATTGCGTTGTCGGCGCTTGGAGGAAAGTAATCTGAATATCCGCGATGCAAGGGACTTCTTTCGATATGCAGGCCGGCGTCTTAAACTACAGTCCGGTGTAGCGCCGCTTATACATGAAAAAGGCACCGCAGTCGAAGATGGACACAAGGCCGAGGTTCTGCTGAGCTACTTCAAAAGTGTCTACATACAGCCTCAGAACGTCTCCATCACGAGAACCAAGCAAACGGCACACACACTCAATGACAATGAATTTCATCCTTTCATTGTGCTCGAAAAACTTCGAAATCTGCAACGCAAAAGCACATCTACGCCTGATAGGCTACCACCTATTATATTCAAAGAACTGGCCGAGTTTCTAGCCGAGCCGCTGGCAATAATTTTTACCCGGTCCTTCGAAGATGGCGAAGTTCCCACCGTCTTCCGTGAATCCATTGTCATACCTGTGCACAAGAAGGGCTCTAGAGCAACTGCTGAGAACTACCGACCCATTGTCCAGTGTGTCATACCCTGTTTAATCATGGAAAAAATAGTTGTTGATTGCATCTATAATTTCTTATCGTCTAACCAACTTTTAGACAACCAGCAACACGGATTCACTAAGGGGCGATCGACAGCAACCCAATTATTGGAGGTCTCTCATGACTGGGCCCTGGCGCGAACTCACGGATCTCTGCTCCACATCGTTTACTTTGACTTTTCGCGTGCTTTTGATCGGGTTGACCACCAAATTTTACTAAGCAAGATGGAATCGCTAGGCATCGGACGTAGGGTTCGAAATTGGTGCCAAGCCTATCTCACTGGCAGGAGCTTTAGGGTTAAGATAAAAAGTGTCTGGTACTATGTCTGGTACTGCTCCATGTCCGTCTGGAAACTCACAGGGTTCCTGCCTAGGGCCGCTTTTGTATGCAATTTTTGCTCAAGACCTTAAACTCGTCCTTGGAAGGCTCGACGTGATCTACAAGCTTTATGCCGACGATCTAAAGATATACATTGAAGTTAAAGACGACAAAGACAAGGCCGAATTACAGAAGGCAATTGATGCCGTGCTACTATGGGCCCATTTGAATAGAATGGAAATATCCACTTCTAAATGCGCCGTGCTGAAAACAGTCAAGGACGACACTTCATATTTTATGAACGGCCATAGTATGCCTGAAGTGTCAATATACAAAGACCTAGGTGTAACATTTGATTGCCAAATGAAGTATACTTCTCATATCGCCGAAGTTGTAAAATCTGCGTCTCGGTTGTGCACTCTCATTCTTAGAGCGTTTATCGGGCATGACCCAGCAATGTACCTAAAACTGTATAATACGCTTGTTGTACCAAAGTGGACATATTGTTCACACGTGTGGACGCCTTTTTATAGAAAAGATGTAGAACTGCTTCAGCGAGTGCAGGATAAGTTTGTCAAACGAGTCGCATGGCGCTGCAATGCTAGACGTGAGAGTCTCGTACTCCCAACCGTGAGCGAGTACCAAATGCAAGTTGACGTGAGATTTTTGAAACAACTAATCCGAAGTAATACATTTAGTACCTTTTTCACATTACGTCCAAATAATCTACGTAGTGCTGTCTCAATTACTCCACCGGAAGTTGCTAATGTCGAAGTTGTGAATAATGCGTTTGCATGGAGAGTTTCGCGACGTGCCCATAAGTGTAAAGACTACCATGTGATTTTAACACCCCTTTTTCAATAAAGGAGACTTTGTATTGTATTGTATTCCGAGATAAAGCTTTCAAATGGCACTGGACGCGCAGCGTCTTCAACCTCAATCGAATTATCTCAACAACCAGTTTACGCCTTCTTTGCATTTACCAAGGTTTCACGTTTTCGTATTTATTGGTTTTTCTAAAATGCCTCTTATACGTAATAAAATCCGTTTAACAACAGATAGCGTAATGCAATAATAGCACGGCGATGCATCCAATGATTTACAGCGGGATGCACAGCCCGTATGCGTGACATTACTCCGGCGTGAATGTTATCTGTATTATTGATTCTCGTAGGCTATTATTGTTATAAAGTCAAAAGGCTATAGTGATTCGGTCAACAGTAGTTAGCCGACACGTCTTCACCCAAGTACTTAGTGGCGCAGGCATTTCGTGTTTCTGTAGCAGTTGTTCTTTACGCAGGCTCGGTCGTAGAGTTTGCGCCTTGCTGCTAATGCTGCTGCTGCCGCCGATTACGCAGCGGCCGCGGGTGTACACCTGTGGCCGTTCTGGACGTGGCCAGCCAGAAGTGTTGGGAAAGCTGTTTTGCCACCAAATATCTTGTCGAAAGTGGCTCTGGCCTGTTTCTCGATCGATTGTGCAATGGTCGCCTTTACGTCGTCTGAATTGATAAGTTCTTCAGCTTGCTCTTCCACCATGCCGTCGAATATAAACGCACCTGACACGTCCGTACACTCGATAAAGCCAATGTCGAGCACCTTAAACGACGTAAGGCTGACGTTCGACTGATCTAGCGTCACCACTGCGCTAACAGCGATCGAATCGAACCTGAAGCTGATTGTGCCGTCGAGGTCGATTATCGTTCCTTCGTCGAACCAGTTGCCGTCCAAGTAAAGGTCCAGCAGTTGCACGGATAGGCTCACCGTAAGCGAATCGTCGTCCGCCTTCAATGTTGCGGGTCCGTCCCGGTAAACGTTCAGCACATTCGACACCTCCAACTGTTGGCAAATCGTTAGGATATGCAAGATCAACGACGCATGTGAGTTATTGGCCACTGTCGCTATTCAAAAACAAAGGTTAGAACAGTTTCTAGTTGTAGACGTAAGGGGTTTTCCAAGACGAAGTTGTGCCTGCCAGTGCGTATCTATAAAGAGCGGCTTTAGATTAAGTTAAAAAGTGCAATATATATATATATATATATATATATATATATATATATATATATATATATATATATATAATTGGAATACCTGTGTAAAAATCTAAATTCAAAGGCAATCTGCTAAATAACAAACATTTATCCGGTTTGTACTACAGATTAACAATTGTATATACATATATTTTTTGTAGTTGTTTTGTAAGGCTAATTAATGCCCGTGTACGGTTTTTCGTGTTTTGGCCGATTTTTTGTTCACTATGGCATTCATTTCGTTTAAATTGGTAACCAAGAAAACCAATTCAAGGGTGGTGGGTCTGAGTTTCGAACCCAGGCCTTGCGAATGCAATTCGAAAGCTTTGTCACTAAGCTATTTTGCTCGGTATACATATGTATATATAAGGAAACCCACTGAAAAACATTAGTTGATACAACACAACCTCCTGCTAATATAAAACGCACGTAGCACGGCTACTTTAAATTATATTAATATCTAATTGAAGGCACGAGCGTATATATATATATATATATATATATATATATATATATATAGTTAATAACATGATTGCGTGTAACTCACATCCGAAAGGGTGACGTCATCCTGTCCGAACTCTCCAGGAATGGTGATGGTACCATACAAGTCTTGCAAGGCATCATCCCTCCGGATGAAAGATAGCAAGAGATCGATCATCTTGTCGAGCGTCACTGATTGTACATCGCCGTACACCGCGTCATTGCTAACGGCTATCGGAGATTCCACATCAACGCGAACATAAATTGTAGTTGTGGGGCTGAGTGTGTATGTGTACATGAACTTTGACTGTGAATACTGACTCCGTTGGGTCAAACCTGAACTACTGCGAACTATGCCCACTTTGCCTCACTTATGTGTTTCGGTGCTCTTTCAAGGCGCGTACAGCCTAGCCGCAGCTTTACGATCTTGAACGCTAAGGCAGATAGTAAGGCTTTACAAACCAATTAAAGTATTATTGTTATTATTGTTAGACCAGCTCGTATTTTAAGTGAAAGCGTGATTGTAATATCAGGATTGAGAAACTCATAAACAAATATTCTCTAACTCTGTATAAAACGCGTTTGTGGTGTTACTCTGCCAGCGAATATTCAAGTAAATGGTATCTAGAACAAAAAACGCTTCTTGAGAACTGTATGTATTTATATACACATATGTATGTGTACGACGTTGCTTGATCCGAAATGTAGATAGATGTTCGACTAAAGCATGTTTCGTAATGTTACGTAAGTGTACAAACGATTTAATAACGGTCGTATAAAGACGACTATTCAAAATTGTGGTACAAAGCTTGTTTCTGCCAATCTCTGGTCGCTGATCCTTTAAGAGGCTGATAATAAGCATTGGTCGTTTGGGCAGTTTAACACGCCGCGACATTTTTTTTAATTCTTGTGCAGATCTTTTTCCGCTTTTCTTCCGAAGCATTCATTGTTCCGCTCTTACAATGGAACGTGGCATGCACATCGCAGAAGGGCTTCAACAGTCCTGTAGAGGACTTGCCCTATTTGTCGGACGGAACGGCAGACCTGGAGCGGACCTGCGACGTACCTACCACTAGTGGTTCTCTAGTCGTAATTTGAATACGGTTTACGTAATATGGGCGTCGCGTACAACTAACAGTGGAACTTCAGCGCTGCTTGAATCGCTGGCGGCGGAGAACGTACCAGTTTCCAGCACGAAAAACGATCCGACAGGTGGACCCTCTTCATCGCAAAAACTGCAAGTTAGTGTTCCACGGGGGTCTCTTCTCCGTTGTAGAATGAAGCGTATATCCCACGACTGTATAACTGTTGGACATCCAAAAAATTAAAACTTTGCACCCGCGACGCATTAGCGGAAGTGGAGCACTTGATACGGGACGGCAGAGCCTCATTCTAGCCTAAATAACAAAAAAATAGTGAGGCAGAACAACAGACCTCAAATCAGGCCGGCCACATTCAAGTCCGCATATGAGATTTGTTATTTAAGGGTGAGGAATTTCCGCAGCTATTAATGACAACGTGCCAGACTACGGCCAAAAAGCGGCGTACTTCTATGGAAGGCTTAGCGCATTGTGACTTTACGCGTGTTGAAGCTCGGCTTATCAGTAACAGCAATCCTACTCTTGGCAAAGAATAAACGATACGACCGGGACCTGAAGGCGAACAAACGTCGTCGGCTATGGAAGGACCCGATAAAGACACGGTCGGAGAGAGATCAGAAACGCTCGATGAATGGCAGGCGGAGTAGGCCAAAACCCGGCAGGTTGTACCTGGAGCCCGGACGAGGAATCTGCTTTTTAGCGTCAACGATTGATTCAGCCGGCTAAACAGAACTATTATAAAATACAAGTGCCATTTGCAGACAGATCTCCAGTCATTCGTATACAGAACTAAGAAGCTCCTACGTCTATGTTGCGTAGGACCCCGCGCGAGGACCCCGCGAGGTCCCATAGCGAGGACCCCGCAGAACCACGACTGTAGAATAACTGTAATGAAAAACAAATAAGACTAACGAATACTAGAGATGTTCATAGCGTTCACTCGTTTAACTAACTGTGGAGTCGTAAACTCACAAAGAAAAAATTGCCGTTGACTCGTCCTCTAGAAGCGCACGCGGGCTGAACTTATATTATATTGTTTGCTTTCACTGGTTGGGAAGATCGTTGGGGACAGCTTTGTGAGCCGTCGCCACGTAATTATTTTTTTCACCCGCAGTACAACAAAAGCGGCATCAAGACGTTTTTTTTTATGAAAGACGCTAAAAATAATCTAGAGTGTAATCGATTTACTGACGCTTTAACTCAAAGAACATCAACAGGCCTTAATTAAACTAAAGTTAAGGTATATTGGTAACATTTGTCGTTAACTTTGTAATAATACCGAGACCGCGTGGACATAAAATAATTGCCATATATAGACTCGCACACTAACTCCACCTAGACTATAAATTATTGCATTCTATTACAATCGATTATCTCATAGCTAGCCGCAATAAGATAAAATGCCGTATATATTACGTTGATAGAAGAAATAATTTAGTATCATGTGCATGACGCGGATCATTTACCTAGAAAAATAAACGAGATTTTCAATTATTATCGATTACAACTTTAAGATTTAAGTACGATGCCGAAAACTTGTGTGCGTGCACTTTCTCAACGGAATGACATCACACATTTGCACGTCAAGGGATCTCACAAATAATCGAGTTACGAAAAAATCAAAGATTCTCAGAAACATTTCTTTTCTGTTTCATGTGTTTACAACCTTAGAAGCTTAACAATAGAATATTTATGTACCTGTCAGTGTTTTTCGGTTCAATGACCTGGAAATAGGCACGGCACCTGTAAAGCACATTAAGCCAGTTTAGTGTTACCACAGTACAACATACACACTACAGCAAAGTACTGTTGAAGCTATGTGCTCTAGAAAATACAGACTCTACTGTATATCACAATAGATCACACAACAACTTGCACCCCAAGACAACAAAAACATATCAACACCAAAGAAATTACGTAATTTATTTATATTATATGTGTGAATAATTTTTTTTTTCGTCTGTTACGGCGACAGACGGTTGTGTCGTGCGTGAGCTCTGTGAATATTCCTCTCGTTTTAGTGGTTTTGACGAGTTTTTCCGGACAAACTTTGTGCGAGCGCTTCTCTTCGTGTTCAAGTGCCCGGTGCGGTGTGCTCTGTGTATTTTTCCGGGTCCTTCCTGGTTTTTGAACGCTTCGGCTTTAACGACCGAACGTCCTGATGGACGGCGATGTGGATGCAGACGGTGGGAGCAGCGGTTCGAGCGGTCACCTCCGCGGGCCGGCGTCTGCTACGCCGTCCTCGTCTGCAGCGCTGGCGGCGCTGTCTGCCATGGCGGCGGAGGGTAGCCGCACGATGCGGTCACGTTTGTAGATGTTGTCTGCGGGTGCCGCTGCACCTGTGCTCAACGTGCCGCGCACGTCGCCTGTGAGACCGGCCTCTGTCCCCGGCGCATCTGATATGGTTGCCTGCCAACCTATGGAGGTGGTTAGCCCAGCTGGTGACTCTCGCAATAATGCTGTAGTGGCGGAGATGACAGCTGTTGAGACTACACCAGCTATTCCAGTCGCGCAAACTCTCAAACGGGCCCGTACTGCCTCAAATACGGAGGATTCTCATAACGGTGCTGGACACTCGGGGAGTCTGTGATACGATTGGTGACGACGGCTTCGTGACAGTCGTGAACAAGAAATCAGTTCGGCGAGTGATTAAAGCTGAAGCGGAACTTTCACGCTTCCGTGAATCGGTTGACAATGGCTCCGGTCCAGTCTACACAGTGCGGTTCACGTCACAGGATTCCACGCTTCCGGCACCTGAAGGTTCCAACAAACAGCAGCCGGTCCGGCGCCCGGACTTTTCGGGCGAACAACTGGTGAAAGCGTTCAAGGCCCTCTATGACCTGGTGCCGACGGCAACGTCAGGAGGCAGTCCCAAGGGGATAACGGCCACTGTGCCCACGATTTCGGCCGCAAGCGACTTGGTGTCCGTCCGGGCGTTGGGAGGCGTGCCGGTAGTAGGATTATGTTCCACAATAGATCAGTTTTGGGGCGTCATCAAAGACGTAAATCCGGCCTTTTCTGACGAGTGTCTGCTATCCGAGCTCGCCTCGTACGGTGCGATGAAGATAAGGAGAGACACGAGGCCCGGGCTCAAGAACGGAAAGAGCGTCCGAGTGCCGTCAACGAGGATACACGTTCTCTTCAAGAGGACGCCCCCTAATAAGGTCTTTATTGTGTGGAGGGACCATGATGTGTCGGTTGAAGCTTCGTCACCGATTGTCTGCTTTAATTGCCAACGCACTGGCCGCACGGCAACTCGCTGCACTCGCGCTCGTGCATGTAGATGGAGGTGGTGCGCACGCCCACCTAGCCGCGTCATGTCGAAACCGAGCTCGTTGCGTAGACTGTAGTGGCCCCCACCCTAGAGGAGACTCGGGCTGCCCCGTTTTTGCATTAGCCCGCAAAAAAACAAGGTTTTGCTCGGCTCACGCATGCTTCAACATGCGCAGTTGTCGACGCCGGCGGCCACCCTGGTCGTTGTCCCGGATCCTGCACCTACTCCACCAGGCACATCTGCACTAAGCACCTACGCGGCGGCCGTACGTCGTCTGGTGATACCAGCCTCCCCGGATGCGGCTCCGGAGCCTTCGGCAGCGCGTGCTGAGGTGTGCTTCCCCCTCTTCGGTCGATCTCCGCTCCGCGAAAATCTACACTTCGTGCGAAGACTCTGCCACCTTCTGAAACAGGACCTTCTAAACAAGTCAAGGCCGCTTTTCGCCGCCCTTCCAAGCGTCATCGCCGATTGGTTCCGAGTGAACCGGTTCCGCGCGGCCGCGCCGTCACCCGTGTTCGGGCGCGCCCACCTAAGTCGACCGACGACCTTGATTTCGGTTCTCTGTCCAAGGCCGTGTCCATGCTCGCTCGCATCAACCCGAAACTAGGCGACACTCTTCGAGGCATTGTGAAGGCACTGCGTCCGCTGCTCGCCCTAGCCCCGTTGCTGCAAGGCCTGGTGTCTCCCGCACCAGCTCCCAAATGATGAACCCTGAGCCTGCTCAGTCCCCCGGCGCAGCCCCCCATCCCCCTCGTCTGTCCGTTTCAGTAGCAAGCAACCCTCCCGTAAGGGTCACTTGCCCCAGATGCGGCCGGGACTTTACTCGCCGCGGTGTCCCTATTCACCAAGCTAGATGTCGTCCCACGTCTACAACTTTCGATTCGTCTTCGACAGCTTCATTCACGGCAGCACTCCCGTCACAACCTAGAGAGTCTCTGGTCGACAGGCTCATACTTGCGTCGCAACAATCTAGGGTAATGCGTGTTGTCCCCCGGGCTGTGAGGCCTTTGGTTGCCGAGTCCCTATGCGACGTCCTCGACCTTGTGGCGGCCAACAATGACGTCCCCTCGTGGAAGTCGCTCTTTTAATTCGCTTACGTGGTCCTTCAACTGCCACCTCGCACTTCGTCGTCCACCTCTTTGGCAGCGACTGTTCGGTCGAACCTCCGTGCGTTCCGCGATGGCTGGCGGTTCGAATTTCGCGTAGGTGGTGTTAGAAGAGTCACATCATATGCGTGCGACTCCCCTGAGGACTCGGCACGCCGCGTTTCGTCTAAACTGTCCGAGGGAGACGTTTCCGGGGCGGCCCGCTTACTATGCTCTACGAACTCGTTTGTTTCGGGAGACGAAGTCCTGGCCTCGCTTGCCGCCAAGGACCCACCTGCTCCATCGGACTCGGTTTTTCCGGACCCTTCTGACTCTATGACGCAGCGTCACTCTTCAGTCGATGATGTCTTGGAAGCTGTTGCCAGCTTTCCGGCCAGTTCGTCCGCCGGTCCTGACGCTTTGCGTCCGCGTCATCTGAAGGACCTTCTTGCACCCGTGCTTGGACCGGTGGCAAGGAGACTGGCCGCAGCACTTGCCAGAGTGGTGGACGTCTTGAGATAGGGTACACTGCCGACTGAGGTCAGGGAGATTATATTCGGCACCAACCTATTCGCACTCCTCTTGAAGTTGGATTTTCGCAATGCATTTAATACTATTCGAAGGGATCATATACTTCGTGCAGTTCGTGATGCAGTACCGAAAATCTTCAACTTAGTGAATCACGCATACAGAGAGCCATCCGTCCTGTTGTTTGGGGCCCACACGTTGTCCTCGGCGTCGGGTATACAGCAGGGAGACCCCTTGGGGCCGGCTCTATTCAGCCTGGGTATACGTGAGCTGGTCAACTCAATACAAGTGCCTTTCAGCGCCTGGTACCTCGACGATGGCACACTCGCTGGACCGATGAAGGGCTTACTCGAGGAAGAGCACAGAGTTCTTGCTTTTGAGACAGTCAGTGGCCTGGTGTTGAACACGGCCAAATGCGAGATGTTCGCGCCGGGGACAGACCCGGACGACCCCACATTGAGTGCCTTACTTGCGTTACTACCGGGGTGTAGAGTCGTAGCTGAACACGAAGTTACGCTCCTTGGCGCACCGCTCCTACCATCTGCACTGTCGAGTCTACTCGACCCCATGATGGACAGATTGTGGGCGATGCAAGAACGTCTGCCTCTGGTCGGAGCCCACCAAGGGATTTACCTACTACGCTCGTCGTTCTCCGCGTGTCGCATCGTACATATCATACGATCCATGGACTGTTCGGGTACATTTAACCAGCTTCTCTAACCATTCGACGACCAGGTGGTGAAGGCCCTCCAGACGGTTTTGGGTCTGAACTTACGACCACGAGAGGTGCGCCAGGCGGCTCTCCCCACCTCCATGGGCGGTCTTGGTCTTCCCTCGGTCTGCTCCTTGGCAGGCCCTGCCGTGGCCGCCTCGATGCACGCTACGTCGGGTCATGTCCAACGCCTGCTCCCGCCCGGGGCTTAGGCATTGTTTGAGGCAACTCGCGACGCTATGGCGGCTGGACTCCAAGCTTCACCGCCTGATATGAATAGACTTGCCTGCCAGAGGGCCTGGGCCGAGAAGGTTCATGAATCTTCGCTTGCGAAGTTGCTTGAAGAATGCGGTGACGACCAGGATAGAGCGCGCCTCCTTGCCGTCGCTCGCCCCGGAGCGGGCAATGGGCTACACGCACTCTCCGCTGACTCATTGGGTACCCGCCTTTACGACCATTCCACCCGGATCTGCGTTGGCCTGAGACTGGGAGCCGATTTGGTAGAGCCACACAGATGCACTTGTGGCGAGCCTGTCGGACGCCTGGCCAGACACGGCCTGTCCTGCGCTCACTCAGCGGGCCGGCGACCACGTCACGCCGCTCTGAATGACATTCTCGCAAGGTCGTTGCGAAAGGCTGGAATCCCTTGCGTCCTGGAACCGCCTGGTCTTTCTAGAGACGATGGCAAGCGGCCCGACGGCCTGACTTTGATACCTTTCTCTAAGGGTCGTTCCCTGGTGTGGGATGCGACGGTGACCGACTCTCTGACCCCCTCCCTTGTCGGTCCCGGCGCTTCTCGCCCAGGAACTGCCGCTTTCCGCGCGAAGACATCAAAGATAAGAAAGTATGCGAACTTAGGCCGGGCGTACCACTTTTCACCCTTCGCATTCGAGACGCTGGGTGGCCCTGGGCCCCTCACAACGACGCTAATTTCCCAGGTTGGCGACGCTTTACAGCAGGCTACGATGGACAAGAGGATGGGCACTTTCTTCTGCCAACGGCTTTCCCTAGAGATTCAGAGAGGCAACGCAATTTCGGTGCTCGGAACTATGAAAGACTGGATGGACCCGCGTCTTCGCGTCAGGGGTCGGGCAAGACTCCCACTCGGACACGAGTGATAGATGAGGAGTGAGCCATCGGCACTGTGGATTTAAACATTCACATGTATATATGAAAAAATAAAGGAAAATAAATATATATATATACATTATATGTGTGACGCAATATCTTTGTTGCGTCATGGCCATCACGTTAAGTTAAAAAAAAAAAAAATATATATATATATATATATATATATATATATAAATGTTAACGCGCATTAATTGCTTAAACTAGGCTTGTATATATGGAAGAGCTGCGCATACTAGTTATTATTTTAAGCATATATGTAATTAATTCATAATGGGGTGACACTGGTTATTATGTATACAGGGCCCCCCACAGTTCGTTCAACAAGCTTTATAATCCAGTACAATTTGGCGCAAATAAAATGTTTTCATTGAAACAAGGGGCGGAAATATCTTTATTTGGAGTGAGAGCGAAATTAGCAAAAGTGGTTGTATCAAGCTTTTTATTCTGATATAATTTTACTAAATCTGCGATTTAGTACTGCAAGGGCCCCAGTGATATGAAATTATTTTTATATTTTGGCTTTCACGCTCATTTAGTGATTTAAGGAGACACTTCCGCCCTGCTTCCATTGTAATTTTTTTTTTGCCGAGCTGTACCAGACCTTGAAATTCGTTGCACGAACTCTGGGAGATCATATATATATATATATATATATATACATACATATGCCGCTAGGTATATATATATATATATATATATATATATATATATATATATATATATATATATATATATACATACATATGCCGCTAGGTAGACATTTGATGCGTGACCTGCCAATATATACAATCAAAAGAATAATGCTTGTATTTATGTACCTGTCAGTGTTTTTCGCTTTAATATTCGCCCGTGAATAGTCGGCCACAGGGCACCTGTAAAGCACATTAAGCCAGTTTAGTGTTATCACAGTACAACATACAAACAATAGCAAAATACTGTTGAAGCTATGTGCTCTAGAAAAATACAGACTCTACTGTATATCACAATAGATCACACAACAATTTGCCCCCAAGACAACAAACACATATCCAAGAAATCGCGTAATTGATTTATTGTATATGTGTAACGCAATTGCTGCGTCAATGGCCATCACGTTAAAATAGAAAAAAAACAGAAAAAAGAAATATATATATATATATGTTAACGTGCACGGAGGGGCCTGATGTCACAGCCACAGTCGCAGAAGTCGCGCAAACTAACTGTTCCAACAGCAGCAAAGCTTCCTACGCAGCAGTTCTCAGGGGCATATCTACCACGCAAGAAAGCACCTCGCGTCAGCTGCTTCTTCCTAATCCGCGACCATTACCAAAGCCCAAACAAAAGTGAGCCAAGGCATACAGCAGTCGCCAAGTTCGGCCGCGACGCGCTTCTAAATTGATTACGAAGAGAAACACCCGTACCAAGACGTCGCGCAGAGATGTCGGAGGCGCCTTAAAAGACGTCGCTCGGATGTTAGAGGGCATCAGTCCTGATTTGGCAGAAACCTTAAAGACGATTGCAGAGGCCCTAAAACCTCTCTTGGCCCTCCTTCCTCTTGCAGAGAAGCTCAAATCTCTTACATCATAATGCCAGATAACGAAAACTCAAACGATACTTTTGTTGTTGGTGACCCCAACAGGGCCTGTGTGTAGAGCTGTCTTCACAAGAAGGGGTCTTGCCAGACATATATCGGTCAGACACGCCGACGCCGTCAACAGGCCGTCCACATCCCACCAGGCTGTGGCAGAAGAACTTGATGTTAACACACTACTAACCGACATCCAGGGAAACATGCGTCATGCCAAACTGTTAGGCATTTTACCTACTGTTGCGGAGGAGCTCACTAAGGTCTTCCTAAACGTCGCCAAGGACAACGACCTCTTCGCCTGGTACTCTCTGTTCTCCTTCGTTCCGGTCGTGTTGAGACTGCCTCGGGCCAGGAAAGACATTACATCGGGACTAAGGCTCAAGGATCTGACGCACGAGGAATGGCCCACCGCGATGACGACCTTCCCAGACGAGTGAGGGTCAAGCTGTCAGAAGGCGATATTTCCGGTGCTGCCAGATTGGTGAGTTCTCAGGATACGCTAGCGTCAGCCAACGAAAATACGGAAGCTCTCCGCTCCAAACATCCAGACGCGCCATTGGATCTCTCCATGCCCACACCCCCGGCAGTCACACTGCCTTCCTCAACCTCACATGAAGAGATACTGAGTGCAATGAAGACTTTTAGCCGAAGTTCAGCTGCCGGCCTAGACTTTATAAGACCTCGTCTGTTGCAGGACTTGTTGTCTGGTGCACTGGGGAGCACGGCCAGTGCCAGACTAGCGGACGCCATTGCTAAAGTGGTTGATGTGCTCAGATGGGGCTCGCCCCCGTCTTCTCTTTTACCACTCATCTTGGGGGCAAGAATGTTTGCACTAAAAAAAAAGATGGCTCATTACGTCCGATCGCTTGTTCTTCAGTCGTTCGCCGACTGGCGGCTAAAATCGGCTGCTACGATAATAAGGAAGCTATTTCAGCAACCCTTGGTCAACACCAGCTAGGATTCGCTACCCCCGGGGGTACAGAGGTAGTGGTCCACTGTGCCCGTGCATTTTTGCAGACGCGCAAAATGCCAACGGTAATGGTCAAATTGGTACACTAAAAGAGAGAGATACTTACACTCCCGCCGCCCGTGATTTAATACGCGCGGGCCTTCGGAAGTGCCCGCCGCGCCCGAATTGACAGGCCGGCGGACCCCCCACACTTTCCCCCTATCGAGGTTCCGCACGGGAGTACCACACTACTCCGCCGTACCGATTAGACACGATCACCTCGCGATTCCGCGTTACACCCCAGAATATACTGGCGCCCCTTAAGGGAAGGTCGACCACTCCAGGGCAGAGAGGCCCCACTGCTGCGTAGAGCAAGCTGCGGAGCCAGCTCCGTCCTCCCGACCGGCGTTCTGCAATCATGTGGTGTCTCGCCCTTCATTGTGCCTATTAAGCCAAGGCGGCAGGCGTCCCAGACGGTACTCCCAGGTTGCTAAATTCCCGAGGCATTAACCGTGTAGCCCGGGGACTGTGCGCAGTACACTTTCTCCGTAATACAATAGCCTTAACAGCCCTCGAATAGGCCACGACAGGATGACAATATGAATTCGTTGACACCCAATCGATATCGTATGCCCTGCCTCCCCGCCAACAAAAGGTGACACTGGGGAGAGTTACTATTGGAAGTTTACACCGTCTAACTAACTTACATGTGGGCCAGTGAAGGTCCCTGCAGCGCGTGGCAGTCACGCACCAGCGGACCAAGGCCGGTAAGAGAGTCATAGTTACTCCCGCAAGCGCTCCTTCAATAGCGTCCGGAGAGACCATTTGCTTCGAGCCGTCAAGTCGTGGGCACCATTACTGTTTCACCAGACGAACCTGGCCTATGGTTCAGGACCATCCCACCTAGTAATGCCCCAGAGCGTTGTGCCCTCCAGACAGGTCTTCAGCAGGGTGATCCCCTGGGTCCCCCACTTTTTTGTTTGTGTATCAAGGAATTGGTGGATTCACTGCAGCCCCCCCTTAATGCCTGGTACTTGGATGACGGGATTCTGGGTGGGGACCTCCCGACCGTACTTAAAGATATCCGGAAAGTTAATGATTTTAGTGCAATTAGCGGGCTGACACTGAACCCGGTCAAATGTGAAGTATATGTCACAGCTCCCAAAGAATTTTAGCCATTAGATTTAAGTAACTTTTTTTAACTTGCTCCCGGGCTGTCGCGTAGTGGACAAGGTTAACCTGGAGCTGCTAGGTGTTCCCTTATTGCCGGACGGCATTGCAAAAGCATTAGACAGTCAAAGAGATAAACTCGACTTCGCCACAGGCAGACTACCCCAATTTGGCGCCCACTGCGGTCTATTCCTTCTTAGATCTTGTTTTTCAGCCACGAGGTTAACACACCTTCTTAGAGGTTCCAACCTGTTTATATCACCAGAGCTTTTACAACCATTTAATGGACTTAGTTTAGACATTTTAGAGATCATACTAAATCTTCAGCTGACTGATGCGGCAAAGGAACAAATAATGCTCCCGGTTTCTTTAGGCGGTCTAGGTATGCCGGACGCGGTCATGATGGCAGGACCGCCATCGTGGCGTCATTGACCCAGGCGGCGGACAGGGTTAAAACATTATTAGACAGTGACGAGTGGGATGCCTATAACGTTAAATTTCAAAAGCTGACCGAAGAATTGTCGCTGCTATTTGATTCTCCTCCGGAGAATAGGGCTAACCAGGGTAGTTGGACAGCCCCCTTACATGAAAAGCGACTAGCAGGCCTGATTAATAGAGCACCTTCTGTTGCTGATAGAGCCAGGCTACGAGCTGTTAGTAGTCAAGGGGCTGGGGCTTGGTTACTACCCTGTCCGCGAATTGGGACTCTGTTAGACGACGAGACGACGCGTATAAGCGCAGGGCTGCGGCTTGGTGTTGACCTAGTCTGACCTAGCTGAGGCTAATAAATGCAGAAAATATCCAAGCGTCGATTATTCGCACGAATTTTGTCCGTTGGCGTTCGAGACTATGGGAGCTGCAGGCCCCCTTACGCTCAAGCTGATTCAGCGGGTCGGTAAAAGCCTTAATCTTTTGACAGGAGACTCGAGGGCATCCGAATTCTTGCGTCAGAGGCTGTCGCTCGACATTCAACGAGGAAACGCAGCGTCTGTTCGGGGCACATTGTTAAACTGGGCTAACCCTGGGTTAGAGAACCCGTGATGACACGTTTGCGCGGAGACCACTCCAAAGTGCTAACATAGTGAAATTATATAAATAAAAGAACAAGGAGTGCCACTGTTAACGTGCATTATTTGCTTAATTTAGGTTTGTATATATGAAAGAGTAGCGCATACTAGTTATTATTTTAAGCATATATGTATTTAATTCATAATGGGGTGACACTGGTTATTATGTATACAGAGCCCTCCACAATTCGTTCAACAAGCTTTGGAATCCAGTAAAATTTGGCGAAAAAATCATTTTTCCAATGAAACAAGGGGCGAACATATTTTTAACCGAGTTGTACTAGATCCCGAAGTTCGTTGCATGAACTCTGGGAGATATATATATATATACCGCTAGGTAGACATGTGATGTCACCTGACAATATATACTATCTAAAGAATAATACTTGTCTTAATTAAATATTTTTAGTCCACGATAGTTTATGTTTAATCAGTGGAGCTTATTTAATGATGAGTTCGGAGAAGTCTGTTTAAAGGCGAACAAAAACAACACGTCGCTCACAGAGGTAATTGATAATCAAGTAACAACTATATTGCTTGATTTGTTTCGTTTAGACATTTTTTGGATTTTTCTTGAGATGCTTCGTACAGTAGTATAAAAGTAAACAGTTATTTTCCTGTAATCGACCACACGTTGTTTCAGCTCAGGCAATCGTCGTAGTTCAGCAGGTGACAGCTTCTCGCATGTAAGGCCTTTGAGTTGTCCACATGATGGCAGCGTCGCCGTCTATCTCCCATGTACCAGTTCACGTGTGAAATTCAGATCGAGTTTCCATCGAGTCGGTTGTTGTCGATGGTTATAGGCCCCGCAAGCAAATCCCGCTTCAGTATTGATAATACGCTCACAGAAAATGACGACATGTTTTTTGTTAACAAAACAGCCAGAGAATTACCACACAGAGCGTCTAGGAGAACAGCGTCTTGCCTGCCATGGCAATTCAAGAGTCACCGTTGGGTCCCCACCCGGAATAACTAAAACGCGTTCAGTCTGTATAGTGCGTTGATTCCAGCGGCTTTGATGACGGCACTCAAGTTAACGTTGTAGTGACCGATTACTGTATATGCTAGTTTCTACTCTGTGTGTCTCTCTACCAGCGGAAATCGCGCTGGTATTATTGTTACAAACGCACAGCAAAGATATCGTAGAGCATTCATTTCCTCTACGTGTGTGACGCGTTATCATCGCTGTGTCATAGCCTTCACGATGAGTGAAATATCGTTTGGCCAGCAGACAGTATATAAAACATTGGGTGTCTATTGGTTAAAAACACATTAGGTATTGCGACAGATTTGTATCAACCGATCAGCGCAGAGGTTCTTGGAAGTGCCACCGTACCCCGGGTAACCTGGCTAAAGAAGCCGACAGTTTTTTTATTCGATTCCAAGCGTGCATAACTAAAACCCCACTGCAATAACTTAGGAGCTGCCGCCAGCCTCGGGCACGCTCGGCGACCATAGACAATGATATACGCCTTTAATGGCATTTTACAATCTACCCAAGCTGTCAAAAGCGGTGCAGGTTAACGGAATGGGTTTCCGCCTCTTCCAACGACAGTGTCAGTAGGCCATAGTAGGCCGCATGTATGGCTCACAAAGGCTCGCCTTGAGACGGATATCGATGATGTTGTCTAAAAATAGGTGCAATGTCAGTGGAAGGCGCATTATTCATATGCAACTCTTAAGGCTAGATCAGGGCCGGGTGCGTTGGGAAATTCAGCCTGTTGATTGCGAAATCGATCGTACACAAAAATTGACGCGGCCGAAAATAGTGTGAGGTTGGTTAACACGAGTGTCGATCATGCCCATCACATGCTTGAACTTCCCAAATTTTGAGGAAGACAAGTTTATTCGTGTAGGAGGCCGTCGTTTCGTGTAATTTAAGACAGGCGAGGTGCACGACAAAGTGATGAAATATGGATTGTCTAACCAAAAACTTTGGTTGTATGTTTTTTGAGGAAGCTGTAGACACAGTCGTGTGCACTTCTAGAAACAGCTACAGCGTGGCTATGGCAAACGTATATGCAAGACCTAAGTCGTAAAATAGTCTTATATATATGTATATATATATATATATATATAAACAGCGTACACTAATACGCGCCTTTGTGAGCTTGCCTTAGTAGCTGAGGCAGCGAAAACTAATTGTAGCGTTTCGTGCAGTTGAGTCAGACGAGGTGCACGATGAAGTCATAAATTATGAACTGCTTAAGCAAAAACTTTGGTTTTATGTCATTTGAGGAAACTGTAGACATAGTCGTGTGCACTCTTGGCAACAGCTACAGCCGGATCTACGCAATAAGTTTTCAGATACCGTAGGTAACTTTTCATGCAACGAAACTTATTCCGACGCAGCGTTAAAAAAGACAGACTGCACACTGGGCGTCGTTGTTAAAGCCAGAGTAGTGTAGGACTCGCAAATCCACTAAAATCAAGTCATGAAACTTGCCCTTGTTGGGGGTGAACGCCGTACTGTCTGTTCGAGATCACTTCACCTGGCCACTTTATCTTGTCAATAATGCTGCTCGACTTTGCGCAGCGGTTATTTTCCTATCTAACACAAATTCTGCGAACCTGCTTGCGATAAACTAAGATTCATCTTTCTCAAGGAAAATGACTGCATTACCAATCTTAGATTCCGAGACAGTAGCGTTCCCTCAGTATTGCTATTACTGGATCGACTTGCTTAAGGTATCTGCTCTGCAGATTAGTTATACTTCCGTACTGACGTGAATTCAAGGGCTAGTTTGTTATTTTTAGGTCCTTGGAGAATCGGTCTAGAGAGGATTTTTATGTTCTCGCTCTATGTTTAGCGCCATAGGTCTTTGAGTATTTTTTGTCTAGCCTTGCGAGAGAGAGAGATGGGTGCATGGGTTTGAGCCTTATCATTGCACATTTGCATTTATAGTGTCCGTGTCACGAAGCAATGCGAAATCAACCCCGTAAACGTTAAATGTTGGCTGAGTCAGCCCCTAAAAAGTTTTTTTTAGGGGAATTATTATTATATAATTCAAGGCAAATAGTGAAGACGGTTTAGGAGGTTAGTGAGCAAGTTTACTAAGTGGATTTGCACTGAGCGCAGCGTAAAGCTGGCGGCATGTATATTGCCCAAGACGGCTGATCGAACGGCAGCCCGACCGTGCAGGACTGTATATATGAAGGTAGCTCTTATTGCCTACTTTTTTATTTAAATATAAAGGCCTGGTAATTGTTACTAAATTTTCCTGAAGTGCATTTCGGACACCGTCGGAGCCATAATTCCGAGCAATGTTCACTATAGTGAGGTGCATGCTAATATGGCTACCCTCTCAATTGTCCTGCGAATGGCCTGAAGTGAAAGTAACGGTTCAGAAACAATTCGAAGAGCCGCAAATATGCAGGGAGGAAAATAGGAATATCCACCACGATTTGTAGATCGGGGATGTAAAAGGGTTAGTTTAGAAAGGAACATTTTGGGGCCGGATAATAGGAATATCAACAGGGTGGGATATCACAGGGGAAGCACACAACGAACAACCGAATAAGGAAACAGGGGCATCGCATACAACATGAACCGGGGGGACATCTGGGGAGTCAGCGATTACAGGAGACGATGGGACAACAGGGAGACCGGCGGATATTTAAGCAGAAATTTGAGCAGAAGAAAGGGGGACAGAGAAAAGTGAGTATATTCCTTAGTGAAGAGTATATTTGGTTTGAAGTATATTTAAGCATATTTGTTACTTGAAGAAGTGAGTATATTCGAGAGTCAAAATGAGGAACCTTGTTGTAGCCGTTATTGACGCTTAATAATACACCGATGAATATAAAGCATTGTATCATGGGTTAACAGGCTGGAGCAAATAACGATGGGGGCTATGTCTTGTGGACATGAATGCCACCATTTACAAGTTAAATGGAAAGAAGGAAGTGGAGTAAAAAACGAAAATTATTATTATTATTATCTGGGTAATAACGACAAGGATCGAATAAGATACTAAATGTGGATAAAATAGTAGTTGAAAAATAATCATATAGTCGCGGGATTAGGAAGTTATCTGTAAATTCTATGGTTAACGATAGAACACGGGTGTGTAAGGAGATAGAGGAGACAATGGAGGAAGGGAATAACATATTAGTAGTAATCATAACTGGGTGTATGGGGATTACGAAGCGGGGTATAGCTTGTAATAGTGGGTGAAGTAGAGGAATACTAATAGAAAAATGCGCAGTTACATGCCCAGTATTTGCTGCACGAATAAAAAGGCAAGATAAACAGGAATTTAACAGCATATTCAGACTCCAGGGGGACAACGGGTTAGGCAATTCTGGACGTATGTAACTAATAAGGAGTCCTTCCGCCACGAAAAACAACCAAAAACTGTGGAAAACTGGTAGTTTCCGCGGCAGTGCCTCTATATCTGTGCAATTACCCAAAAGGAGCCGAGTTCCCAGACAAGATACAGATCTCTCGAAGTGAGCACCATCATCCTAACGACACAGTAAGATATTCTTAGACCAGAATTCACCCCTGCTGCACTTTACGTAATCGCCGTCACGATATCGTAGTAATAGAAAATAAATATTCAGAAAATAGCAATTTTAAATGTGTATGTCTACTTATGTTATAACCAATAAACAATACACACGCATTCGATAATATCGCACATTTCTAGACCGCAATAATATGCACGCTTGCACCAGAGATTGTCGGCACGCATACATAGAAGCTCAAACAAGTAAACCGAATGCGTTTTAAGGCATGTCGAACATTTTAGAACAACTATTGCGTTCACGGGCAGCAAAAAGACGTCTTTTACAGACACTTACACAGACATGCAACTGAATGCACACATGCGCACCGAGAACATACAATATTAAGGCACACACAGTGTCTCTACAGTGTCCACAGTTCTTACCGGCAGGATCCGCGAACGGCCCTAGGGCTAAACAGGCGAGCACGATAAACATTCGGCGTGGTAGTGCCATCTCGGAATCGATGTCGTTGGCTTCCGCTGTTGACCTACGTACAGTTAGGTGTAACCAGTTGGCACAACCGGCTCTATTAGCCCGCCGATACTAGCTGTGTACATCGACGCGCTCGTGAACTTATAGCGTTGAACGCGCTGTGAAGCAAGTGCAGCAATAATGACGTCGACAACAATTATAGTAACCGCAGTAATAGCAGCAACGACAACGACATACATGTTGGGATTATTGAGATCCATAAAATGGTGATGGCGACGTGACGTTAATCGCGATGGTGGTTAACAGCGAGCTGGTGAACGATGTAGTAATTCATCAACCTACATTATAATCCCTCTCTTTAAATTACTGCTCTAGCCAATTTGAAGTATGCGCAGCGACCGAGCGAAATACACGCAGCGGGCGGAGTGTTAGAGCTGTGCATATGCATATATATATATATATATACAAATATATATATCTATATATTCGTATATTGATATATATATATCTACACATATATCCACTTCCAAGACTAGGCCACCCAAGCAGCCAGATCCGCTTCAATATTCGCAATCTAATCATGCGTTCCATTGCTCTAAGACAACCATAATGTATGTAAACTTGTATATTTCTCTATATATTAAACTTTTAGCACTGTTTTGTAGTATAGTCACCTGTTTTGACTAGTGCTTCTGAGCTGCTGGAAAAGGTCCATAGCAGGTTTCTTTGGCTTCTCGTTCTAACACCTCGTATAATTCTGTGATCGTACTTGCAGTGAAATTGAAATATATAGAATGTATAGAATAGTCGAATTAGAGAAAGAAAGTAAAAAATATATTTCTAGTTTTTAATTTAGGAAATATATTTTTTATTTGAATTATAATTGAAATTAAGTAGAAGACGACAGTTTGTTCTTTGATATTGTACATACTTTATACATATATATATATATATATAGTTAATTACTTTAAAGTTTGATAGAACTGGGCAAGAATATATATATGTTTTCCCTATGGACGGGTGGTGTGGAAACGTTTTGTTTCCACAAAGAGAATGCTGTTTAGCTGTTGCTAGTGCTGATGAATATGAATTACTCGCTGCTCACAGCAGGTAGTGGACTTATTAAACCCAGTGATAAGAACGCTCTACGCAATACCGTAAGCTCTGCGCTTCATCCCACATTTGGTCGCTCTAAGCAACTACTAGGATCAGGCTAGTGAAGTACTCTAAAATTTTTTTTTTTTTTCAAGTTTCAAACGTGGTTTATTCAACGGAACTGCATTTTGCAATGCTTAAGTTCTCGGTAAATAAAAATGGTAACAAAATAAATCAATCACCGAGACAAAAGTCACACTCAACAATATTTCAAAGAATGCTTTGAATAAGCACAATTACACAATACATAGTCACAATAAGCATTATCACCAGGATGTCTATACAGCGTTTGTTACAATGTACAGCATTAGGTGAGGCAACACGCGCTCACATATACGCGCAAGTGAATTGATACACTCATACAGCATCTATATAATACACCACGACATCATGTAAAAACACACTGAAAAATTAAAAACAAATTTAATTTGGGAAGATGATTCCTTATAAAAAGCACTAATAACCCCGATTTAGGATATAACCAAATCATCAGCCCGATTCAGACTGTGAAATTAAAAGCCATTTTTTTACTTTGCGAGCAAAGAGGTGCTTCGATGTGAGGCATCTAATATTTTTAGGAATTTTAGTCCAAGTTTCGGGCAGGCGGCATGCAAGTGAGTGTTGACTAGTCTTCAAGGACACTGAGGGCACTGCAAAAGTTGTAGCACGCCTAGCTGATGTCCGATTTGAGGTAGGAATTAGTGGAAACGCAATCTCCGCTGGTACAATACCTCGCGAAATTTGATATGCTAGCATAGAAGCCCGCAGCGTGTAAATGTTTTCCACCTTGAGTAGGCTATATAGAGTAAATAAATCATGGACCGAGTCTCTCCGTCTCCTAGAAAAAATTGCTCTAAGTGCATCATTCTGAATTACTCTGACTCTCCGGAGAATTCCGTCATATCCACCACCCCAGAGAAGGATACCATAGCATAGTACCGGTAAGAACACGGCCTTGTACACCAGAAGCAAGCCCTCTGTGGGGACCCCAATCAATTTCATTCTGCGCAGCGCCGATATAACAGCATAGCACTTGGGTGCAATATATTCTATGTGGGGATGCCACTTCAGATTTTCCTGGAGAACGAGCCCCAGGCACTTGGCTGTCTGCGAGAGCTTAATGTTTCGTAGCTCGAGTAGTTGGTTGTTAGGCAATGCCTGATGCCTCGGTGATGAGCGAAAAACTACAAAATGTCTAAACCAAAAGTATTAAAAATGCTAATTGTATTGTCAACATTTTGGAGAGACTGGTGCAGATCTGCATCAAAATTACGATTATTAACTCCGTAGATTAGCGTCGTGTCATCAGCAAAAGCTATAGTAGAACCATGATTTAGCCCCTGAATTCTTAATAGGATAAAATTCAGAGGGATAAGAAACATAAAAGGCCCGAGAACCGAACCTTGAGGGGTACCTATATCAACTTGTTTCCACGAGGATTCTATTTGCCCAGCTCGAACCACTTGCCTCCGTTCTGAGAGATATGACCTAAACCAAGCAACAGCCGGCACGGAGCAGCCGAGCTGAGCGAGCATCTGGAACAGTAAAAAATGATCAAGACAATTAAAAACAGCCGACACGTCAAGAAAGACCGCAAGACAAAACTTAGTTGTCTCCACCGAATCAGACACCCGCTGCCATAAGTGGGCCAGCGCTAGGTCAGTCGACCTACCCCTGCGAAAGCCGAACTGGTTGGGTGATAGGAAATTAATCGACTCTAAGTGTCGATTTAGCCTGAACAACACCAACTTCTCAATGACCTTTGAAATATAATCAACAACAGATATCGGTCTGTAATTTGCTGCGCGATTTCGTTCACCCTTTTTCTTGAATAGAGGAAATACCGCCGTATCCTTCAATCGTGCTGGGAAGTTTCCGGTCTCAAACGAGCGATTTATAATAGAAGTCAGAAACCCTGCAATCGAAAAAGCTGATAGCTTCAACAATTTTGCAGGCACACCCGTGACACCTCGGCTCCAGTTTGCCTTGAGACTGGAGAGGCCACCAAGAACCTCGGAAATAGAGACGGGAGAGAGTGAATATACATTATTGTTTCTTTTCCAGACCTCATCAAGTAAGGTTTGCAGATTCCTGTTTTTCTTGAGGTGAGCGACCGTATTATTACCTAACGTGGCAAAGTGACGGTTTAGCTCATCTGCTATTTCTACTGGATCTTCCAAAGTTTTATCATCGCCAACTATTAACGCGGACGGTAGGTCCACTGCGTCACGTCGCCTGCCACAGAGGCCGTTGATGAATTTCCAGAGTTTAGCGGAATCGTCACGCAAGAATTCAAAACGATTCCGATAGAATGCTGTCCTCGCAGCGCGGATAGCATTGAGGTAGCGGCGACGGCTGTTTAAATAGGCGGTCTTCGTGTCTACCGAATTTATCTTACGATGTCTGCGGTACAACTTAATAACCTTGCGACGCAGCCGCCGTAAACCTGGAGAGAAGGAAAACTGACACTCCTTACCCGAACTGTCAGGGTCAGGAAGGTCTACAAGGTCAAATGATTATTCGTATGTAAGAAGCAGGATGGTACTAAAAGCGTCAAATGCAGAATTTACAGTGACTGCATCATACACCGTTAACCACGAGACATCTTGTAAGCGGCGTAGGAACGTGTCAATGTTAGCCTTTGTATGACGTCTACGTGGGTTTAGAGCCGACTTTTCCAAAGGCTTAGTAGTCGCGGAGTTGTCGGAAAGACTTAGGAAAACCGGGTAATGATCAGAAAAGAGCAAAGTTTCAAGAACCGTAGGCTGAATGGTAGTAAACTTCGAGCAATTTGAAACAGCTATGTGGTCTATACATGTACCCGACGCGGGTCTCGTTATGCGATCCACTACAAGGGTGAAGTCTCTAACGGAAAAGAATGATGAATAATCGCTAGGTTGCGGAACCGAAAGTAGATTAATATTTGCGTCGCCCATAACAATGACAGGGGTGGAGGTACAATTCGGTAACTGCTCGTCTAGTGTATTTAGTAGGGTGTCTTTGCACGAAACATGATTGGAATAAAACCCTACAATAAAACATTCAAGGCCTGCCCGTTTTTTTAAATGTACGCGTACCACCTGGACATTGCCATCATGACTAGAAACTGAGCGAGAAGATAAGATACTGCAGGTGGAACGCACGTGGTGTAAAGATACAATCGCTATCGCCATCAAACTTGACTTCTCACTCTTCGTTGGCATAGTCAGCTGGATTTTTCGTGCGAATGGAGCGATCGTACTCCCGCGTTGCCCATTCGAACACGCTGTAGTGAAATGGCCGCCGGCGTAGCGATAAAGAGAAAGTTGTTGGTTATGAACCAGTGGATAAGCCGGTAGACGCCACTAAACACGCCACGGAAAGATGCAAGTTCGTGGATGAAGATTGAGGATGAAATTTATTAAAGTTGTTATTTTGTCTTTTCTTTTTCCTACATAGTTGTGCTACGTTTGCGGGAGGACGAGTCACCGCATGATGGAACCAATTATACCATCTTGTTTGGCGATATGATAAGTAAATTACATCAAGCCAATCTATTGGCCTTCGCGGCCTTAAAAAGCATTCGCCTGACTTTTATGCCTAGATAGGATTTGTACCTAGGGTTTTCGTAAATAGATCTGCACGTAGCCCTTATGGCCATGTTAAATTCACGCGCAGATCTCTAATCGAGATCGAAGTATTCTCAGAAACTCATGGTTGGACTGTATTGATCAGTTCTACAGTTCTTGCTGTGAACACCTTATTGTGAAATTCCTCTTTACTATGTAGAACCCTGGTTCTGTTTCTTCTGCAGTCGGCTGCAATTCGCTAAACTGCTCGTTGACTCACATCAAGAAAATTTGCTATCTGTGCGCAAATGGCACAGACAGTAGCTGTTTTTCACTCATATACTGCCACATAATTTAAATAAAACCCAACGAAAGCTAGCGAAAGAAGGATTAAGGAACGTCATAAAAAGTCGATATATTACTATGCTTCACGCTGAAGCGTTCACGTTCAGAACCGTAAAACTTTGCCATTACGCCTAAAAACTACTATTAATAGCCAATATCAAATTTAATGCCCAACATTTGTTCTGTTTTAGGCTAACGTAGAATGCACTTCAACGGATGCAAAATTTTCTTCAAACACGCAGGTATGATTGGTTTGGAACCTCAAGTTAGTAGACCTCGAAGCTTGTTGGACGAGTTCTGGAAAACCCTGTATAGCGCGAAAACCGGCGACTCTTTTCGTGAGTTTCGGAGAATTTCTAATCAAATTCGACGAGGGCCGAGTCGCAAAGATTAGGTACAGTTTTATGTCACCCTACTCAAGTCCAAGAGTTCGCAGTGGCGTTGGAGAATCTTCTCTGACAAAAGTGGCGCACCAACCTTTTGTCCAGGAGTGAAATTGTGGCGATGGTCGAAATGAACAAAGGTGACACGGTGACAGAATGATTAGTGTACTACAGAATACCTGCCAAGTGTTTTTACTGCTCTTACTAGGAAGAGCTCAAAGCGCCTCTTAGACAATGGTTCCTGCATCACGAGAACGCGCCAGTCCACCGAGTTGAAAATCCGAAGGCCTTTCTTCGCAATACGCTGGCGAACCACCTAGTTAATTCTCCCAGTTTGGCCCCGTGTAATTTCATAATTTGTACAAAAAAAGAGAGGAAACCATTTCAATAAGCTAATTTTATTAGAAGTTGGTGAAAATTACATCTAGTCTAAGTAGTGATTACTGTTAAGTCAATTCACTTCAAGTGCTTCCATATTACTTTCAAAGGGTACATAATTATATGCATGGTTATTTGCAAAGAGTCTGTACGTAATATATACAATGCACAATATAAGCGTCTTAGAGAACAATTCAACATATAATAGAATTTACAATATATGCAATGACACAGTTTATATATTGTATCACGAGTTTAAGGTTCTTAACATGAACAGGCATGCGCCACGAAAACATGTTGTTGATTCGGTAAGATCGTGCAATTGTTGTCGGAGATATGGGCTGAGTACTGCGCAGATTGTTATTACAAATATAAAAAAGGTAGATAGTCTATTAGGCTGAGAGATTATTGTGTATCATTTTAATAATAATCAATCTCCAAATAATGGGTACGGAGTCGAGATTGCTACGCTCTACCTTACATCTCAATGAAACACGTCGAAGGAATTTTGACTGAATATTTTAAATTTCATAAAATGTTTCTTTAAATACGGCTGCCAGACTTCATAGCTGTAAATAAATTCGAAAACTACAATACTAAAAGGCGGCCATATACATTAGACATTTGATAATAAAACAACAAAAATCACATTATATATAAGAGTAGCAGATTGAATAGTTTGCCTGATGTGAATGATATAATTTAGTTCCGGTGCTACCGTTACCCCAATATCGCAAATGCTGTTTACTCTTTACTTTATGGCAAACATTAAAAATAATACATATCTGTACTCTCTCATAGAATTTACAAAGACTTTGCCAGGTATCTATGTATGTGTGTAGGAGGTGAGAGGGAAGCACAACAGGAGGGGGAAACGACATGGTAAATAATGCGTGTATGTGCGCACTCAAATAATAGAGCTCGCAGTGGCGGTAGAGCGCCTCCAGTCACAGAACTGAGGCCCCATATTATATACTGTTTAAAATGTGTGATCACTTTCTAGATATCATAGACGCGCTGCTGGTGGCTATTACAAGTCGTCGGCTAGGTACGCGGTGGGCTAAAAACAACCTCCTTAAAAAGGGTTTTAAATTCTAGATACGGCGTGGGCTCCATCCTCTAAAAACCTAACTGGTCGACTCATCGCGGTCACAACAGTAACGAAGCTAGGAAGGGGCCGGTGGCGGCTGTTGCTGCAATGTCGTTGTCTCATTACCTTTCTCATTACCGTCCGCTCCACGATATACAATTGGAGTGGTCAGCGATAGATAACCACAGCTATTGCGTCAAGTTGAGGTTACGCTAGTACGCCCAAGGACCAATTAATCTCCAACTGCCTTTGTTCTGAGTGGCTATATTTTTCCTGGGCCAAAAAGCTATCTTATGCCTGTGTGTCTGCTGATCCAATTAAAACGCAATCCTGATGAATCCTTGGCTTACCACCGATAGTTTAGATGGTTTAACTGAGATAGCGGAATCAGCTTGTTTATGCGTACAGCGCCGAGGCAGGGAGGGACAGCAATTGAAAAACAGTGATAAAGATACGCAATGAAAAATGTAAGCAGCAGAAGAGCAATTACAACAAATGTTGCTAAAAGGAATCATGAAGTGATGGTATCTAGTAGCTTCTTACTCATAACTTTGTCGTGGGCTAGTTTGCATTGTGCCGCCTAGAACACCCTTTTCCATTAACAAACCTTAAATAAATAGCCAACGCGGCCGTAACAAATCGGGGAGCCGATTCCTTCACAATACAAGATCGGGTTTGGCTTTATTTAGTTATGACCTGCAGACTATACATATATTCTTGTACGTTACAATGTTGGCTCTTTTGCTACTCCTAGAAAGAAATTATCCAATTGGCAGGTAAATTATGGGTATAATTGTTCTGTACTGTTTTATATACAAAGTCGGCTCGATACGAGACAGAAACCAGTAGCTTTATTGCGTTTATGTAATCGGTCTTTCCGTTAAAGAAGAGTTATACTCTATGAGACTCTAAGACCCTACGTGAAAATCCGATATTTTATTTTATATATATAACTTCGCTATGTTAACACTTTGGAGTGGACAATTGTCTCCGCGCGAACGTTTGATCACGGGTTCCCTAACCCAGGGTTAGCCTAGTTTAACAATGTGCCTCAAACAGACGCTGCATTTCCTCGTTGAATGTCGAGTGACACCCTCTGACGCCAGAATTCGGATGCTCTCGAGTTTCCCGTCAAAGGCTTAAGGCTTCTACCTACGCGCTGAATCGGCTTGAGCGTGAGGAGCCCGCAGCTCCCATAGTCTCGAACGTCAACGGACAAAATTCGTGCGGATAATTAACGCTGGAGCGTTTTCTGCATTTGTTAGCGTCAGCTAGCCTGGAAGCAAACCCGATATTTATTATAAAAACAGGCGCTGCCTTTAGAAGCGTTGATGGTATAAAGAGAGTCTTGTACGTATGTAAGTTTATCTTTTGACAATCATAGCTGCGCTCTCAGAAGCGAATGATAAACGTTTAAGCCTTGGATATATCATAATTAATGTATATTTTAATGATGTGACATATTTGACTGACTCGTTTTCATATCACGTATACTCCACTTGGAAATGTTGTGTCTTGAGATGGCCCTTCACACTGCAGGAGCTTCCTGACATAAAAAATGACCTAAACAAGTGGGCGTCTCAAATTTATCCAGGCGATGGCCTAGCAAATCCACGGGACAGAGATATCTTCTAGCCTAAAAGTACACTGAAGAAATAATATTCCATATTTCAAGATATATTAGTTTGCGAAAAGCCATCGGTCCACTACTAGACGGATGCTAATAAGATGGACTTGAATTTAGATTTATACGCCCTACCTGCGCTTAACGTAGTCTCTACTAGCACCGTTATTTCGTGTGCATTATTGGGACCATTCTTCAATCCTTCAATGAATGTGTGCTCTTTCCGAAAGACCGTACAGCTAGGAGATCGCCAATTACGCAAGGACCACAGGGCTCTTCTATTCAGCTGAACTTCTTGTAAGGATGCTAAGGTCTAAGCTACACTTCATATCGTGCGACTGTCGACGGTTTGGCAAGCATAATCGCGTCATCCACATCGACCACTAAAACCTAAATGCGGTAATGCCAGGTAGGTCTTGCCAGCGTATAGCTCATATGTCTGATTAGATTCACTTAGTGGAATCTTTACGTCAATCCACTTTGTCGTTCATCGAAAGTACATGATTACTTTATCGTTGCCGTTTTTCGTAGTTAATGTTCGCCTATTTTGCTAACGTCGTGAATGCCAATAAGTGTTTCAACGCGTTTAAATAAGTATCAGATAAATATTTTATGGTTAGCGCAAACGTCCCCGGTTAAAACCGCTACATATTTAAAATCGTCCAGACAAAATTATTATGGGATCAGTGCAACGTAGTATCAAGAGTTACGCTGGTAGAGCATTTTACGCTGAATGTCTACTAAGCTACTAAATACCTATGCGCTAAGATAAAAACTTTCCAGCGAGAGTCTGCATTATTGTGCACAGTAGTTGATTATCAGCGGAATACAAGAGATCGTATTGAGTACAAAAACAAGCCACATATTAGCCCGTTACACGAACAAGTGCTCAAAGTCAACCCTGCCCCAACTCGACCTCCGTAAATCTCAATTCTGTTACAGACGCTAAGAGATGTTATGCTGTCGGCATTGATATAGATCTAAGCTGTGTTTAAATCAGTTTGTGGCGCTAGGTTGATATGCTGGTGACTGATTAAGACGTACAATATCTTTTACACCTTGCTGTTCGAAGCATCTCGAATATATGTTACTTACATGTGCAGGGACACATGCAGGTATTACGCCGCTACGCGCGCATCAGCGTCAAAATTCTGAATCACTTATTTTTAATTTTCAACGTATCGGCTGTGGTTGGAGATGCAAAGATTGCGGTATGATGCGGCTTAATGGAATTGAGATTATTTCGGCATCTACTTGTCTCTGTCGGGGGTTTGCCTGGCTGTTTTGAATTGTTTTGGGCAAAACAATGTGCGTTGATTGTCAACCAATCAGTCGGTTCAGCTTTAAACTCGGTGTTAGGATAAGTTTCTGCACAAAGTTCGTCAGTGATTCATCATTGCGAAGACACAGCAATGCCCTGTGCTTGAGGTGCCGGCCAGCGCTTGGAACTATCGCGTAGCCAGATGGAATTTGCATGCCAGATAATCCCTCTAATATCAGAAGATATAGCAAATCAATTAAATACAAATATGATAGAAATAAAATCTGACTAGGTAGTCGATCAAATCAAACAGCGTTATCCGCAAACTTGCACGCTACAGTACAACAAATGAACAGTTTGTATAAACGACGCTTTTGGCATATGAGCAGGTGTTACATCAAGCCTACTTTGATAGCTCATATCGAAATACAAATATAGGTGCGCTCAGTCAGGCCAACTGGGTTCAATGTTTAAACTTGCATTGAATTCAGGCGCGTGCAATTACTGATCGTGTGAGTGTTGAGGCTAAGTGTTAGAAAAAAATCCAGATCATGAACAGTCGAAATTAATTGTTCAGCCGAAAGTTTGCTCATCGACATTCTTGCAAACGCCCTCCCTCAGTTCGCGCTAAGCAGGTTATTAATAAGGGCAAGTCGCTCTAACATGCCGCTATGGCTGGAATCGAAAAGCAAACAGGACTCTGAGAAAGCTGTAGAGTTTGAACGTGTTGAAAGTCCTGCACTGAAGGCTGCATTGTAAGTATTGGATAACCTGTTTTCATGTTTAAATTCGTTTTAAATTGCATGTTTTCCACGGTCTTCATTGTAGAGCGCGACATTGGCATAACGTAGCCAATGCTTGTGTTGTACGTATATTGTAGACTATTTAAAACTAAACAAACACAAGCATTGGTTACTTTATGCCCATGCCGCGCTCTACAATGAAGCCCGTGGAAAACATGCAATATAAAACGAATTTTAGCATAAAAACAGGTTATCTAGCACTTACAGTGCAACCTTGTACTGTGGTGGTGTGGGGGGGGGGGTGAACAGGGAATTGGACTGAAAGCATTCAGATGCTTTACAGTCAAATTAATCAGTTGTTCATATAATATTTATTACATACCATAGGCTGAATTCAGCGCATTTTTTAAAGTAACGCCGGTAACGATATTCTGAGCATCATGTATTTTGGTTCATAGTGTTATTGCTCTAAAAGGTTTTTCACTACGACTTATGCGACTATTGAGAGCAGTGTGCACATGGGCTAGGATCGTCCGTAGGCGGCAAGAACAGTCAGCAAAGATCACTACATCATTTAATATTTAATTTGGTATATTTAAAACCGCTTCTGCAATGCTCACTGATAGATTAGATAATAAACCATATACCGCTGAGAGTCAGCGGCCATGTCGCCACAAGGACTGTTTGGGTAACCCTAGATATCTTAACTTGCCCGGCCCTCGGTGCATTGACGTTATGCCTCACGGCGGTTCCAAGTCCGTAGGGGACGGAGGATAATCACCTCCTAAGAAAATGTTAGAACTGCTTCTGCGTTTATCGAACTAAAGTGGAGTCTTAATTTGGTAAGTAAATATATTTTGCTTATTGCAAATGGATTTTCAAGAAGTTGTTTAATATCAGGTGATATTGAATTAAATGAGTTTATATACTTTGCATTGGCAGTATTGCGACTAGTTTCTTTCGTACGTCTCATTGTTGATAGATGGCCTAATTGTTTAAATCTATTATAGTTGAATAGTTATGGTCGGGTTTATGGAACGCATTGGTTTTAGTGAATAACAGTTTCATTGTAAGAAATGCGTACTTGAATATGTCGAAAACCTTATACTTAGTAAAGATTAGACCTGTGCGGACGCTATATTGAGCCCCGTCAATATATCCAATAGCACTTTTTTTGTAATTTATACACGGGATCAACGGTTGCGCGGAATGTTCCATCATATAGCGGCAACACATACCGTATGTGTGACTCTAAAAGCGAGAGGTACACCATCTTACGGACCGCAGTCGACGCAACGAATCGTAATCGTGAAACAACAACAACACCAGCACGCACCTTAGAACAAACTGATGTGATATGTTTGCCATATTTTAGAATATCCTGGACAAGCAAACCCAAATATTTGTATGTGGACACTCGTTCTAAAGCGGGACACGAACAATGTATTTCAGTGCAATCTCTGTCGTGGATTCAGTGAATTGCTTCAAAAATCTGTCGACATTAGTTTTTTTTATTACAAAAAGCCATCTTTTTTAGCTAGGTCATTTATTTATTATATACATATTCACAACGGTATGTTTCATACATTTACGAATATTTGGTTTAAATCTATTAATAAATCATTCGTATATGCAATAAATAACAGAGGACCCAACACACCTTAGGAAACACCCCCTGAGACAGTGGGTGCATTACTCCGAATACCCTTACTCTTAAAATACTGCTTTCAATCGGTTAAGCAAGATTTTATAAGCTGTAAATCGTTGTCTTTTATACCAATGTAGTTTATTTACCTAATTAATCTTTGATGATTTACAATGTCGAACGCTTTACTCAAATCACAGAATATTGCTACACAAGAATCACCACTTTCTAGTGTGTCTGTAATATAATTGATCAGTGCATCAGCTGCCGATTCGCAATTCCAGTCCCTTCTAAATCCGTATTGATTGTTGCTTAGTAAATTGTTTTCTTCCAAAAATGGAATCAGTCTACAAGTTTAAAACTTTATAACCAACCTAATACAAGTTTAATACCTATATAGTAAAATAAATTTACAACCATTCACTCGGAGTCACTTGTTTCTTCGTTCTTCAGCAGTAAGAAAATATGTCGTTTAAAAACAGCGGCCCGGCTTCCATTTTGAAGCGCCAATGGCAGCTCGTTCCAGACCGTGGGCAGCATGTAGGCCAAGGAGTGCCGAAGAAGAGTGAGTCTAAACCCTGGCACTCTAAGTTGGTCCCTGTGGCGCTGCGACCGTACTGGGGTAAGGACGAAGTCAAAAACACAATCTGAAGGGATTCCGTTGTTTTGCACCTTATAGGCTAGCACGGCTAACTTTAAGCGTGTCAGCTGATCAAGCTTGAGAAGCCCGAGCCTGGTGTACCATGGAGTCACACTCGCGCGACAAGGAAGATCTATTATGGCTCTAACCGCGTCATTCTGAACGACCCTTAGCTTGTCTAGGGTCGTGGAATGCGTGGCGCCCCACAGAGTAATTCCGTAAGTTAGAATTGGTTCCATATAAAATCATACCTTTTCTACTTTTTATTAATAGACAACAAGAGTAAGATTGGTCTAAAATTGCTAATATTAGAATATGTACCTGCTTTATGAGTTTGGTAAGAGAGATTGCTTGAAATTGTCAGGATGAGTGGAAAATGTCCGTAAATATATTGCAATTTTGTTTAAACATTTTGATGGGAATATTATCCACTCCAGCAGCTTTTTGGTTATTTAGACCTTGAATAAATTTAGACATTTTGCGCCTTTCTGGCACACCCGAAACCCCCGAACAAAACATTTGATTGTATTGGTAGTTAATTTTTTGTCAATCAGTTGCCCTAATATATTCGGACACAGTGTTCTCTTCTATCATAGCAAAATGCTGATTTATCTGATCAATGTTTAATCCGACTAATTCCGGACGTAACGAGTCCCCCCTTGTAGTTCCTCTAAAACATGAGTTTATGGCCTCCCATGTTTTTTTGGATTACCACCATGTTCGAATAGGACTTTTAAAATTTTGTTTTTGGCTTTTTGACAAGCTTAGAGAGAATATTTTTGTAAGTATCACACCGTTGTTTTGCTTCACGTGACTGTGGTATTTTGTATATTTTATGCACCTTGTCTCTTTTACGAATTGTTGTTACTAATCGAGGTGTAATCTCCTCTTTTATTGGTGCGTATTTTGATCCTCAATGTCGGGAAAATGTACACTTTTCCAACAACTGGATGCATGCACTCTGGAATAAAAGACCGGCGTCATTGGCCTAATCTGTTGTTTGCATGAATGACCAACCCTGTTGCTCTACTTTTCACTTCCATAAACGATAATTAATTGATTTTATGGTGCGGTGCTGTTTGTCTTTGTTTTTGCCAAATAAGTAAAATTCAAAATTAATTAGTTGGTGATCACTTGTGCCTTTTGAGTCCACAGTGTTATAACTAAATTCAAAACTCGCTTGATGCCTATATAATACGTGATCAATGAGAATTCCGCCTGCTTGTAATCTTGTAGGTTGTGTAATCTTTAGAATTAAAAACAACGTCCTTAAAATTTTTTTAATTCTACGTTGTGTCATCTCGTAGGTAGTTCTGCGTTTAACAAAATAAAAACCTGACATGGTTATCAGCATATCTTTCTGTTATGTCATTATTTTCTAAAATACACAGGTTAATGTCCCCAACAATCAGGCAATCTGCCTTAACACTGAGTTGTAAAATCAACTTTGGTATCGATGATTCTGGATTTGAAACGTCAGGCGATGGCAATCTATAAATTGCTGCCAATTGTATTATCTGATTGCAAATAACCACCTCGACCAAGCAGCAGTCACAGTCCGTTATATTTTTTACGGTCATATTCGACGAGGGAATATTGTTTTTTACAAATACTGCAACCCCGATACAATTTGCTCTATATAAAGAATTTGAAAAAAAATTGGATTTGTATCCTTTTATATTAAAAAGGCGTTTCTCGTGTGGGTAAATCCAAGATACTGCACACACCACCACATCAGTCACGCAATTAGTCAATCGAGATACAAAATTATCAAAGTTCTTACGTAAGCTTCTTATGTTAATTAATTGGAATCGTCCTGCCCTTATCTCCCCTCCAGCGTTGCCCCCCGAACAACACTGAAGTCAGTCATGGGATCTTCATCCCCAGCTGGGAAAATAAATAAACAAAATATCCTTTTATAACTAGCAACCTAAAAAGTACCTAATGTTAGCATCGAATATATAACAATACTCGCTTTAGCTAAATGTTATTTCGTATTAGTGTCAAGCTAAATGTCTATAATTATTAATCACTTGTATTTAATCCAATATATTAATAGCGGCTTACTTTATCTTCTTCAGACCCTTTTCTGCCGTAATCCAAATTGACTCATTATCAATGTCCTTTCGCATTATAAGTTTACCGAGCAAAATGGCTTAGTGGCAACAGCCTCTGCCTTGCATTCGGGAGGCCTGGGTTCGAGACCCAGACCGGCCACTCCTAAATTGGTTTTCATGGTTCCCAATTTAAACAAGGTGAATGCCGGAGTAGATTAAAAATCGACCATGATCGAAAAAAAAAACGGGGAGCACAGATGTCTCAATAAAAAGAGATTGGTGCATTACCATCCAACCTCCCAAGTTTAGAGTTAAAAAAAAAGTTACCGGTTTTGCTGATCCAACAGAACTTGTAGTTAAGTTCTGCCTTCTTCTGCATGGCCAGCCAGCGCAAACGCTTCAGCTCCTTCAGGATCTGCCTGAAGATCGAGAACGTCATCCAGCACACGACGATCCCGAAATTCGGCTTTGATGTTCTGTACGTCGATCCCGTCCATTGTTTTTGTTTTGCCGTTTCGATGTGCCACTAAAATGGTGCCCTCGTCAGCTAACATCTAACTCCGATCCGGTCTGGATAGCCTGGCAATCCTCTGAATAACCTCTTCAGTTGGTAGAGTTGGCTGAGTGGGAAATCCAAGAACTTGGGGGTCCTTCGTTGGTTTAGCTGAGCGTTACTAAACTTTTTTGTCATTTTTGTGCGGGATTTACACGTAATCAGTGCATTTTTGTCGAAAATGCAATATTTTCCGAAGCCGAGAAAAAGAACAACACTCCTCACTCAACGGATGGATGCATTCTTGAATATATATATATATATACAGTTATCGCATTTGAGAGTCAAGTGCAAGGACGGCCTGCGCGCAACGACGTATGAGGTGTGCGGCAATTCATTAGGACAGCGTTCTACGCTGACTCCAGTTCTCAGTTGAAAGGAAAGCTTCGAGCGAACTTGGGTCCGCAAGCAAACTCGTCTGGGATCGAATCCCACCAGCTTGGCGTGTGCGCCTCAGCGGCCATCCAAGCGTGGCTCGACGTCCTGTCTCCTGGTTTCCGCTCAATTTAGGCGAGTTCATTCGTGAACGGACTGGCGGCTCGTCTCGCATCCTGCCGTGTAATGCGGCCCTCAGATCATTACACCCAAACCGGCGTGCAGTAGTCGGACCGGTTGGTGACCCGCCCGGGTCGCTGAAACGTTGAAATGGCAGCGCTGCAAATCGTTACTACTATTACGCCGTGTGTTTCCCGAGCTACTTGTACATGTACCTAGTTACACGTAATGTAAACACCCCATATTAGCTTTGGATAGCGTTGAGAAGCTGTGATAAAGCCTATCTATCTATCTTCACATGGATTTAGCTCTTTGTGGACTGCTTGCTACAAAGCCCAACAATGAGTAGCACTGGACAAATATACATGTGAAAATGTGTATGTATGTAAATATACCTATAATAAATAAAGATATATGTATATATATATATATCATCAAAAGAGAGAAAGAGAGAGATAGAGGTAATGTAAAGGTCGGACAAAAATAACAACATGACGATCCAGAGTTGTATGCCTTGACAGTAAAATTGTATGCAACGAAATGGCCAGAAGACATGAGCACACCACTTCGAGTTGTACAAGACCGTTGTTTAATGATATCGTATTTTTACTGCATAAAGTTAATCAGACCCAGCATACGATTTATCAAGACGGAAGAACGATTTAGACCAATGTCAGTTGCAGTTGTGCCGATAAACATATGACCCCATGTAATATTAGCGAGAAACAGACGAATCGCTGTGGAAATTAAAAGCTATTACTGCACATGTTTGAACAATCCTCACGGAGAGCGATGCGAGACATATTGTACGACATTGGCGACTATTTGCTTTTGCGTCCACACAGAATGAAGTATAATGTGGTCGCCGGAGGTTATAACTTATCATTTATTTAGTGCACTCAAGTAGAGTATATTCGTCGAGATCGTTTACATTATATTAAAATTCATTGCGACGGGCATTTTGTTCCTGTTCCCTACCGCTCCAACGAGAGAGAAAGTGCAGCTTCTCCTACGAAGCGCTAGACAATTTACTAAATTGTACCTAGCGCAATTCTTCAACTACGTACCTTGTTTATACGGGACGGTAGTCGCACGCCGCCGGCCCATACTTGAGTTGAGAGAAATGAAGCACCTATCGAGGGAACTCAAATTCGCTTATTTCAAATGGATCCACATCTAGGCGGTATGCTAACTATAAGTGCGCTATCAGCATAAGAGACGCAGAGCTGCAACAACGGTTTCCGTCGTTTGACATTTCCAACACCTTTGTAAATATCAGCCAAGGCTGAGCTTGCGATATAATTAACGTGAGCCGTAAAACAGGGTCCTATATAGTGAAGTCGAAGTCCTAAAGACAGGAATGTTTTCACCAACTGAAAAGGCTCGACACGGCATCAGATAGTGTCACTACTCGTTAGTCGCCCCTGTAGTCGGAATTCGACTGCCTTAGCTTTTCGGGTATATCTCCGCAGGCCCTATAACACGGTATGACTCAACCATTTAAGTGATGCGCTTAAAGGCACCAAAGTATTTATGGAGAACAACGATATCGTCGGTGTACATTATTACCAAGATGGTTTCGAACTGGGGTGTCGTTACCGAAAAAACTTGAGATCACATTTAATGCAACTCTATTGACGCTAACGCTGTTCTAACGCATCGACCAGTAAGGGGCGAGGAACCTTATCAAATGCTTTGACACAGTTTATGAAGGTTGCGTATAAGTGACTTGGTGGCTTCGCCACAGTCTGTTCAGTCGTCGGCTGCTGCACATGGATGACCTCTCTCTTGAAGAATCTTCGTGCGCCTTTTCTAAGGCGATCCCTCGGTAAAGCTTTGGGTCGCCTCAGTCCTCACCATGGATTACATTGAAGATGAAAGCGAGTCTGGCGAAGTGCCAGCTGCTTATCAACAAGTGAACGTTCCACCCCCTTTTCGAGTGCGGATAATGTACGCCGGATCTCGCTCTACCTTTGCTAGAAGGATCTTCCCCTCCCACTGGGTATAGTCCACCTTCTGACTCCAGCGTAGCTGAGTGTAATTTTATTATAAATAGCATGATTCCTTTTCTTGCTTGAAGGAGCCCTAGAGAATCACTCCACGGTTTATTTGAATTTACGTTACCTCCTGTACGGCTACTTCGAACCACTGATATCGGTCGTCAATGTCCAAACCGGCTGGTCTACGCTTGACCTTAGATTGTAGAATCTAAAGGTCAATAATGCGCAGGCCGCGACTTTGAGCACATCTAAGTCTTTGAAATCGCTGCTTAACAAGTAGTGAAACCGCAAGTCGATGGTCTTCCAGCCAGTATGACGTACGTATGTACAGTCATTCCGGGCGTTTTCTCAGGAAAAAACTATACCAGCAATATTAGCTGCAGGAGCACGTCACCTTTATCGTCATTTAACCCACTGTCGATGCTGCAGTTAAAATCACCGCGGTATGGTTGACACAACCAGATTGAACATTAACAGCGACTAAATGCGAAATTGGCAACTTTTGTAGAATCTAACATCGGAAGGAGATAAAACATTGCAATATTTAACTCTCCCGAGAGAACGACTCCCAGGGAAAAGGGCCAAGAAATACTCACTTCTTCAAACTCATCACAAAACCTCTTGGTTCACACGTCCTTTTCCTTCACATTTCCGATGCACTGCCGTCAACTGACAGTTGGGACACAACTTCCTGGCTGAGTCCACCAAAGAGCCGGAGCCGCTTTTAAAACATGCTCGCCTGGCCGCCGCCATCTCAATACTTGGATATTTTAACTGTAGCCTCTCTAAGAATTAACAAAGCGCATTATTTATAAACGGCGTTGAAATCCTAGGACCACAGATCATAAACGATATGCAAGTAATTACGTATATAACGGTGTGAAACGGCATAGATATCGTTGTGATAGACACGACGTTGGGACACGCACCAGTCACTAACTACATGAGAACCACCCCCTCAGCCAATGCAAGAAAACGCATTCAACTAACGTTCGAGATTACAGTCACGGCCAGCCATTGTAATCCACTTTTGTCGCGATGGATCAACGCGCACGAACTGAAGTAAGCAGCTCGCATTTTCTAAAAGTTTCCGCGCTCAGCTCTGCCCTTTATGCGGCCTGCTCTTTCCGTAGACAAGACAGTGTAGGGCTGCCGAAGACAAAATGGAGCGTTACTCAACAAAAAAACACGGGACACAAACTAAAACATTCTTGGTGTTTTAGTTTAATTTTCAGACTAGTTTACGAACGCTCTATATAAACGAAGGCGGATCGCCAAGATCTGGTACTTTTAATTTCGCCGCCAGACCAAAGCCGCCAAGGTTATCCGGTTGTTTTGCTTAGAAGTGCCGTTCACCAGCTGCACACAGGTCAATTTCTATGGAGCTGAAATGGAAGGAACAACAAATCTGTTTCAAGTTATGTGTTAGAATTTAAATCACATGTCAAAAAAGGTGAAATTTCCAGCGATGGAACGCCAACCGAAAAATGTCCGAGTTGAATGTGGTAGCAGAAGACTCTGATTGCTTCAGAGAGTGATTACAGCAGACGAATCATGGGTATAGGATTAAGATATCGGGACCAAAGCCCGATCTTCCTAGTTGTGCTTCCAAGCAGCAAATCGATCGAAGAAATTCAGATGATAAATCAGCCAAATAAATTTGTGATGGACGATCATTTTCGCTCACCGTTCAGTGGACCACGCTCATCGACCACTAACGTACTGCTCATGTTTAATTTACAAGGCATTTTGCGTAAACACCTATTCCACAGCGTACGGCAAAGCAAGTAATAGACGCGGAAGAGATAATATGCTCATGAAACAAGTAGCAAAACTATATGCTTTATAATTTGTTTTATGGCTATTTTAATAGAATGTATACGCATTCCCCAAAACAAGAAAAACGCGTTTGACAGTCATATTTTATGTAGACCAAACGTTGTTTATATTCTTATAGTATTTTTATATCTATAAACGTTTGCTTTTAAAATATAAAATTGAGCCTGTACGGGATACACCATGTAAACTTAAATATATATATACTTTTTACTTTCAACTAAACCAGCATGTTCAAAAATATGTCAGTTCTGTTGAGTATATGACACTTTATCCTGCCAAGAAGTGTGCGTATCACCTCCCCTTTTTTTCGAAACTACCGTTAGGCAACTAATAGGCTTTAAACGCCTGCAGTCTGTTTAAAGAACAAAGACAGACATGAACGACTATGGGTCGATACAGGACAGCGTGCCCAAAGCGAAACTGCATGTATGACTCCCATATTCAGAATGAAAATAATACATGTTGTGCTTCAACATGGGACAAATACGCACGTGCCAAATATTGCCGCGTCTCGCCCGGTTGCGACATACACACAAAGTTCAACGAAGCGGAGGAACTACCCTCGTGTGTACCCTAATACCTACAGAGCTTTTCGAACTTTAAAGCGACTCAAGACGTGGCGGCTAAACAGCACTACACACCAGTTGAACGAAACAACTTCACTGGAACGATCAGCCACAACCGATGATAAGCATGTTTCGTAAGGGTGTATTGTTCTCCAATATATATATATATATATATATTTCCCCCTTTTATAGAAAAGATGTAGAACTGCTCCAGCGAGTGCAGGATAAATTTGTCAAACGAGTTGCATGGCGCTGCAATGTAAGACGCGAGAGTCTCGTACTCCCAACAGTGAGCGAGTACCAAATGCAAGTTGACGTGAGACTTTTTAGACAATTAATCCGGAGTAATACATTTAGTACTTTTTTCACATTACGTCAAAATAATCTACGTAGTGGTGTGTCAGTTACTCCACCGGAAGTTGCTAATGTCGAAGTTGTAAATAACGCGTTTGCATGGAGAGTTTCGCGACGTGCCCATCAGTGTAAAGAGTACTATGTGATTTTAACACCCCTTTTTCAATAAAGGAGACTTTGTATTGTATTGTATTTCTTTTTTTTCTTGTTTGGCAGATGCCGGGACGTTTTAGTAAGTTTTTTTAGCTTGCTCTATTTGTTAGCGGTACCTCTCCAGTGCTCGTCTGAAGTTGATTCGTAGCGCACTTTTTTCGATGCTTTTGCTATTCCAACAACAACACGGTAATGCCTATTTTCGAAGGTATCCTCCTTTGGCTGGGTAAGGGTGAAACTAAAAGTATAGTATACGAGGTGTGTTCAAAAATCGCGACTTTTGTGTTTTTTCAAAAATTATTCATTTATTCATGAATATCTATTTTGTCCCCTTCAAAGTAATCCCCATGAGATATTATACACTTGTGCCAACGGTTTTTCCAATCTTCGAAGCACTTCAAAAAAACATATTTTTTTATCTTGTTCAGCTCCTCCTTCGATGCCGTCTTTATCTCGTCAAGCGTAGCGTAACGTCGTCCTTTCATGGGCCTCATCAGTTTAGGGAACAAGAAAAAGTCACAGGGGGCCAGATCTGGGGAATACGGTGGCTGCGGCATCATTAGTGTGTTGTTTTTGGCCAAAAACTCGCGCACAAGCAACGATGTGTGAGCAGGGGCGTTATCGTGGTGCAAAAGCTAATTTTTGTTCTTCCACAAATCCGGGCGTTTCTGGCGGATTGCTTCCCGCAAATTGCGCATAACTTGCAGGTAATATTCCTTATTGACCGTTGTACCCTGTGGCAAGAACTCATGATGCACCACGCCCCTGCAATCGAAGAAAACTGTCAGCAAAACTTTCACATTCGACCGAACTTGGCGCGCTTTTTTCGGTCTTAGTTCGTGCGGCAGCTTCCATTAAGATGATTGAGCTTTGGTTTCCACGTCATAACCATAAACCCACGATTCGTCACCAGTTATGACTCTCTGGAGCAAATTTGGGTCGTCGCGGACAGAGTCCAACATCTCATTAGCAATGTTCATGCGATGCTGTTTTTGGTCGCAATTGAGCAATTTTGGTACGAATTTCGCGGCGACCCGTCTCATGCCCAAATCATTGATAAAAATCGAATGGCACGAGCCAATCGATATGTTTAGGTCCTCAGCAACTTCTCTAACGGTGATTCGACGATTGGCCAATACCATTTTCTCCACTTCATTAATTTTTTCGTCTGTTGTTGAAGTGCTCGGGCGTCCGGCACGCTCTTCGTCGTTCACATCTTCTCGGCCTTCTGAGAACATTTTGTACCACCGATAAACGTTGCTTCGGTCCAAGGTAGCTTCTCCGTATGCCACAGTCAACATTCGGAATGCATCCGCGCACTTAATTTCGTTTTTCACACAAAATTTGATACAGGTTCTCTGATCCATTTTTTTGAATAGGTAAATTTCGAAGACGATCCAAAACACGTGCAAGCAAAGCAGCTGTCAACAATTAAGTGAACATTCAAAATGGCCGAGCTTGTCGGCATAAGTGAGAGACATGAGCACCAACATAACGCCACAAAAAATCGAAATTCGAATATACGTAACCCGCGAAAATTCAAAAGTCGCGATATTTTTTGAACACACCTCGTAAGTAGTGTTTTCTACTCATGTTCTTATATAAAACAATAAATCACGCATACGCCATGCTGCATTTTTGAGAAAATTTGAGTTAACCACTTAAATCAGTTTTTAATTTTAAACCGCTTACTTGACACTGCCCAACATGGCTTTACTACCCACCGTTCTACATGTGCACAGCTTTTAGAAATGACCCAGGACTGGGCTATGTTTATAAATGATCGAAAACCGTTTCACTGTGTTTATTTTGACCAAAAGAGCGCATTTGACAGAGTAGATCACTCTCTTCTGCTTCGCAAATGGGAAAATCTAGGTATCCATGCATGTACAGTGCAATGGGTGAAGGCATTTTTAAACGACCGTCATTTTCGAGTTAAGGTTGGTAACAAACTTAGTCGACCATATCCTGCAGTATCTGGTGTACCTCAAGGGGGATGTTTATCCCCCCTTCTATACACAATTTTTGTATTGGACATAAATAAGTACCTGCCACCGGCCTGATCTTAACTTTAGCCTTCACATTACCAAGGTTGTGGAGACATCTCTGCGCACAATAAATACTATCTTCAGCTGATTGATTTTAACGACTCCACATGTGTACATTCGCCTTTACAAATCTCTTGTTCTTCCTAAACTCACATATTGCTCCCCTGTCTGGGAGCCTTATCTGTCCAAATATAGGAAGTTGGTGGATGGGGTCCAAAACATGTTTCTAAGACGCCTGCGAATCAGGTGCCCCCAACAGCGTGTTAGATGTCGTTGTTCCAAGTATTGACTCACTTTTCTTGCAGTGCAACCTATCTGTTCTACATCAATTACGAAAAGGTGACTTGTTAGGACACTTTTTTTTATGTACGCTCCATTAGCCTAAGGAGTCAACGATCAATCACCTCAAAAGCCGTGGCCCGCGGTGAATTCGTGAACGGACTGTTTGCTTGGCGTATGGCCAAATGGGCCCATGATAATCCAAATAGCGCTCGCGTATTTGGTGATTAGTCACGATTGTCTTACAGAAGTATGTATATTGATACCAACCCTGTTATGTGAAATAAAAGTGATGTTATGTTATGTTATACGCGCTCAAACTTGTTTGCAACGCTTAATTTGTGAGAGGCAGAACTCGCTTAAGGTTTTCGATCTGTTCTTGAAATTGATGACCTCTTTATCCTGAGTTTTTCTTTCCAGTTAAACCCGAACATATAAAAAATGTTCAAAAATACCTAAACGGCGCTGCCACCTTCCGTAGACTCAAGGAGAAAGACATCCTAAGTGAGGTCTTCTAAAATAATAATATGCGTTTTAACTCGAGAACAATGAACTGCACTGGAAATGATGATTTAACACCAGTAGAAAGTTTAGCGTCTTCTTTATGATCTATGTTTGAAAACGCACCATAGAGAGAGAGAGAGAGCTAAACACCTTAGAGTACTGTGGTAGTGAAATGAATGTAACAAGATGACGAAAGAAATACTGCAAGATTGATAATCATCCAAGAGACGGCCAAGAAACGAAAATAGTCAGTCGTTTCCTAGAAGCTATTTCCCTTACCATTTGTAATGTACGATCTCCGTTTCCTTGTATCACGATATGAGACTGATAATCTGGCGCGGGGTGACCACTGGCGAAAGGCTTCGCTTTTAACTTCCAATATCGATAGCATTATAATAATAGGTTGTAAGCACAGCACTAGAACTAAACCAAGGTAATTCGTACTTTAAAAAGTTTGAAAATGTGGACATTTTTCCCTACTTTACTTTGCTTATGAAGACTCTTTATTAACTAAAAACCGCGATCTCTACGGAAAATCAATGACTATATATATTCATTAAAAATATATATATATTATATATATTACAAAGTACACGCATTTTTATTATTATTATTTAGAAGAATATATATAATGCTTCACGGCGTTGCTGCTCGTCGACCTAGTTGCTCTTTCTGCGCGCCGTAGCCGCTCTATCGCTCATGCCCGTGAGGAAGTCCTGCCCGCCCCCTGGCGCGAAGGTCCGGGTCCATCCTCTCATAGTCTCTCATAGTTCCGAGCACTGAGGTCGCGTTACCTCTTTAGATCTCTAGGGACAGTCGCTGGGAGAAGAAGGCGTGCGCCCTCTTGTCCATCGTCGCCTGCCGTAACGCGTCGCCGATCCGAGAGATCAATGTCACCGTGAGGGGCCCAGGGCCACCCATCGTCTCGAACGCGAATGGCGAAAAGTGGTGCGCCTGACTTAGGTCCGCATACTTTCTTATCTTTGAGATCTCAGCTCGCGAAACGGCAGTCCCCGGGCGGGACGCGCCGGGACCGACAAGGGAAGGGGTCAGAGAGTGGGTCACCGTCGCATCCCACACCAGGGAACGACCCTTATAGAAGGGTATCAAAGTCATACCGTCGGGGCGCTTACCGTCGTCTCTTGAAAGCCCAGGTGGTTCTAGGACGCAGGGAATCCCCGCCCTCCGCAGCGATCTTTCAAGCATTTCATTGAGGGCAGTGGGTCTTGGGCGCCGCCCGCTGCGTGAGCGCAAGACAGGCCGTGTCTGGCGAGTCGCCCGACGGGCTCGCCACAAGAGCATCTGTGTGGCTCAACCAAATCAGCCCCCAATCTCAGGCCAACGCATATCCGGGTGGATTGTTCATCAAGGCGGGTACCCAGTGAGTCAGCGGGTAGTGCATGCAACCAGTCGCTTGCTCCTGGGCGAGCGACAGCTATTATAGAAGGCGTGCCTTGTCCTGGTCATCCCCGCAGTCTTCAAGCAGCGAACTAAGCGAAGCTTCGTGGGCCTTCTTGGCCCAGGCCTTCTGGCAGGCTAGTCTATCGGGACCAGGCGATGAAGCTTGAAGTCCAGTCGCTATATCGTCACAAGCCGCCTTGAACATTGCCTGAGCCGCCGGCGGGAGCAGGCGCTGGACATTTTCCGACGTAGCATGCATCGAGGCAGCCATGGCCGGGCCCGCCCAGGATCGAGCTGAGGGGAGACCAAGGCCGCCCATGGACGTGGGGAGGGCCGCCTGGCGCACCTCTTGTGGTCGTAAGTTTAGACTCAGCACCGTCTGTAGGGCCTCCACCACATGGTTGTCGAATGGTTGGAGAAGATGGTTCAAATCGCCTGAGCAGTCTATGGACCGTAAAATATGTACGATGCGGCACGCGGAGAACGACGAGCGAAGCAGGTAGAGTCCCTGGTGGGCTCCAACAAGCGGAAGACGTTCCTGCATCGCCCATAATCTGTCCATCAAGGGGTCGAGTTGTCCCGGCAACGCAGAGGGCAGAACCGGTGCGCCAAGAAGGTTTATTTCGTGGTCAGCCACCACTCTACACCCCGGTAGCAGCTCGAGCAAGACCCTCAATGAGGGGTCGTCTGGGTCTGTCCCCGGAGCGAACACCTCGCATTTGGCCGTGTTCAGCACCAGACCACTGACTGCCTCGAAAGCAAGGACTCTGCGCACCTGATCGAGCAAGTCCACCATCGGTCCACCAAGTGAGCCATCGTCTAGGTACCAAGCGTTGAATGGCACTTGAACGGAGTTAACCAGCTCACGTATCCCCAAGCTGAATAGAGCCGGTCCCAAGGGGTCCCCCTGCTGTATGCCCGATGCCGAAAATAACGTCTCGGCGCCAAACAACAGGACGGATGGCTCTTTGTACGCGTGTTCTACTAAGGTGAAGAGTTCCGGGACTGTATCCCGAACCGCACAAAGGAGGTGATCCCTACGGATGGTGTTGAAAGCATTGCGAAAATCCAACTTCAGGAGTGCCGTACCGGGGGGACTTGATTGCATAAAGGCTCCTGCTGCATGTACGGCAGTCTCCGTTCTGCCCGCCATGCCAAATCCCAGCTGGTGCGGGCAAAGTTGTTCCATAATAAGTTCTTTGGCCTCGCGGCAGGCTATCTTTGCTGCGATCCTCCGTAACGTAAGAGAGCAGGCAATGGGGCGAATTGATGCGTCTTTTTTGCGCAGTGCGAATAGGTTGGCGCCGAACACGGTCGCCTTGACCTCAGCCGGCAGTCGGCCCCATCTCAAGACGTTCATCACTCTGGCAAGTGATGCGGCCAGTCTCCCGGCCACCGGTCCGATCCCGGGAGAAAGGAGATCCTTTAGATGGCGCGGGCGGAGACCGTCAGGACCAGCGGACGAACTGGCCGGAAAGCCGGCTACAGCTCCCAATACGTCATCGACTGAGGTTTGATGCTGCGTCATCGAGTCAGGAGGGGCAGGAAAAGCCAAGTGCGGCGGAGCAGGTGGGTGCTTGGTGGCAAGCGAAGCTAGGACTCCGCCCCCCGAGGCAAATGATTCGGTAGAGCAGAATAGTCGGGCCGCCCCGAAACGTCTCCCTCAGATAGCTTGCTCGAAACGCGGCGTGCCGAGTCCTCAGGCGAGTCGCACAAATCCGTTCTGGCTCTTCTAATTCCTCCTAAGCGATACTCAAAACGCCAGCCATCGCGAAATGCACGGAGGTCCGATCGGACAGTCGCTGCCAAAGAGATTGACGACAAGGTGCGAAGTGGCAGTTGAAGGACCACATAAGCGAATGACAGGAGCGACTCCCACGAGGGGAGGTCGTTGTTAGCCGCCACAAGGTCGAGGACGTCGCACAGGAGCTCTGCAACCAAAGGCCTCACCGCCCGGGGAACCACGCGCATCACCCTTGATTATTGGGTCGCAATGCTGAGCCTGCGGGTGTCTCGGCTGCGACGGGAGTGTTGGCATGGAGGATACAGAGCGGAGACGGAGCGGCAGTCGCAGACGTGGAACGGCATCTAGCTTGATGAATGGGGAGACCGCGGCGGGTGAAGTCCCGGCCGCATCTAGGACAAATAACCCTTATAGAGGGGTTACTTGCTACTGAAGCGCTCTGGGGAGGGGGGTAGGAAGCTGAGCCAGGGTCCGTCATTGGGAAGTGGGTGCGGGGGACACCAGACCTTGCAGCAACGGCACCAGAACTAGCAGCGGGCGCAGTGCGTTAACGATGCCTCGAAGTGTGTCGGCTAGCTTCGGGTTGGTACGTGCGAGCAGTGATGCGGCCTTGGACAAAGAACCAAGGTCAAAGTCGTCTGTCCACTTAGGCAAGCGCGACCGAACGCGGGGGACGACGCGACTGCGCGGGACGGATCTACCCGTAACCAATTGGCGACGGCGCTTGGGAGGGCGGTGAGCAGCGTCCATTACTCGTTCCACTTGTGTAGGGGGCTCCACTTCAATAGATGGCGGCGTCTTCGAACGAAGCAAAGACTTTCGGGGGGCAGGGATCGGCCGGAAGGGGGGAGCACGATCTCAACGGGCGCTGCCGAAGGTTCCGGGGCCATGTCCGAAGAGACTGGAATCACCAAACGGCGTACCGCCGCCGCGTAGGTCACAGGTGCCGATTCGCGTGGTCTAGGGGGTACGGGGTCCGGGGCGGTGACCAGGGTGGCTGCCGGCGCCGACAACTGCGCATGTTGGAGCATACGCGACCCAAGCAGGGCCTTGCTTTTCTCGCGAGCTAACGCGAAAACGGGGCAAGACGAGTCCCCTCTAGGATGAGGGCCCCTGCAGTCAACGCAGCGAGAGCGATTTCGACATGATGCGGCAAGATGGTCGTGCGCACCACATCTTCTACACGCACGGGCGCGAGTGCAACGAGTTGCCGTGTGGCCAGTACGTTGGCAATTGAAGCAAACAATCGGCGACGATGTTTTGACCGTTACGTCGTGATCCCTCCACACAATAAAGATTTTAGTAGGTGGTGTCTTTTTGAACAGAACGTGTATCCTGCTAGACGGCACTCGGATTCTCTGCTTATCTTTCCACCCAGGCCTCGTGTCCCTCCTTATTTTTACCGCGCCGTGCGAGGCAAGTTCGGGTAGAAGGCACTCGTCAGAGAAGGCCGGGTTGACGTCTTTGATAACGCCCCAAAACTGATCCATTGAGGAACATAGTCCCACGACCGTCACGCCTCCTAATACCTTGAGTGACACCAAATCACTTGCGGCCGAGATCGTGGACACCGTGGCGTTATCCCTTTGGGACCCCTCCCAACGTTGCCGCCGGCACAAGGTCATGGAGCGCCTTGAACACTTTTAACAGTTGTTCAGCCGAAAATTCCAGACGCTGGCTCTGCTGCTGCTTGCTGGGGGCTTCGGACGACAAAGCCGTCAAATCCTGTGGCAGAAATCGCACTGTATAAATTGGAGCGGCGCCACTGCCAACCGATTCACGGAAACGCGAGAGTTCCGCTTCAGCTTTAAGGCAGACGGGCGGTCGGCTAGACGGGCGGTCGGCTAGACGGGCGGCACCCGTCTAGCCGACTTCTTGTTCACAATTGTCAAAAAGCCGTCATCATTCGCCGTGTCACCGGCGCTCTGTGAAACCCCCGCACTGTTAGAAGAGTCCTCCGTGTCTGAGGCAGCTCGGGCCCGTTTGACAGCCGGTTTTGGCGCAACTGAGACACCTGGTGTGGCCTCAGCAGCCATTGTCTCCGCCATCGTTGTGCCGTTGACAGCTGGGCGAAGCTGTTCTATCGGTCGAACAGCAGCATCCCCTGCACCATAGACGGGCGCCGGTGTTACCGGCAACGTGCAGCGCACGTCGGGCTTAGGTGCATCGGACAACAACTCTAAACGTGACCGCATCGTGCGGCAACCCTCCGCCGCCATGGCAGACAACGCCGCCAGCGCAGCAGACGAGGACGGTGTGGCAGACGCCAGTTCGAGTGGATACCCGCACGAACCGCTGCTCTCGCCGTCCGCATCCGCATCGCCGTTCATCAGCGCGTTCGGAAACACCAAAACGGCTGAAAACCACGAAGAAACTCGGAAAAAATGGAAAAAGCACACCGCACCAGGCACTTGGAAGCGAGGAGGAGCACTCACACAAAACTTGTCAGGGGAAAATGAGGTAGAATCACCAAAACGAGGCGAATATTCACAGAGCTCTTGCGGAACACGAGTTTGTCGCCGTAGCAGACGAACGAAAAAAGCATTAAAATAGAGCGCCCATATTTACCGAATGAACGATGCAAGTAGGCTGGGATGCAGTGTAGCCTCCGAAGCTACCCTGTTGCGTGATTCTCTGGCTACATGTCAGGCAAACATATAATTGATGAGTTAAAGTTTCACGTTATATTTATATCTTAGTATTACATGGACAAACATTGAATTAAATTGATTACAAAGTCTTCTTGCAAATCATCAATCATACCAATGTGTTTGCCCAATTATTGGCATCAGACGGTAAGCACTATAAAGGCCCGGAAACAAAAATTAGGCAAATCCTACTCTAGGTATGCTAAATTTAAAATAACATATTTGCATACTCAGAGGCACACACTTTTTGGTTAACGCAAACAATGGACGTTTACGCGTTATATATTCGTCCATTCTAGTGTGAAGGTCACAATGTAGAATCATGTGCAATGTTGTCTGCTACGAACTAGATCTTCATTGTGCACGATATCTTTAATATTATATTACCAAATTTGTAAAATGGTATCACTATTTGCTCGGTCTTAGACTGGACATGAAAATATCCGATTTACCATTGTCTCTTCCGCATTACGTAATTATAAAACTTCAATTTTCTATTTAACAATCCAAGATCGAATTGAAATGTTGAGTGAATTTTTAATGTCTATCTTATTACAAATGCCAAATTTATGATTAATAATCATCGTTTACTGTTGGCTTAGCATAATAACAATCACTTGTTTGTACTGATCTTGTTTGAAAGCTCGAATGTTAAGCCAATACAAGTCGTAATTTTTTTATGGGACCGTCTTCTCCGGACGGCAAATTTATTTAAGTTCAATAACTCTTCATTGAGCTTGAAATTTCCATTATAGCCAAACTTCTATTAATGATGCCAATGGAGCGACAATTGTCTCCCGAGAACGTGTGCGCCGTAAATGTTACTCAATCTCGTAAAGAGTGGGCTGAGACCACATTAGCAGTGTGCCCCGGACGGACGCAGCATTCCCGCGTTGAACGTCGAGATCGAGACGTTCTCTCAAGAAACCTGCAGACCGCTTATCACCAGTTGCCAGGTTTAACTGCTCACCGACTCTGTGGAGAAGTTTGCGGGTGATGTTGCCTGGGCCGTCCAGGGTTTCAAATGCTAGCGGCTGAAACTCATGTGGGTACCCGATGGAAGCGTATTTGGCAAGCTTCCTTGTCTCGGCTAGACTGCCAGCGTAGCCTGCCGAGACCGCCCCGCCACCGACCATTGAAGGTGCTAATGAGTCGGTGACTGTGGCGTCCCAAACAAGCATCTTTCCCCTACTGAAAGGGGTAAGGGTCATCCCATCTGGGCGCTTACCATCTACGGCGGAGAGACCTTGGGGCTCTAGAATGCAGGGGAATCCGCATGATCGAAGCGCTCGGCTGAAGGTGTCGTTAATACCGGCATGTCTGGCCCGCCCCCCGGCGCTTACGATGCACGATAAACCGTGATGCGCTATTTTGTCTACAGGTTGACCGCATCTGCATTGATGAGGAGTGACGAGGTCACAGCCAAGACGAAGACCTGTCGCAATTCTTGTTATTTCATTGTCCAGGAGATTGCCCAGTGGGGCGCTGGAAACTGCATGCAACCAAGCTCCGGATCCCTTGGCAGCGACCGCTTAGAGGCGAGCCTTCGTGGAGTTGTCGGCAGCACCTGCGAGTAAGCTGCAATACGCTTCGTCGTATAAGATCGCGCTCCAGTCCCGCTGGCTCAAAGGGTTATCCGGAACGCCCCTGCATACTGGGAATACAACATTGAATTTATTCAATAATTGCACATTTGCACACTGAGGCAGTGCCCGCCTAAAAAAATAATTTAAAATCGCCTCCCGGTGAGTTCGCCTGCTCCTCCTCCGCGACGGACCCAGCTCTTGTGGTCCCGGTGCGCCCGGAAGACCCGTAGGGTACCCTGCATGGCCAAGACAAAATTTAGTTCTTCATGAAAGCGTCCCTTGAGTTCGTTGTACTGAACAATACCGGCCTCGTCTAATAGTGCGGTGGCGTTGCTCTCTGACCGGAAGAGGGAAGAGACTATCGCTGGCCCAGCCGAGACGAGCGGATCCGGGACCCCCAGGCCCCCCTTCGAGATTGCTAGTTGAGCCTGCTTTCGAGCGGAAGGTGCCAGCGATAGATCGAGAAGAGACTCGAGGCTGTTCACAGTCAACTCGTTCAATGCACGCAGATCATCTACTTGTTCTGTTAGGTTCGCTCCGCGGAGAAGATGGGTGACCCTGGTAGCTGAAAACGAAGATCGGAGTAAGAAAAGGGCGCGGTGGGCACCAAGCGGGGCGCGGTTGTCGGCGACGTCCTTTAGCTTGTTTTGCCACTTTGTCAGTGCGCGCGTAAGCCCTTGCGGTCGAAGCGGGACTCCCAGCAGCTCCAGGTCGCAGTCAAGTGTTACCTTACATCCGGCAATAAGGTCTGTAGAGTGTCAAGGTCAGGAGTCTGTGTGCTGCTGCCTGTCACATAAATCTCGCATTTCTCTGGGTTTAGTTCTAAACCGGAGCTTGCACGAAAATCAAGCACGCGCCGAACGTCGTCAGCAACTATGTCCGCATCGCCTCCTAGCACGCCATCATCAAGGTACCAAACATTCAGCGGGCTGTTGAGGGAGTCGACTCGGTCTTTAATGCTTAGGCAAAATAAAAGGGGAGCCAAAGGATCACCCTGTTGCAGCCCCGAAGCCGAAGCTATGACATCATCTGGGAGAACCAAGCAGGAGGCGTTACGGTACGCCTGGTTGAAGTAATGCGATAACTGGGGACAATGCTTTAAGACTGCCTTTAAGAGATAGTCCCGTCTTACAGAGTTAAAAGCGTTTTTAAAATCCAGTTTTACAAGGGCCCCAGGGAGCGTGCGTGAATCAATAAAAGCTCGGGTGGCGTGAATTGCGGCCTCAACCCCTGCTGGTGTGGCAAACCTAAGCTGATGTAAGCCCATCGCCTCGCGAATCGTCTCCCTGGTTCGATTACAGGCAATTTTTGCAGCCAGCCTGCGCAAGGTAGAGGAGCATGCAATCGGCCCTACCGACCCGTCTTTCTTCTGTAAGGCGAAAAGCCTTGTCCCAAAGATTATGGGCAGTAGTTAAGGTAGGGGGGCGCCCCACAAACGTAAGTCAACAACTTTGGCCAGTGCACTCGCCAGTCGGCTTGCTGTGTCTCCCAGGGTTGGAGAAAGTAGGTCCATGAGCAATCTGGGTCGGATAATATCCAGTCCCCCGGCGGCACTCCGCGAAAAACTTTTGACTGCGGCTATTACTTCTTCTCCAGACGTGGTACAAGGGAGTGGAAGGCCGGGGGAGGCTGGCCAATCTAAGTTTGGTGGGGCCGGGGGGTCTTTATCGCGGAGAGCTGTCAAGTAATCTGTGCTGGGAGCCAGCGCGTCCGATGATCCGATCAGTCTCGCGGCCCCTGACACGTCACCCTCTGATAGCTTGAGAATGGTCTGGCGGACCCGATCATTTGTAAACGTACGGGTTCTCGCGGCGGCCGGGGGTAAAATCTCGGCTAGGCGCAGCCCATTGGAGAATTCACGTAGATTGTGACGGATAATAACGGAGAGCGATTGTGCGTCGTTGCGAGTCGTAGGAAGGCGGAGAATCACTGGCGCGAAGGAGAGGAGCGCACCCCATGCAATGACATTATTATCGGCTGAAACTCCCAATAGGACCTTTGTTAGAGCTTCCGCTACCTGTTTCCGTACCGCTTTCGGGACGATCCTTAAGAGTCTCAACCTCTTCGCTGCACCCTGAATATTTTTGATGATACGGGCGGGCTGCTGTGTGTTATTATCGATCGGCATGGGCGAAAGTAGAGATAAATTAGTAGAGCTTGATGGGTGTTTGGCTGTTATGTGTCTAGTGAGTCCTCTTCTTGTGTATAACCCGTTGCAGAAGGGACAGGCTATTCGCTCTGACTGTGTCGACAACCCTGACTCGCCACTGGCTATATTATTTGAGATATGTTCCGCCATTATTGCATTATGTGTTTAAGACTTTCCAACACTGGTAGTAGCTGCAGAAGGGGTGGCAACTGCGGGTTAGGGTCTTCGGGCGACTGGGTAATCCCGCGAACAACATTGGCGTACGTAAGTTGCCCACTTGGATGTTGCGACGTGGCGTCTAATCCAGATGTAGGGGTTATTCGACTGCTGGTGATCTCCGCAGTTGGGTGTGCCGAACCTGCTGCAGGGTTCTGGCTTCAAGGAACAATCTGTTTCTTTCTCTGAGATAGGCCAGACGGGGGCAGGAGGGCGAGCCAGACGGGTGAGCACCCTGACAGTCGATACACTGTGTCTGGTTGGTGCAGCTTGCGGCAAGGTGGCCTTGACTGCCGCACTTTCTGCAGACTTGCTGTTGCGTGCAACGTTCCGCGAAATGTCCAGGCCGTAGGCATTTGTAACAAAGCCTAGGCTGGTCGGGTTCAAGCACGACATGGTGTGACTGGAATCCCAAGAATATTGAAGTGGGCGGTAGTCGGGTAAACAACAGAATTATTTTGCCCAATGGGATCCTAGCCCCAGAGTGCCGCGTAAGTCGTTTTACATGGACGACACCCAGCGGTGTTAGCTCCTTCAAAATTTCTTCCTCTGTAAGGCAAGTTGGAACTCCTTGAATTGTCGCCCTGAATGTCGATAATGATGGGCAGTGGGCTGACACCAAGAAGTCTCCGAGTTTAGTTACCGGTAGCAGCTTCTGAGTAGATTCTATATCAGGAAGCCACACTATGATCGACTTTCTGTCCCCGGATATCTTGGACTTGGACGACAAAACATAGATGTGCTTAAATATAGTTAATAATGAACCTTCGGGAATCTCTGCTTCATTGCACTCCGGCGTCTCTTTCCGTCTAATGACTACTTTGAACGCACCCACCGAACCCGTTGATAAATCTTCCTTAAGTTTCTCTAAGTTTCGTTGTTCTCTTGAGAGCGCTTGGCGCCAACGCTTGGTTGGTATGCCGACCTCGTTTCACATGGTGTATCCGTGTCCGTCGTCGCAGTAGGTCCGATGTTTGCAGTCGTTCTCGTTGTTGAATGTTCGTTGGGCACGGGACACGCACACTGTCGTAGGCGAGCTATGTCCAGGATTGGCGGAGGCGGCTACTTTTCCGAGTCGTCGGGTGGCATTTTGATGGCTCTTTGCTGCAAGTTCTCGTAGTAGCCGACTTGATAGTTGGCCGAATTATATTTAAGCACTGTGACACGCTCCCACAAAAAAAAACGTTTACTGCGGGTTTTGAACTGAGACCGTTGGCCTGGCAGCTCGTTGCGCTACCGCCTCGGCCGTGTGCTCTGTTGCCAGCAACGCACACCTTAGCGTGTGGCTCGCACGCACGATCGTTGCCACATGTAAACAAAGATGATCTGCACTTCTGTCAATAGAACGAACACGAATAGCCCGGCGCGCTAATGGATATTATCACTCCTAGGCACGACCTGGGCTATAGAAACACTTCAGGGCCTACAATGCACAGCGCTCAGAACTCTGCAGCTCCGACAATTATTGTGCTAAGAATCACTGTAGCTGAGACACTCAAACTTGTTAAATGCAACCACTTTAGAAGAGCACATCAACAGCACGACCGCTCTTCACGAAATCGAACGCGAAAAAACGTCATAATTATTTTACATAAATACTCCCATTAAACGTATCGAACACATTAATAGCATGATTGCGTAAACTTTAGCTTTTTTCCGTTTGCTATGTTTATACGTTACCTGTTATATTTACCATAAAACTAAAGGTGTAACAATTAAGTCCAGTAAACGTGTGATTTAGCGGTCAGAATTACGATTTCCTTAGGCCAGGTGTTGACCATCTCAGTGGGGTAACCCGCACAGAAGCGCCTTTTCAAGTCGTATGTTGAGGTCGAGGCGCTACCGAATGAAGGCGGATCTTTTATCGTTATAAGATCAGCGGATCGGGTGCATCCAAGTCTCAAATGCAAACGGACGAAATTCACGGTGTTCCCAATTGACGATTACCTCCTGACTTTGTTCATTTCCCCGTAGTGGGCAGTGTGACCAGCCTCGGATGCACCGCCACCGACCATTAAAATGTTGTCCAAGGAGTCGGTGACGGTCGCATCGCAAACTAATATTTGAGCTCGTTGTAAAGGAGTGAGTGTCATTCTGCCTGGGTGTTTGCCATCTCTAGTAGAGACCCGCCGGCTCTCGGGCACAAGGGAGTGTGGCGTCGTAGTCCAGGGGGTTGGTGCGGTGGTCATAGTTGTTACCTGCCGGCGTGTCGCCTGTTCAGTCTCCGTTGCTGTTCAAATTTTTTTAAAGCAATGCTCATTGAGAGTAGATGACAAACTATACTGCTCAAAAGTCAGCTGCCACAAAAACGGCGATTCCAAGCCCGCGGTGGACGGAGGACAGTCTAGGTCAAAAACAACCTCTTAAAGAATTGTTTCTGATTCTTAGACACAATTCTAGGGAGACTACATGACTTGAGGACTTTTCAGACGTGCCGCGTGCAGAGACGTTTAGTCACTATTGGGGCTTCATCTTTGATCTTTTTAAATCTATTAAACCAAAGATAATCAGGATTTTTAATTTTTCGCCGGTGCAGAGCTCCATGAGTTCCATCCAACTCAGCGTTGATTTGCGCATGAAAGATTCCTCTATTTTTTTTTAAATGCATGTGTTTTATTACTGCACGAGATTAATCCTTCTCCACTTTTACCACCTTTACTGCCACTTTAAATGTTTGTCTTTCTGGTCTACTTCTAATATCCTACTAATTATATATTTCTTATTTCATTGTGGTGTCATCTCGCGGAGTGTATCCTACTTTTGAAACGACTTTCGTAGGCATACACAGGGACATGCATAAGGTGAGACCTGTCAGTGAGAGCAGTTAGGAGAATATGCATACTAGTGTGGAGTTTGCCATAAGAAAGATGTAACGCGTAAACGCGGCACACGTATTCGTGCGTCCGATCGCGCTGAAGTCAGACTGTGCGCTGTATTATGCAGCTGTCTCGCAAGAACAACACGCCTCGTAGGCACTGGTACTCGCGACGATACGGCAAGAGCAGCACCACCTAGGGACAAGCATAATCTGTGGGTTTTAGCGTCACAATGCACGACAATAATCAATAAATTCCACCTTTGCCCCACTCTGATATCTGCCAAATTAAATTATTACTCCTAATTTTATAAACGCCTACTACAAGAGTTGTTTTAATTGGTTGAAATGTAAATTTAAAAAGAGGTTATAACTTAATGTGTAAAACGCTCTTGTTGGCTCATGTTGCATCATTTGCGGCTTCAACCTACGCAGTGGCTTTGAGAGTTTCACACTAGTCGCTGATAACTGCCAGCGACGTATATGAACCAAGCACTCCCAAAGCCTCTCATATAAGAACAAAAAAAGATACAAGCAATTCTGTATAGCCCAAACAAGGCGATATTGTATCATGTGTACCGTCACACTCACCGCCATTACGTCAAGGCTATCCTCGGTCGCACGCCTAGATCTCACGGTCCTAGGAGAGCAATGTAGCATTACCTCCAGCAGGCACTTCTAGCCAAGCACATATGTTTTCTGGCAGGTGTTTTTGCCGTTTCCATTTGCTCCAGCTCGAAGCAAAAGCGGCAGCATTTATGATGCCGGGGATGATCGCAATGGCAACAGCAGCAAATCAAGCGCCGAGACGACATCGACGACTCCTACAACAAAAATAAGCAACCTATTCACACCATGAAGACCAACAGACCAAAAAATCCCAGTTCCTTGCACCTACATGTATGCAGCCCTTGCGCGCAACTACCGCTATCGTATAGCGTTCGAAACACCAGGAGAACCAGATCCTCTGACGACACAACTTACTTGGCAGACTTGAGGAAGGGTTTGATAGAGCCGTCGGCAACTCCCGTGCAGAGACCGTTTCTAGCAGCGACTTTCAATTGAACTCCATTGAAGGCGATGCAGCGACTGCCCTCGGGGCGATGCACGACGTGTCCGATCCGGAACTTCGGACACGGCACGTTTCCACTAAGGTATAGCTTTGGACGACACGTGAGACGAAGGACCTACTCGTACATGTTCGTGACTGCTAGTTGTCATCCCCAAAATGTATGTAATACTTTATTAAATGAAATGAAATTAATCTGTATATATCTCGCAGAGCGGCGACTAGCATTATTTGTGCACTTGTTACCTAAAAGAAAAAAAGTGCAAACAAAAGGCATTTGGCTGTATTTACATTCATATACAGAAGCCTAGGTGTAGCAGGTAATAAAAGCGTCATGGGTCCTAATTTGGCCAGACTTCCGATAAAACGCAAAAACTAGAGAGAGACTTGCGCGAGACTGAGAATTACGAGACCAAGACTTATATTGCTCGGTCGAAGCAACATGAGGATGTTGGGTCCAGGAAAGGAGAAACAAACATCTTATGCAATTTAATTACAGTGACGTAATAGTCTTGTGTCTTTCATTATAAAAGCAAATAGTAACGCTAAATAAAATACAAGTTAGCATGCCAATACATATAGACTTTTTTAACTAATGGGAACGATCTCCAAGTCACGAGTAAAGAAGAATTCGATTCTATTCTAATGAACAATTACCCAATGTATACTGTAATCTGGGTTTATATACAAAATATCCAGGAATATTATATATCGGGTATTTCTGCACTATATGATTTGTAGCCCAGTTAAATTTATTCGTATCGACGTGCTGTGTCGACGATTGTTTTCGCCACATTGGTAGTACCTATTTGCGCGCAGTCCAGCATATAATATCTGTCTACCTTTGCTCTTCCACAATGCTTACATACAAAGTGTTCAATATTTTAACAATAGCCATCCAGGCAGATATAAGTAGCATCCGTTTCATATTTTCCTACATAGAAGGGTCCGATTTATCTGCATGGTGGCAAAAATTGCTCAGTTTTAGATGCTAATCGATGAGAAAAATTGCTAAAATCAAGGTGTTGCGTTCATCTCAGTGATTGTGGTATTCTTTTAAAGGTGCTTCGCTGAACGTTACGCACGACCGAACAGATAAATGGACCGCACAATATTCAAGATGTGCCTAAGGGATATGAAAGCAACGCTACAGGTCGACAAAGCGTATTTATCCAAAAACAGTTCGCATCAAATATGTCACACTCGTAGTGATGACGAAAGCAGCAGAAGCGGAGGCATAAAAAGCGTATCGAACAAAAATAATTGTCTACCACAGTCAGCTGCTGGTCCGTTGGTGGGTTCACCACTGCGAATCTTAACGAAAGATCTCACTCACAATCCTAACAGTCATCACGCAGAGTTTTGTTTCGTTTTTTTTACGTTTCGGAACGCATGATGCATACTAGCAGCCCCCAGTAGTTAACGTGGGACCCCTTTACCCCAACACAAGGCTGGCAAGTGCGGCGGTATTGCGGCCGCAGCGGCGGCGGCATTACCCTCATGAATTGCCGCAACGCCATTTCTGGCGTTTACGACGTGCGTGCCAGATGGTAGTTTTGGACCGTTACGTGACCTGTGCGGAACGACGTCGATGACGAGAACTTCTTTTTAAATACGTTCGCTGCATTTTAAGTATCTCCAAACACATCCCCTCGTCCGGACCTTTCCGATGCTTTCCACTGTGATTGCGGTATAATGCCGCAATATTGTTATATCGACTGACAGAGCATAATAAAACCAGCTTTTTTTTAGGTAAAAAGTGGTGTTGTCATTCTTCGGTTAGTCTTGAACATTCGCAAGGTACATCTTTTAACTATCTTGTTGTTAACAATGTTGATGTTGAATTGATCAAACGTCGAGTCAATTCGTAAATACAGATCGGTCGCCGTGTCTAACGAACGGCGCAAAAGCGATCTTGCACTCCTTTCAGTTATTATATGTGAAAATCGCAGCATTTTTATCCAGATGACAAACGATAAAGTATTGCAAAAACTTGATTATTGCGATTGAAACTGTATGTTTTTATTAAACGTTGATTACAGTGATCAAATTTACACAACCGTTTTAAGTAAAACCTATTTAAATTTATATACCTGCAGGGCAACGCAAGCTCTAGTACAGGCGGTACACATAATATACTCACATACAAGATATTGAAATAATACATTATTTATCTTTTTGTTAGTATAATCAAAAAAAAAGATTATCTAATGCCACAAACTGAATCACTTTAAAAATAAATCAATGTTATATTGCTAATATAATTGGATATAGTACAATACTAAATATCAGGCTGTCATTTTTCAAATAATTGATTTCATTTCTATGGTCACCCGCATGCGACCTTATGACCGTACCCTACGAAACATAATAAAGGGCGTTCACTATCCATAAGGCATCGGAAGGGCATGAAAAGTTATCACTGAATGGAAAGTACTTTACATTACATTTTTATTTGCATTTGTACGGAGACAATCGGAAGTGTATAACGTTGTCTTTTCTTATCAAAGGCGGCTGAGGAATGGATTGTAGCAGCTTAAGACGGGTCGCAACAACGATAGATACTCGTCCTCTAACAAAGACGACTGAAAACCTGAGTGATTCATTGGTCAGGCGTATCACGTCTTTACACTAACGAGGCAGTAGTTTGGATGGGGTTTAGCGAGCCCCGCATGTCACGCGTAAACGAAAGGGACTTGCGAATCGACTACGAAACTACATTCGTTAGTGATTAAGTACAGTTAAGCGCACACACGCACATTAAAATCAGATTTTGGCTTTATCAATTGCAGTATTTGTGCGCAAGGCGTGAATACCACGGCCTCCTCACTGCAGTTTAATGTCGTTCTGGTGTCACTTAAAGGTCGTTTCGCTTAAAGGTCTGTTTCGAAGTTTAAAGTTGAGCGAGATAAATGCTGACGCGACAAGGGCAGTTCCAGACAACTATGACGCGGATAGGCAAGCAAGTCAGAACACATGTGTCCCCAGTGATGGGCGACAGGCAGGCAATGTGCACAATACTGTCGTCACTTGCGCAGTGCTGGTTCGCGTCTGGGCGGGTGAACCGGCCAAGGTTCATACTGTCCGGAGGATCCATTGTGACATACTGCAGACATGCAGTGGTGGCATGAGCGTTCGCCGTGCGCGACGTGAGCGCATGCAAGGGCCGGCAGTTGGTCGAGCGTAGTACTTTTGTAATGGAAAATGTTCTTAATTCTAGACCATCCTCCCTCCCCTACGGGCGATGGGATTCGTCGTGAGGCATAGCTCTAACACACAGAGGACCGGACATGTTGAGATATCCAGAATTTTTCCAACATTCCTTGTGGCAGCATGGCCGCGGACCCTCGGGAATATGGTTTATCATCTATTTTCAATGAGCACCACTCATAGCAAATTGATCAACCACAGGGATGGAACCGGCGACACCCGGGTAGATGACAACCATGATTAGCGCACTAGTACCCTAGACAACTCCGCCATTTTCCCTCAGTAGGCTGCCTTGACGCATCTCGCCAAGCTTGGGGGTCGTGGCTTTGGCAGGTTTTTTTTTACGGCGGCTTTTTAATGGATGAAAGCTACCGCACTAGGTTCAGTTGATTTGAAACCCCCAAACCTAAAGAGAAAGCGCCCCCCCCCCCCCCCCGGAGTGTATAGTACCGGGTCGAGCGACGGGGCTAACCTTGAGGCCGGTGACACGAACGTCGGTTGTATGCTAGGCCGAGGCAGCTTCGTTTGTCTGCATTCTGCTTTTCGGGCAAGCATAAGCTGGGCAATCAAGTCAACCGCGGACCCCTGGACGCCACATACGTGTTAAACGAGTGTGCACTGAGTGTGAAGCCTGCCCAAAAGCAAAGCAAAAGTGCCACACTATGGATGTTATAGGCTCTCCCCTGCCAATACCACACAGAAGAAAAAGAAGAACAAGAAGAAGAAAAATTAATTGAAGTATGCCTATAACCCCTTCCAACTCCGTCTCCGCCTCTGCTGACACGTTCTGACGCCGAAGTAGTGGTCACGACCGTGCAGATGCAGCTCACATAGGGGGTAGGCTAAGATAATTTAGCCGTTCTCACCATTATCGTAAAGCTGGTTTTATATCATGTTCTATGCACCAACCAACATCGCTGTCAAGTCTGCCTCTCCGATGCAACAAAGTGAAGTTTCTTTTTCCCTCGATCACTTGGTCGAGTGCGGACGCTTCTTACCTGTGTTCCCGGAAAATCTAATCGTGTAGCCAATTCGAGTTCGATGATTGCGGCGCCAATTGGTGCTGTGAGACAGTGTTGAGTGACGTTTCCATAGACGCGCGACGCAGGCCCGGTAGTCGTTCCACTGAACGTCAGGACCCTAACCCGTCCAGGCCAGTCCGCCTCTCGAGTGAGTTCGAAACTTTCGTTCGACAGCGTGATTGTTTACATTTTACGACTGTTTGTTTACATCATACTACAAACGGTAGCCGCTAGTTGGTTATCGACGACTAACACTTCAAGCGCAGTGCGTGGCGTATGCAACAGGGCCACTGACTACGGAGTGGGGGGACCGAGTTCGAAACCCGGTCGTGTGAACAAATTTGTTTTTCCTGTTTTTTTTTTTCTGAGTGCGACAGTTCTTTATACAGTCGATACCGAAGAACGCCATAGCCCCTGGGCCACAGCCACCTCCAATTGTTGCTCCGCGCTCTCTGGACATCACTAGACTGCGCAAAGATGCAACACCTGGAAATGAATCAACGAGCAGTACAGTGCTCAGTGGAACAGCGCCCAACGCTGTAGTGTTACCATCAGATAACCTGAAGGCCGCCCATGAAAATCCCGTTTGTGAAAACGCCACCCCGACGTTGGAAAATAACACGCCTTTAGGCGTAAAGAGGAGGAAGACGTTATCTGAGACTATAGAACAAGTTGTTCAAGACGAAGCGGTTAACAGGGACGATGATAATGGTGGATTCACAGTTCACACGTCCCGTAAAGAGAAGCGCTTGGCGGCGCGAGAACTGAAGCAGTTGGACAAGCTTAGAGATGATCTTAAAGCAGGTACCATAGGCACCCTCAAAGTCGTCTTTCGCAGACAACCCACCGAAGATAATACGCCCGTTAACTTTGAAGAAGGGTCACTGCTAACTTTATTTAAGGCAATTCACACATTGTCCCCAGAAAGTAGAATTTCTGGTGACAAGTCAAGTATCGCCGTTTGGACTTCTAACATGGAGTCAGCAACTTCACTGTTGAACATCAAGCAACTAAACGGGATACAAGTAAAGGCCTCATGCCCAGCTATAGCTTCATTCAAGACAAGAATTCAAGGTGTTAGCATCGCCTTCACAGAGGCAGAAATCCTAGAGGAATTAAAAGACTTAGGAGTGACTCAAGTTCGTCGCCTGCACGCCACTCGGGGCGATATACGGAAGCCCTTAGACCGGGTGATACTTACATTTGACCGGCAACCACCGATCTCTATATTTTTGGGTTATAAGTCGCACGCCGTAGTGCTCGAACCGGATCAACCGATGGTCTGCTTTAAATGCCTCCGACCCGGTCATATAGCAAGTCAGTGTAGCCTACAAAAAATCTGTCGTAGATGTGGAACCGAGGGGCATATAGCCGCTTCATGTCAAAACACACCTCGGTGTGTTAATTGCCGTGGACCACATCCTGCTGGAGCGTCTTCATGCCCGACACTTTTCTTCCTTAGGGAGAAGAATAGACTCATCAGTGAGGCCCGTACACTCCAGCAGGTGAAAGTAAATCACCCCGCAGCAACTATAGAAGAAGCTTGCAAACAAGCGCCTATACCGGCCGATATCGCTATTGGCCAAAAAACATATGCCGCTGCGGTTAGAGGTATAACTACCTCTGAAGATGGAAACCCATCAATAATTTTGCTTAGGCCCAGGAACCCGCCGAAAAAGAAACGAATGCCGTGGCAACAACGAGCTGGATCGTTTAGAAGGTCTCGTGTTATTTTACCACGGCGCCGGGTCAATGTCAAGGCCCACAAGACGCTCACCAACCTGTCGTCACTGTCTGGCCTTCTTTCAGTAGTCAGCCCAGAGCTAGCTAAGGCAATCGAAACTATTACTGAAGTTCTTCAGCCCCTACTTGCGTTACTTCCACTTGTTAAGAAGCTTAAACACACCTCGTCATAATGGAAGACCACGCCTACCTGCCATCCGGGAGCTCTTCAACCCCAACAACAACGACGAGACTGCTGGTACAACCTAACATCGTAGACGCCGAACCTAGCCTGAAAGTTCCCTGCCCGGTGTGTGGCCTACTATACACCAGGCGTGGCTTACTACGACACACTAGAGCAAAACACCCGACAGATATAGCACCGTCTCCCGATATTGACACGAGTCACCCCGCCGATCCTTCAGTTAAAGATATCCTAGTCAAACTTCAAGACATTAGTAAAACTTTTAAGTTAGTACGTATCACACCAAAATCCATTAGGCATATCTTAGTCTTGACCCTCACTAAGGTGCTCGATGATGTACACACTCAGAACAGTTTCCACGCTTGGTTTGCCTTATTTTCCTTCGTACCGGTCATACTCCGCCTCCCAGCCAATAGAAATATCAACCAATCATTAGCGCAAATCATAAGGAAGAATCTCCGGGATTACGAGTGCGGCACCATGTTGCATAACCTGACGGCCCACAGAACCGCTCAAAGAAACGCGCGAACCCACGCTGACTTCGATGTTGCTAGAAGAGTCTTAACCAAGTTATCTGAAGGAGACGGCACCAATGCTGCTAGAATCCTAATCTCGACAGACACGTTTTCATCTGGCGAAGATACCGCCAACGCACTAAGAGCGAAACACCCGCCTGCACCAGCAGAGCCTATATGGCCTGAGCCACCATCAACAGATTCTGGATCCACAAGCAAGGAAGACATTTTTGCTGCTGTTCAATCTTTTCCCAGAAGTTCCTCAGCAAGATTAGACTTTATCCGTCCAAGACTACTAGCCGACTTGCTGTCCCCAAACCTGGGAGAAACAGCCAATAAATTGGCAATATCTATCGCCAAAGTTGTTGACATATTGCGCTTCGGGCAACCACCAGCGGAACTTTTACCAATCATTTTCGGCGCTAAATTATTTGCATTGAAAAAGAAGTGCGGCTCTATCCGACCGATAGCATGCTCATCATGCCTGCGCAGGATTGCTTCGAAGGTCAGCGTAAGAGATAACACAGCTCGCACACCTAATAGACGACCGACAACTGGGGTTCTCGGTCAAAGCCGGAGTAGAAACAGCGGTTTATACAACTCGCTCTTTCCTGGCCTCCAGGACTTGCCCTACGTACTTGCTCAAGTTGGATTTTTCAAATGCGTTTAATACGATAAGAAGAGACCATTTCCTAAGGACAGTCAAGGACTCAACCCCAGACATGTACCATTATGTCGAGTCCTCATATAGACGTCCAACTTGTCTTGTAACGTCTGACCTAATACTATCGTCCGAGACAGGTATACAACAAGGAGACCCTCTGGGTCCACCTTTGTTTTGCCTGGCAGTTAACGACCTGATCAAATCGCTTGAAAGTCCGCTTAACATGTGGTACTTGGACGATGGCGTACTCGCAGGCAACGCCTCTACAATCGCTAGTGACATACAGAAGATTATCGATTTCGAGAACGTAAGCGGCTTAGCCCTGAATCCCTCGAAATGCGAACTGTTTGTATAGAATCCTGATGCAGATTCAACAACCTCTGAGATCACGCACTTGTTACCGGGCTGCAAGATGCTCAGCGCAAACGAAGTAGAGCTCCTAGGGGTACCCCTACTTCAGGAAGGTGTCGCCCCCGTGTTGCAGAAGTGGTTGGATAAACTGAATACCGCTTCGGAGCGCCTTCCTTTGATAGGTTACCATAGCGGTCTTTACCTGCTAAGGTGCTCTTACTCAGCCACACGCCTAACTCATATTCTGAGGGGTATCGAACTTACCGGCGAAACGGACGAGCTACGACGCTTCAATGATCTTACAGCCAATACAATAACCAATCTGCTTAACATCAAACTGGTCGATACAGTCAAACGACAGATGTTCTTGCCAATAGCCAAGGGGGGACTTGGCTTACCAGACCCGACAATATTAGCACTCCCTGCGATAGTTGCTGCCACCCACCAGGTTTCCGGCAAGGTCTGCAAACTTCTTGACGAAGCCGGCCAGCTCGAATTTACCTCCATGCGAGATCGAGTCACGAGTAATTTGGTTGAGGTTCTTGGAACTTCACCAAATAACGTCGCATCTCAGAGTGAGTGGTCGGCCATGCTAGCCGATCAACATGCTTGTTTACTTATTGATCAAGCTGACAGTGACTCTACTAGGGCTCGGCTTAGGGCAACCTCCGCAAAACATGCAAGCGATTGGCTACACGCCCTACCCAGTGCATCGTTAGGAACCTTACTGGATGATGCCACTACAAGAATATGCGTTGGCCTCCGACTTGGTACGCCGCTCGTTCACCCTCACATATGCCGATGCGGGGAGCCAGTGGGCATTAGAGCTCACCACGCTCTATCCTGCGCCCTCAGTGAAGGTCGTCGACCACGTCACGCGGCTATCAGCGACACAATAGCAAGGGCCCTGAGGACGGCAGGCTACCCAAGTACACTGGAACCAACTGGACTAACCAGAAACGACGGCAAGCGTCCCGACGGGATGACTCTCATCCCCTTTGAACGAGGCCGTACCCTCATATGGGATGCCACCGTAACCGACTCACTTTCACCCTCAATGGTCGGTTTCGGTTCACTTAGAGCTGGTCATGCCGCGACCCAAGCAGAAACGAACAAGATGAACAAATATGCCGAACTGGCAAGAGCCCATAACTTCAGCCCAGTGGCCTTCGAAACCTTGGGACCACCGGGCCCCTTGACTGAAAGAATACTTACTAAATTGGGCGAACGATTAAAGATAACTACTGGGGACAAGAGAGCCGCACAATTTTTGCGCCAAAGACTTTCCATTGACGTCCAGCGGGGCAACGCGATCTCAGTTTTGGGGTCGCTTGCCGAATGGTGCACACCAGGGCTGTTATAGGCTGAAAGTTAACACGTTCATTTACACCGGATTGTAATATAAATTGATTAATAAAATTAAAAGCGCATTATTAAGTGAAGTTTCTTGCGGTAAGTAGAGGTGGTGGCAGCAGGTACAATAGCAGCAGGTACAATAGCAGCATGTCGAGCCCGGTGGCGTTGTGCATTCGCGTGCCCCTTGCGACGGGAGGAGATACATGGGGTGCAGGGGTTCAATGATCCCCACCGTTGCACATTTGTATCTATTGGGGCCCGTTGTATGAAGCAATGCGACAGCGGTTCCGTGGTCGTTAAATGTTGTCTGAGACTCAGCCCGACAAAAATAACTTTAGCTGCAGCAGAATCAGCAGCAGCTGCACCAGTACTATCAGCACTGCAGATAGCATTGTGCATGAAACAGATGTCGTGCAGCAGCACCAGCAGCAGCAGAGCAGGTGACTGTACTCGTAGTAGAAATACGTAGTAGTGCCCGCTGTACCAGTGCAGTACTTTTGCAGTGCTAGCAGTGGCAGTGGTAATTGTGGTCATAAACGTTGTATTACCTTCGTTCTCTGGCTTGCACTTGCCCAGATCTAGCGACAGCATCAGCAGCAACAACAACAGTTGCAGCATACAAGGGTCACCCTAGCTTGTACCCGCTTTAGGCGAAAGATCTTGCGGGTATCGCGAGTACCCTTTGTAATAAATCGAGTAACAAACGAGTGGTCCAAATTGACTTAGGCTTCTTTGACGTGCTGCGGACTCTGTTAGGCTATAAGGAAGGTCCTGGCCCCTCGGAATGCCTCCACAACCAGAGGCAAGTCACCGTTTGGCAGGTGCTAGGCGCAAGTGATCCTGACCTAGTGGGCGCTAGGGTCCACCTTGGTGCTCAGGTCCTAAGGTAATGAAGACTCTACTCTTCTCCACTTGGCCTTATGTTGTCTATGTTCTGGACTGGCGTAGCATTCTTGGGGAGGAGCAGCGCCAACAGAGCCCTAGTGGTTAGCTCCCTGCCATCCCCCGTCTCGCTGATAAAGCGAGAGAGAATCGCCCCTTTCCTTTCCCGGCCTCGCCCCCCATGCCCTGAAATTTATAGGACATATTTATCCGTAAAGCATCGACGGACCGGTCGTTTTGCCTGGCTACCGTAATCCGTAGAGAATTCTCCCATAGGATGCTAGCCCCGATAGGCTTCATCTTCGTGTAGGTGGCTGACGGCCAATTAGGCGGAAGAAGCTTTTGGAGGTCCTCCTCTGTCTCGTACTCTCGGATCTTTACGCAAAGTAGTTCCGCTTCCCCATGGACAGTGGTTTCGGGAGTGTAGTAGCACCCCGGCCTCCTGGTGCCCAGGATTATTAAAGCGGGTCCGCTTCCTTCTGTTCGCATAGCCAGCGGCGCATTTTGGCACAGGCATGTTCACTTGTTTCTTTTTGGCAGCCTTTGCGACAAACCTAAGCAACTGATCAAAATTTCCCCCATTGTCTGCTGCTGCATGCATGCCATCGTGCCATATCTCACGTTGTCCAACACTATAAACGTGGATCCACTAAGAAACGCATTGTAAAGTTCAGGTCTACCTAGGAATCCGTCGGCCACATTTGCATATACCTATGTGGCAAACGAACATTTTTGAGGACCTTATTTTAGAGAGAGTCTCATTTGATTCAAATGAAGTAGTAAAACATACGCGTATTGATATATCATCGTTTAGTTGGCGCCAGATAATTGGCAGTCAGCTTTTCAGTTGGCCGATCGTGGAATTTAAGAAACGGTTCGTTAGAGGGTCGATCAACCCGTCTACTTCTTAGCCTGAACACTAATTTCGCACCACACGGACCAAACCGACTCTTCCAAAGAAAGCACAAACCCAAACATAGATAACCTGAAACGAGATAGGAACCACGACTCTCAACTCTAGCACTGCACTAGACTCTTCGGAGTAGACCCACAAGTAGATATAACAGTTTCTCGTATTCCATGCGCATTTATTTACTAGGCACATAACTCTTAACCTCCAACCGCGGTTTTGAGCTCTTTTCAATTTTGAAAACAGAGTTTTGGTTTAACCTCGCACTGCACGAACGGAACCAACTCTTATAAAGAAAGCGCCAACCGTTTGCTTTCTAGTGGTTGCTCTTAGTCCAGTACCGTACCACCTCAAAACAACAAGTCTGCATAAATGCAATAGAACTAAAATCATTTTTTAAGGAGGTTGTTTTTATTCTAGACCATCCTCCGTCCCCAACGGGCTTGGAACTCACCGTGAGGTATATCTTCAATGCACCGAGGGCCGCACATGTTAAGATATCTAGGGTTTTCCCAGCGGTCCTTGTGGCAGCATGGCTGCTGACTCTCAGCGGTTTGGTAGTGATAATAGTGGCTATGCTATTCGCACTACCAAGAAGGCTTTTTAGGGACGGCCTGGCGTTTACTAAGTCTGTCGACGGTGGCACATTATAACCTTTATTTGCCAAGCGCAAACCTCGTTGTGAGTAAACGTTGCTATTGATACTATTAAACTTTTACAGAAGTCGTTTCGTGGGCCCGAAGCCAGTCACGAGAATCGATGCTGCTGCTACTGGCGGCAAAATGAAAACACCAACAATCGTATCGTCTAAAGTGTTCTCCTATACTTAGCGGAAAATAACTGTAAAAATTATTTTAACATTAAAATTAAATGGCGTAAAATTCTGTTCCGTTTTAAAACAGAGATTCCATTTCAAATGCAGGGTAATATTCCTCCAAAACTGGCAAAAACGGTCGTTTTTCTATACTGCTATGGCTACCCAAAGAGATATCATTTATGTCATCAGCATATAACTTCCAAAAATAGCTAAATTGTCCGAACTGATATTGCCACACCTACGCCTACTTATATATATATATATATATATATATATACAACCATATATATATATATATATCGCGATACAGCTCTCAGTAGATAAATAGTGCACCAAAGCTGAATAGCGCCGCCGATACATCCGCAAACGGCAAAAACCTATCAGTTGAATTTATTGCAGCTGATGTACTTCATGTTTTATTTGTGTGTGTGTGTGCGCTGATTCGGTTGTGGCGTTTGGTTGGCGCCCTTTCGAGAACTGCTTTTTGAGGGCCTCGCAACACAACAGGACGAGGCCTGTGGCAGCCGCTCTAGAAGTGCCAGCGTCGGAACCGCTGTTTGAGCGTGATGGACAACGAACGCCGCTTGGCAGCTCAGCACCAATATGACAACAACAGGCGACAGCAATGAGCCTGCCAAACACATGTTCAATACGTAGTCGTTTTTTTCCGCCGCCGCGCAGAACGAACACTATGACGTACTGGTCTTGCCCGCGGCCATTTGTGTTCTACGCAGCGAGCAGTGTAACGATGTGCCCGTTCTAAACTCATGTGGCACGGCGCTATGACAACAGCACCTCAATACAAACATGTGTTATTACTACTGCGGCTGCTCGTGGCTCTCATGGTACCATTGTGTCAGAAGTAGACATTCATGCATGCCTACTTCGACATACTACACAGTCTTAACAAACCTACTGGGTGAACGACACACAGTAGTCCGAAATTGTTTATGTATATACAAGTAGTTCTAAATTGTTTATGTATATACCAGTAGCCTTAAATTGTTTATGTATCATCTTTGTTACGTGTGCGTCATACGGTACGTATTATATAACGCATTTCTGACAATAACTACTTGTGTGACATTTGATAAGGTCACCCGTCCGTTTTCCGGTACCTGTATTGACTGCTGTGGGCAATTGCGAAACGTCCTTAGACACCTCTGCGATTGATTGCTGTTACCATTTGTTGTAGAATTAATACACAGTCATGGTCATTATTAAAAATCCTTTCGGGGCTGACTCTCAGCCAAGATTTAACGTCCATGGGACTGCTTTGCGCATTGCTTCACAGACGGACCCCCATAAATACAAATGTGCAACGGTGGGGCTCGAACCCGCGCACCTATGTGTCTCCTCCGGTCGCGAGGCGCAGACGCATGCCACCGCGCCACCGGGCTCGACATGATCATTATTGTCGGCTGGTATTCTGCTCTTCTAAATCTGGTTATTGTTTACTTTATCGGACCACTTCGTATCTCAAAACTTGTTTCAAGCATTTCAGGCGGAATAACTGCCAGTTGTAGAAACGTTCGTAATTGAAGGTTACGATTTGTGTTCAGCGAACTTGTGAATCGGAAATTCAGAAAGTATTTTGCTACACAAAGGCTGTCGAGTCTGGTGGCTTAGTGCATTTGCTGTACGAGACACAAAGAAGTTCCCGAAACAGTTCAATAAACCCATAAAAAGCTAGGAGCATTAGAGCCACAGGTATCTCCAACGGACCGATGGAGCTGTCATCTTCAGACCTTGCCGGCCTATTTATGTAACGTTTCCTGGCAAATTGGATATTTCCTTACAGGTTAAGCATTGTCCCATTGTTCAAGAACAAAGGCAATCGGAAGTTTCTGGCCTATTACTGAATTATTTCTTCTAAAAAGTTTGAAAATGTGAAGCTGTTTAGACTCAAATCTATAAATGTATTTCCTTTGTACCTATCCAAACTCCACAGGGCGCACGTTGCAGTGTTGACATTTGCTCGCTTATGAAAAATATTTGCAGAAAACCGCGTCGAGGGCTATCAACTAAATTTCAGAGTTTTTTAATGTGACGACTGCCTTCATCTTCTGCAATTTTCCAGTGCCTTAACTCTGCCGTTCTTATCCAAATTCACTATTTACAACTTGCAAACAGACGCCATGTTGCAGTGGCTAGTAGTATAAAATGGCATTAGCGATCAATATTCAAGCGCCACAGGGCTTTGTTCTGTGGCCGAACATATTTACTACTCTGATCAATACTTTCACCTGCGTATCTCTACCAACATCTTATCGAGTAATTTTTGCAAGAACACTACTAATACCCAAAATACCTCGCTCTTACTCTGCATGCTTCAATCAGTCTGTCAATCAGAGCTGTCAAATGATGTCAATACGGGCCGAATAGGCCGTAAGCTGTTCAGGCAAGTCACAAAAGGCTCTCTAGTGCATTTTCCTAGCGATATGCTTTCATTGTCATCGGGGCCCTACGTGTTATTCGAGGGTATTCCACTATAAGCATGGCGGCCTCGCGCTTATGCTAACGGAGATATTGCTCTGAGACCTAAAAGCAGCTTGACGTCGACACCTGTCCTAGCGCCTGTGGCTGACACAGCTCGGTAACTCGCAGATGAGCGCGGAGCGAAACTCGGTCGTGGGACAGTATCCTGGACGGGTAACCAGGAGCGCTCATTAGAAACTTCATTCCGAATATCCGCCGATTCGTGAATCGTGTTGGGTCTCCGATCGGGTATGATCTTACATATCATAATCATCACTGACCCAGGTTGTGACGGGTTACGGCAATTTCCAGATGTACTTAAACCGGATAAGGAAAGGGCAAATTAAGGCAGTGATGGTACTACGACGAGGTGAACTTTCCGGAACTTACGGCCTTGAATTGTGTCGCATAGACCGAGACCAGACGAGGCATGTCCGGAGAGACACGTTAGGAGCGATAGTCACGCACGTGCTCATGTCGGTCAACAACTCAAACGCGGCTAGAAGGCCAATTCAACATATGGTAAAAGCAAAAGAAGAAGCAGGACAAATACAAATGGGGGAAAGCGTATGGGATTTGCTGCCAACGCGCGCCTCGACAAACAGGACCTAATGATTCAAAGCTTCCGAGACTTCCCTGCCTAGGCATAGTTACTCTTCTGCGTTAGGCATCCCGCAGGTCGAAGGACCATCTTAGGAAAGATATAGAAATATAGGCACTGCCGTGCATTTGTATGGTTTTCCTGCCAAGCGCCAATGGTTGTCTGCGAGACTGGCGAATAAGTGGCTGAGTCCCAACATGTCTAAGCGTAAGCATTTAGAGGGTTTCATCATGTTCTGCTATGCTTTTACTCAGTAATACGTAAAAAAAATAATTTGTAAAAATCCTAATAAATAGTTCCATTGTTATTACGTATTAAACGATCGAGTATAATGATTCACAAAACAGTAAAATGTCACACTTATTTTAGTAGCCTCACACCCAAATGTTATGCCATCCTCTTATCCGTACGAACTAACGGCTTTCTTCGAGGAGCTGCTTCTGATTTACAAAATGTTGTCTTTTCTCTCCGGTGCTACATGGTTTAAATTTGTGAAAGTTGCTAAAGAATCGTAATTCACCGGAGGGGGTTCCTAAAAAGGATGTTCTCACAGTAGTTTTTGGAGAAGCGTTGCACAGACACTGTAGGAGGCCTTTTTCACAAAAACGACCTAATCATATAAGTAAGGTTTATTCGGCTCACGTCGTACTTATTGCTTTCAAGGTAGTCAAATCTATTTATTATTCCACCTGACATTTCGTTCTCAGTCACTTCTATCGTCAAAAAACATACCGTCACGTCGTGCAGCTGTGCTCAAGAGGCCACTCTTCCCGCGGAAAAATCAAGCTACAGGGCTCTCGGCATTTGCTTACCGGTAGAGCTTCACTTTAGATACGGTTACTTACATATTATGTGAATGCGAAATTCTAACTATAATGCAGGAGCTTAAGATAATTTATATTGACGCTGTAGTGCTATATTGTTTTTTTAAGCTCGGGCATTGTGAAATTGTTGTTTAGTTAATAAACCATAATTGAAGCTAGCCCTATCTATATACATGTATGCAAAAAAAAAGTGCCTAAAAAAACATCGCTCGTTTGGCCGTGCATAGCGGTGCATAACGATGCATAACGGTGCATAACGTGAATCAATGACATTCCTTCGTACCACTGACACCGCGCCCTGATCGAGTGTCAATTAAACATGTGCAGGGGCGAAGACACCTTGCAGCTCTGTCAAAACGTAGGGACCCCCCAAGGGGACCCTCTCAGTTGCCTGGCATTCTCCTTGCTCATCGCAGACCTAGCTCGCCATGTGCGGGAGGAGTTTAGAAACGCCGTCGTCGTCATGTATGCGGATGACATAGTAGTGGCCCACCGGAACCGCGGTGCCATTCGTCGAATTGTCGGTGACGTCGAAAGTTACCTTCACCGTAAGGGCCTGCAAATAAATGCGCGGAAGACGAAAGCCATGAAGTTTCGCCGTGGGGGTCGATTGGCCGCAGCAGACGTAATACCCTGTTGTGGCCAACCGCTGGAGTTTGTCAACTCTTTCCCGTATTTGGGTCTGAGGCTACACTATACGGGAACGACCTTTACCCAGCACATCGCCGACAGGTGTCGAGCGGCTATTACCTCTATTCACACAGAGGTGAGAGACCCTCGACGACTGTCTGTGAGTGCGGCCGTGCGTCTTTATGAGCTTAAGATTGTGCCAATGTTGAGCTACAGCCTTGGCAGGGTGTGGGGCCATCTTTCAGCGGCAAATTTTGCGCAGCTAGAAAGATGCTTCACAATATATATGAAGCGGGTCCTTTGCTTACCCCGGACGGCAAAAAGCCGCTTCGTGTACCTGCTAGCGGGTTGCGGGCCGGCAGTGGAAACAATCAGAGTCAGGCTTAGGTCACCTATTACTGGACCACTTCAACAATTTTTGTTGGAGTGGCAGGGAAAAGTGACCGAGGCCTCGGCAGAGGTAGCGCAATTGGATGTGTACCTCGCCAGGGAGCTTTGGGATGGAATGGCATGCACTAGCCGGCACGTGTACACAAGATACATTGTGCATGGCTATCATCACTTGGTATGTTCGACTCAAGGATTTCACCAAGTTGACGATCAATGTCGTTGCCGGTTCTGCTCGCAGATATGCGCTAAATACCACGCAGCGAGCTGCCAGAAGCATCGGCGGTCTTTGCACTTTTTCGCCGGGTGGGACGGTCGCTGAAGTGTTTAAAGTGTATAAAAGGAATGAATTGTATTGAAATTATGTACCATCTTGAAATGCAATGTTATTGCGAAATAAACCATATATATTAAACATGTGCATGTAAATGCACGTTAAATCCGTATTTGCCGCATATGCACATTATCAGATGCCGCTAATCAGCCTGAAAACTAAATTGGTTCTTCTTCAATAGTTTCCTTAGTGGTGAGACTCTACGCAACGGCACAGTCTATTTGTGGAATTTGTTGACAGCGGATTTTGGAAGAAAAATGGCAGCGTAATCGTGTGTTACTTCAAAACTAAAGAACAACGCCCCCCAAACGTGACAGTACTACACTATCATGCAGGTGGAAATTACATGTCACTATAGATGCCCGGATAGAGTACTGGCTGCAAGAGAAAAAAAAACTAACATACCGCGTGGGCATGGAACCCGTTATCAGAGGCCGGCCGTTACGGTGTGTAATTTACACATCGTTATCTAACAATATATGTTAATAAAGCGATTACTAATTTATGCAACGCAAAGGTGTTTTTACGAATTGCTTTAATGGTCTGATTCTAGCGGGATCGGTAGCTAACACGTATGAGATGGTACCGTGACTCACTTTGTGGCATTGCGACCCGGGGGACACGCAGTCTTCCAGGCCGAGATAGCCAAACGCCTAAAATACTTTGACATCAATAACCCCTTGGATTTTTTTTCTTTTTGCGCCTTACATTCTGGGCAGGCCGGTAACCAACGACCAGATATAATTCTTCTTAAAAAATCTAAATTCATTTAAAACAAAATTTTTATTAAGTAATCATCTTCCATAAAAAAAGATTTACATACAACAAAGACCTTTTCTGGTGTTCAGCACACACATAGGTAGTCAACACCCGGACTCAACGAATTATCGTCACAAGCGATAGTACTTGTCACATTTGGTAGGGTGCATTTGTAGACCCAACCTTATAATTATAAATAAAAATACCGCATGAAAAATTAAAAGGCGTGAACGTCTGCTACATTTTCATTGTTTACTAGCTTAATCTATGGCGCCGTATTAAATGCCGCGTCCCCCCTACAGATAGCACCTGCCTCACAAATTAGATGCCTTGCATCGATCTTCTATGATCTCTTGCGTTTAAAAACAAATCGTCTAGAAACAAAAGTTCCTTTACTGATGGGTCCCAGAGTCTGCACGGCAATACGTGCGAAAATGTATCCCTTAGCTAGTTTAGAATGTTTTCTTTTCTTACAGATTTGTCATGTTCCGTTACACAACCTAGCTCGACTGAACTGATTGACGACCGCCGCGTATGAGACCGTCACGTCCCACGCTAAGCTTTCCCATATGCCGCTAAAAATAAATGCTGCAAGATGGCGGCGCTCAACAGTGCGCTGTGTTTTGTATGTAGTTCCGTAATCAAGAGCTTGAGTGAGCGTCCTACCTCTTCGGTTAGTACAGTCAGGCATGTGGTCAGGTGTGTACTTCATATGTTGAGGTGCACAGTATCGCGCGCATCGATGTAGTGGCGAACCAGACCGCCGGAGCTTAAACAAGTTCTCTCCCAGTTCCGTCCGCATCCCAACAGGAACAACGCAAGCATAGCGGGAGTGAACAACGAGATGATGGCAGCACACACAGGTGCTACAAAGTGGCGCAGGGCCCCGGTAGCAGTTCAAAGCTTCCCGCCAAGTTCTCAGTTTATTCAAACATTTCAAATACCTCCACTGCTACCCGTACCGTTGGTACACAGTAGAGACATCAAGCGCAGAAACCGCAGCAGCACTCAACGTAGACGCCTCTCACAAATGTAGCCAGGAGTGCCAGGAGTCAATCTCCTTCAACAGCGTCAGCAACTAAGGGTAGAGAGGGCAGGTGAGCTGCAGCAACCACAGAAGTAGAGAAAGAAGAGAAAGCCGGCAGATCTGCCACCGCAAATCAGCTGGACAAGGAAGACTTCCAATTGGTGACAAGAAGTAGTGAAAAAAAAAGAGGAAGAGAGAGCTTGCTAGTGAAAGTGGTGGATTGACCAACAGTAGTTCAGAAAAGCAGGATGGACGCCAAGGGCCAAGCTAAAAAATGCCTCCAGACACAAGCGAACGGCACTGCCAGACAACACGATGCCAACGCAAATAGGAAGCGACGTTCTCTCCGAGCAGGAAGTGCAGGCGTACCCGTTGTGTAAAAACCGTTTGTTGGCCGTGAAGGCCCTCTGATTGGGGGGCTTCGGCCTGACAACGTCGGCGGAACAGCTACATGGTTAGCTAACTGGAAGGCAGCTCAAAGTTTGTGCTATTTGGAAACGCTAAGTTTTCCGGCCGGACTCCTGCTAACGCGTGGCCTTTAGTGATAATGATTGTGGTGGGATTTCGAACAGCGCCTTCTGGCCAAAAGGCGTATGCTTCCGGAGCTAGCCAGGGGCTCCGGAAGTGATGGCCCGAACTGGGGTATACGAAGAGTTTAGGTATGGTTACATTTGCAGCTAGACAGCAATGACGCCTTCCGCGACGGAAGCTGCAGGCTGCTCACAGCTGCAAATTATTGATTTCGGATTGCAAAGGTTTATCTTTGTTTTTGGCAGGTTTTCGAAATGCTAATGCACATACGTCACGAGCAGCTAGCGTGACTAGTGTGGGACTCACAAACCCACTAAAATCATATTTTTTCCTACCTCCCCAGCCTTGGTATTGCTTTGGCATTACTTTGAATCCACGAAAGAGTCTTCGCGTCGCCCGCACTCAACGTTTGCTTGGCTCTCCGCCCTCCTTCCGCACCACCATGTGGTTAGCCCGAATAAGCGAGAACAATACCAAATTTAACCGACCTGAGTGGGTGCGTTGAATCCCGAGGGCTGCTCCCCCCTCTCCCCCCTTTCCCCTGGGCACCTCGTCTCGGTCACTGTATTGTACCGCTTGAGCTTCTTTTTCCTGGCCTTTTTCAGGTTCCCCTTGAGTGTCAAAGATCGTCGAATCAGTTCGTTGCCATTTTTACGCCTCCGCCGACACCATCATGTGATCAACGACCTCTCTCGTAGAGAGGCCCCTCACGGCAGTGGAACCTCCGTTCCGTGCTGTTCTGGAGACACTTTTGACAATATTAGTCACATATTTCACATGCGCCGATCTCGAACGTCTTGTATTGAGGATGACCCCGAGGTACTCCGTCCCGTTCTGATTTCTATCGTGTGGTCCTTTCGGGGCTGACTCTCAGCCAAGATTTAACGTCCATGGGACTGCTTTTCGCATTGCTTCATAGACGGACCCCCATAAATACAAATGTGCAACGGTGGGGCTCGAGCCCGCGCACCTATGTGTCTCCTCCGGTCGCGAAGCGCAGATGCATGCCACCACGCCACCGGGCTCGACTCTATCGTGTGGTTCGCCGTCACGAAACTTACCCCTCTTACCCTTTTTAGACCTGTTAGGTACATCGCCTCTGTCTTGCCGGATGCAAGCCTACGCTGATGGCTTTCCATCCACTCGTTTGCACGGGTCAAGGCTTCATTAGCGGCGTTCTCTAGGACTGACACGTCCCTAGCCGTAACATTGAGTGCGAGATTGTCGGCGTACGCATTCGGGAGATTATCTATCTCGAGCATCCCACCGTAAAGAGGAGCACGGAACCCCTCGTGTTGAAGGTCTTGGCGGTCTCCTCACCCGCCCGTTTCAGTACCCTCTTGAGGGTTCCGGGCGTAGAGCAAATTTTCCGAAAGCCGTGCGAGCATCCGAAAGCACTCTCTTGAGGTCGATCTCCTTGTTGAGGCGGAAGACTAAGACGTTCTCTGTCATTTTGCCCAAAGCGTCTAGCAGGCTGATAGGCCGAAACGTCGAAGCCTCCTCTTCTAGACTTTTCTCTGGCTTTGGAACCAGCACAAGACTGGCCCGTTTTCAGGTTCTTGGGAATCTTCCCTCTCGCAGAAGTGTAGTCATGAAGGCTAAAGGGACCCTCAGCACCTTCCGACGAACATCTTTACTACTTCTGAGGGGGCGCCGTCTGGGGCGGGAGCCTTGCCGCGAGTAAGCTTTTTCGAGCCCGTTCGACCTCCCTCAGCGTGACTTACGGGATGTCATCAAGCCTACGTCGAAGTCCTTTCTGCTCTTCTTGACTGCGCCGGAGAAAAGACTTTTGACAATCTCCTGCAACACGTCCGGGGGAGCCTGGGCGGAGATCTTCGGAGCCTCGACATATTAATCCGGTAGGGCTGGCCCCCCACGTTCTTCTAAACCGCCTCTATAAGCTCCTTCCATGCTATCCTTGGTGACCACTATTCTTGGCGACGAGTCCCCGGAGTCTCGTTCGGGAGGCCCTTTACTTAGCAAGAAAAGATTTGGCTGGAGCAGTAGCCTCTCTCATCATCCGTTCGTCCGATGCTGTCTCTTCGAGCTCGTCCATTGAATATGTCGCTATTGCAAGTTGTGAACGATATCTACAGATTACTCCCTTCGTTGGTGACACGGTCTTTTCCGATCACTGCCCAGTGGGGATCATGTTGGCGGACAGCACGGCGCCATAGCACGGCAAAGCTGAAGCTTACTCTGGCTACCAAATGCTCAATGATGAAGGCCTAGGATGGTTTAAAAACGGTGTCTCTAGAATAGACTGGTTCTCAGTGTTCGCCTCTGATGATCCGAATGAGGCTAACGAATCGTACAATAGAGAGCTTTGATACCTGTACAACGAAAGCTTCCCATTAAGGCAGCGTAGGTCTCCAAAAATAGTATATCGGGCTTTTTAGTCTGGCCATGAACTGACTGAGCTAAGACAGAGCGCGTCGTCGGTGGCTTTACAAACGGACTGAAGATGTCAGGCAGACGCTGCAGTGGTGGCAGGCAAATTATAGAAAGAGGCTCCGAGAAACAAGGGACGCCTACTTCAAGGAACAGTTTGTAGCTGTCAGTAATCGGCCTGCAAAACTGTGGGCGTCTCTTAGTAAAATCTGCGGCCGTGGTAAACAAAGGCCACGATACCTAAGCGTCTGCTAATCTATGGCCAAATGATCGGGAGGCCCACGACGTGACAGGCGCATTAAACGAGTTTTTCACCTCAATCGGTGCTAAAACCGCGGCTAGGCTCTCCCCACGGGGACGGTGGATGACGCCACTTCGGGCATATGGAGTTCCGAGCCCATTGCGTTCTTCTTTAGTGATATCACAGCTCAGGAACAGCACTGCACTGAAAAAGCAGCGATTTCGCTGGTGTCACTCATATCTTAGGTCTTCGAGAGACTTATTAAGGAACAGCAGGGAAATAGTGTAAGCTGCTGAAGACGGGAAAATGTGTCTCGGGACATTCCTTGACCTAGCGAAGGCCTTTGACTGTCTAGACCACTCTACATTTTTCAAGATGCTTCGAGAAATGGGTTACACACCAGGTGTAACCTCCTGGTTTAAATCGGTTCTAGGCGAACGTAAGCAGTTTGTGTCGGCGGGGCGCTTGAGCTCCACCCCTGGGATTGTCTCGATCGGGATTCTCCAGGGGTCGGCCTTTATCTTCATAATCTACATACATTTTGTCCTGCGTGGCATTGAAAGAAAGATACAGTGTCGCCCAGTGGTATATGCGGCTGATACAACTCTGCTGATCCGTATCTGACCTGCTCAGCTCTGTAACGGTCAGGTTATTTATTTATTAACACCCGGGCTGGGTAAATGTGTTTATGTTACATCACAGCGTTTTGACACAACAATCGATCTAGCGTTTTGCCAGTTCTGCTATGGACCGAACCGCCGGACAAACCGCGGCGTGGTATTTATCACATTTACTTCAGCATTCTTTGCATCGACATTCGTCTTGTGGTTCATGGAAGCTCTCCACGTTGCATAGAACGTAATGAAATCCGTAGGCTGCAAAGGCCGTTGTTAAATGCCGATCTTTGAGCCCGCTAGCCCTCCACCCAGTGCTTCCCATTTCTGCTGTCCCATAAATTCCTATGTCTACCTTGCTAATTTTAGTTTGCCAGTTTTGCATATAAACGTCAAAGGCGCACGTTTTCTTTAGATTCCATCGTTTTTGCAGCTCTTTTCACAGCAGTGGGCCACCTGGCAGCACGTGGGCCACCCTATTTCAGCATGTATTTAAAAGCGCAAAAACCCTCTTTAGAAAGAAAAACCTTACCCCATCAATTAAACGCAATTCGTCCACACCCACATTATCCCATATTAGTGAAATACTATATGTGGCGATTGGTGCTATCTGTACTCCAAAAAGTGCTACTGCTGCATCGACCGAAAGCATATGTGGGCATTTAATTGCCGCGGCTGCGATAGTCGCCTTCCTAATCCTCTCCTGGATCTGTGATCGAAAACTACTGCCCCTTGTTGATAGGGTGAGCCCTAGGTGTGTGAATTTATTTACAAATATTAATTCCTTTCCCCTGATTTGAAGCACGTCACCCCTGGTCAGACGGCCTTCGGAATTTCATGACTACTGTCTTTTAAGCTCTTTTTATCCATGAGTGCAACTAGCCGGTCCATTGCTATTTCACTTTGAAAAGGCTACAACTAAAGATTACTACATCAACTGCGTACAGTAAAATTTTGGACCACTCTCGAGTCCAGTCCGTTCTTATCCGCTCTGAGAGCCCTCCCAGAAGAACGGAAAACAGTAGTGGACTCGCCCTGCGCGACACCTGTGGTTTGAATTACCTCCCCGCAATGCCAAACCGTTGACAATCAGCACCGTGTTTTGTTTTAAGATGCTGATAAGCAACCTCAGCATTGCTCCCGGCACTCCCATTTTAACTAGCTCTTCAACTATCTTATCCCTTGGTGCTATGTTAAACGCCATTTTCAAATCTACAAACACAACATATAGGGAATTCTTCGGCCTGGACAGAGTATCCAAGATTGCTCCGAGTAGCCCCCCAATTGCTGAGTGAGTTGACCTTCCTTTTCTAAATCCATGCTGTTCCTCTGGTATAACCCCCTTTTCTCTAAGAAAGACTTCAATCTCCTCGTTATTATTCCTGAAAATATCTTGTATGGGCAGCTCTTTATTGCTATTCCCCTCCACGCCTCTTTAAGCATTTATTAAATAGAGCTTTCCAGCATGGCGCGAGAACTAAATTATCTTTCATGTGTTCATTCCTTATCAAATAATTTCCGTGCGTTTTCCCTCGTGGAGCTCTGTCGATTGTTTACATTACTTTTCTGAGAGTAATTGCCCTCATTATCCAGACCCTAGCTTCCTCTGTCGTTTGACTCCAGGAGCCTTTGTATTCTAACAGCGTTTTCGGGGTTGTAACCCGTCCAAGATCCTCCCAAAATGTTCGACTAGCCTGCCCGTCTCTACTGAACACTGCCTCCTCCCCTTCCGCCTCAACACGACAACACGACGGCGACTGTCACATGCAGAACCAGACCAAATTTGCACGGCATTGAAAACGTCCAAACCAGCGACCTCTCGTCTGGCCTGTTCGACTTTAGCTTCCCATTCAGAAATAAAACATTCGTATGGTACTGTACGCGGCATCTTCAGCCTTATTCGGATTGTTTCAGTAGCCGGCGGACAGCCTGACATGAGATATACAAAGCGACTCTTTGCTCGAATAGGCAAGCAAAGCACTCGCTTCATATATAATGAGAAACCCCTCTCAAGCTGGTTAAAACTCGCCAGTGTGAGGTGACTCCACACTCTGTCAAGACTATACATCAGCCCCGGAACAATCTTAAGCATGAAGAGCCTCACTGCTGAGAAAACGGACAGTCTGCGAACATTGCCTAATTCCCCATAACGAGAGACAGGTGCCTTCCGTACTGTTTCGTTTATATGCGCTGTGAACGTCGTTCCCGTATATTAAACCCGAAGGCCAAGATACTGGAAAGAGTTAACAACCTCCAATAGCTGGCCGCAGCAACGTATAACGTCTCTGGCAGCCAATCGACCTCCACGCCTGAATTTCATGGCTTTGGTTTTCCTGGTGTTCTCAAGTCCCTTCAAGTCCCCTATCATAGAGGTAATGCGCTTGATGGCACTTAGGTCGCGATAAGCGACCACGATATCATTTGCATACATCACCACCACGGCTTTTTGGTACTCCTGTCGGACGTAACCGACGAGGCCAGCAAGGAGAAGTGTAAACGAGACGCAGCTCAGCGGGTCTCCTTGCGGAGTTCCCACATTTTGCCTAATCTCCAATACACCCTGATCACCGCCTACCAACAAGGTGTCCTCTTCAAAGAAACTTGCTATTACACTCAGGAGAGAGCCACCCACTCCTGCTCGTTAGAATGCTTTAACCAGCAGATAGCGAGGGGCTTTGTCAAAGACCTTAACGCAGTTAATAAAGACTGCATACAGATGACCTCTGGGTTGTGCCACAGCTCGCTCGATTTCTGACTGGAGAACGTGGATTGCATCACGGGTATATCGGTTTCTCCTAAAGCCGAATTGCTTCGTGGAAATGCCTCTTCGGCCACGTGCTCAATCCGCCGAATAACAAACTTACAGAAAATCTTCTTCAATGTGCGTTCTGACGCCACTCCACGGTAAAGATTTGGATCATGTTTGTAATCACCATGCCTACCCTTGAACAGAATAGAAAGCCTGGCGACATGCCAGACTTTAGGCATCCGCCTCCCTCTTTATAATTTCATTGAAGATATTACAAAGAGTTTCTGCCATGAGAGGGAGTGACTGGATCCAATGCTTATAGCAGAACTGATCGGGCCCTGAGCTCTTTCTCTTTGGGAGTGACCGTAGGACACTGGCACACCACCTCGAAAGGCAGATTTATGTTGTGCTGCTTTAATGCAAGCGGATGCTGTACGATTGGCGATACGGCCGCAACGTGACGATTAAATAAGAGATTAGTTAGGTGGCTCTTTACCTGTCCGCCACTAAGAGGATTCACCGCCCTACGAGGTCGCACGATGTAAGCTGAGGGCTCTCGTTCTGCTCTTTCGAGCAGCCTTCGTTTCTCCCGCCTCGCGTGTTCCTTTTTATGATCATAGCAGAGTCTTATATAGGCCTTCCTACGCTCAAAGTATTGAGTCCCGCCTGGCTTGCAATGATAATGGTGCTCTGGCTCTTGCTTGGCGCAGGAGTCCGAGCACTTCACCGTGGGCGAGGTAGCAGGCTCGAGAGTACCACGGACGTGATCTCTTCTGCCATAACCTTTTTACTTCAATGCACTTTTCATCGTCCTCTCCAGCTGGTCACAGGTGGTATCGATCCCAGGACTTACCTCAAAGCCGCTCACGGCTCTGTCTAAAAGAGATAGATTAATCCGTCTCATTGCAGACCAGCGCGGCGGATTATGTCGGTCCAGCCAAATACCGGGAACATCGACAACGGCCAACACTGGTTGGTGTTTTCGGGCCGCTTCATCGAGAACATCGAAGCTTTTAATTTCACGGCTGACAAGGTTGTGAAACAACAGGTCGATGGTGCTGCTTCCATTGTGCCTTAAATATGTATAGTCTTCGCGCGCTATCTTGGTGCACATCTTAGACCAATATTTTCCATCACCTGAAGCAGCACCTCGCCTTTATCATCGTTGGTCCCACAATCGATTCTGGCATTGAAATCACCGCCAACGATGGTTGGCATGGTCAGGTTTAACTCTGGAAGTCCCAAGCTTACCGTCGCAGCAACCTCCTCGAATGTGGGTGGGAAATAGAATACAGCGACGTTTACCCTCCCAGAGGAGAGCACCACGCAGTAGTCATCTTTCCGGACGCATTGCATTGGTGGTAAGCGTTTATGTAGGTATTAGGTAAGTCAAAATGTTCGTCGGCTTTTTTACCCGATTTTAAAGAGCCTTATTTATGCAGATAACAGTATTTTTATTCAATGATATATTGACCGTTTTGTTCGATAACCTTCGGCTATCGCCTTGGTAGATCCATGATTCCTTTCTCCCAGAACATCTTGTCCTTATCCTTATACCTCTCGTCGAAATACTGAGTGAGTTGATTTTTTATAGCCTCCAAAGATTCAAATGTTGTGCTATCAAGGGAGTTCTGGAGAGACCTGAACAAGTGGTAATCAGATAGTGCGAGGTCGGGACTATAAGCTGGGTGCGGCAGCACATCCCAGTCAAACTCCGCCAATTTTTGCCGGGTGGCCAAACTTTTGTGTGGTGTCGCCTTATCGTGTTGAAAAGTGACGCCCCACCTGTTTGACAATTCCGGGCGCTTCGTTGCTACTGCAGCCTTCAAATCTTCGAGTTGTCTGCAGTAGACGACGGAGTTGATCGTCTGACCCATTGGAAACAGCTCAAAATACACGACGCCCTTACAGTCCCACCAGCAGCACAGCATAACCTTCTTCTGATGAATTTCGGGTTTAGGGATAGCTGCGGCCTAAGAACCTCTGAGGACCCAACTTCTTTTCTGTGTTACGTTTCTGTAGAGTATCCATTTTTCATCGCCGGTTATCAGTCTCCTCAGAAATGGCTCATTCGAGTTCTTCCGGAGGAATGCGTGACAGGTATCGACTCGCCCTTCAAGCTGCCTATCATTGAGGTCGTGTGGTAGCCAGATATTCCGCTTGCACGAGAAACCTGCATCATGGAGGCGATTCCAAACGGTTCCGTGGGAGACTCCCGTTACATCTTCAATTTATTTTATGGTCAAACCTGGGTTTGAAGTAACCAGGCTTATGATTGATTGATTGATTTATTATTCGCTTGGCATGCATACCTAGATACACATGTCACCCTTTTTTTATCAGGGGCGCTTAGAGCGGCAGCATATATGTTACCTATGCATCTGAATAATCAATGTACACTTCCATATCTACTGAGTATTTGCTTTCCATTGGGACAGCCAACAAGCCCAGTGTACCCTCAGCACATACCCTCAGCCGCTCCCTGAACCCCCAGAAATTACAGCAAGCACTACAACTCATTCAGCCAACAGACGATATCAATGTAACTAAAAGAGCTATCCGGTGGGCAATCCAGATTTCATGCGTAAGGAAATCGTTATACAGACCAACTACACACAAACCATGGTTTGATGAACAGTGCAAAGCCATAAAGTACACTATTTGCAGTCACACGGATTTTAGTCCGGAGGGATTACAACGACTCGCTGGTATAAAACGGAATTTTAAAAAGATTAAGCAAACAAAGAAACAAGCATATGACATAATTCAGCGTGTGACACGCGTGCAACAAAGCGCTACAAAACCATGGATACTCCTCCCAAGACGACCCACTCCACCAAATCCATTAATCAATGATAATGAGTGGATACTTCATTTTTCGCGCCTATACAGTGGTGATCTTCTACTTCCTCCGAGGGAGAATAACTGTGATTACCGAGCATTTACAGAAGAAGAGGTCGCCAATGTAATCAAATTCAAACAAAATGGTAAATCTGCGGGTCCCGACCAAAAAAAAAATTGTGTATGAACATATTAAAGCAAATATACGTTCTCTGTGCCCGCCACTGACCAGATTGTACAATGGATGTCTACGCAGCGGCAAAATACCGGAAGAATGGAGAAAAAGTTTCCTGCAGCCAATTTACAAAAACAAGGGTGAAGCAACCGACCCATCCAACTACCGCGGGATTGCACTTATTAGCGTCGTTTATAAAATTTTAACTTCACTTGTTGTAGAACGCTTATATGACGCCATAGGTCCAGATCTACCATGTAAATAACATGGATTTCTAAGAGGGCGATCTACGTCGGATGCCGTTGCCTTTATTTTAGAACACGTAACGACCCGCCAAGATCAAAAAGAGATGACATATGCCGCTTTTATCGATTTTAAGACTGCATTTGACTGCGTTAGAAGAGACAAACTTCTTAAAATACTTCAAACCCGATATTCTATAGAGGGAACTATGTATAATCTAATACGTGACATGCTGCAAGCGAACTTAATTATTATTAAAAACGGAGCTCATTATGTCAGCAGGCCAGTAGCACAGAAAACTGGAGTTGTCCAGGGAGATTCCGCAAGCCCATTCCTCTTTATATTGTATATAGCTGGCTTAGCGGACGCCCTTAGAAATGTAAAAGCAATACATGCATTTTATGCTGACGACTTAGTAGTGCTTGCAAAAACACGAAATCACTTGCAGTTTTATCTCCAGGAAGCCTCGGATTGGTGCCAAGAACACCAATTGACAATCAACATAGCCAAAACAAAAATACTACGATTTAGTAAAGGCGGATCGTACGCTGCAGATGACCGGTGCATCAAGATAGGGGGAGTAAATGTTGAACTCGTTAATCACTTTTGTTAACTAGGGATAACAGTGACCCCCCGGCTGTCATTCAGCAGACATATAGAGGAAATGCGTAGCAAGGCTACGGCGGCCATGATTTTAGTGGGAGACGTTACTGGCATAGACCTAAAAATTGCGCTAAATTTATTTAGAATAAAAATTGTTCCTATAGTAAGATACTGCCTTCCCGCAATAGCCCCTTATTTCACAATATCAGACCTTCAAAACATAGATAAAATAAAATCTTATTTCATAAAGCGCACTTTAGGCTTGCCAAAGAACGCATCGGCCACGTTCGCACTGGAACTATGCCACGAACGCACACTAGTAGAGGATTTAGTACTGGACAAGATACCGTTCAGTACACAAATCTTAGAAGCCTACAGAGAATTTAGAGAAACCCGCAACATGGCATTTGTAATGGGTCTCTATGTTGAGGGTCCAGCTTTTTGCAGCAATAAGTGGAAACTGTCATCACAGAAAAATAGATCTCTAATATGCCGAACAACATGGCACGGCTACCACCACCTTTTGTGCTTAAGAGGAAATTGTTATGAAATTGACGAATGCGTATGTAAATATTGTGGCGAGTGCAATATCGGACGATACCACATACTCACTTGCTCGTTTATCAAAACACCGTCACTACAAGCACGTGTTAACGATATTATTAGCCTACAAAATGATATGTGAACTTTTGTAATACACTACCAATTTATGGTGAATAAACTTGAAACTATATATTGGGACAGCCTCTTCTTTGTAATATCGACCAGGTCCTTTCTAACGTTTGGTCCTAGAGCTAGGGCATCCGACAGCTCTATATCTCTGCTTTCCCCTAGGGCTGTACATTCTTTAACAATATGCTCAATTGACTCATTCCCTAGCCTATATGCTCGACATTCTGTACTTTGTCCCTCCATATATTTAGCTCTTTGTATCCTTGTATCCAACATCCCTGCCTTGGCATCTGCCAATAGCCCGCTCGCTCTTGAATTATCGTATACCCATTCTACCCCGCCCCTTTCCGTCTTTTCCTTTCCATATATACTTGCCAAACTCGATCTGGAACCCATCGCCAATTTCCATTTGCCTGTATATGACTTGTTCACCCTCAATTTCACCATCTTCTCCGATATTCCCGCTCTGGCCCATTGCTGACTATTGTACCCAATCTCCCTAGCTGCAAATTCTACTCTGCGATCCCACTTCGTTTTCATCTTTAGTGCCGTCTTTACCAGCTGCATCTGTTTAACCCATCTTTTATTTGTGACACTTTTAATCCTAACACTAAATCTTAGCTTACTTTGTACTTCCCTTTGTATAAATTTTGACATTCCTCCTTCGCCCTCAAGAAATTCCCTAGCGCAATTAAAACGGCAACCCAATGCAAATCTTATCACTTCTCTTTGTATTGTTTCTAACTTCTTTCCTAACCCCGCGCTGTGGACCAGAGAGGCATTAGCAAAGATCAATCCTGGCACATACATGGCTTTCCATATATTCCTTGTTACTATATATTTGTTAAACCCCCAGAGACCCTTACACCTTACTGCATTTCTTCCTCTTTCAGCTTTCTTCCTCCGTAATATCTCTTCTTTTTCTAGATAATTCCCCCCTGTAGTCATTGTCACCCCAAGATACTTGTACTCACTTTTATACTCCAATTCCTTCCTCTGTACTACAAGCTTTCTTTCCTCCCTAATTCTGTTAAATACTAAAATTGCGCTCTTTTTTTCATTAAACACCATGTCTAGTTCCTCCGCTGCTTCCCCACATGCATTCAACATTTGTTGAACCTCGCTAGTGCCCCGCCCTAACACTACCATATCATCAGCAAACAGCAGCACAGGTGTCTTGATATATACACCTTTTCCCCTATCTGCCACCCTAAACCCGTTTTATTAATCCTTTGCGCTATTATCTCTATATACATCAAAAAAATAACCGATGACAACGGACAGCCTTAGCGACTATGAACTCTCTAGATTGTTCGGCTGCTATTATTATTTTTACAGTGTTATTTCTGTAAATTTCTTCCAGCAACTCTACCCAACTTCTCTCTAAACCCTCCTCTAGCATAATTTTATACAACTTTGTTCTGTCCACCATATCATATGCTTTCTTAAGATCTAAGAATCCTGCCACACACCCTTGTCCCCGCAATCTCGATGTTTCGACAACCTGACTTAGTAGGAAAAGGTGATCGTCTAGCCTATATCCTTTCCTAAATCCGTATTGCCATTCTCCTATTTTCTCATTTGTCTCCAGAATACTTAGCAGCCTATTCTTAAACACTTGCATAAATATTCGATACGCTATAGGTGTAATTGTGATCGGTCGCCTATTTTGTAGAGTGTCATTATCTACCCCCTCCTTGGGAATAAGAGAAACTCTTCCCTTGCGCCAACCCTCCGGGATTCTGCCCCCTCCAAATATATTATTAAATTGCTTCGTTAGATAATGCACGTACTTTTTTCCCAAAGCCTGTACAATTCCTACCGAAATCCCGTCAAGACCACACGTCGTTTTTGGATTCATTGTTTTTAACACGCTTTCGATCTCGTCTGCTGTGGTTGTAATTTCTGTGCTAGTTCTTGTCTTTTCTATACTGCTCACGTTAGTCGTAAAAAATAGTGCTTGTAACGCGGTGTCCACTTATGACTTCGTCGGTCTCCACAACATTGGGTCGTCCTGACCTCGGTTCATCTTCGAGATTGAAGTTTCCAGCTTTGAAACGGGCGAATCGCTTTTCGACTGTGGATTTGTGTACTGCGTTTTCGCCGTAGACTGCACATATCCTCCGGGTTGTTTGCGCTGCACTTATGCCTTCACGGTAGGAGAACAACATAATGTGTCGAAAATGCGTATTTTTGTCCTCCATTGCAAACAGCTGCCAATTCCGCAAACCAAACGGTAAAGTTGAAACCGGTATACCGTCGCGCCGCCACGGGTCTGCTCCTGAATGTAAACACCCAGCCGCACTCTCAGGCGGCCCTGCTGCAGAGCGCGGGAATTTCAAAAATGTGGTCCTAGAAAGCCGACGAACTTTTTGACTTACCTAATAGATAGATAACCCACCCACAGGTCTTCCCCGACCTCTTGCAGGTTTTTCTTCTTTATATGATGTTTTAACCAACCATTTAACCAACGAAGCCAACGGCCTCATAACTGGAACGATCGGAGGCTGCAGCAATCTACCTGTATTGCCTCTGGTACCGGGAATACTTTGTTAAGCCCCTGAAATAGAATATTACCGTTAAGCCTTCTTCTAGAGCCTTCCCCCCTTCCTCGCTCTTGAACATTCCCCTTCATTTTTACCCAGATGCCCATCGGTATAGGTTTTCTAAGTCCTGCCCCTTCCTGTAAAGGATTGTTTTCCCCTGAAAATGTTATGTCCCTTCTATCCATATCTGTTGCAAATAGGTCAATGACTGACGAACCGAAGTGGCATTCATACGTAAACACATTTGCCCTGTTGATTACCCAGCAGCCGATCTCATCCATAACGTCTAGCAAGGCTATCGTTATTTCCGAATCAATTCTGTCTAACCTCGCATTAAAGTCCCCTCCTATAATTATTGAAGCCTTCCACGGTAACGCTTCTATACCTAGCAAGAGGCCTTCAATCATAGTTTCCGTTGACTCTGTCCCCGCCGGTTGCGTATGTGGCCATTATTTCTAGTTTGGGTGGCGCTAATGCATTCAGATTTTCAGCTACTATTTTCACGTTTATTTCTCCTACCAATGTCTAACAAAAACTGATACCCCCCGGCTTGGCCTACCCGGACCCTCTCTACAAGACGCCAGTGCATGGTACCCTTAGAATCCCCGTATATTAAACTGCTCTCGCGCCCAGGTCTCCGTAAAAATGAGAATGTATACCCCTGTTTGCGCCATCCCCTAGCTATTTATTTATTTACAACTATTTATTATCTTACATTAGCTCCTCGAGGGTGCCTCCGCAAAGCACTATACACATTTAGTGACGCGTGCAGAGATCTCGTTGAAAGTCATGAAATATTCCAGGCATTGCTCGAACAGCCTTACAGCGATCTGAGGCTATTCTGGTGATCAGTTTTTCACATGACTCGACCGGTCTCATAGACGAAAGCCTTTAGGGGACCCCAAAGAAAAATCAAATTTTGTTTACTCGGGCAATAACTATGGCCAAGCGATCGGCTCACCCCGACCAGTCTACCGAAGGTCTTGAAGGTCACGTTGAGGTAATCGCGCACCGCAGGAGTGCAGTGCGGTGCCGCTCCGTAGTGCGGGAGCCACATGCTCTGGCAAACACCGTCTGGAACGCCTTCCAACAGTCCTGGCAACTCAGGAATGTACGATGTGCTTCTCCATTCAATCTGTTATACAGCCTGTGTGGGCCTACGATACTGCGACTAGCACCAACCTTTCTGTCGAGCCCAGTGTCGTCGTGGGTGCATTTGTGTGCGCCCCGCGACCGGAGGAGATATATAGGTGCACGGGTTTGAGCCCCGCCATTGCACATTTGTATTTATGGGGTCCGTCTCATGATGCAATGCGGAAGCAGTCCCGTGGACGTTAAATGTTGGCTGTGGGTCAGCCCGAAAGTTTTTTGAGCACCAACCTTTCAGGCCGCTTCCATCATGCTTGCTGAAGGAAGATCGGCTACTGCCTAAAGAATGCCCTTTCATAGCGAATGTTCTTTGAATGCTTCGTGGAGGCACATTCGAACCGCTACTGTGAGTTAACAAGTAATTGTTTGCTCGAGTAGAGCTATGAAGAGTGATTTATCTGATGGAGTAGGTCATTTATGCATGCACTCAATCTTGATATGTTCTGGAAAACCTTAATTGATCTGCAACTACAAATTAGATTGTCATATATTTGGTACTAAAATAATCGTCATGAAATGCGCATTTACTCGAGTATTTAGTTAATTTAATTTTAAGCGCTGTGAGTAGGGTTCTGACTGTGAGGTATTGGACGTGAAAGCTAATAAAAGAACTTCAATTTTTGCGAGTTCTCTTCTAAACGACCATGTCACATCTTCTAGCCGGCGTTGTATGTTGTTTAGAATAAGGATATCCTCACAAACACGACGATGTATTTATTCTCTGTATAGGAGGATCAGCATTTGTTTTGCAATCGCACATTTTGTGCTCCTATGTCAACAACAACTAACAACCGACCGATGGCACAAATTTTAGTAATTTCATTCTCACTCCGAAAGAAAACCTCTCAGAGAGTATTGGAAAAATATTTGCGGTAACGAGCATTATATATACATATATATACGACTACTATTACTGTACATTATATCATATTCTATTATTATATCATATTGTATCATGGATATATCAATTAGTATTGCATTTTTCAACGAACTCACCCATGCAATCCTATTACGTGCCTGATAGAAGACAAGTTGAATTCATTTAGATTAACCTTTATTTTTGTCATCGTACGAATCCAAAACGTTGGCAGCAGTAGTAACAACGACGTCAACCCATCAGATGATCTGAATTTATATATGACAATGTTTAACAGGAGTGAATGGAATTGATTCTTCCCTCACGTATGCATCAGTGATGCATTCTAGTAAAGTTTTATCATATTCCAGAGTACATATCGTTTTTTATGTACTCAATCAAATTTTCGCTTTCTCCCTTGATATTGCTGACTTTCTTCTTTCGACCCCTTTCTTGCACAAGCAACGAGGAATATCCTGTATATTTAAATATATACACACATATATTGTTCTACTGATCTGCCTTCGTGTTCCGCTGCGGTCTATGTTAATTGCTGTTATGTAGTACACCGACAGCGGGTTAACACCTATATGTGTTATCGTCAGATCATCATGTGCCAGAGATAAGCATATCGTTTCTTTTTCTGGCGAGGTGCAATCTTCTATTTTCTTCACCATACGGTTTAACGACCAAGCACGTTTAGTCCACGGCCGAAGTGAAATATCATAGCAAGTATTTGACATCATGATGAAAGTAGAGCCATTGATTTTATTTGCTTACTTCGCCCACAAGCAAATGCTTCGCCTAAAAGGGTTCCATCCTGCCTTTTCATCCCTCTTTAAATTAGAGACCCCATAACAGTCATCTGTGAGCAGCCGTGTCTGAAATCCTGCTTTGAAATTCGCTAAACCTGAATACATTTCAGAGTAAGGGCCTGTCAGTGATCGTATTTTTAGCCCTGTGCTGGGGTTCAAGTTGCGCGCACTTCAGAGCGTCCATAGCTGCCCTGCTTTTATGTCCCTAAGAAGCACATATATATATATATATATATATATATATATATATATATATATATATATATATATATAGTACTACCCGTAAGCATCAACAGCCCATGTTTAATTTAAACCAATGACTTCACGCCACGTCAACTGTTGGCTGCATTGATCGTCCTCACACACTTATGGCTTCAGCTAAACGTTTAGCAGCAGTCTATAGCAGGTAACTGTTCACGTAGTTCACTGCGTCAGTATGTCAGTACGAACTATATGTTTCTGTGTGTTTAGGTTGTTGTTGCCCGAGAGGGGCAACAGACCGGATCGCCTCAATAAACTAGAACTTGACAACTTTACGGAACGAAAGCCTCTATAAATCTGCTGTCCGGCATCAGGAAGCATACGTAATTTAGCATACGCGCCGAGCTGCTAGACGAACGCCTTGTTACTGAATGAACCACCGATGATGCCGGCACTGCATTGTGCGCCTCCCTGGCGTAGGATTGGCGCGGCCCACCTGCGGAGTGCCTATTATTGACCCTCTGTGCGTCGTTCAGTCATATCCTGTGGCACGAAGTGTAAGCAGCAATGTTTGGCCGCTGCTCGGATGGCTGTAGTGCATAGATACAGGGTTACAGGGTCTCTATTACGAATAACTCCGGACATCCAAGAAGTCCAGACTCTAGAAGTCCAAGACAGCCAGTGTCACAGTTCGTTCCCGCCACAATAGCCGCCATAGCTCCACTGTCATTGGCGTCGGCGGCAGTACCCTGCCAAGCTCGACTGCAAACTTACTGTTGTTGCTGATGCTGTTGTTACTGCTTTTCGTCAACTATTTAATATCTGCATTCGTTACGGCAAAGAAGAGGCAACGCAGGCATACAGTAACGTGGTGGTAACACTCATCAGCGGCTAACGTCGCTGTTAACGCTATAGTGACATTAGTGAAAAAAAAAATAGTAATAGTTTAACAACACTAATTATACAGAATGGGTATCTTATAAGTACAAACTATTAGCGCCATCAGCATCATCATCATCATCATCAGTTATCAACACGGATCATATTGATTGATTGATTGGTGCTCCTAGCGGAAGATCAACGTTGCGAACAATCGAGCACTTCGTACCTGCGTTCGAACGCTTGGCAACTGCGTATTCGATCCAAAGATGACTTCGACTACGACGACTACGTAATCGATCTAGCTGAGCCGTCGTTTACTTCAAGGCTACGGCGGCGTCTCCCGCCCCGCTACAGGAGGTACAAATTACGGTGTCCAGCAGAATAGTTAGGGAAAGGAAGGGAAAGAGTGAGAGAGAGAGAGAAGGAGATGCTTAATCTCACAACCTTCAACTAATAACATTTCCGACAAGTTTCTCAGGATGCTCATCGCTGCCGTGCGCTTTACCACCTCATCGTCGGTAAAATGGCAGCGCTGATGACTTCAGTCGCCGCCATTGTAAAGATCGTGTTGGTGGCGATGAAGGTGTGGGTGCTGGTCTTCGAGAGAGCGTTGTTGTTGTTGCTGTTGCTGATGTTGTTGCTGTTCTTGTATGCGATTGGCTGTGAGGGCACGTCGCAGGCCGGTGCCCATCTCCCGGAGGTACGGTCTTCTGCGGCTAACGGCAGTGATGCCAATGCTATCCGCTCCTCACCACAGGCATCGTTGTTAACAACGCGGCATCTGTTAGCTGGCCGCTGACTATTTTATAATTAGTACACTTCTAGCTGATCGTATTCAGTTCAATTGCACCTCGTCGAGAGATTAGTCTTATTGCGACTTTTGTGAAGTCAATTAGTGAGAAACAAGAATTATGATAATTGTTACAACAAGTATTACTATTACATTATTATGGTTGCATTAACGTTGTGAACTGCCGTTTCGGCAAACACACACGTATGTGGAGATGAACTTGGATACACAATGACTCGTTTTGAGATTCTTCTTTTCGTTTTCTTTTCTTTCGATAAGAGGATGCCCCAAATAGAACTAGATAGTGATACTAGATAGTGATGCGGCTGCTGCCGCTGGGATTACAGCTTACTTTAAAAAAGCAACGCACAAATGTTGTTTGGCCTTTTCACGACAAATTACCGCCGACGACACTAAGTCGTTAGTGGAAGACGATGGTGGAAAAAGAAAATCTCTGCGGAGAGTGCTGCGATATAGATAAGTCATTAGTGAGACTGCGCTTTCACCTGTGATTGCGGCAAGACACCAGAGAGAGAGAGGCAAATACAGTTCAAGCCTGCAAATCCTCGTTGGTTGCTTCATGCAGCGCCCCGCGTAATTTCTGGCCTACACTAAAAAAGGGCTTGTGTACAAACTCGGCCACCTAACTACAAAGGCATTGATTGACTGACATTCATACGGCGCTCACATGCCCATAGCATGCTGCAAACCAAATAGTCGACACCCGTATGCAATCGCTGAAGGGTAAGCGGTTGATAACAGCGGCAGGATAGCCGAACGTGCCGAACGTTACCACCATACTGATTGCTTACGTGTCCACCGTATCCCGTCGGAGGAAAAATAATAGTAATACCAATGATAATAGTAGCGGATAGCACCAGTCGACGAGTCCGCCGACACAACACACAATCAAACGCACGGAAACGCCCGAAACAGCTCACGCTATTGGCATGTAATGACGTGAATGTATTCATTGTGATTGACGCGTGTATCATCTGATCTCACAAGCGCACTGTTTGCTGAATTCATATGTTTTTACATCCTGATGCGTGTAATTTGCGATTTGACAGACTGAGCGTCCGAGTGTGGTCGTGCGTATACTTTTGTTTGAAAGATATATATATATATATATATATATATATATAAAGATCGAAGATTTAAGTTTGATCGCTCAACACGGAGGTGTAGGTGGAGGCGTGCTGGCCGCAGATTGCGTGCTGAACCAGACGAGGGCCAGGGGATGCTGCTCACGAGTTGTATGCGTCAATCGCTCATTGTGAGTAGAACCTGCATATATCTCAATAGATATACGACGCTCAGAATGAGACAAGCGTTGCTATAGGACAAAGCAGCCCAGCAATGATTTGTAGCTAAAATCGTATTCTTCTATCGATGGTGGCCATTCAACTGCTAGTCTCAGTGTAGGCTTACCGCATGACTGGCTAGAAGCGAAGCTAGGCTAATGGCACTTCTGCAGCAAAATCGGCCAAAGATTTACCTGAAAGAATGCTGCGCCTTCAAACGCAGGCTTCGTCCAAATTCATCAACTGTCCCCTCGAGCTCTGCCTCCACAAATCGGCCTTATTCATTTGATGTTTTTTCTAGTCTTGCAGAAGCATGCCCCCTTTGTTGCTTGCTATATCAGCAGCCTTCGCATCAAATATAGGGACCATTTGTGATTGCAAGTCAAAAAGGCGAAACTAAAAAGTCAGATAAAAATTAAAACACCGAATTGTGTATTTATATCGGATTCAATGAAATAAAACATATATATATATATATATATATATATATATATTAAATAATAATTCATTCTTAATAGATTCGAAAGTTTTGGAAAACATGCATCTCAACATACGATGATAGGTAATTTTGTCGAGCAGTTACCACTTTTGTAGGTGGGCCGCTGTCGTTTTGCTATGGCAATTGTTGGCTGACAGATTACATTGCGGTGATGTAGTCCAATGTAATAAGATGTGGCTTCGCTATGTGGAAACACTTGGGTCGCGGGTGGGGCGCGCAGCGAAGCAACAGGAGCGCGAAAATCCTCCATCTGCCCGCTAAAGGGAAGCCTATGGAGAAAGCTCTGTGCTAACTTTTAGTCATCGGTCCATCGATCGAGATCTGACGATCTGGATTGCTTTCCGATGAGAGATTCATACTTCTCAATATGCCCGATCGGACGACAGTAGTGTGCTGGGTGACATTCATGGGTCTCACGTAAGGCAGCGCAGCGGTGCTCTTGAGCCTGTAGTGTTGTGCCCAAATAGGTTACATTCGCTTGCTGTTTGAATACTAGTGACTGGTTAATGACAGCGAGTTTGAAGAACATCGAGACAGGGAACGAAGAGTGAAGGGGGAAGGGGCGTGTGATTAGAAGCTTTTTGCAGTCAAAAGACAAGAAACTCTTAATGGTCGAATGACATACGTTTTTGTGCTGTTTATAAATGTATATAGAGTATTTGCAAAAAATCAATCGTCAATGCTCAACATATGTGCGAATCACCTAGTTGGCAGGTGCAACCCTCAGCCCCTCAGCTCATGGTCGTGTGCAGAAGGTCAGCAGTTGCAGTGACGTTCAACACCCATTTCTACGGCGCAAAACTGTCCTTCCGTTGTTCCGTTGCCACCTCCAGTCTCAATATCACTAAAGGTTCGTCTGTTTCTTTCTTCGTCCGCAACCGTAGTCAGTTGAATATCATCACGTAAACTTGATGTACGTGATAAGAGAGAGGTCATTTCTCTAGACTGTCGAACCCAGTAGGAGCCCATAATGCTTCGTTTACACGGCGTTTCACTCACTGTTGTTAGATGTGTTCTCGTTTCTTCGTGTCGTTTGCTCGTCTTACTATTAATGTCGTGCTAGCTGGTCAGATGTCGAGTTAGCTGTCAAACGTAGTCAATACGAGGTGACGACACCCAATGGCGTGAAATCCTCATCTCACGCGACACGCACACGACTTTGAAAAACATGCGCCCCAACAGACGATGATAGGTAATTTTGCCGAGCAGTTACCACTTTTGTAGGGGTCGCAGTGCCCCCCACTTCCCTCGTAGATAATCTCTATAGGCCCTCGAGCCTTCGTACTCGGTTGCTGTACGATGGCCATTGGACGTCAAGCTGTAGGTGGGGCAGTAGAGCTGCAAAGACGGCTTTAGAGCGGTGCAGCTAGGTGCTGATCCAATGCCGCTGCCGCGCTGCTTCGACGTAGCGGTTCGCCCCAGCTGGCCTTTATTACGCCACGCCGAACGGTGGCCGAACGGTCCTATAGTGGCCATCCTTTGTGCTCATCCTTGCTGCGGTTAGTTCTGGTACTTGTGCTTGCGTTGTTGTTGTTGTTGTTGTTGTTGTTGCGTGCGCTGCTGCTGCTGTTGCTGTAGGCCTTTGGCTTCGGCTTGGCGATGGATCCGGCTAATGCTGTATAGCTGCTGCTGCTGCTATTGTTCTTACGCATGCCGTAGGCGCTACGCATTCGTATGGTTGCTAATAATTCATATTTTTAGCAGCTGGGCTTCAGTCTCGAAGTGAGTCAGTCAGTCAGTCAGTATTCAGCCAGCTCTGACTGGACGGCAGGCGCGGGTGGCGACCTAAACGGAGTGCAAGTTACTCATGCGTCTGTTATTTCTAGCAGTCGTGTATTTGTCGTTGCTCGAAATGTTGTCGGTTCGTCGCTTTCGACAACCAACATACATTCATAGGAAGGAGTACAGGTTTCGTCGTTTGTTGTTCCGCCAACACCACCAACAACAATAACAACAACTCGTTGCGCTATGATGATGGGTCGTTAGCAATATCTATCGGTGCGGCTGTTTAGGCTACGGCTGCTATCACTGTTAGGTACTCAATGTTAGGAGAGCTATGACAAACAATTTCACTGGAGAAATCATCAAGCCACTGTGACCACGACGAGCGCGAAAGATGCCGGTAATATGTTAAAACACATGACTTTGCGAGTCATGTTCCGAGTGGTGACGCCCTCCGCAGGACAGCCAATACAAGCCATTGTGCCACAGTATTGTGGCACAATGACGACGACGACAACGTCGAGCAAACGCTCGGAACGTGCCATGCTAGCGTGACAAGTTTAGCTTGGACGTGGCATACAGTTCTCCAAATCGAGCTATTGGCATTAACTGCGTAGCCATGGATAAACGATATACGTACGGCAGAGGGTGAGGGAAGGGACGAAATATAGAGCGAGAGAGATAGAGAAGGGTGGTAGAGAGCCTGTGTCGGCTGCTTGATTTGGCAACCGTGCACAATAGCTTATAGTGTTTAACGGAACCGTCAGACCTGAATAGGAAGGCGGAGGGGGAGAACTGACGTCAGACTTCATGAAGACAATCGCTCTCCCTTCCCGCTCGTCCGCTTTGAAAGTGCACTGCAAATAAACGGCGAGCGTCGAAATTGGTCGATTTTGTCGTACCGCGTAGCACGCAGAGCGTGGTTTGCAGTACTTGTTTCTAGAGTGGAGATTAAGGGATTAGCCGACAAAGGCTCCCGCACACTGATGGTGGTCGTAGCCTGACCTGAAGGGATTCAGGAGTTGGACGGGGACAGATAGCGTGTGGTTGAGATTTGGCAGGGGTTGGTTTAAAACGATTCGAATGGAAATGGTCTGTCAATCACGAGATGCTCATTCACCTTGTAAGTGTGTGCATCATGTATGTATGCATGTATATATATATATATATATATATATATCACGTACACTATCAAAATTAATTGTCGGTTTTACGGGATTGTCAACACTGGCCATACCCCGCGTTTTTGTACCATTGACAACAAGTGGCAATCTCGTAGAATATCTCTCCGACCTGATGACTATAGTCCAAGCTATTGTTGTTATTAGCGCGGCCACAATTGGGAGTATTGCTATTTTCGCTTGATGTTTGCGCCTCACTCTACGCAGCCGCATTCAGCCGTGATCAGCTGACGCAGCGCTTATTGATACTGAATGGTCAATAGTACAATACGAGAATTTGTGGCTTGAAACGTCTACGAAACAAAAGAGATGAATGATGTGATTAAAGAGTGAATGAGTGACACGTCACACCAATCGATACGTTCATCTATACGCATGCTCACGCTGAGAGGTTTTGCATTGGGATACATGTGTGCAGATAGATATAGTCTGTGTTTCACTGCGTCTCGACCACTTGACTTGGCAACGTGGCTTTCGCTATGTTTATAGCCGCGACCTTCTATCATTGCTACGAACCCTTCTCTCAAGTACAACTACGAGTTCTGTTCGATTGTTATCGCTAGCCTCTAGCTAGTTGGCTTCCCAACAAACGTCTCTCGCTCCCTACCCGGAGTGCTTCGTCAATCCACTTTGCAACAAAACGTGTCTACAAAACAAGACGTCATACGTCAGGCGGTCTCGAGCGATCGAAACTATACACAATTATGTAAATATCATCTTGAAGTGGCTCCCGACCGACGGATTGGATGGAGGCCAGAGTATTGCAGAGTATTCCTGATTTCGCCTGACCACTGACCGTGTTGGTACGCGTGGCACGCGGTTCGTTGATTACTTTGAGATATACATACTGCCCGAATCGAGATAGTTCGAGGTAGGTCGCCCGAATAGACCCCATCATGTCAATAGTCGAAATCATCGTCGATAAAGGCGATATTGCTCGCTGGATAGACGAGAGAACTCCAGATAGGGCTGACGCTAATGTTTGAAGATTGAACGTCGGGATCGTCGCCGGGGTGATGGCGATCATCGTCGTTGTCGTCACGGTCCTTCTGACTTTCGTTGTCCTTTTTGGTCCTTTTTGTCTTCGCCTTGGCTATGTCCTGATCTTGAGCCGGTTCGGACTTCAGCGACGATTCCACTTCCCCAGCAGACGCTGACATACCGCTAAGTCACAGGACGGTGTCCAGCATAAACAGACTGCGAGTTCGACTTTCATCCTGAAACCAGTTGTATAGGAATGCAAAACGAAAATACACACGAAAAGCGACACAACAACGGAAGCCGAAGGTTAGAGAACAATAATTTCAACATATATTATTCAGCCATTAATAACCGATGCTTTTTTTGCCAAAAAAAGACAAATAAGCTGACGGCAGTCACTCGGTAACTTTCTATTAGTTTCTCTCTAATTACGGAATTATTCTTTGCCATAAAATACTGCAGTTTGGGTGTCCTCGTTTAGATGTATTACTGCGTGATTAGCTTTTTGCTTTTGGAATTTACTGTATTGTTGCAATACATTTTTTAGACAAAAACAATACAAATCACTCTAGTTATGTCTATCCAATTTAGTGCATCTTTTCCCAATACGTCAAAAGTCACACGTTTGCAAACTGTTTAGCGTCCTTATTTTAGTCGAATTTTGCTTGAAACAAAAAGCTTTGTCTCGAATTTTCTTAAAAGTTAACCTTTCAAAATTGGTACTTTGCTATATATAAACATACACATACACGGCGAGGTTCCCTAGGCACTAAAAGCGCTTACAAGAACAAGTTGCAAACGGCTTCTATGATGTCAGAAGGCAATATCCTCAGGAGGATTTCTCTATGCATTTCATTTTAGCCTTAAACTTAAACTGGATGAACTTCGAGTCAATAAAGCTATGTTTTAAAAGTGAAATCAGAATGCAGCAAAATGGCACTCATGGCCATGCCTTGCAAATACTACAGTTAATTTAACCACATTTACAAAGCACATTTTTAGATGAGATTAAGGTATATATGTATTCTAGATGTTTTAAAATGTCCAATTGAATCCAAGCGAATGATTGTTTCACCCAACACAACAAACAGACTTTACTGGGTAGTCTTTTCCAGGTCAACGTGGTATACGTTGGTATTGCTTTTTCAGGATAACATCATTAGGTTGAGCTCTTGTATTGCGCTCGGCTAAACGTGTTTTTTTTTCGATGTCACTTGGTTAGAAAGCAACTACTCGTGTTTCGGCTGCCATTGAACAGCAACCAAGCACATCGGACACGATTAAAATATTATGAAGATTATCATGCTTTAGTGGTTCAACGATAGATAATTATCAGTACGGTAGGTCACCAGAGAGTATTGCGGTTCTTAGAGGTTTGACCATTCCACCCACTAAGGAAGACGGCAGCACCACCCAGTGCACAACCAAATGCACTTACAAGCAACTCCAGTTAATTCATTAAGAACCATTATCTTTATTACCGTAGGATGAGGATGTCGTAACGGTACCGGAGTAGTACGATATAAGCAAGTAAACGCAGTGAGGTAGAGGTAGACCGAAGAAGAGCCTTAACGAAGGATTCTATTTTCTCGGCAAGAGTTTACATTAGCAACGCACAGCAAGAGTCGACGACGATTCGGAGGGATCACCACCCTACCTGTAAGTGGCGACGACGGACTTACAGAAATAATACTAAAATGGATATAGTCGGGCACGGAAAGGGGCAAACGATTAGCAATGACCGTAACCAGAACAACATAGACGGGCAGTTGGGAAAATGAACGACAAAATGAGACAGACAGAGAGAGAGAGAGGAGGGAAAGGAGAAAAAGGGGGTGCAAACGCCGAAGAAAGAAACTGCAGATGACGCCCTACACCAGAACTAGAAGAGCGACTGAACGGCCAGTGACGCAAGAGCAAGGAGCGGCAGGCAACGGAGTTCTATAGAAGGCTAGCCTAAACGATGTAGTCAGCCAATGGTACATTAAGGTACACCAAAAGGGCGGAGCTTGTTCATTGTTGACAGCAGTGCGTACCGCCAACTGCCTCCCCACGACTACCCCCCCCCCCTTTCGCCGTCGCCTGTCGAGTGCATCTGCAGCTCTCCAACTGCTCCAATGCTGCTGGATGATCGTTTGCAGCTCACCACCAGCGCAGAGCGACTACAGGCAGCACGTGTTCGAGTCGGGTGGGGTATGTATGTATTCACACACATACGCATACACCATACACCGTACGCCCATTCAGCCAACGTCTTCCGCGTCGACAAGTACTCGCCTTTGTCGTGCTTTTCCCTGCCTGTTCCTCTGTTATGGATGCATTCTCCTAGATAGTAGTAGTAGTAGCCCAGTTGCCCCGAGCTAATAACTAACGTACACGCCGCCTTTGTATTAATATTGTGACTGCCGCTGTGGTTGTTGCTGTTGTTGTTGTTCTTGTTTTTGTTGTTACTGTCCGTATTGCCGCTAAGATCGCAGTCTCTTGCCGCAGCTAATGGCATTGCACCCCTTACGACCCTATTATTTGTTTTTGCTGTAACACTATTGTATATGGCTATCATCACTTGGAATGTTCGACCCAAGGATTTCACCAAGTAAGCGATCAATGTCGTTGCCGGTTCTGCTCGCAGGTATGCGCTAAATACCACGTAGCGAGCTGCCCGACGCATCGGCGGTTTTTGCACTTCTTCGCCCGGTGGGCCGGTCGCTAAAATGTTCAAATTGTGTATAATTAGCTGTAATATTATTATGTAACATCTTAAAATGCAATGATATTGCGAACATAGTACAGAGTATATATAAACAATATATATACTCTTGTACTAGTGTAGCTAGCAAATAATAGGAGACCTTCCATCCCACCTATTCTAAACTATCTGTTCTAGAAACAGTATTATATACATATAAATGGCAGGGTATGCTTACGGACTCGGTTTCGTGATTGACGGCCGTTCCTTTTAGGCTTGTGACATGATGATTCATGAACCTTGCCACGTGGTTGCAAATCAGATTTGCGGTTTTGTTAGGAAGAGCTGCGATTTTAGGTGTCTGTTAGTCTAGGAAATAAAGTGTTAGTCTCGTTTCCTGTACCATGAAGCCTCCCATTCCCATCCGTATCAGCCAACTTAGTGCGATTAATGTACAGGAAATCCTAGCGTTCTTCGCGAAGATGTCTCTGCCTCCCCTTGAGTAAGCTTAGGCCGTCCGGTCATTTATTCGCGTCACGTTTCAGCCGGGCCATGCTGATGCTAAAGCTTTTAGAAGCAACCTAGATCGAGTCTTACTTGAATAGCACGTTTTGCTGCAAATATTTACCTCGACACGTATTTACCGTCGCGTTATTTAAAAAACCTCATTAAGAATATTTGTTATTAAAAAAAATCTAAAATATTCTTCATTTTTAAATATACCTTACATTCATCAGTAGTACGCTTTTCCTGGTGCATTACACTTGGTTATAGTGTTAATTGGTTTACCTACAATTTCAGCGTACCTACATTTTATGACACGTGAGAGACCCCTCACCGGTAAGGGCTTTTCACCCCGCACGCCCTTTACACATCTAATATTTCTGCATATACGTATATTTGTATTTGTGCATCTTTGTACCCTGTAAATCTTTGTGAAAGCCAAGAAAATTAAAAGTGAGTGGCTCCTCGGAATTATTATTCTGTGCCACGTTAGATCGTACGAAATTAGCTGCCTCGTCTTCTCTAATGTCACATCTTTCTAAGATCGTACTTCACAGGATCATTTCTGTAGTCGATCTAACGTATCCGCTTGCTGGATTCGTACACCCTGAACTAGCCATGTCCCATACAGAGCTGATCGGCGATGACTAGCGCGAGTCCTAAACTCTATTGTCAGCTATGGAACAGGCGTCAACTCTATTGTCGGCTATCGAGGATCTACACTCTCTCTCTCTCTCTACTTAACGCGCTGCGCATTTTAGGGTTTAGGATAGCCCCGACAACTGCCTGCAGAGTCGTCATAATATTGGATAGTCCCTACCTTGAGCTGAGATATACAGCTACCCTTCCTAAGGCGATCCACAGGACATCAGGTGCGACGTATTTAAGGACGACGATAAGTCGACGCGCGATCGCGTTAGACCAGTTAGACTGTATTGGTACGAAATCGACTGTATCGTCTACTATGAATATCAGATCTCCCTAATTGATGACAAAGTTGAAGGTACTTGAAACTCCTTAACCTAATTTCACTGACTGGTAACCCAGGCTGTTCGCCTCCACGAGCGTATGTATCAGACGTATTCCTAAAGTGTTCGGGCTGACCCTCAGCCAAGATTTAGCGTCCATGGGACTGCTTTTTGCATCAGACCCCATAAATAAGCACAAATGTGCAACGGTTGGGCTCGAACCCGCGCACCTATGTGTCTCCTCCGGTCGCGAGGCGCAGACGAATGCACCACGCCACCGGGCTTGCCGATCAGGCGTATTCCTGATTTCGCAACTCTCACAGATTGGCCACTTAGACATTCGATTAATATAACTGAAACAGTGTCCCATCTAAAGCTCTTCCGCCATAACCAGTAGGCGTTCGCGACGAAAAGGTCGCCTGCCTCGCAAGTGACTTGGCCAAAGATCATCAAACTAAGGCCTACAATTTAGCGGCCTCTGCAAAACTTTGTTGTTTTTTACCTTTTTGTTTATAAATAGTCAATAGATAAACAAAATATTGACACCGTGAACAACTTCTACAGATTGCGTTCTCCTGGCGTCCGCTAATTTACTGCCCCGAACGAAATAAATTTTGCACGTGCGAATATTGCATGTTCTATTTACAGTCAGATCATCTGTGTCTGAACATGTACAATACAGAGAGTCTGTACAATGTGTGATCTTAAACAAAAATGGCATTATGTAATTTGAATACAAATAAGCCTGTCTGACTCAGAAGCAATATAATTTTAGTATTACATAAACTCTTTATTGAGACATTCGTCTTCCTCGGGTTTTTGCTTTTGTAGTGCATAGTCCATAGCGGAATGCAGTCCGCATTAACACCCGAATAGGATCATCTTAGTAGGTCTACCACCTTACATTGAACAATACCATTTACTTCACATACTGAAGTTATTTAAGCAAGCTGAATCATAAGCACTAGCGGACGCAGTTCGCTACCGCAAGATCAATTTATGTTTTCATGTGCAAGAGTCTCCGCTCAGTCAATGATAACAGCAGAAAGCCTTGCTTATCATATCAATTTTCAGCTGTGTCGCAGGCTTTGGTGCGTACTCGAATTTCCGCTAGGGATTCCTGCTGACACGGAACCAATCTAAGACCCATGAGGATAAGCACAGCCTGTTTGCTTGATTGGTTAATCCAGCCGGAGTTGACTCTGATCGCTGAGACCAATCAGAGAGATGGCGAGATGCATTGCGAAGAATCGCCTATGAGGAGAGACGCCTACGTCGCTGTAGAGGATTAGTCTTGTAAGTAAAGATGGAGAGAGTTGATGTTCTGCTGTAACTAAGATTGTCCGATCTAACTAAATATATTCTTCTGAGTTACGCTCGACTTTGCAACAATGAATTGTAGTCGTTCCATCACACGAAGGCTACTGCAGTTGGAACTGTTGATTTGCCTGCATCCGTGTTCATCAATGACTAATAAACACTCAAAGCAGCGCAGTGCTGGCAAACGGACATTGTTCTACAAGGATCATGTGGTGATCATACTTCACAATGATGATCTTCTTTTCACTGATCGCGGGTTCCCCAAGGTTTGACTATACGGACGAAACCATCGAAGACCAAAGCCACCAATAGTGCACCACACTTAAAACGTAGGTCGCTCACGCTTGATCTAGTGTTGGCGTACCTACAAAATTCACAGGATCGTCAAGAAACAACAAAGGCGTGGTCGCGTAAGAAGCGGACTATTTCCGTGGACGACTAAGTTATTGACGTTGTCTTACAGATCACCCTGCCCTTCATCAGTTCCGATGATCCATTACGACTAAAACTTGTCCGGGCCAGAAGAATAGGAAGGGGTACAAGGAAGTCGAGAGGGTCGACAATGTAAACCACCCAGAGTTCGATGACGACAATGTCGATCACCACTCTGACTTCGATGACGATGATGTCGATCACTCTGACTTCGTCTGAATTCGATGGCGACATTGTTGCTCAATCCGACATCGGTGGCGACATCGTTGATTACCCTGACTTCGGTGCCAAGGACTTTGACCACCCTAAGTACGATGCCAAAGATTTTGACCGCCCTGACCACGATGTCGACGATACAGACGAGTTTGTTTTTCGATCGACTGGCAGGAAACGGCCTTCAGAAGCTAGCACGGATACAAGGCAAGCAGCCAAGACCACGATATCTGCCACCACTTAAAGATGGCTCTTGAGCTACTTAAATCTCATCTTTTGAAGAAAAACAGTAATGGACGCCGGTAGGCTGATAGCTGATCTGGTTTCAACCTCTCTATCCCATGCAAGAGCACATGCTACATGTACAGTATGCGTTGCGTTGTAAACTTGTAAATGCAAGATATTTTGTTAATTCAATTATATTTATTTCACTCAGATTGAGTATAATATACAGTTCAAGATGTTTCTTCATTATACTCTATCTTCTTCACGCTTTCGGCGAGAAAAGTAGTGCAACGATGTTTTGTTCAGCGCTGTGCATCCCACTGCATGGTACTTGGCACACCTCTGCAGGCAGAACCGGCAGGTGCACAACTCGTACTCCTCGTGAAAGGCTGCGTTTGAACATACCAGGTAGTGATAACCATGCACTATGTACCTGGTGTATACGTGGCGACTGTCACATGCAGAACCAGACCAAAGGTGCACGGCATTGAAAACGTCCAAACCACCGACCTCCCGTCTGGCCTGTTCGACTTTAGCTTCCCATTCAGAAATGAAACATTCGTATGGTACTGTACGCGGCATCTTCAGCCTTAGTCGGATTGTTTCAGTAGCCGGTGGACAACCTGACATGAGAAACACAAAGCGGCTCCTTGCTCGAATAGACAAGCAAAGCAATTGCTTCATATATAATGAGAAACACTTCTCAAGCTGGTTAAAATTCGCCAGTGTGAGATGGTTCCACACCCTGTCAAGGCCATACATCAGCCTTAGAATAATCTTAAGCATGAAGAGCCTCACTGCTGAGAAAACGGACAGTCTTTGGACATTGCCTACTTCCCCGTAAAAAGAGACAAGTGCCTTCCATACTGTTTCGTTTATATGCGCTGTAAACGTCGTTCCCGAATAATGAACCCGAAGGCCAAGATACTGGAAAGAATTAACAAACTCCAATGGTTGTTGGGCACAGCAACGTAAAACGTCTCTGGCAGCCAATCGACCTCCACGCCTGAATTTCATGGCTTCGGTCTTCCTGGTGTTTATCTTAAGTCCCTTCGAGACAAGGAACGCCTCTATCATAAAGGTAATGCGCTTGATGGCACCTAGGTCGACAAGGAATATACCTATGTATATATAGGCAATTGAGCCTAGTGCAACAAACCGATAGTTCTCCGTAAATTAGTTTGATTCATTTTGATAGACACATAAATATCATAAACAGCATTTTTAGTAGTTCCCAAGAAAAAATATATATATATTATCCGTTTGCTTGAGCATATATTGCTGCACGAATTGCCGCGGAGGCGTCTCGCAATGTTGACTCATTGCGGGTATTTTTAGAACCTGTCGACGGCATCTGTGAAACTCACAGGTGCCGTGCATGCATGCATGGATACGTCTATTCCTCCACACGTTTTTTTTTCATTTTGCCGATTGTTCTCCTTTATTTTTTGCCCTGTCCGGTTTTTCCTGGCGCTGTCACTTCTACAGTGCCCAGCCCTTATCTAGCTGTAGCTAACTGCTTGGTCTAGCAGATTTGTTGTCTCTCTCTCTCTCACTATCTCTCTATCTCTCTTGGGGCTCCAACTGTGGGCACACGTCAGCAACTTGACGTTTTCACACTCCGATCATTTTCGTGCGTGGCAGAATAACAGCCAGTGCGAGCGCCGGGTTGGTTACAATAACCAGCCATAATATCACCAGCAATAAAAACAACATCGACTACTCATATTACTGTATGTCTAGTGCTATGTTGTTGCGTTTGGGGGTCTGCTTAGCGGAGCGAGTCGTTTGTTTTGCAGATAAGGGGAGAGAGAGAGAGAGAGGGAGAGAGAGTATGCACAGAGTGAGAAGAAGAGTATAAGTAAGAATAAGAGTATACGTTATAGGAATAGGACAAGATGCGAGTATCATGAGGAAATAGAGAATGAGACTGAGCAAATACCAACAAGGCAGAGAGCCGAGCTAAGAGGAGCAGGCTTTCCTTCTCTTTCCATATCAAGCTTTTGTGGTGGTGGTGGTGGTGGTGACGGTGGTGGCGAGCTGAAGCTACCGATGCGATTCCGGCCGGTTGCAAGATAGACACAACAACAGCGGCAACATCACCAGCAACAGGCTGCAATGACAAAGCCTGACGATGCGTAGCTTGTATTGGCTGCGCTTCTGCTGTTCGATGATTGATTCCTTCCATCCATCGCGGGTCCATTCCTTACATGGCACAGTGGCACACTAGGGTGATATACTGTGTGGATGGGCTAGCTTGCTTACGGCGATCCAACGCCTGTTCGTCTACTGTTCAGGCAGCACCAGCAGCAGCAGCAGCTACCGACTGATAGTTTAGTTGCCGTAGCAACAGCCGTGTAGCGGACAGGTTTAGCTGCCGAATAACGGAACAGGTTTGCTGCTGAGCTATCGCCATTGACGATCTCTGCCTGCCCTTGCGAGCGCGAGGAAAGCGAGAAGAGACGAGCAGGAAAGGCAAGATGAAGAAGACAAGCTGGCAATAGCAGGGCTGGCGATGAGAACAGTTGAATTACGGAACGCTCAGCAGAGCAAGCTAGACGCACATACGGCGGGCGACAAGCAAAAACGAAAGGAAGAAAACAATCTCGCCGTGCTCTTTCATTGCCGCTGTCGTCGATCTCTGCGTGCACGCCACCTTCTTACGTACAGCGGCTATCTGCTAAGCGAGCCCAAATACATATATCGGCCGCTGCCAACACAGCCGTCTTCTTATCTGGCTAGTTGACGCCCTCAGCAGCTTGTATATGTGGCATTAATTCGGCTTCATCTCTCTCTCTCTCTCTCTCTTACATACACACTAGTTTATGTGCGTATGTATCTGTATATATATCTCGACGGTATCGACTGGCGGAAACGGTTGGCGATTCTCGCGTTAGGAGTCGCGGGTTCGATCCCAACGTGACGTACGTCAATTTGATGCGACCCTTTTTCAGGATTTGCTGATTTGAATCCAAGTTGTGCTCAACAATAAAAAGGTATATCTTATATGCATTAACAGATATCTGTACACATGTGAATGTACACATTTAGATGTAAATATGTGTTGCAAGGTTCCGTCAAAGGTTTATCCCCTTAAGTGTAGTTGTTTGTTATTCTCTCTTATCTCGTAAAGACAATTGTAAGTTAGAGTACTATTGTTTCCGGCTAGCGCCGTATCTCGCTAAAGTAACCCTTTAACATAGCGAGTTTCTACAACTATTGCTATATTTTGCACTTCATATTGTGCATCCTGTCGACCAACTAGCAGCTGATATATTAGTACTGTTACTGTTAGTTTTAATCCAATCAATCCAGATAACTAAATATAGAAGAGCAGAATTATTTTTAGTAAAATAGCCTTTGTTTCCTCTAAGATCAGTCGTATTCACAGTATCGATGGGCTGGTTTGATAAAAAAATGTATATATATATATATATACGAGAATCTATACTACTAAATTTTATTTAATGAGAGTCAGCTATATAAAATAGCGCGTTTCCGATTTGACTTCTCGTCGTATCAGGAATGCGCTTATTCAATTGATGGCTAGCAGAGAAACGCTCATGTTTCTCAAAAACACAAATACACGCTAACCATAACAGAAAATAATGCGTCATCTCCGGAATATGAGCGAAAAGTAGCTATAGTCCGTGCCCTCCGCGCCGAGAATGCAAATTTTTTTGGTGTCAGTCAACGGATAGTTGAGCGATTCGCGGGCGATTACACGGTTGCAAAAGAAGCATAACTGGGTCCCCACACACAACAAGGAATCATAAACTGATCGACACAATTCAAACGAAATCTGAAAACACTTCTATCCCGATCAGAGGTTTTGCGCATGAATTTAGCCTAGCCATAACGACTATTTTGCAAACTTGTTCACATGGACCTATACTATTACATACAGGTCATGCAAATATTCTCTGAGGCCGCGACAACGAGATTGATGCTATTTGATCCTATCTTCTTTTAAGCACGAGACAGTAAGCCGTCTTAATGTATTTTCTGGCTTAAAAATATTCACCGTGAATACAAAACGCCGATCACAGGAACCCCCGATGGCTTGCTCAAGATCCACTTGATGCCCCAATGTGAAACCAAGCACATTTTCGGCTAGTGTTCGCGTTCTGAGTGCGTCTGAAGGAGACGCCAGACCGCCATGCTTTCTTCAGAAAAGCGCTCTCGTTCACACCAGCCGTTTTGTGCAAGAATAGCTGTCCGAGCACATAGGTATGTTTCAAAACAAACATGCGGACAACAAGCACGGCGCAAATCTTACGCGTACGGAGCACACTCTCAAGAAAGTGTTTGCTAAGTTGATTATCTCACAGGTGTTTCGAACTGTAGAGAATACATCTGGATTAATTCGGTTTTAGAAAGGATCGAGGTATACAGGACGCGATCCGTGCACTTTTTCAGTCGGAAGTTAAGCGAGTGTTAGCTTTACCCGGGGATACAAAAACAACGACAAAAAACGTAAGGCCTACAATTTACCGTGGGGTCAATTGTACGCCGTCTTTATTGTTGTGTTAAGGCTTTTACGCCGTCTTTATTGTTGTGTTAAAACCCCTTTAATTACCTGGTATTTCCTTAATAATTGCAGACCTAGCCCGCCTTGTAGACGAGGAGTTTAGGAATGCCGTCGTTGTCATGTTTGCGAATGACACAGTAGTGGTCTACCAGAACCGCGTTGCATTGGTCGAATTGTCTGCGACGTAGATACTTACTTTCATCATAAAAGCCTGCAAATAAATTTGCAAAGTTTCCCCGAAGAGGTCGGCTGCAGCAGACGTAATGTCCTGGTGCGGCCAACCGCCAATTTGTCAACTCCTTTCCTATTTGGGCCCAAAACTGCACTACATGGGAATGACCTTTACCCAACATATCGGCGGCAGGTGTCGGGCGCCTATTGCTTCTGTTCACACATGGGTGAGTAATTTTCGAAGACAATCTCTGAGTGCGGTAGTACGTCCTTTGAATACAGCCGTAACAGGGTGTGGTGCCATTTTCAGCGGCAAATGTTGCGCAGCTAGAAGGGTGTTTCATCACATATTTTACGCGTGTTCTTTGCTTGGCGCGGGCGGAAAGAAACCGTTTTGCGTATTTGTTAGTAGGTTGCGGACCGGCAGTGGAAGCAATCAGAGTCAGGCTTAGGTCATCTATGGCCAGACCATATTAGAACCTTTTGTTGAAGTAGCAGGGAAAGGTAACCGAGGCCTGGGCAGAGGTAGCACAGTTACTTGTGTACCTCACTAGAGAGGTACACACTTCCCTATTTGGGAGTGGCATAAACTAGTCGGCACTTGTACACAAAGTACATTGTACATGGCTACCATCACTTCGTGTGTTCAACCCACAAATTACACCAGGTTGGCGGTCTATGCCGTTGCTGGTTCTACTCGCAGGCGTGCGCTGAATATCGTGTAGCTAGCTGCCAGGCGCATCGGCGGTCTCTACATTTTCCCGCCCGGTGGGACGGTCGTTGGTGCACCAATTGTATATAAGTTATATTTATAGCAATATACTTTCTTGAAATGCAGACTTATTACAAATTAACAATCATCATCGTCAGCATGTTTAGACGTATGACCGCCGAACAGCCCCGACTAGAATCTGTTGAACTACTTTGTATGGGAAGTGATTAAACAAGTGTCTGACAAGTTTCGATGTGCTAGCGTAAACGTACTCACTGCCGCTATTAAGAACGCGTTAAGAATGTGACGATATTTGACACAACGCTCAATGCAATTTAGACTACGAATCGAGAAGTGATCAGCGTAAGCGGGAGTTATTAGATTGAATGAAAAGGTTTCTCAGCAGCAGACCCACGTAGACTTACGCAGACAAATTCGTCAAAATGTCTGGTTTGCTTTCATTCGGTACGGGCTTCATCGTACACTAACGACCTGCAACCGAAGACTAAGCTCACGAGTTCCTCAAGCTCTGAAAAAGAAGAAGGCTCGTCAAAAAGCAAGGAGGGGAAAACACGACGGTTTTGTCCGCCTCTTTTTGCCTCGATATTGTTCGTGCTCGGAAATACGGAAAACAATTGGAAGAAAGACGAGGCAAAGAAACACACGGAAATAAATTTAGATAGGCGGGGGGGGGAGAAAGATGATCTTAATTTTGTTGCCTTCGCAGCCTTTAAATGGCGATTACATAGTCGGTTAAAGCTGTTGGAAACGACGCTTTTTACAGCGTTCGACCGTAGGCCATTCCAAGTCATAGAAACGAGAGCAAAAGATGGACACCAATAAAAAAAATTAGAGGTGATGCGAAGCACAGCTAAAGCGAAGTCGCCGAGTACACACATATATACTATACGTATGGAGAAAACTGCTGAGCAGTTTTTCTCTCTGTCCGTTTACAATCGCAAACGGAGTGCCTTCGTGTGCTCGTTTGTAGTTGGTACAGCTTAGTTTATGTTTCCTCTTCTTCGAACAATTTCTGTTTCGTTTACTCGTTGTCACGGCAAACGGCTCCTCTGTCAACATGGAGGATTGCAATTGATAAACGCAGTTTGCTCCCCAAAGTCCAGGAAGCAATGTTTCAGCGATAATACAGACATATGCTTTTGAGCAGCTCTTTGGCTTCCTCTTTACCAGCCCATATATATATATATATATATATATATATATATATATATATATATATACGAGTACATAGACATCCCGTTTGCGTCTATAGACTGACGGAGAGAATAACTGCCCAGCAATATTTATGTGTCCTCCAGAGAACTGCACTACCAAAAAAGCACCATGAAGCAAGCACTTTTGGTTAAATCACTGTCAATCTAGCCGTTGACGCATGTAGGTGAATTGTCGTATCACTGGATCTAATTACGACACAAAAACGTCTATTTATACAGCGATAGATGGATGTCAAGATAGAGGTTAAAGGAAGTCATGAAGCAGCGTGTCGTTGACAACGGCTTTGTCTCATCTCGACGCATTCCGCATCATAAGAGCTGGGATAACAATGCCGCCGTTTCATTAACTTGAAAGAGCTTACGCGAAAGAACACTACGGATAGACCAATGTCGCATGTGTACCTCTTCTGCCTGCTGTGGGGTTTCAACACCGGATTTCTCATTAGCACAGCACTGCGTAGCGCCTTTTTTGTATTATTTGATCGGACCCGCCTCCAGTCGCATTCCAGGTTACGTTTACGTGCTTGTCTTTACGGGGAGGCGACAGTACCGTTTTCAAATCAAAATGTCTTAAAACCAAGATGTATGTAGCATTTAAACTAAAAAAAACAATTTGGGATGCTCATAGGCGAGCAAAGTGATCCAGTGGAAAAGCTATCGTCTAATATTCGGTAGGTCGTAGATTCGGATTCTAGTGTAACGACAATTTGTTCACGTCTATATATATTTGCCTATGTTTGAACGTTTATAAAATTGGCTTCATTCGATGTAGAGAACAGACTTTAGGTGATAAATTCGAGGAACAGAACCGAACGACAGGACACTGGGAATTTGAAGCGGCATTGGAGCAAAAACGATTCAGCATAAAATGGGAGAGAATCCCAGCGCCATACGAAGTTAGTAGTACTATTAACACTTTCAGTAGACATACTAACAAACCGAGTTCTTTTTTGTTATTGGTTAATAACTAAATTTGTCCGTGCTAATACATACCTTAAAACCTTTAGCCATTTAGGGTTTCTGGATAGCATGCCTTTAGGCGCAGTCCGTGTTTTGCCAGTCTAACATATTCAATTATTGACATAGCACACGAATCATTTGTCGTACATTATATAAAAAATAACCCTCTATGTATATATGGTTAACCTGTACATTTCTCTTGTTTAATACTAAACTTAAGTACCATGCCAATGACCAATAAATAAAACTTTGCGCTACTTAAGCTTCCACGTATCACATACTTTACATAGTCTACGAGGAAAAATTGCGATAGTACTTGAACTGCGGCTCCTCTGGTTCCTCGCAAAATGTTAACATAAATATACTAGCAAAAATGAACGCGTGGTCCTAAATAACGCTAATATATATTTCTTGACGTGGCATGCAACTGCCCTATTGCCCTTATGCACTTACTGAGCAACACCATGATGCTTGGCTTTCACCCTCAATTACTCCTTGTTTTGCATAATGCTCATATTAACTTCTACGTCCAAACGAACGCTTATTGGATACACAAAGGTGGTCCGATCTCTTCGACAGCATAAGGTGCGTACTGCACGCTAAGTCGCTATAGTAGCTAGGTATGGGACAGGGCCACATGAAGAGTTCCTGCGAGACTCCTGTTGAGTCGCGTGAGGAGCTGATCGACAGGGGGAGCTGATCGCTACCGAAGCCGTTAGGGAAATGCCTGTAATTTTTTCAATCGTCCACCGAAATCTCTGCAACCCGTTTTTAAACGTGCAATTAAGGATGTAAGAGTCATCCCTTCTGGACGCCCGTTGTCCCAAGAGGCCTGGGGGTTCAATGAGGCACAGAAGACTGCATGACCTAAGTGCTCTGCTGAAGGCATAGCGGCATGTCTAGGGACTTGTCCTGCACTGATAATACACGATAGGCCGTAAAATCCCAGTTTGTGGACGGGGTGACCGCATTGGCACCGATGAGGGCTTAGTTTGTCTGTCCCGAGTCGTAGGCCTACTGCTATGCGAATCGTCTTGTCTCGTAATCAAGAAGGGTACCTATAGAGGCACTGCGAAGCGCGTTGGCCAGGCGCCTGAACTTCCTTGGCAGACACGGCGTTCAGACAAGCTCTAGCCGTATTGATGGCAGGTTCATTGCAAGGTTGCCGTTGTACTTCATCGTGCAAAGAAGCGCTCTAGTCACTCTGTGATAGTACGGTGTCAGGCCTACCTCCGCGCCTGTATTATATATTTACTCAGAATGTACACACAATTGTCCCTCAGTGAATGCGACGACGAATCACACCAGACCTGGTGCCAATCATTTGGACAAGGTGGCATTCACCGCCGTAGAGTTACCGCCATCTAGTGATAGCCTTTGCCGGAAAAAATCACCAGTACGCGGGTTCCCCGTAGTTAAGGCCTCGAAGGCAAGAGGTCGAAAGTCTATAAAGTCCTCGATCTCTCCGCCTGCGAAATAGCTTGACCAACTTGGGCAGCTATATATATATATATAATGTAGAGTAGCATTGCCATTGTTAGCTTAGCGATAGTTACTGGTAGCGGCGCATTTAGCGCAGAAAGTGTTACGGCATCAGCAAGGTCGATGACCTGCCTACCTGTGACCTAAATGGTGCCGGTAGAACTGACGACATTACAGTTAGTGAGCAGAGCGTTGTTGAGACGCGGTCGAAGAATTATCGGAGTGTGTTGAGACAGGCCAGAGAGACGGCGCTGTACCGACGTAGCGGGGGAGTCGGGCGAAATAAAAACTACAGCCGTGGTGGTCAATATTCGTGTTTTCCTCCCAACAATCCAGTGAGGCCCTTACATATACATATATTAAACGACAACACTTGCAGCACGAGTCGTTGAGACATGGAACACTCCGAGTATGGTGAAAAACCAAGTACAATTATTTAATGTACAACAAGGTCGAATTAATTCGTTTTCCTTAGTTGAAAGCAACGCGAGCAGGATTTTTCCCACTGCCCTTGCAGTTCGAATTAGTGCTTGATATAAGATTTTTCTTATTCAACAGCGAATTTATCAGTGACTAGACAATAGACGACGTACAAGTACTGTTAAGCGTAGCTGCAGCCAATCTATCATTATCATTAATGCGGAACATTTTATAGCACTATCGACGTCATACGACGCGATGAGGTCGCAAGGCGGTCGTCGAAAACCCTACCTAGCAGAACCCTGGGCCGAGTAAAAGTCGTCACTGTCGACGTGTGCAGCTCCTCCGACCTCCGACTACAGATTATTGCGTAGACGGACACAGACGTCATTATTTGCTCTAGATCGGAAACAGTGCAGATCGTCGTTCTGACAAGCGGTCGCTATAGAGGTGATGACGTCTGATCGAAGCAGATGGTGGCGCGGTGTTGAGAAGGGGGTGCCCAGGAGGTGCCCATATCTTTGTCGACTCATCCAGTTGCTCACGCCCATCTACGACATTATGGTAATGCGTTGAGGATGCAAAGCCGCAGACGCTCCCTATGTTATTGGCAAGCGATGCCACGCTGGCGCGAAAAAGGCGGAACGAGGAAGCCAGACATCCGACATTTGACAGCCATCTGTTGTCGAACGTCGTTGGCGGTTGTCGGCGTCGTGTCGACGCCGAGACGAGAACAGAGAGGGCAAACGAAATGCACGCAGCCGAATGACGCTGCTCGAATCCACGCGTACACACATCCAGTACGCGTGGAGAGGGGGCCGGAGGGGACAGAGAGATACAGCTCAACAGCACAACTGCTTCCTATCATGGTAGACTCTGCTTTTAATGCTGAAGCCGCTGGCTTCGCTGCCGATGCTAGAGCTGCTACTGCTGCTACTGCTGCTGTATCCCGTACTACCGAGCAGAATCGATCAGCTTGATAGACGATTTGATGAATGGGCGAATGCATACATGCACGCAATGTGTTGCTCGCAAGCAGCAGGACTCTAGACAGGCAACGTCACGCATAGTGACGACGACGACTCACAGTACAGACATGTGTAAGCGCACATGTGTAAGAATGATGAGAATGCGCGTAATCTACGTGTAGGTAAACCGTTAGTCCGTCGCCGGCCCCTTGACTAGCGGCAAACATAGGCGATGTGGAATTGTCCAGAACAACTCGTTCCCGTAGGTGCCGCACGCTGGCAGCACGTTCACATCAACGGCGACTAGAGCCAAAACACGATCATGACGCTTCACCTGCGCAGCAACAGCAGCAACGAAAACCTTAGTCTTTCATAGCTGCTTCCACGATTGGCATTGGCAGCGTGCCCACGCACGAAAACGAAGGTCGCCTCGGCACTGAGTAATGCGAACGAGATAGTCCGCAGCAGCGTGCAGGCGTCCATCGCGGGCCCCGGACCCGGAACGCATCTCGTTTGCCTCACTTACCGGGTCTCCTGTCGTTAGTTCTGCTTCTGTTACGTTTGTCTAGTTGGAGTAGGCAATCGACAGTGTTACACATGTTACCGGTTGCCTGCAATTGCTTTAACGCGATGAAGTCTCTTGTTCGCGTGCTTGTGAGTACTACTCTTTGTCAGCGCGTGGATATCAGACGAGCAGCGAGCAGAAGCAGAGTCAATGAAACTCCTGCTCATCTGCTCATCTGCTCATCATCTCGAGACATCAAAGCTTTGAAGCTCTCGTGCCACACAAATGCCTCATACGTACGAAGGAGTACATAGTCTGAAAGCTCTCGTGCACGAGTTACGATGGCCGGGCAAAGCAGCATCGACAGAAAGCGCTTGTTGCGTTGCTCGTCTATGTACATCAATCGTAGAGCCTCGAGAAGCAGCCATTGGATTGTGTGTCTGGATTATGTCAAGTCGGATGTGACGCAACGTTCGGTTGTCAAACTCTTCCTTCCAAGCAGCCTTCTTCTGCTTCCCCCTTTGTGTTTCCGCGTTAGAGTATATATGCATGCCAATATACCCACTGCGCGAATCGTAGTGAATTCTAATACCCATGCAGCATGTATGAAAGAGTACAAATATGAACAGACCCTACTGCGTTTCTAATTCGTTGCCGATTTAAGTTCGAAACGGTTAGCTATTGACCACGCTTCTACTAGTCAGAACGATGAATCTTGCAAATGCTATCCGACAAATACAAAAGGAAGCTCATAGTTTAACGACGTCTGCGTCACTTGCTCTGATCAACACAAAAATTCTAACTACACATATATGTCGTTATTTTTGTTCCATCTCCAAATATGCACTACGCACCTTAAATTACCACCAACAGTTTATTGCTATATTCGAGAAGCGGCGCAAATTGCGTTTAGGATTAAACTGTAACTTGTCATCCATTACCGATCCATTCAAACTAGCCACAACGCTAGTGTCGACAAGGCTTAATTTTATTAAAAAGAGATGACAAGAGTTTAGCAAGTTTCAATTTACAATCATATTTTATTCATGGCCTCATTGGACCTAGACAGAGGATTATTCCTCCAGTTGATCCTCCTTTGAGAGGCCTACTCGCCTGTAGCGATATCCGTTCTATTGGAACAGTCTTACCCAGGATCTTCAACTTTCTATGGGCAATAAAGCTAGCACTAACGATAAGAGTCATCTCTTAGAGCAAAGGAGGTAGACTCCACCATAGGCTCCCACGCTTGACCATTGTTCAGCATTGGCCAAACACGGGTTCCCGATATTATTATATACAAAACGAACACGTCCAAGCAGGGCACAGGACTAGTTGATGATTTCTTTTGGGAAGATCACACTTTCAAGGTTTCGTTTTTTACATAAAGGCAACTTGGTTGTTGTGAAATAAATAATATCTTTTAAAATTTCCGTAGTATGACCGAGCTCGTAAGAAAGAAAGGCGAATGCAATTCCGTTGAACCATCCTTGTAGTCCGATACAGCTAATAGGACATGCATATACAAATCTTCTATTAAAACACCTTTTTTCCTATTTACAACTCTGGTCTGAGGCAGCCCTTTTGAAGAATTGACAAAACTAGAGTTTTTCTTTTTTTTTTTATAATTACCAAATAAACCGATCAGTTTTATTTTCGTGTAATACATTAGGTATATGTTACACATTGGAGTTTTTCTTATAGAGAAAAAGCTAAACCTACAAGTTGGTGTTGTCTACCTTAAGGCGGCCTTCGACACAGTCCCAAAACAAAACGTATTCCAAAAGCTGGAGGTTGTCGGTGTCTGACTGAAGTTACTTCATATGGTGCAAAAAGTCTTACAGGTAAACCAACCAGGCGTATATGATGGCATTTGCAAGTATTATACCACGTGTGCAGACAACCTCCGCTTCACAGGACGCCATACCAAAAGGCTCATAAAATGGTCGGTGCAATATCAAGACATGTAATTGCAAAAATTAGCACAACGAATCGGCGTAATTGGTAGTAGTAGTTTGGAATTGAAAAATAGAAGAGTGGTAGTGCAAATTTAGGAAAGAGTATGGGAAGATGTGAAGAGATTGAGCTTGAGGGGACAATGGCATGTAACAGGGTTTTAAGATAAAAAAAAACATAGGATATGAGGAACAACACGATTCGAACAATAATAATAGCAGCCGGGCAATCTAGAGAGTTTTAGTCGCTTAGGGGTCCAACAATGATGTTCGTTGTCATCGGTGGTGTTGTTATTTATATAGAGAGGAGAGCGCGAATGATTAATAGCACGAGATTAGAATGGAAGATAAAAGAACATTGTGCATATATTAAGATACCAATTCTGTTAAATGTTGATCATATGGTAGTGTTAGGGCGGGACACTAGCGAAGTTCAGGAAATTTTGAGTGCATGTGAGAAAACAGCGAGGAAACTGGGAATGGTGTTCAATAAAAAAAAAGAGTACAATTATAGTGTTTAATGGGATTGGAAAAAGCTAGTATTACAGAGGAGGAAGTTTGACTATCTAAGTTAGTACAAGTATCGTGGGGTGACACAAGAAGACCTGACAAAGAAGTGATATGATTTGCATTGGGTCGCCGCTTTAATTTGGCCAGAGAGCTTTATGAGGGGGAAGGAATATTAAAATGTATGCAAAAGAAAAAACAAAATAAGCTAAGATTGTGTATTAGGATTAAGATTGTCAAAAATAAATGATGGGTTAAACACGTGGTAAAGACGGAGCTAAGGGTGAAAACGAAGGTCGCAGAGAGGAATCTGCAACTAATGGGATTGGGTGCAATACTTAGCAATGGGCAAAAGCAAGAGTATCGGAGGAGATAGTGGTGCCGAGGGTAGAAAAGCATATACGAGCAAATGGAAATTGACAATGGGGGCCAGATCGAATTTAATGGACACATAGAATGAAAATACGGGAAATAGGCGGAGTAGAAAGAATAACGATAGTTCAAGAGCGAATGGGCTATTAGCATATCCCAGGTCAGATATGTTAAATATAAAAATACAGAGAGCTAAATATATTGAGGCGGAAAGTACAAAATGCCGAGCTTGTTTGTTAGATGAATGGATCAGTTAAACATATTGTAAAATTATGCAGTTTTGGGGCAATATAGACCTGTCGGAGGCCCTAGCTTTATAACTAATTGCTAGAAAGAACCAGGTCCATATAACAAGTAAGAGGTTGTCCCATGGCAGACAATTACTCAGTAGGCATTGGAGGAGCATGCATTGGTGATATGAGTGCGTAGTTAATATATATTTTGCCGCTCTAAGCGCTCTTGATATAAACATATGAAATGTGCATTAAGGTAAACATGTCAAGCAAATAGAAAATCAATTCTATTGTACTTCTCATAGTCCAAACGATAAATCGCACTTATGTTATTGACGCACTGAAACCTATATTATAGTGACGTTTGTCTCACTTACTACTTGGTAACTTAGTAAGCAGATAACGCCCTAAACCAAAAGTACATTTTACGGAAAATCCCAAACCGTAATTTTGCGAGTATGTTCAATGCTGTCAAAGCAAAAGTAATCACATTCAGGTTTACAGAACTGCTTGTTAGATCTGTTCGCCCCTTCGCACGTACACATTTTGTTACGTACGTTAGCAACTTTTACTATTTTAGTGTTATCGCTTCCTTAACTGGTTTCCAACACATTAAAAACATGTTGTGGCAACGCTACACATACCCGCTCTGTAGAGGCTATAACTACTATGCGCCCTATTAGCACTTTTAAATCTAAACGTGGCGCCAATCGTTCCGCATGGGATAGGGGTTACAAGGCCACACTTGAACCAAACACAGCTAAAAATGCTCGACAAGGTGAGACCTATCTGGTATCTTGATCAAGGAGGGCCCGGCATCATGTAAGTATATTTATTTATATTTATTTTACACTATCTGGTATCTGTATACTAAAGTTCTAAATCTGCACACCAACAACCGCAACAGGCCACCTAATCTTCGCTACGTTGCAACAACTAACATTGACAGTCGTCAAGAAATTCAAGCTAATAGTTGTTATAGCAACGCGGTTGTGACAGCCGACACTTGAGAGTCTTCACAATAAACACTGCTTCGTATCGTTGTCAGAGACAGCCAGTTATGTATCTTATTATATATGTAATATAATAAAAAGAAGTAACAACCGATCCAGTTGAAATATAATTATGCTAGTGGCCGTATACGGGGGAGACTGTTTCCGACAAGTCAGTGAAAAATTGGAGTGCCCGTTTTTGTGAAAGCCAGGAGTGTTCGAGCGATGACCCGAGACTAGACCAGGCAAACACGGTAATCACAACGGAACTCATCGACAAGGTGATCGAGCGGGTGATAAGTGATCGACTTCTTACAATGCGAATGCTAGCAGTGATAATGGGAGCCAGCGTGGGAACAGTGTGGACAATTGCGCACCACAGATTAGACTACCGGAAGGTGCGTACGCAGTGGGTTCTGAAGAAGCTCGGCGAACAGCAAAAGGAACTGCGTATAGGGCTAAAACTGCAACTTCTGTTTCAGTAAACGGTCCGGGCGTGCCGCCCTGCGACTTTTATCAGTTTCATCAGACCGCTAAAAACGTCTTAAAGGAAAGCGCTTGAACTCGGACGACAAACTGAAGGGCAGAATGGAGAACTGGCCCTTGTAACTGCCGCAAGAATTCTGGCAACAAGGAATCCTTCACCGCATAGAACGGTGGAATAGTTGCGCTCAGGCCATTGGCATTTATTTCTGAGTAAATACTTCACAATGCTGTTTCGTACCTTTGCATTTGAACGCACCCAAAAAATTGACAAAATTATGATTTGCAATGAAAATTGAATTTATTTAGTACATTCTACTTAAGATTTGTCTGATAGGCTTGGAGTACCTATTCTAAAAAAACACGGGGTCGGTAAATAGGTAATGTCTGTTATTTCATAGATAAATATCATTGATCTAAACGTCTTTTTAAAGTTTAACGATGTATACGTGCCACAGGCAGGCGGCTAATAAAAATAATGGGGCAAAGGCATAAAGTGCCGCATCTCTTTTATTAAAACAGGGTCATCCCTTATTTTTTTTGTCATCACCTATTATACTGCACTCACCATGTCTAAATTGGAAACCATGAAAACCATTTTAAGAGTGCCAGTCCAGGACTTGAACCCACAATCTCTCCAATGCAAGACAATAGCTTTTCCACTAAATCACCTTGCTCGGTTGCTAAAAATGAACTAGGTTCCAAACAGCCCACTAGACTGGTATTGTTCGTGTGTTGGAATTATTGTGATTGTAGCTTGGAGAGCTCAGCGTAGCTCGCTGCTAGGCAGATTGTTAGTTCTAAATATCTACCTAATTAGAGAAGCCAACCATAGCTGAGAGCTCTAGTCCCCTGAAGCACCGTATCAAACAGCATTGTCACCCCAGATCGACCCTGTGCGTTGTTTCATTCCTAAAAGTGTGTCCGCATAAATTATGCATTTATACTAGCTGTATACATATATGCGCGTAGCTTACCCTCTGGCACCATTCGAGGAACTCTTCGAACGACACGAGACCATCATGATCGGCATCGATCAGCTGAAACAGAAAGCATACATTATTTTAGCAATTACTATGACTTCTGAATGCAAATAGCTCAAACGGCTAGTAGTGCTTAGTAAAATTTCCTCATCAAATTAGCATAATGATCTTTTAGATTTAGGCCTTGTGCTACTAACGGTAATACGGATGTGCGTGTATATTGTCGGAAAATAGAGGCGGCTTGAAATCAAGGTTTAACCGGTTTGAGGATTTCACAGTAGTGGCCACTAGCTTTCGGCGTCGCAAGTGCATCAAACGTTCTGAAATAACAAAAATGAGGACTCTCGGAGCACGGGCAATGGACTACACCAGGAATTTATACTAGATCTCAGTGCCTGGTACAACTTCTGCTTCGGGGAGCTCTCTATGTCACCGAGATGCTGACTGGCCATAAGCAGTTCGAGTCATACATGGTCAGGATCCGGAACGCAGAGCCGGATACGTGTGTCCTTTGTCCCTCTGGGGATTTAAACTATGTGGAGCACATCATCTGTCGCTGTATAACCTAGAACGAGCCCGGACTGTCGTCACACCCGCGATGCGCATTCCGCCTGAGGGAGATGATGACGCACATGATGGCCTCGGAAGAAGGGTGGGAGGGGAGGCAAGGGCAGCACTTTATTTCATCATAAAACTAAAGATAACCCTTAAGCGGGACAGTAGAAAGCAAGACAAGGAGCCGAGAGAGCACGGCGGAATGGAAGGAGGGTGCAGCCAGACCCTCAGCCCGGTGTCGACGCAACCCCTCGTATCGGAGGAATACGGGTGAGAGGCATAGAGCGCTAGAGATGTGAGATTCCTCTCTCACGGTGTCGAAGAAATGCAGCGTAACTCTGAGCCCGGGGGTGTCAAGGGATACGGGTTTAGTGGGTTTGAAAGTTCCGCACTAGTTCCTTAGAGCTGGCAGCGACGCACAAAACCTCCCATTAAAAAAAAAAACAAAAAAAAATCTATGATGATGCTTCTCTAAGCATTCGTGACCGACTTGCGTGAGTTGCGAGACACGTCTACAAGTCAATGTATTTAATTTAAACGATTGATTTTATTGAAAGGGCTTCCCTCTGGAAGTAAAGCCTGAGATTTTGTATGAGACTCAATTTCCAATCTCTCTGACTCTGTTGCTATCTCTTGATAATTTCTAGGCTTCTGCCAAGTTAGCGTCTGGTTGTGTTCTGTCGTTCCTCTAGTAAGCAGGCATGACACAATTCTGTTTGAAGCCATCGTAGCCACTATTGACCAAGTAAGATACAATCTGCAGACTTAAGCTGCCAATACCTTCTGCTGCACCGCATGCTTCTATTATGCAAAATTGGCCATACATCCACGTATGTGCATATATATGTCTAAGTTTACAAACCTTCTTCTTACTGGTACATTGGTTGGCTAATTCATGACATCCTAACAGCGGCACAACAAATCAAACGCTAAATATATATATATATATATATATATATATATATATATATATATATATATATATATATATATATATATATATATATATATAAGTGTATAATATTTTATACTTTAAATATACTGTATTTTATCTATATAAATTTGAGTATATATTTTTTGTATATATTCATATGTATGAGTGGGGAGTGCCCTATCGGATCAATTGGCCGGGGTCGCTCACGGGTTCCCCCACCTGTCAGAAGCACTTTGTCCCAGCCCTTGCAAACCCGTTTGATTCAAAGTTGCGCTTTCTTCGACCGTGCTGGCCCCCAAAGGATTCTGCCTTTCCATGCGTCTTCTGTGCTTTGTTTTTAGCACCTCCTGTGCTATTTCCGCTCCCGATTCCCATGCTTGGGCCGAACCCAGGATGTACTCCACAAAACATTTCAAACAATTTCGCGGAGGGTCTTGAATCTCAGGATGGTTACAGTTATTCCCGCTCTGGACGATTTCTCGCGAATGTGTCTGATCGCCGCGGTCAGCCGCCGGTTTCCATGCCTGGCACTTGAGAAGTATGTGTTGTGGACTGTCCCCCAGGGCATCTTCGCAGAAAAGGCATATTTCTGATAGGGCCTTCTCTATTCGGTAGAGTATGATATATATATATATATATATATATACCCGCAGCGGCTAGATTGTGGTGGCATTGTTGATTGAATGGTGTACTTACGTTGAATATCTTGTCGACGTGCTCCCGGGCCGTGTGCTCGTTCACCTGCGGCTGCGTCCAGTGACCGAGCATATCGTAGATGGCCGACACGACTCGCAGCATTTCCGTTCGAGAGATGAAGCCGTCCCCGTTAAGGTCGTACAGCCCGAAGATCCATTGTACCTTCTCTGTGACACTGCCGCGGGACAGCGATGAGAGCACCTAGACAGCAGTGAAAGCACCGTCAGTCAACCAGTTCAACAGACAACGTTTTTCGTCGTCTATACACGTCTGTATTTCGATATCTAAACTACCACAGTGCTAAAGTTCGCAGAACACTAAGCAACTTCGTGACAAGTACATTTGACACAACTCTCTGCGCATATATATATATATATATATATATATATATATAGATAGATCGATTTTTAAATGACCGGCTATAATTTAATATTAATGGCAAAAATATTATTGACATATATCTTATTATTACACATGACGCAGCTGCATTTATTCATATAACTTCACTATAATAGCACTTTACATGAGCATACATACATATAGTACATTATGTCATACGTAGTCAGAAACAGAAAAGCAAAAAAGGCAGCTACGCCGGTGATCTTCCGGGATGAGAGCCATTATATTTGGAGCCACTGGAAAATTAGATTTAACATTCACAAGATGATGCGACGGTAAATAATTATTCGTAGGCCGAAGAAGCAATGAAAGTCCATCACTAGTGGCATTTCTTGTATTTTTGGCGTTATTTTTTCCTATCAGAATATTCCATTTGTCAGCATAAGGTACAGCAGAAGAAAATAATATGCCATAAAACGCAAGATGCCTTAATTGTTAATTATCTATACTATTCTCCGTATTCGCCAACAACGTATATTATATACTTTTCAAGTACAATCGAAATAAATGAAGTTTTTTGAAAACCAAATTTGTTAAAATATCACACTAGACACTTAGAAAGTCTTCCCAATATAGAAGCAACCGTGGCCTACCATTGCCCGTATATTGGGTAATCATTTCAATCATCAGAATTCATTTTAGACGAGGAATAGAAAATAAATGAGGGTAATCATGGCGGTCACTGAACAGGTCGGAGCATATATTTGACGAAACATTTTATGCAGCATTAGGCATAATGCAGTCGGGGTATTTTATTCATTTTTGTTGTACCTGTCCAAAAATATCTATTCTACCACTGAAAATATAGATATGTATGTATATGTGTGCGTGTAAGCTTTGCTATCTATATGAGCTGTAAGGAGCTTTATATATATATATATATATATATATATATATATATATATATATATATATATATATATATATAGAATTGTCGCATTCTTTAACAGTAACCATCGGGCACAATTATGAAACGCGTCATTAATAGACTGCAGCAGCGTGTCCGTACTACCGACTTGAAACGAGGGCGAAATTAAATTCCGAATATGCAGAGTAAGCGTTTAGCGTAGTACATTAAAAAAAAAACATTTCTCAAAGGCATGGTGGTAGTCACTTTGCTCAGCCTCATTAGACAGATTAAGGTAGAAGAAAGCTGTGACGTCGTGTATAGATTTTTACGGTAGAGGTGCAGCTGTGACATCGTGTAGGCTCTACATAGGCAAAGACCTAAATGATTTCTTGACGCATTAAGGCTATTATGATTACTATTTCAATATTTACACTGTCATTTTCTTGCGTTTTACGTTACCTTGTAGTTATGAGGTGCACACATGTGTGCACAACAGATCCTAGTTAATAATCTCACTATTATTAATATACTACGGCAGCGACTACTACTACTACCACTATTGCTATTTTTAATAACTAAAACAAAGCGCGAAACGCGGCTAATATGTAAACGCTGCGATAGATAATTAATGACGCACCGCCGATAGAGACTCAAGTAGACTCGACATCATTAGCGTGTCTCTCTCCCGAGAGTTCCCTTAATTCGGCAAGAACGGGAAGAAGGGGATCAGTGGAAGCAACGAAGAGCGACATAAGGGTAGAGGGCAGGATAAAAAGGATAAGAAAGATAGGGGGCGAGAGAGAGAGAGTGGGGGAGAGAAGAATTGGCAGAGAAGGCATAATAAAGGAGTACCGGACTAGACAGCACGAGAAGTAGCAGCGTGATGCATTGTTGATTAACGCCACCGAAACGGCGTCGAGTGCACCGTTACTGGAACGGATTCCCCGCTTGTTTCCGTCTTTTCTGTATCCAGCTCTGTCTTTCTCTCGTATTCTTATACGTTATCTCGAGTACTCTATACTTTCTCTGATCGTCCCAGTAGACGGCAGAAAGTATAACATCTAGGATCGGTTGTCTCTCCTTGCTGTTGTTGCACTCCTCCTCTTCGTGTCCTCTCGGGTCTGTCGTACACAGCACAGAATTGTCTATCGCACAATCTTTCGCCGACACCCCCAGCCGAAATTCGGAGTTAACTCAGGCTATCGTCGCCACTTACCTCCCCCCCCCCCATCCTTGCCTGACCGTCGCTCCGTCAATTTCATGCACATACTATATAGTGTGTACTGCTGATCCGGATAGCTGTATATGCAGATCTCAGCGCTTGGCTATCCTTTCCTCCCATGAGACGCGCCAGACGTCTGCGTTGAACCCTCACGCGATACGGCCTAGGATAGCGAAACATCTCTACCGAGTGGTGAATACTAATCGCAGCATTTAAATATATATATGTACATACACACACATATATATATATATATATATATATATATATACACATGCATACATGGATATATACATATACGAACTGCGTAAAAAATTGAGGCCTCTTCTGCCTACGGGACCAACCGGGCAACCTCAATATAGAGGGTTGTTTATCTTTAAATAAAACGAACGTTTAGTTTATGCGTCTAATGTCAGTGTTGCGTCAGAAAATAACTGGTATAAATAAAAGAAATATGCAGGTCTAAGTGCTTTACAGTACGTTAGAAAGGCACTTAATTCGATCAAGTTCGACAGACTATCGTCTCGAATTATGGATATGGCTCTAAAGCGAACAAACCCGCCAAGATAGTTCCAAAATGTCCTTGCCAGATACTGAAATGTACGTTTTACGTTAGAAGATTCAACAAAACCTAATTGGTACTATTCTAAAACACATTGAAGAAGCTAAATTTGAAGACACAAACGTTGCAAGATCAAGCAAGATCTTTCGCGTACTCACAGCGCCAATAAATAATTTCGTCTCTATACTTGTGGTTCTTGTGGTGAAGCCTAGGTCGTCCAGATAAATGTAAGCAGACCAGAATACCGGTCAAACTGTGCGAACAGCTCCCACAGACAACTTGAGCAAGGTATACACTTAAATGACATTTTATCTGGTGGAATATCAAAAGTATGATTTACTTCAAACGTATGTGATTGCAGATGTGTTTTTATGTTATGTCCTAGAAGCAAAATAGGCAGAAGTGTTTTTCACAAAACATTTTCCCGCACCCATAACTCATCACGAATTTAATTATATCTCAGTAAGTAAACGCGCACCGCCATAGAGCCCTCCTAGACTTCAATCAATTAATAACCTGAGCAGGGAACTTATCAATGTATTACTGTATTAACCTAGGGTCCTGCAGACTCAAGCAATCAAAAATATTTTTGATTAGTAGTTTTAGAACACAATAAAATGCCACATCTCCAACTCCGGCAGATAGAAACCTTGTGCTTAAAGAAGCACAGTGCAATAACTATCATCTGTTATACGGATATAGATGTTCGGACATCACCTCACAAAAGGAGCATTGCTGAGCTATCTTGGATCATTTTGGAACCATATTGATGGTGGTTCAATTCGTGATTAAATTACCGCAAGCTGTTTTCCCGATGTCGGATTCTTATAGGGACCTGTGTTAGGGACGATAGATGTCACCAGATACCGACCCTACTGGCCATGCGTAGTTCCATTCATACATAGTCAGGATCCCGAAGGCACAGTGGGATACATGTGCCCTCTGTGCCTCGGGAGAGTCAGATGATCTGGAGTGCACCATCTGTTGCTGTACAGCCTACGAACGAGCCAAGGCAGCCGCAACGCCAGCGGTATGCGAAGAGGTGGTAGCATATATGATGCCCTCGGAAAAGGTGTGGAGGGAAAAAAGGGCAGTACCTGAATTCACCCGGAGGCTGAAGATAATCTCAGAGCGGAACAAAATAAAAAGAATAGTCAGCGACTAGTAGGGCAGATCGAGACAAAGAAGGGAAGGAGGGGAGAGGGCGGAGGGTGCACCCCTTGGATCGAAGAAGCACAGGCGAGGCGCTTATAGTGCCAGAGACATAAAACTTCTCCTTCGCGGTCTCGAAGAAATGCCCACAACGGCGCTTTTAGAGAGCTCCTCCCCATCCTTATAAAAATATGATTTTTTTAACACATTTTACCACTCCTCAAAACTAGCGTACTTTGTTTTAAAACATTTTATGCATAGGGCTCCAAATCTCTACCCATTTTAGTTTCAGGAGTTATGTTCAGTTAACTGTGAGAAACTACTCCTGTGTGCTTCGTTGCTAACATTCGCCTTTGCTGTTGATGCAGCGTATGGCCCTGTGTGTAGTCTTTTTATAGCGCATTTCTTCAGCCCATATTATACTGCGCAGAGTGCCCACTGGTCGTACAGCACCCTCTATCGGTCCTTTGGCAAACTATGCGTTATTCCGTTGTCAATCGTCGTCACGAACGGAACCGCGTGGTATCACTAACAGTGCGTTTAGCCTTAAATCCCTACGGCCTACTTCAACGCAGCAGGGTGTCGTTCTACAAAACCAGTTTCTCCAAGCATTCCTAAGAGAATAGTTTTTAGTTGTGGAAGTTTATCAATGTGTCATGTGGCTAGTGGAAAGTTGAAGCTCTACAATTAATTACAGATAAGGTAAACCGGCATTTTTAGGTCGAGGCTTCAAGGCGGTATCCTTCTTTTGTATCAATAGGATTATTCGGTTTGTATTGGAATGTATTCGACGGGACCAGAAGCTGTCGCTTAATGTGTAGGATCTTTAGGAGCTGTTTCTCTCCACAAAGCCACACAATTTTTTTTTTTTTTTTGAACTAAAACCTCAGTTTATTTATTTGTATTATACGCAGTACACTTGTATTACAAAATTAGGTCAACCCCAGTAAACCACTGCCTGAGGGCAGCGAGCCTAACACCGCGGCCGCATTTCCACGTTGCACTTCAATGGATATTCTCTGCAGCAGAAATTCCCCCGCCCTTTTTTCATCTTTCTCACTTGCCGCTCTTTTCCCAATTTCTCTCAGGAAACGTACAATCCTGGCTTGTCCGTTCAAGCGGCGCCGTCTATAATCCCTGGCGGCGCCCCTGACATGGCTTCGGACGGTTTTCGCGGACAGCTAGAACTGGCTCTCCGCACAGCGCTCAATTCGAGTATAGCGGAGCTACCTCATCTGGCAGCTCCACAACACACGACTCCTATTGTGACGCCGTCAATGCAGGCATTGTCAACGGTGACGAGCACTGGCGGAGGAGCAGCTAGTGTCAATACGGGGTCCTCTACTCGCGATCCCAATGACGAATAGACAACAGGACATTCGTCAGTGGGCGACGCCGATGACGCAGAACAACGCCACGGCGCCATCTACCTCGGCGTCGACAGTACGATCTCCAGCGCCGATCTCACCATCAACTGCCCTCACTCGCACTGTTCAACGACTGTCCGCTGTCCGTCAAAACCTTAAGATGCTCTCGATAGTTCCGCGTAGTGTCAGGCCCACAGTCGCAGCCGAACTGACCAACACGATCAAGTCGATTTGCACAACAAATGACTTGTATTCGTGGTCCCGTCTGGCTCACTTCGCAACAACTGTTCTCACTATACCTCGGCAAAAATTAAAAGGAAGCTCATTGTGTTCACTTGTTCGGGACAACCTCAGTCGATTTAGGAGCCGTTCCCCCCTTGATGCCACCATCATTGCCAACAAGTGCGCGGCGCCAAAGACTAGCAGAAACGATAATAGGCAAAGAGCACGGGAGGTGCAGGCAAAACTGGCTCAGGGGGATGTTTCTGCAGCAGCACGCATTCTTATCTCAACGGATTTAATGGTTTCACAAGACTCCAACACGCATCGCACACTTAGCGAAAAACATCCGGATATGCCAGAAACATCGGCTTTTCCGCCACCGCCCAGAGACGTTCCAGCAGCCGACCAAATCAACATCACCCCCCTTGAAGTCAGAGCAGCAATCCAGAGTTTCCCAAACAGCTCAAGCGGAGGCCCTGACGGCCTCAAGCCTAGACACCTTAAAGACCTCATTGGAAAAGGCGCTCAGATCTGCCCTCTCCTCCTTGCTCTGACGGATTTCTGCAACCTTGTCGTGAATGGCCGCCTACCAGGGTTCGCACTTAGTAATTTCTATGGAGCCAACCTTATAGCCTTAAAAAAGAAGGACGGTGGTCTCCGCCCAATAGCAGTCGGAAATACCCTGCGGCAGCTGGCGGATAAAGTGCTAATCCGCAAATTCATGGCGCAGATTGTCGACAAAATTGCTCCCGTGCAACTGGGTTGTGGAGTTAAAGGAGGTTGCGAGGCTGCGGTCCACGCTGCAAGAGCCTTTTTAAATATCAACTCGGAATCAAATAAGGTTTTGATAAAACTTGATTTTAAAAATGCCTTTAATTCCCTCAGAAGAGATGCGATTCTCGACACTGTCAGATCTGACTTTCCAGCAATTTATCCCGCGGTCTATTAGATGTACAGAAGTCCATCCAATCTCTTTTGGGGGAAAGAGATAATACTATCCAAATGTGGGGTGCAGCAAGGAGACCCTTGCGGCCCGGCTCTCTTCTGCTTGACAATTTGCCAACTGCTTTCCGCTCTAGAGTCGGAATTTAAGCCATGGTTCTTAGACGATGGAACGATTGGCGGTGCTCTTGATTCCGCGCTTAGTGATGTGAAAAAGGTAATCGATTTTGGTGTCACCTCTGGACTGCAACTTAACGCGTCAAAGTGTGAGCTGCTCATTTTATCATCCGACAACGCTTTTCGTGACGAGTGCTTGCGCCGGGCGCAGAACCTGCTTCCTGACATCAAGCTATGCACCGATGAAGACATCGAGCTTCTTGGAGCTCCCCTCACAATGGCCTCAGCAAAACTCGCCCTGAACAGGAAGTGCGAGCTTATGGATCTCTGGTGTTCTAGGTTAAAATCCCTGGATGCGCATCCAGCACTATACTTAATGCGAACTAGTCTTTCGACACCAAGACTTATTTATATTCTCCGTTGCACGGACGCGTCTGCCCAGAGAGGCATTTTAGAACAATTTGACGAGAAGTTACGACAATGCGTGAAACAGGTGTTAAATTTGAATTTGGATGGAGTAAGTTGGGACCAGGCCTCCCTTCCTACCTCAGCCGGAGGTCTGGGAATCCGTCGTGCAACGGATTTAGCCCAAACCGCATTCTTGGGCTCAATCACTACGTTGCACGAGCTGATTGTATCTATATCTCCTCCGAACGCCAAGCCATTCCTAGAACGGCTTATGGAGTCCAAAAAGGAGGAATTCGCCGCCCGCCACCGCGTGGTGCTTGATGACGCACGTCAGTCTACCTTGGACGCCTTCGTAGTCGAAGCCATTAAAAAGAAAATCCTGGACAACACTGTCGATACACTTGGCAAAGCACGCCTTCTAGCAGCCTTCAATGAATCAAGCGCCAAATGGCTACAAGCCATTCCCTCGCCGCAGCTGGGGACGATGCTGGACAATACAACACTCCGCATCGTTTCTGGCCTGCGGCTAGGGGTGGCCGTTTGCGCGCCTCATGCTTGCTCCCTTTGCGACACACCGGTGTCGCCGAGGGGAGAGCATGGCCTCAGCTGTTCTAGAAGCTGCGGAAGACATTCGCGCCACGCCGCTCTTAACGAAGTTATTTCAAAGGCGCTGCAGTCCGCTAACGTGCCCTGCAGAAAAGAGCCAGTCGGACTGGCAACGGACTCAGCCCTACGGCCAGACGGGATGTCCCTGGTTCCCTGGTCCTCCGGAAAGGCCCTTGTGTGGGACGCAACCGTGTGGGACACACTGGCGCCATCTTACAGGGATCGAGCCTCAAGATCAGCAGGCGCTGTTGCCAATTTAGCGAAGCAGCGAAAAAGTTTGAAGTATCGCGAGTTGGAGGCAACCTTTATAGTACAGCCAGTTGCGATAGAAACAATGGGGGTCATGGGCGAATCTACAGTACGTTTCCTGAGAGAAATTGGGAAAAGAGCGGCAAGTGAGAAAGATGAAAAGGGCGGGAGAAGCCACACAAATGTCCAGCTGGCTGCGTCACAATGCCACTCCATCTACGATTAAATGTCCACTATGCGAATGCACGCACTTGGCGCAAGACTATTTGCCTTTAAGAAGAATAACGGATCGGTGCGCGTTCATCTGCGCTACGCAGGCTTGCCGCGAAGATCAGATGCAACCACAGCAAAGCCGTTATTTCTCACGCAACTGGTGCACACCAATTGGGATTTGCGGCGCCTCTGGGACCAAAGTAGCCATTCATGGAACATGTGCCTTCCTCGACTCGCACGAGCCCCCAGGGGCTTTTGTGAAGCTTGATTTCATAAACGCTATTAACAGTACAAGATCCAATCACCTGATGACAGACATGCCGATATTAATAAGACCTTCAGCAAAGCCTTTAGGTCAGGCGGTAGTCGGTGCATCCTTGAACCCCCCTGGAACCTGCGCGGAGAACGGCAGTCATTCAGACGGATGACACTTTTTTTTAAAGTTTTCGGGCTGACCCTCAGCCAAGATTTAACGTCCACGGAATTGTTTTTCACATTGCCTCATAGACGGACCCCCATAAATACAAATGTGCAACGGTGGGGTTCGAACCCGCGCACCTATGTGTCTCCTCCGGTTGCGAGGCGGGGACTCAATCCACCACGCCACCGGGCTCGACAGACGGATGACACTTACGGACTTCGAGCGAGGCAAAATGCTGGTTTGAGATGCAACAGTTACCGACACCCTAGACCCTTCTATGATCGGTGGCGGCGCATCTGAAGCTGGCCATGCAGCCCAACTTGCGGAGACCAGCAAGCTGAGAAGATCAGGCAGCTGATCCACAAATTCGACCCTTTATTAAACCTGCCAACTGGTTATGGCAGATCGTCGTCCTTTTTAAACAACGTCTGGATCTTGACGTATAACGTGGAATCGCTGCGCCCGTCCGGGGCACACTTCTGAAGTGGTTTCGGCCTGGCCTAAACGAAACGGACATACGAGGTGTGTTCAAAACGTATCGCGACTTTTGAATTTTCGCGGGTTACGTATATTCGAATTTCGATTTTTTGTGGCGTTATGTTGGTACTCATGTCTCTCACTTATGCCGACAAGCTCGGCCATTTTGAATGTTCACTTAATTGTTGACAGCTGCTTTGCTTGCACGTGTTTTGGATCGTCTTCGATTTTTACCTATTCAAAAAAATGGATCAAAGAACCTGTATCAAATTTTGTGTGAAAAACGAAATTAAGTGCGCGGATGCATTCCGAATGTTGACTGTGGCATACGGAGAAGCCGAAGCAACGTTTATCGGTGGTACAAAATGTTCTCAGAAGGCCGAGAAGATGTGAACGACGAAGAGCGTGCCGGACGCCCGAGCACTTCAACAACAGACGAAAAAATTAATGAAGTGGAGAAAATGGTATTGGCCAATCGTCGAATCACCGTTAGAGAAGTTGCTGAGGACCTAAACATATCGATTGGCTCGTGCCATTCGATTTTGATCAATGATTTGGGCATGAGACGGGTCGCCGCGAAATTCGTACCAAAATTGCTCAATTGCGACCAAAAACAGCATCGCATGAACATTGCTAATGAGATGTTGGACTCTGTCCGCGACGACCCAAATTTTCTCCAGAGGGTCATAACTGGTGACGAATCGTGGGTTTATGGTTATGACGTGGAAACCAAAGCTCAATCATCTCAATGGAAGCTGCCGCACGAACCAAGACCGAAAAAAGCGCGCCAAGTTCGGTCGAATGTGAAAGTTTTGCTGACAGTTTTCTTCGATTGCAGGGGCGTGGTGCATCATGAGTTCTTGCCACAGGGTAGAACGGTCAATGAGGAATATTACCTGCAAGTTATGCGCAATTTGCGCGAAGCAATCCGCCAGAAACGCCCGGATTTGTGGAAGAACAAAAATTGGCTTTTGCACCACGATAACGCCCCTGCTCACACATCGTTGCTTGTGCGCGAGTTTTTGGCCAAAAACAACACACTAATGATGCCGCAGCCACCGTATTCCCCAGATCTGGCCCCCTGTGACTTTTTCTTGTTCCCTAAACTGAAGAGGCCCATGAAAGGACGACGTTACGCTACGCTTGACGAGATAAAGACGGCATCGAAGGAGGAGCTGAACAAGATAAAAAAAAATGGTTTTTTGAAGTGCTTCGAAGATTGGAAAAACCGTTGGCACAAGTGTATAATATCTCATGGGGATTACTTTGAAGGGGACAAAATAGATATTCATAAATAAATGAATAATTTTTGAAAAAACACAAAAGTCGCGATACGTTTTGAACACACTATGTATGCCCGCTAGGCACATTGGCTTAGCTAATCCTTTGTAACATGTGTAGCATATACATAATGTTTCTTATTTAATAAGTGCGTTTTATTGATATTTTTTAAGATAAATATGATCCAGCCATGTATGGTTTTGCATTGATACATCCAAAGATTATCGACATTGGACAGATACATTGTGTGTAAGCACACGTCTTTGACAAGTTTCAAATTAGATATACCTAAGGCCGCTATGAATGTGATACATATATAACAATTGTTTAGCATGCTTATTTTTTGCTAACAAAAACGTCAATTTTGAACCTAATTCAAACAGCTAGTCTGACGATCAGTTGCTTTATAAATGGACATCATTTGCTCCTCATAACCTTATGACAATGTTACAACAACACACATATTGCTGCACGTCGGGCTTCTTTCTGTTTGTTCTGGATTTTACATTTTTTCTATTGTCTGCCGTGTGTTTGATTTGCCTTTTCATTCTCATAATGTCAGAATTTTGTAGGGTATTTTCAAGTGGTCTTTTCTCGCCGTTTTCTCTGAAGTTGTGTTTTCTCGTTTGCCTTTCAACTCATGAGTGCAAATCCATAATCCAGGCAGTGATCTGTTTAATGATTCATTCCTCTCCACACTCATGTTTAATATAGGCTGATCAGTTGTGGATGTTCGTTCTGGTGTTTATATTATATTTGCTCTTTATTTTAGAGCTGGCTGTGATGGTGTTTTAAGCCTTTTCGCAGCTACCGCCAACATATTTCGTGCTGTCGTTTGCGGTGCCTTCAATAGGGCTTATACAAATGCGGGCATCTTCTTTAGTATCGGGGGTGCCAACTATGGCGCTATTGGCGGTATGTAACTTTGCCTTAAATAATAATATATTGGCAACATCAGCAGTACGTATTAGCTGTTGTAGTGTAGGATATACGATTAAGCGTGCAGTAGCGACTGGCGACTCCATGGCGGGACCTAATATATGGTACTCTTCGGGCTTAACCTCAGCCAAGATTTAACGTCCGCGGGACTGCTGTTTGCAATGCTTCATACACGAACCCCCATAAAAACTAATGTGCAAGGGTGGGGCTCGAACCCGCGCACCGATGTGTCTTCTTCGGTCGCGAGGCGCAGGCGGAATGCACCACGCCACCGGGCTCGACTACTTGGCGGGACCTGGCGGGATTTTGTGTGCAGCAACATGCCCGCCGTAACATTGACTATTCGAGTTTCAGAAGCCGCATGCCGTCGGCGGTCTCAGCTGTTAAACTGCTTTCGATTTTGTCGAGCCGTTTTGTAAGCTTCTGCACGTCATCCGGAACGGTGTAGGATTTTTCTGGCAGTTTTGTGGTAAATGCTGCGACGTCCTTGTGCATATTGGGAGCAGCTGCAACGGTATTTGCTTCTTATCTCTGACAGTTGTTTGTGGATGGATGTTACTGCGGTAGTGGTGACTTCCGATAGGAATTGTGCGCTTTCCTCGCGGAGCTGTTTGCCCCGTGATTTTGACTCCGTGGGTAAGTGCCAGCACATTGAGTGTACAATGGTCATGCATAGTTCGCAAACTGTAAGCATTTTGTCGGTGGAGCCTCTTTCACAACATAATTCGCACTTGAAAACCCATTTGGTGGAAGGTTGATGTCACATTTTAGGTGAAAGGAATTCAATATTTCGCGTTTTCCAGGGAAATTATGTGGAAACGACTTACTCCAACATGTGCAGATGGACGAATGAATGGAATAGAATGGACAATATATTTAAGGTCTTTGAAAATGTCGGTGAGGCTAGAGCAGCATTTCAAGTCTTTGAAATTATTTTATCAAATCAATCTGGATTACGCAGGTTACTTTTCACAGAACTGGCTTTAGCGCCCGCAGGCCAAGACGTTTCGGATATCATCGAGGCCAATCACTTCTTTCTCAAGGGTTTCTTAGAAGTTGCTGCCTACGGTCTAATTCGTAACTCTCAAACTGAAGACATGCTGCGTCTTGGTATGTGATTAACGTTGTCGCGCCACAGGGCTCCGTTCGGAGTACTTACGTGTTTAATAGCCAGAGTAATATCTTTAGGTGCGTAAAATATCGCCGTAGTCTGCAAGATGTTTGATAATGCTTAAAATGTCACACTCATATTCTGCATTTGTTTATCAGCGCTCTGTAACTGATATTCAGACAGCGTTTGGTACGCAGAAAATGTAGTCAATACCTTTGAAATATTTAGTCTTGATGGCAATCTGGGCAAGGCACGGCTAACATTATTTTGTACACCACAAAAAGCGGTGCGGTTGGCCCAATGTGCGTGGCAAGTTGGTGCGCCAGCTACCACTTGTAAGTGCCTAAGTCTATTCATCGATGAGATGTTAAAATGGCCCGTGCGGCTTAAACTCAATCACCCAAAGATTATTGAGACCTCATCCGTACAAACTCAAACATCCGTCGAAGGCTTGCTGAAAAATAATGCCCCTTCTCAGATGTTACAAAGTTTCAATTCGGGGACGTGGTTATAAAGTCATAATTTGCTATAGTGAGATTATTCAGAGGGTGCACCTTAGTCAGTATTCGGGAGATGTCGCAGGAGATTTGTTGCACACAAGTTTGATACGTACGACTTTCTTCCCATAGGAAATACTTATGCGGCTCTCACCGCACTCCTTGCTTTCAATAGTAGCAAAAGGTAACACCCTGCCTGGTTGCTCGTTGCCAATTCCCTACTGGTATCAAAATAAGGACTCGTAAGTCTTCTTTTAAAGTTAAAGGCAAAATATAATTGATACTTGTATATAATATGTACATTAGTGAGTTTAGTTTTACTTTTTAATAAATATTCTGCAGATAATTTATTTTAATGTTTTGATATTCGTGATATTTGGTTACCTATATATATATATATATATATATATATATATATATATATATATATAAAGAGGTAGTTCAACAAGTTCTTAAGATGAAAACCAAGAATTTTCTATATATTGTTTTTATTTTTTTCTTATTGGATATACTCCCCGAGAAGCTCAATACACTTTTTTCACTGAGATTTCAGAGCATTTATACCTCTTAAGTAGAATTCCGCGTCTTTAGACTGAAAATAGGCATTGACAGCAGCCTTAACCTCTTCATTGCTGGAAAAACGCTTTCTACCGAGACTATTCTTCAAATGTCCGAATAGGAGATAATCAGAGGGGGCCAGGTCTGGAGAATAGGAAGGTTGTTCAATAAGTTCGAACCTCAGTTGGGCCAGTTTTGCCAATGATTGCCGCGTGTGCAGGAGCATTGTCCTGGTGAAACAGGACAACCTTCTTCTGCAAAGCGGGCCGTTTCACGATGAGTTCTTGCTTCAGGCAGTCCAACAGTCGTGCATAATATTCTCCCGTGATCGTTTTACCGCCCTCAAGGTAGTCGACCAGAATTATGCTACGTTGGTCCCAAAAAACCGTAGCCATCATCTTTCCGGCCGATGCCGTTGTCCGCACCCTCTTCGGAGGTCCTTCACCAGGTGCACACCATTGTCGAGAGGCTTCTAGGGTCTTGGGAGTGTAGTAATGGACCTAGCTTTCATCGACAATCACGACTCTGCGCCAAAAATCCGACGGATTTTTCGACATCTTGGCCAAATTTCGCTGTGAAGCGGAAACACGCGCGTCTTTTTGGCCTTGGTTGAGCACATGCGGCACCCATTATGCTCTGAGCTTTTTCATCTTCAAGTTCTCGTGCAGGATGAAATGCACACTACCCAAACTGATCTTCAAGGCCTCCGCTATCTTCCTAATGTTCACTCGCTTATCTGCGGCAACGATTTTCCGCACTTTGTCCACGTTTTCCTCATCAGTTGTCGTTTTTGGGCGTCCTGAACGTAGTTCATCCTCGGCGCTCCTGTGAACTCTTTTTAACTCATGAATCCAGTTGGAAACAGTGGCAAAATATGGCGCGGAGTCACCGTACACCTCGTCTAACCTATTTTTCACTTGGGTCGCATTCCAACCTTTGAAATAAAAATGCTTGATAACCACTCAAAACTATTTTTTCTTAATTTTTCAAAATCACGCCGATACGTTGCACGGGAAAAGCGATCAAACGAAATTGCAACGGTCAATCACCATAATGTTTTAAGTGCTAGCAGTCGAAAAGTTGCCGTTTTAATAGCGGTGAAAGCGCACCAAAATTCGAATTCTAAAAAGCTCATTTTAAGAACCTGTTGAACTACCTGTATATAGGTAGGCAGAGTCGGAAAACTCACCTGGAGAAACTGTTCGAATGTTAGGCATCCATTGTGACCGTATTGCTTCATCGTGTTGAAGACGTAGTGGGCATACTGAGAAGCATCTGGAAAAGCGTCAGCCAATTACCACGTGAAGAAAGGTAGAAATAGCTCCACTCAGTTACAGTATAGGTATATGTATATATATATATATATATATATATATATATATATATATATGGACGAAGTACAAGTCTTTATTCGGACAGTCGGAACAACTATACAATTGGTGCCCACCTTAGTATGATTAGTATATGTATTACTATTTTTACTAGAATAATGATATAATGGCACTACTCAGACACGAAACATCTACACAGATGGGAAGTAGAAGTGAGTGACCAGACAATCAAGGTGAAGCTGTAGGGAAATAAATGGTATTATGAATGTAGCTACGCCATTGTGTTAGTTCGTCGCTAGGCCTGCGGCTACAGCAAACGCTTTCAGTAATATAGCTCGATGCCGTTCGTGTGTTTGTTACCTCCTTGCGGAAAGAACTGGGCAAAGATGAGTTTAAACGCGTCTTCGTCGACCAATCCGGTGGGACATTCCTGAAACCATCGAAATATATTCGCGTTACAACTAAGGCCGGCATAAAGGAGAGACGGTTGCGTTAAAATGTACGTGTCTAGGGTGTAGGGCTATGGTTATGTTCACTCATAGCATATAAGGCCTTGCTAGCTTGCGTGGTTGCGTGGCCTGAGCAGCTAGTGCGATATACGTTACCGGCTTTTGGTGTACTGGACTGGTTCGGTTCCGGGTGTGGGGATCTATTTGTTGTATTCGAACATGCCAGCAGTGTGTATGTAACCCACTAGAGAATGGATGACGCACTTAGGTGACGCACTTAAAAACAAGAATTTGTTGTTTGAACTAGCGAAGCAGATATCTCCGAAAAAAAATCTATTTTCTGGCCCTCATCATCATCTTCATCAGGTTGTTTTATTGGACTGCTCTTTAACAGGCAATCTGTCACAATTTATTGCCCTTTAAAGTAATTACTTAATATGTAGTTTCAAAGGTCACACACCCACGTTGGAAAGAGTCTGAAAAATGAATTTGTAGCTTGTGTCGGTTTGAGGCAACACTGAGGTATGTCTGACCATTACAAGCTAGCAGCTTAGCCAAGACCTTTGCTGCGTACATAGGAGAGAGGTTCCGAAAAGCCTTGATGGCCGCGACAGCTCTTAAGAATTCTCAGATGCTCTCCATTAAGGCAGCGCTAGCTCTACTCGACATGAAAATAGCACCAAGTGCATCATACGGGATCCAGCTTGTGTGGGCAAAGCTAAGCTCGGCTCAACTTGGTGCACGCGGTCGGGTAAAACCAGTCTTTTTTTAAACGAGTACTGGGTTTACATACTTCAGCATACAACCGCCTCACATATTTGCCGTGCGATGCTTTACTATTCGACGTACAGATCAAAAGCAGTTTGAGCTCCTAGGCACCCCCGCATACAGCGACTTCACACGGCGATGTGAAGAGAAGATGACAGAGGTCGACCCACATTTTTATACGGCAGATCCGCTTTGTGTGCACGGTTTTCACAACCTCTTATGCCAGAAAGACGCTGCAAGTGAGCCGCGATACACTTTATTGTGCAAGAATAAAGTTTAGTCGTGTTTGCTCAAAAAGTTATCCGCAGCGCCACTGCAAACTATCTTTAGCTCCTCTTGCACGCGTCTCATGGGTTCCTTGCACTAAGAGCACCTCGTCAAGGAGTGCGATGGGCTTTGTTCCTTTCTTGGACCGGAGAAGGGAAAAGACAATCGCTAGCCCAACGGAGGCGAGCGGATCCGAGATCCCCAGGCTCTTTTCAAGAACCACGTCTGCATCGCCTCTAGCACGCCATCATTGAGATGCCAAATGTAGAGCGGTTAATAAAATCAACTAACTCCTAGGGGCGCCCCTTCAGCCCAACTGCGTGTTTAGGCAGTTGAGCTAAAGGGGCGCCCCACAGTAGTATGAATTGATTTCAGGAGATTGTAAGTACATAAGCACTCGGAATTGGATGATATCAAGGCTCTGACGGATAACTGGGCAAAACTCTAGACCGCGGCTACAACTTCCCTCCTCGACGTGGTACAAAGAAGCAAAAGGCCGGGAGGGGGACTGGCCAGTCTAGGTCTGGTGGGTCCGCAAGGTGCTTATCGCGAAAGGCTGTCAGGTAATCTGTGTTTGCCGCCAGGACGTATGACGATTTGATCGGCCTGGCAGCGCCTGAATTAGGACTTCCAGTTACGCTAGCCTAACTAATGATTCGTGAAAGTATGGTTTCCATGGCGGGTAACCTCGGAGAGTGATTAGGTATCATTGAGCGTGAGAGAAAGACGAACAACCACTGCACGAAAGAGAAAACACGCACACCACACGTTGTCGTTGTTATGGGCTGCAATTTCGCGAGAGGACATTTGTTTCCATAGGGTTTCGGGACGATCCTTAACAGTCTTGATCTCTTCGCTACAGTCTGGATGTTGTCGATGATGCGGGCAGACTACTTTGGGCTGCTGTGTCAAGCAATGTAAGCGAAGGGTTAGATGAACTGGAAAATACCGAGGGACGTTTGGTGCCTCGAAAAGCCTTTTTTTGTATGTTGTCCGTTGTATAGTGGACAAGTAGACATAGTGGATACACATTCGCTGTTGGTGTGCCGCCAACCCAGTCGCCACACGCTAAATTGTTGGAGTCACACTACATCAGTATTGTACGTTAAACATAAGACAACTTGATTTTCTCTATTTTGCAAAAAATTGCGTTATACTATAGCGTTTTCTACACAATGAGTAAACTACGTTTAGTATTTCAGTCGCGAGCAGATAGAAGTTAAAAAATTGGAATCATAGATACAGAGCTTGGACTATTGGGAGACCTAGCCGCCTGTGTAATACAGTAAACCACTGGAAAAAGCAAAAAGAAATAATAATAATAATAATAATAATAATAATAATAATAATAATAATAATAATAATACGTAATTGGGGGTGTCACACAACCAATATTAATTGTAGCTCGCGTCCTGAGTGTTTATGTGTCTGATAAGGTTGATAGCAGCCTTTGCGTAACACAACTTGTCAAATCTTCTCTAGTCCTACTTAACACAATTTTCAGATGCTTTATTGCAAACATTCCAGATGTACTCGTATATATTCGTCCACATGATTATATTGTAGTTTCCGAGCTGATGTGTTGCTCTTTATTGTTTTTTTTAAGAATCTTTTTTTAATCTGGGAACGTATTTGAGAAGATATATAAACTTACTATATAGCGTAGATATATTATTTAATAGAAGTTCGCGTTGGAAATATTTCTTAAACAGTGAAGACATTAATCTGCCAGCAATCGCATTACCACTATCACGCCAAAATGTGCGTTCGTTGTTTTAGCTGCAACAAGCAAGTCTGGCACACAATTTATTCTGACGTGCTCCGTCTACCGAGTGAAGTCGCACATACTGAATACATAAACAAAATGTTTCCTTATCGTATGCTAAGGTGTATATACGGAAACGGTTTCCAACCTGTTTCACTGCCAAAAACATGTTTACTTGACTTATTGTATCTAACATTTTATTCCGAAGACAACCATCTTGTGTAAATAAAAGCTTATTTTCTTTTATTCTAAAGCTTCCGGATCTAGACTATGACCCAGTTGCTACTAACATATCGCAAGGCTAAAACCATTTTATCTGCATCTCCATATCATGCAGTATATACAAACTCCTCTAGTCTAACGCAGAAAACAGCACATACATCTCGGTGTCGAGAGGCAAACGGCAAGGTGATAATTCTAACAAAAAGCCTCGTAGTATCGCCGCCAAGCCTCCACTTTATCCAAGCTTATTTGTGGCGTACGTTATTTTTTTTAGGGGCGGCTTCTGCGACGGGCAACATTATATGTGTGCGAGTTCAGTCCACAGTAGACGTTCGTTCAACTTGTGCCACGAAAGCCTTTTAAGGCGGCCATCCCCAGGGAGATATGGCGCCGCCGCTGTGCTCTCGAGGTAGACAAAGACGGCGGGAAAATTTTCGAACGACCGACGAAAACACTTCAGAGAAGATCAACTCACTCAAAGAGGCTTAGATAAGAAAAAAAGGAGCCTACACGCTAGACGAAAGTCCACGCATGCACAAATCGAGCTCTTCTGGCAGAAACTGAGAAAGGAAAAAGAAGGAGGTCATAAACGTTACTAGAACCGCCGAGATTCACTGTTTGTTCCTACAATGTGTGCGACCAAATGGCTATATGAGTATGGCGGTTTGTTTGTTTATGTGATATATATATATATATATATATATATATATATATATAAATGTATACTTATGGGAATATTAAGCTCAATGAGTTATTACTGAATTTAATTTAATTTGCCGCCTGGAAAAAACGGACCTATAAAAAAATTATATAGATATATATATATATATTGATGGTTGCTACCTGTCAAAAAATAGCAGGAAATTGTACAATCTGTGGGACGGGTAAGTATACAATGTCAAAGCGACTACAATAGGCGGGCACAGTATGTGGTTCAGGTAAGCGTGCACAAAGCGTTGTTCATACGACATGTTATGAGTTATAACTTAGAAGCTGTAAGCACAAGTAGCAAAGTACGCTACATTTGGAGTCGGCAACCAATACGTTGCTACCAAGATTTTGCAAGGTTTTCAGCGTCGTGTATTCACGAAGAAAACCTTTGCGTCCCCATGCTGGCCCTTACGGGATCGTGACTTAAAAGATAGATCGAAATACTTAGAGAGCGCAGACGTGAGTATAGTAATGCAGCATTTAGCAAAGCAGGCTACACTAAAGCTACTACGGGCAAATTTTGGTTAAAGAACAAATCACGAGCTCACGGACGACGCGTTGATAAACCGCTGCTTACCTGTTTGAATCCCTGATAGATGAGGCGAATCTCATCGCGGTCGAACTTTGTATTCTTGCACAGCTCGTCCAGCCGTTCCGGCTTGTATCGCGGACCAAACGTCTCCTCCTCCACCTCGGGTTCTGCAAGCAGTCCGATAATTGATGAGAACAAATTTTAGCATTACTTTTGTTTATTTCCACTATAGAAATCGGACGTAACAACAGCACTAGCGATAATTACATACACGACTATTGTTAAAAGTATAGACAACCGTAGCCTACCGTAAGCCCTGTCTGAGAAGTAACATATGACGCGATACGACGTAGTCTTTTAGACAAAACTGAGGAGCAACGCGTCACTTCGCTAGTACGGGGATCAACTGCCTGGAAATTTTACTTGATGTCATAGTTTTTCAGCTCGAATTCGTGGAACGAATGTTTGTCATACTTAAGAAGCATTATAATCTCACACTACTTGACGTGGGAATTTTCCCAACTCGACAAAAGCGTTTCCCCCACTTCAAGCTAGAGGTAACTCAGGTTCTTGCCTACAAGATTCCTTGAGTTCTCTAGGTTTTGAAATCTCAACTCTTCGAAAAAACTCTTACCTTACCGCTGGCAAGCGCGACAATATATTTTTAAGATTTAGAAGGGCGGTCTACTATGTGCGCGAGGTGAAGTCGTGTTAAATGTTTTTATTGATTTCTTGCGCCAAAAATATCCTAGAAAAGTGGCCATTAGTACACATTACACGTGGCAAAGCATTGTCGGAATCGAATTACGTCTTTCTCCTAATATATATATATATATATATATATATATATACGGCAGAAAAGGACGTGCATATACGTAATAATATCATTCCAGTTTACATTTAAAATATATTAGATACAAAAGAATGGCCTAAACGTGTACATGTCATTTTCCAGCGTCTGTCAGGTTATATATATATGTATATATCAGGTTTTATAAATCAGGTTTTATTTGTTCTATTATTAACACCCAAACTGGGTAAATGTGTTTATGTTACATCAAAATGCTTCAAGACACCAACAATCTAGCGTTTTGCTAGTTCTGCTATAGACCTAACCGCCGGGCATACCGCGGCGTGGTATCGATCACATTTGCTCCAGCATTGTTTGCATTGACATTCGTCCTGTGGTTCATGAAAACCCTCCACGTTGCACAGGAGGTAAATCAGGGGTTATAAATATGTATATTTTTATTATATACAAACCTAGCATATATATGAGGTCCTAACCTCATATATATGCTAGGTTTGTATACCTGCCAGATCAAGACAGTAACAGACTCGTACCATTTCATTTTCACATATTATAGAACTGAACGCATGTACACATATATATATATATATATATATATTTATATTTATTTATATGCCACCTACTACAAAGAGCATTTGATTGATAAAAACACCGCAGTCCATTAGTGCAGCCCTTCTCATTCATTATGTTTCCCGTTGAGCATAGATTACAGGAAGGACAAGCGCAGCCCCCAGTACACGATTTGGCTTTGGCTAGCATTGCACACTTGCAGCACTACTAAGAGCAGTCTGTCGCTGATACACAGTCCGAAGTTAAGAGCGGACAGTGGGACTTCCAATGTACACATATGCACAGCAAAAATATTTAGCCAAAGTGTGAATATAGTCTCAATGTAGCCGAAGTGTGAAGATATCCTAAATAGAACCGAAACATGTGCAGAAACACCTATGGACTTCATAAAAACGTCACCCTGACTACAGCGCCGCAGAGGGCATAAATGTGACATGTCAGATCGTGGAGCAAAACAAGTACCGTGTGGTGATTAAGCACTTCTTTTCTCGAAAGCTCAACTGCATCGTCAATTATATGCAATCTACGGAGCCACTGCACGAGCATGCAAAGCCGAGCCACCGTCAGGGAGATTGCCTCATTTAAAATGGGTAATATGAGCAGCGAGGATGCACCGCGCCTCGGAGGGCCAAAAACGGTTTCGGATGAGTAAACTTGTGACGGCTGGCCGCCGATTAAAGCTGCGCGTAAGAGCAGAGGATATTAGGCATGCAGGTGCGGTACATCAAATCATAAAGCAATGCAGCTGCCGCACGAGCTCACAATGGATCAACCACTGACGCGCTTGTCAGTTTCGGAAACCAATTTGTAACCAAGACGAAATCCACACACGACCTTTGGGCCGTATATTTTTTTATTTACAGATACATCTGTAGCCAAAAATGTCTATATATATATATATATATATATATATATATATATATATATATATATATATATATATATATATATATGCAAGATAGTACCAGTGTTTAGAAGCATATATTTATTTAATGCAGATATAATGCCATTTCTAATGAAGCACAACATTTTTTTTAACAAGGTCATTTATTTATTATATACACAATTACAATGGTATGTTGTTTCATACATTTACAAATATTTGCAAGAAGGATATAGTAATTTAAACCTACTACAGTAACCATTGTGTTGGTAAAAAGTTGCAGCCGAAATAAAATTATGAACACAGTATACAGCTCATTACCTCCTCAATAAGGAGGATCTGTATACGGCTATCCAATTTTATTGCTGAGGCGGAGGGACCCCCATCCTAGTGGCAAACTCCCGGAGAACACACCCGCCATGAATTGTAGACTCGCCCACCCTGAATGTTTAATGTGATGCGCAAGCAGTGTAAAGTCTAGTCGCAGGACGGCGACACGACTGGTTTTTATCATGGTTTTCGCATCCTTCCACCGCAAGCACTACCAGGTGACCTTTGAACTCAACCGCTTTAATTAAGCTACCCCGCTGTCACCGTGACACAGTTTAACTGAGCGCTAAGCCCACATATTTTAGGACAAGGCGATTGGGACACGGCTGGTTTTTAGTGGGTTAGAGCCCCACACTGCTGGCAGCACGCTTGCCGGGAGCCTTCCTGCTGCGGTGACCGCGCGTGCAACCGCATTTTCCAGTTAGTCTTCTAAAAAACGATCATAACGAAGGCCAAATCAACGCCGTTCTTCCACCGCAAGCCCTGTCAGGTGACCTTTGAACTTCACTGCCTTCACCACGCCACAATGAGGGTAAATGTTGCATATCACGGAGGGTGAAGGTGACACTGCAATGCCCACCACAGGTGGGTCCGATGATCTCGTACTTTTTTTTCACCTGCTCAAATGACTTCGTATCTGACGATTTTCGTTTAATCCTACAGTATGACAGGGTTATATCTGTAAATACTGTCGTAAAAGCAATATTGAACGATTGGACGTGTTTCATTGCTCCAGAATCGAAGCGTCAGCATCGCAGACGAGTGTTCAACTTACGCTCAGCCAACTATTGTACAAATTATGTAATGACTACGTTTATTCCGGTGAAATAAAACATAATTTGATGTCTAAGTCGAGAGCTTAACTATCGCTGTCTCTACGGGAGCTTCTAGGGTGTCGTTCCTCTGATCTACGTCAATCGGCTGTCCCATGTGTATGGACTCTCATTTAAGTGAACATAAGTTTAGATTTCTAGTGGCATACTTATTCAAAACATCATGCGTAGCGCGCCTATAGTTGGCCACGCGTGTCGCCGATGATGCAATTTAAGTGAGCATTGTGTTGTTGTGTGATGTTGACTCAGCTAGACAACACAAATACGCCAAACGGGAAAGGACTCAATTGGCAAGCGGTAAAGTTACTGCCGCCGCATTGCGTGTAGGCTACAAGGGAAAACGTGGAACTCCGTTAGACAGAATCCTTGACGTCAGACACGTTCAATAGGGACAGCATAGACAAGACCGACTAGATAAGGGAAAAGCCTCACTCTGTACTGTTTTGGGTTCTTTTGTACGAGGTAAAGCTTCACTGCTCCCCGCTTACACGTGGACGCATATGCCCCATCATATTGTCCTGTGCTATGGATTATATACATATATATGCATATATATACATGCACTAACAACATATGCAAGAGCCGCTGCATAATTGTGTCCCTAACACTGCGTGCAATCAGGACCAGCTAACCCGTATTTGGTTTGTCTTACATCGATTGCGGAAAAGGTTGTTATCCTCAGATGTGGACGCTCTATCAACTTGAAGGCCAGGCACTGAGCTGCGTGGTAGTTAACGCCATGCTGTGGGCAAAATCGCGATACCAGCTTCTTAAGAAATGCAGTTCAAGCAGGTCATTAAATTTAAAATTTTATAAGAAGATAAAGGTCAAACGGCACCGGCGCTGCATCTTTCTCCCTAGTTTGATTGCGTCGTTTTGAATATAGGGCCGAGCATTGGACACATACAACATCTCCTCACTCGAATGGATAGGCAGAGACAGTACATATCACGCATATCAGATAACACACTTTGAGTGTACATAGTAATAATAAATAATCAGAAAATGACTTTGCCCACCTGTAGGGGAGATGCAGCATCTGTAGTAGGCACCACGAAACATAAGTCTATAAACATCTGGCAATGACTTGATGCACGCGCCCCGCTTAGATGTTATAGATGTTACTGTAAATAAATGGCTCATTAAACTTACATAATAATAATAATAATAATAATAATAATAATAATAATAATAATAATAATAATAATAATATATAATTATTATTATTATTATTATTATTATTATTACTCATTATTACCCATTACTCATGCTGAAAGTCCCCGAGCGAAAAGGCAAAGACACTACACTATGCCAAATTATTAGGAAAAACCTTGCCGATTCTCAGTGGAGGGTGCTAGAGAATGTTGTCGAAGAGCATCACAGCGACAACAAACGGATCTCCAAAAAGCATCACCTTGATCGTCACAGAGCCACGATGGCAGAACGCAAGCTGGCAGAGGGGGATATCCGTTCGGCGGCTCACACGCTCCTGTCCGTTGACACCTTTGCACCACCAGATGACCATACCTATCAGGAGCTCGTAAACAAGCACCGCGCCCCGCCGACCAGCGCAAGTATCGATAATCTTCCAGCACCGAATTCTCAGGAAAGATGTGTTGCGCAGGAGAAACTAATAGCCGACGCTGTACGATCTTTTGCGCTGGCATCCGGCCCTGGACTTGACGGACTCCGGCCTCGTCACCTACGCGATATGCTTGATTGTATGGTGCCCTCTTCCGAGAGATTATTGACGGAACTGTGTTCCCTGGTTAGTTTGGCTTTGAACGGTAAACTACCACCTTTTTGCCTTCCGATTTTTTACGGAGCCGAACTGACAGCACTAAACAAGAAAGACGGCACCATTAGGCCCATAGCATGCGGCCTCACCTTGCGGAGACTGGCTGCAAAAGTTGCAATCGTGGTAAATCGAAGAGCAATTAGTAGTGCCGTTACGCTAAAGTAAGTTGGTGTTTCAGTAAAAGGTGGGGCCGAGGCTGCAGCACACGCGGTTCGAGGATTCATAGAGGCGGACGGTCCCCCACGTGTGGTGGTAAAGCTCGATTTTCGAAATGCCTTTAACACAATCCGACGCGACGTAATTCTCAATGAAGTGAAATCGAAAGTGCCCCAGCTTTTCCCATTTACATTGCAGAGCTACAACAAGCCATCGCTACTATCTTGGGCCGATAAGGAACCTCTCCTCATCCAACGGTGTACAACAGGGCGATCCGCTCGGCCCCACTCTGTTCAGTATTGGAATCTCTGAGATAGTGGCCCGTATGGACAGTCCATTAAACGTTTAATATCTGGACGACGCCACCTTGGGAGGCCCAGTAAATTCAGTTGTCGGTGACATTCTCAATGTTTAAGGTCCGCAGACGAAGGAGGACTGGAACTAAATCCTTCTAAATGCGAAATCATCGTCGTAGGCGGAGATTCCCACGAGCAGGGCGAAATGTTCAGAACCATCGAAAACATCTTGCCCGGATCGAAGAGAGTTGATCAGGCGGACCTGGAAATTCGAGGTGCCCCGATTGGAGCTCGAAGAACTCTTGAGACGATTACAGTTAAGCGCAACGCGCTTTTGCGGATCAAACCCCGCCTCATCGCAATGCACCAGCAGGCAGCTCTTAGCCTCTGGAGATATAGCTTAGGCTCGCCAAGGTTGAATTACATCCTGCGGACCTCCCCTGCGAGCAAAGAGCTGGCCGGCCTGCAGGACTTCGACGACACCGCAAGGGAAATTCTAGGTGAAGTTCTGAACGTCACTCTGACTGACCATACCTGGCAAAGGGCAACTCTTCCCCTTAGGGAAGGGGGGCTTGGCATCAGGTCCGTGACGGAGCTTGCGCCCGTATGTTATGCGGCTTCGCTACTAGAATTTGCACAACTCGCTGGGACCCTCGTCGAGCCTAATATTCGTCATGTAATACAAGTGACGAAAGACAAGGCCGAGCTAGCTGCAAGAAACGTCATAGGCCCTGGTCCCTGGGAGGAGCGTCCTACACAGCATACGCTTGACGGTTATAGATGCAACATTGTGGGTCGAAATCTTCTCGATAGCATGCAATCCCCCACGGAGAGAGCGGTTTTTATAGCCGCCCGAGACACCTTTAGTAGCGGATACCTAAGGGCTCTACCCTCGCCGCAGCTGGGCACCATGCTGGACAATACCTCCTTCCGCATGGTGACAGCGCTCCGAATTGGAGCTCCCATATGCGAGCCATACACCTGCTCAGCCTGTGGGACGCCTGTAGAGAGTAACGGCCTTCACCCCTGAGCTGCATCAAAAGCCAAGGAAGAGCCGCTAGGCACGCGGAACTTAACTCGTTTATAAGGAGAGCCCTGCGTCGTGCAGGCATACCGAGTACGCTGGAGCCCAGACTCGATACAAGCAGTGACAGAAGGCCCGACGGAGTCACTATTCCATTGTGGTCTTGCGGTAAGTGTCTGGCATGGGATACAACAGTATCCTGCCCTGTTGCCCCGTACTGCGACACAGTGCCCTTGAGGCCGGCTGGGTCGCCGAACATGCAGATCGAGAAAAAAGACGAAAGTACAGGGACTTAGAGCCCAGATACCACGTCGTGCCTATCGCTATGGAAACACTAGGTCCCGCTAGTAAAGGCACAAGGAGATTCAATAAAGGGCTTGGCGAGCGGATGAACAGGAGAACACAGGCGACCGACGAGAGAGCGAGCTCCTGCGGCAGTTGCTCTCGCTAACGGCATGCAGAGGTAACGCTGCCTGTATAATCGGGTCAATGTTTTGAGAGGAAGAGACTGCTACCGAGATATTTAATTATATATTAATACATGTTCAGACCTCACAATTGTATGATCAGCAATAAACAATAATAAAATAATAATAATAATAATAAAAAATAAAAATAAAATAATAACAATAGTAATAATGTTTATCTGAATAACCAACTATAATAAGGACAATAATAAGGATATATACTCATAATATTGACACTACTACGAAAAATAATTGCGAAGCGCAACACCTCAGAACTTCTTCCACAAGATGAGCCGCAAGTCATTTCTGATTAGGCCTAGCGTCGAGAGTCGGAACCACGTAGGCCGATCTTGCAATTGTCACCATTTATGAGAATACAAACAAGTAAGAGAGGGTCAATTCTTGAGACAAGCGTTGGGTTTGGCCGTTTGCAGAGGGAACGCGGCATCTATCTTGGGCGCCATGGAGTGAAGTATCTATTTAAAGAATTTGCAATAATACGTTCAGACCTCACAACTGTAACATTGCTTAGCATGTAATAAATAATAGTACGCTGATAATAAGTAATACAATAGTTAATAAAACGATCAGAGCCTGACCGTGCCTGCACCTTAACCTGACAAGTTGTATGCTTGCTGGTATGGCCACGCCGTAACAGAGACAGATTGTTGTTGCGACAGCCAAGGCGCTGGCTGGGCTGCCTAGAGTAACATAACACAGTAATGCGTAGCTAGGGAAAAACGAAGCAGCGATACTTGTGGTAATTCTAATGATGCTCGGTCCGGCCTAAATAATAATAATGCACCTGCTGCTGCTGCTGTGGCGACACTCGCTTCCTCCTTGATTACAGGCAGGTGGCAACCAGCTCGAAGGCTGAGCTACGGTGTCTTCGGCATCTTTCCCATCTCACCCTCCTCATTACCATGATGGTACTCGTGGCTCTGATCATGTTTCCTCATCTCATCTGATCTCTCTCCCTTTCTCTCTCTGAGGCCCATCGTCTCGCTTCTCTCAACCCAGGCGCGTCAACAGACAGACCGAGAGAGAGAGACGAACCGATTGGTAGAAGCGTAAGCAGACCGAGTAGAAGCAACAGATGATAAACTCCTCGCGGTCGGCACACCGAAACGCTCTCAGCTGGCGTTCCTGTCGGTGGTCGCAGTGATTTGATTGATCCGAGACAATGCCAAAAGGCAGGGGGGCATTACTACTACAATTGCTTGAGATTGCTACGACATTACTACTACTACAACCCCTCACCCTCCCGTCTCACTCGAGCAGAACAATCTTTATCTTACTGCGCGCCCCTACATGTGTGTACGTCTGCGTTCGCATTCGCCGTATGCGAGTGTACTACGGTGAAGTGCAGGTGAAGACAAACGACTGATCTTGTTTCCTATGGGCGTGTATTACAGCGTACATAGAAGACCAGCTCATAGCTGAATCTGAGCTCGACCTCACCGGCCACAGCTGCACAAGAATGGCGAGCGCCCATCCTCTCATAGAGCCTGCGTGGTGTGGCACTGCAATCAATCAATTGCCCCTCCACCTAATTACCCTCTAAATAAATGCCCGTAGGCTGAAGACTAACACTGTTCGAACACCCGCCTGGTCGAGGACGAAGGCCGACTCGATTAGATGAAGCGTTGCTGTTTGAGGGCTACGGCGGCTTTTACAGTATTACATATTACTGTTTTTAATTCGAATTCTATTAGTCTCAATCCACGTTTGAATTGAGTTTTTTTGGTATGTCGTCGGTTATATCGTCGGTAATGGCGACGCTTAGTCGTTTTCTTTATTTTGTAACCGTGTTTCGCTACCCGAAACGCTGCAGAATACAATGATTCTACGTGCAACATACATACACACACACACACAACGAAGATAATTCAATAGGTGTAGAGAGAATTGTTTACCTTTTCTCGACCTATCGACCTAATTGTTGGACGCTAATGATAGTGAGCGCTGTCTCGAACATGTGCGTCTGATCTGTTTGCACAGGGCCGCATCCCAAGGTGCACGCTTTAGTCATACTATATTTATCTACGAGTGCTGCATACGCACACGCACACCTGGTGCCCGCGGCTCAGCCGTGCATGAACTTGACTAGGGTATACCTGGGCGCAATATGGTTTTGGTGTTGTTAGTGTTGTTGTTGTTGTTGTCGTCGTCGTCGTCGTCGTTGTTGTTACCACCACCACCATGCTCGACCCCTGCCGCCGACCATATTCGACCTTCATGCAAATGACAGCCCACGTAGAACCGGCAGTCGCCAGCAGATGCTACCAACACCAACAGCAGCGATTGTCTCGAACCCATGCTTCGACGAGGACGTTAGGCAAACGGGCGCCCGAGGATGCGGGGAGATTTCTGCTTTTGTTCCCCGAACCCAGCAAGCTGCTCAGGCAGGGCTCACGAGTGCGCACACAGTGGTGGTACACATAGTTAGAGCAGGAACTGGAAATCGAGAGGACAGTCAGGCAGAGGCTCAGCGAAAGAGGTGGATATAGATGGGGAGAGTGTGGAATAGGACAGGAGACGAGCAAATTACTCGGGGGACGACACAAATCTCCGGAGCGCGTCGGTGGAAAACGTTAGCCCTTGGGACGACCTGCGACCCGCCGCATCAAACAGACGACCCACCAACTACACCAACTACGCCTAGCTTCAAAAGCCACATAACCAGAAGCCGACGTTCCACAACCGGCAAAGAGAAAATCGCTAAGCCACACGGCAAAAAACCTTCTGATTATTGGCGGTCTCGACCCATAATTTCCATGATCCGCCATACTTCAAGCTAATTGATGATCAATAATATCGAAAGCTGAACCAATTATTGAAAGTTAGCCGTAACACCCGGTCAAACTGGCGAGAGATGATCACCGTTCTAAATCCAAGAAGAATCCAGCTTAAATAAGTGTTCTACATATCAGTAGTAGATGAACAATATTAGTACTGCTAGATATGTTTAGGTAATCGAGCGCGATGGAAAACATAATATATTAGGAATGCACTTTTACGTTTCATAAGAATTTTGCCAATACGTGTCCTGCCTGAGATACAGGTCGAGCCCACACCGATAGTATGAGCGCAGCATTTCTAAGCTTCTTCTTTCAGGTCTAAGCACAAACAAACTAAAACAGTACTTAGAACTGTAGCTATGTCAATAATACAAATAAATCAGTAAACGTGATAAACGAGTTGTTATTTTTTTATAATGTAAAATATGAATAATGATTTGGTCGAGGTACCAAAGAAACGTTAGTATATAGTTTAGCATCAAGATATCACAGATATACCGCACTAACGGCAGAACGTTTGCACATGGAATATAGGCAAACAGAGCAAATACACGCAAACATTTAAGGTTTTATAGACGGCGTTCCCGCAGAAGTACAGGAACGCATGTAGTATCTGGTTTTCAAAGAGATAATAGTACAGCTTAAAGTATCGGTTGTTCGCACTGGATTAGCATAAGCCGTAAAACGATCATCTGTGGGATCATCAAACAAACTAGGTGACAAGATTCAGTTCCGTGATTATTAGGGGAGCTCCAAAAATAACATAGCACAACTCTCCTACAACAGATAGGAAGACATTAATACGGGTACGTCTAACTGCTGCTGCTATTAGTTGAGGCGACGGCCATAAAATGAGTATGCAACGGTGCGAGCAATCGCTGGGAAACTATATTGAACTCATAGCGTCGGCCGTTTCAAAAACAGCACAAGTTAGTGTTCTTAAGGTGATCTGCTTGCTACAGACTATTGTATTGAGCAACTTAGGTTCGGATTAGAAGCTACGGAATTGGATCTAAGCTCAGATTCGAGAGTCTGGTCTTTGTTGTATAATAAGGAATGCACCGAAACACCAGTCAACGAAGGTAAGGAACCAAAAGATGTAGGTGCGGTACCACGAAGTCTGCTCAAAAAAGTAGCCAAGACGAAGGCAGATGCATTGACAGGACATCTTTGTTGATCGTTCACATAGATACTAAAAAAGCGCCGCGTACCTCAAGCCTGACAAGCCAGCAAGATTCGCGCTTCTCTTCGAGGGTAAAAGCGACGACGATGTGAACGATCCAAATCTATATCGGAGTATTGCATCGTAACAAACTCCTGTAAGGATCTTTGCCAAGATGCTTATGGAGAGAGAGAAAGTGCGATTCTGCTCCGACCGTGGAAAAGACGCTCCCACCGGAAAATTCGGGTTCAAGAAGGGTCGAAGTTTATAGGACGTAATCCATATACTCCCGTCTGAGGTTGAGCGGACGTTGACACAACTTGAAGGGGGCTACTTATATGCAGTCTTCAATGCCTGCATAAAGGCCTTCGATAAAGCCCCACCGCAGCCTGCTGGTTGATTCCATCAGGTAAGCTGAAGTTGGTGTTTCTGTTGTTCGAGTGCTCTCTATTCTTTGCTGACAACTAACTTCACGTACATATGTGGGACGGCGAGACTATCGAGCTGAGGCAAAACGTGGGAATCCCCAGAGAAACCCGCTTAGCTGTCTTGCGTCTGCCCTACTTGTTGCTAAACTAGCCTGCTAAGTAGGAGGGAGAAGTTTATAAACGCAATTTTCATAACTTCTGCGGATGGCGTCGCAGTTGCACGCCGCAATCTTTCAATGGCAAATTTTGTACAACTCGCAAACTGAAGTTTTAGTATACGTGGGGCGGGCTCTCTGCTTTCCGCGTTACGCTCGGGTCCGATTCGTGTACCTGCTAGCGGCTGCAAATCAGCAGTAGGGACACTTGTGACTAGTTTTGTGGTTTTTGTGACCATTGTTTAAAGCTAGCAGTGCAAGCTGTCAGGCTAAAGTCGCAAGTTACTAAGCCTCTCCAGTAGTTATCGCTTCTTCTAGTTTCGCTTGGCGAGTTGCCTCGGCGGTCCTTCGGAGCACCCACAAAGACAGAAGTGGGCGAAGAAGAACCATGTTTCCTTACAGAATTTATTTTTTTGCCACAGCTACCGCTGGCACCGTCAGCCTTACCTGTATGGCTATGCCTTACAGCTGATATATAATAGCTGCTGCTCTCGAAGCGTAGCTTGTTCTTGTCGGAATGGCGTCATCAAAAAGATATATATATATATATATATATATATATATATATATATATATGTGTGTGTGTGTGTTTGGGGTGTATGCCTTGATGTCCGTGCTCATGGGTAGTAGTTATGTTAATGCTGACAGTGCAGAGTGACAACCGTTGCAGTAGAAGTAGCAGGATGCCCACTTCACTAAGAGCCGGCCGGAAATACAACGCCCTAGTGCACGACGACGAGCAGTTTTTTAGAGACAGTCTGGCCATCCCGGCACATTATGGCGGCAGCCATCTAAGGTCAAAACAATGCTGACTGATGCCAAATGGGGATGCCGCCATGTGCAATTCGGGGGGCAGGCAATTGCCTTCATTTAGTCTAATCAAGCTATGCTTCCTCGACCGCCAGCCAGTAGAGCCAGTATGGAGAACGCTACCCAGCGTAGCGACTAGTCAAAGCATCGCTGCCGCCTACCAAGCTCATCAGTTGGTGCCCATCATCAGTCAAGCATGCCACCATGAGCGTGTTATCAACCCGTACCTACCGTCCTCGCATACAGTCTAGTGCAACGATGTTCAGGCGATGTATGGAACGTCGACGAATAATGCCGAATATATATATATATATATTCCTGAAACTCTGCTGGAACAACACTGCCCAGCGAGTGTATTCGATTAGGCATCATCGCTCTCCTGATATTCCCAGGGGCCAAGGGGCTCATACAATACCTTGTTATGGCAAAGAGGAGCGCCGCTGCTGCAATCGATTATCGTATCTCCTGTCAAAGCGACTCACCATATTATTAGATAATGCCCACGTCATGCCAAAATAACCGCATCGCTTCAGGAAGTTGTCCTCCTGAAAGTAAAGCTCGTCCTGATAACTTGCGACTGTATTAATATTTATTAATTTTATAGTTTTATGTAGCCCATATATCCTAACATGGACGGGAGTTTCCTTAATGACGATCGATTGTATCCCTACTATTCTGCTTGAAAAGCAAGCGTGAATAGCATTTCCGTAACGAAGGGGGTTCGGAACTGCCCCTCTTTTATTATAAGCCCGGACAAGTTTAAGCGGACAACCGCCGAACGGATCAACTAAGGCGAGTCGGCCCTCCGCTGTGGTTACGGATAAAATAACTGCCTTTGTAGGTTATAATACTCATACCACATATATATAGGTTCACTCATAACGAATTAGCCGTGGGGTATGTGTAACGTAGTGATCTATGGGTGTCGTATGGACTCAAAAATAAGAGTCGTGCTATGAAGACTATGTTATCTGCCTAGTCGAATGAATAAAAAGACTATATATATATATATATATATATATATATATATATATATATATATATATATATATATATATATATATATATATATATATATATATATATATATATATATATATATATATATATATATATATGTATATATATTTATATATATTATGACGCTTTATTTAACGAAATGTTTAGTCTGTCAACATCAGGTTTCAATGGAGTTGGTTCCTCGCTATGTAAGCATATGGTTCAGAGTTTGTTTTGTCGCTAAAAACTTTGGAAGAAGGTTCTTTTCTTCAATATGTTAGGGAACTAGACGTCACCACTTGAAATCCCACACTTGTTTGTACAGAATAACGGTAGTACGTACACCTAAAATTGTTTAGGTGGATACCTAAAAAGCGCAGTGAATGGTCGTAGGATTATGATTTTGAGATATTTGCTGTAAAAGCGAATAAAAGAACCTCAATGTTTTCGAATTCTCTTCTAAACGACCATGTTGCATCTTCTGGCCGGCCTTACATGTTCTTCAGAAGAAGCATAATGTTCTTACGAACACGACGATGTACTCAGTTTCTGTATAGTTTTGCGCATTTGTGCTCCTAAGACCTCTCAGAGACCATGTTCCATTGGAAAATATATATGCTTTAACGAGCTCTACAATTTCCTATATTCTACCTGCCCCTGATACAAACGGAGGGCATGCGTATTTAGGTATACAGGCCAAGTGAATAATGAATCAATATCGATCTTTAAAAGTTTCGGACATTCTATATATATATATATATATATATATATATATATGTATATTTATATGCATGAGGTGTGCTGTGGAGGTTGACTCCTCGATTGAAATGCTCGTCAAATCAGGAGTGCGCTCATCCGGTTGAGGGGTGGCAGGCGAATGCTCATGTTTAGTAGAACTCGCGTACTTGCTAACCATAGCAGGAAATGTCATCTTCCGAATCTGAGCAAAGTACGGCTACTGTCCGGGCCCGCCGCGCCAAACAGACCTGCGCCCAAATTAGAAATGTTCTTGGTGTCAGTCTATATAGACAGTTCAGCAGATTGCTGCCGATTATTCGGTTGTATAAGAAACAGAATCAGGTTCCTGTACAGTAAAGAGAAAGAAGAAGAGATACACGACAAAGTGCGCACTGCAAAGACTCAAAAACTGATCGACACAATCCAACTACAAACATTTGAGAATCCTTCAATCTTGATTAGGAATATTTCAATGTCATACAGGTCTGGCAAATACTCTCTGAGGCCGCGAAATTCGACATACCTGATCTATGCCATGTGTTGCTCTCTTCTTTCAGGCCCGACGCAGAGGCCGTCTACGTTTCTTCGGACAAGAAAATATTCATTGTAAATGCAAACATAAATTGCCCACAATACAGGTAATTTCTCCATTAAGTGAAAAAGCAAATTCCTAGCCAATGTTCTCTTTCTAAGTGTGGGCGTCTAGAAAGGCGTGAGAAACGATTACAAAATAATTTTACTTGCTTGTTTTATAAACTATCATGAAACCGTACTAGATTCTGACGTCCCTACGAGGCTGTCATGCGTCCTTCAGCAAGATAGCGATTCTGCTCATAGCAGTCGTTTTGTACAGAAGTGGCTACCAAACCATATGGACATGTTTTAGGACAAAAACGTATGACCACCGAATAGACCCGACTTGATATCGTCAGACCGCTCTGTATGAAGAGTGACTAAGCGTAAGTCTAACAAGTCTTGACATGCTAACTTTTGCTTACTACCGCTATTTAGAAGGCATTCAAAAACTTAGATAGATACATTTTAGCACGGGTTTGTGCGCGCTTTAAACCCCAATTTGAAAACGTGATCAGCGCGAGCGGGGGGGGGGGGGGGGCAAGTATATTGAATAAAAATGTTCGTCCGAAGTTCCGCTGGCGACTTTCTCAACGAATTACATCTAACTTTCGGTTTTCATTTACGAACGGACTTGCGTCATACAGCAATGCCGTACAATAGTGCACGCAGTGGATGACGTATTCAGCGCTAGGACACACCCGAACAGGGCAGTGTGTATGCATATAAATTATGTGTTTTTATATTAAAAAACTTTGAACACACAGAACACAGGCGGCATTCTGCCGTTATGCGGATTCTACCACTTTCGACTAAGTGATGCGTAAGCCGGTCCGGAATCAACTAGTAAACTTGACAAGTGGTTGGAAAGCAGTCCAACAAATTTCTGTTTGCTTCAGCGGCTCTTCACGGCACTTCGTGCTGTGAGTCTTCAACCCGACACACACGACAAGCGGCGGGGTGCCGTTTTCGTACTCTAGAGAAGAGCTATGGGAGCGGTTGTAGGACTAGTAGTAGTAGTAGCAGTGGTTCTTGCATAATTAGCGAGACTGTGGTGTTGATTTTTTGCGAAATATAATTGTCGCTCTCGAATTCCTGCTCTGCTCTCACTCCACCGAAGTCCACAGACATTACATACATACGCACACGATCAGCTGGTATTCCACGCTAAGACTAGATCCTCTACAACTGCTGCGTTTGTGCGACTTTTTCAACCGCCGCGTTTGTGTAGCTGTGTTCGGGTACGAAAAAGACACATTTTTCTCCTCCAACAAAAAGAGCATTGTTTAATATATAGAGACACTCACTTGCGGCTCTCTGATATAATAAATAACGCTGGGCCAATGGCGAGTTGGGTATTACGTACGCCCACTGCGCACACCATTCGACTCTTCTGTACAAAGCACCTAGTACCGAAGTAACGTTTGAATGAATTCCAACAAACTCTATTCAGTCCGCTGTCTGGTAGACAAAACTTCGACGGAGAAGCCTTGGCGGAAAGGTCAGGTGATATAGTGGCTATTGTGGCGACGACATACTGCGCTGACAGTTACTACAGTTCCAAAAATACGAATAGTACAAATGACAATGGAATGCGAATCGTTTGAATGGCTGCAGCTTGTGCTTTTTTAGTTAGCCATTTAAAGTTGAGCAAAAAGGGTATGTCGTATACGCTGATGAGTGAGGCTAAGAAAAATAATTATTTTTACTGTCTATGCCGGTGAGACACAAAAATTATATATATATATATATATATATATATATATAAGTCAGACATCACTTTACAAAAAGCGCTATTGCGGTTAAACAACTTGCTCGGTGAAGAAAGTAGACACACCGTCGCGTTCGGCAGATACTCATCGTCATGGACTGACGATGCCTATCAGATTGGCTATAAAGGCAAACGATCAAAAAATTGGGTCGTCCTGAGAATCCACAAGTCTAACTTTCACGTTCTACACCTTAAACACTTCGTATTACAACCAACGTCCGTAAAATGACCACAATAATGCACAATTTAAAGGGATCATTTGAGTACAATATCAATGGTGGTTCGATATGTGAGATTCGTACTGTAAGCCGTTTTCTCCTGTTTCCTGATACCGAACTCCTATAGTGTCCCGTGTCAGAGGAGCAACGTTAGCCGCTTGTTTACGGTACGTATCCGGTCCGTTTCGCTAACGTCTTTCCTGTGTTAATGTCTTACAAAAGTGTACATTAGTGTGGTGGTTCTAAGCGTTTTGAAGTTACTGAACGAAAACGTTAGAGAAGCGGATACCCCAGAGCTCCAGTTTTTGTCTGGTATGTCTGATTTTGCTACCGTTCGGTAGCAAAACCGCAACGGCGTATTTTGTGAAGTGATGGCCGACCTATACATACAGGTAGTTCAATAAGTTCTTAGAATGAAAACCGAGAATTTTCCAAATCACGTTTTTAAATTTTTCTTATTTGATATACTCCCCGAGAAGCTCAATACACTTTTCTCACCGAGATTTCAGAGCTTTCATACCTCTTGAGTAGAATTTCGCGTCGTTAGACTGAAGATAGGCATTGACAGCAGCCTTAACCTCTTCATTGCTGGAAAAACGCTTTCCACCGAGACTATTCTTCAAATGTCCGAAGAGGAAATAATCAGAGGGGGCCAGGTCTGGAGAATAGGAGGGTTGTTCAATAAGTTCGAACCTCAGTTGGGCCAGTTTTGCCGATGCTTGCCGGGACTTGTGTGCAGGAGCATTGCCGTGGTGAAACGGGACAACCTTCTTCCGCAAAGCGGGCCGTTTCACGATGAGTTCTTGCTAACGGCAGTCCAACAGTCTTGCATAATATTCTCCTATGATCGTTTTACAGCTCTCAAGGTAGTCGACCAGCATTATTCTACGTTGGTCTTAAAAAACTGTAGCCATCACCTTTCCGGTCAATGCCGTTGTCCGCACCCTCTTCGGAGGTTCTTCATCAGGTGCACACTATTGGCAAGATGCTTCTTGGGTCTCGGGAGTGCAGTGATGAACCTGGCTTTCATCGACGGTCATGAATCTGCACCAAAAATCCGACAGATTGTTCGACATCTTGGCCAAATTTCGCTGTAAAGCCAAAACAGGCGCGTCTTTTTGGTCTTGGTTGAGCAAATGCGGCAGCCATTTTGCTCTAAGCTTTTTTATCTGCAAGTTTTCGTGTAGGATAAAATGCACACTGCCTAAACTAATCCCTAATGCCTCCGCTATTTCCTTAATGTTCATTCGCTTATCTGTGCCAAGAATTTTTCGCACTTTCTCTACGTTTTCCTCATCAGTTGCCGTTTTTTGGCCTCCTGGACGTAGTTCATCCTCGGTGCTCCTGCGACCTCTTTTTAACACATTAATCCAGTTGGAAACAGTGGTAAAACATGGCGCAGAGTCACTGTACGTCTCGTCTAACTCAATTTTTACTTGGGTCGCGTTCCAACCTTTGAGATAAAAAAGCTTGATAACCACTCGAAACTCTTTTTTCTCCATTTTTAAAAATCACGCCGATACGTTGCACGGGAAAAGCTATCAAACGACATCGCAACGGCCAATCACCATAATATATTGAGTGCTAGCAGTCGAAAAGTTGCAGTTCCTATTAGCGGTGAAAGCGTGCCAAACTTCGAATTCTAAAAAGCTCATTCTAAGAACTTATTGAACTACCTGTACTATATGATACTAATTTCACTCTCACTTCTAAGCGAAACATCCCCCGATTGGACAGACCATATATTTTTGAACAAGTTCTACCACCTCTTAAAGTGAGTATACTCAAGTTAAGAACACTAGACTGATATCAATAAGGCAAAACAAAACTAAAACTTGTTACACCGGATTTGAACATATTTAATAACAGTCGCAGTTATTTGCCGCGTCTGAAAACGGGTTGCAAAATATGCACTCGGCTTGCAGCAGTAGATGCGGTAAGCACGGGGCAGTTAACCCCATATTTCGGTTAGACCTACTTTAGTAAAGGTTTTATTGACGTGCCCAATAAGTTGCTAAGCTGTCGTTCGTTTCGTTCAAAATATACACAAGTACGAGTATAGGTACAACCAATCAGTGTGTGAGCAATAAAGCAACAAACTAAGTATAATTACCAATTTTGAACATAGAAGGGAGATATTACCGGATATAAACTTCTGTCTTGATGCCCGCTGCAGGACTAAATCTTTGAAATAAAGGTTCTGCGTATAATTTGATTATTGGAGGAGCAAGACACGGAACAAAATTGTGATGTCGTCTGCATAAACGATGGGCGGCAATATACGTATTTCTCGATACCCCGCAGGACGAAACTAATGTAGGCGATAAAGAAAAAAGGTCCAAGAACCGATCCCTGGGGCGCGCCGGTGGAGACAGTTTTCGTCGCGGTGGAAAGCACGAAGAAGAATATTTAAGGCAGCAATTGCCTCCCGCAGTGTGTACGAGCAATGTCGCTGGTAGTTTGGTTTTAATAGATACTACGATAAGCTACTGTTGCTATCTGATTGCAGAACCTCATAACTGCAATTTTTTACACTAGTGATACGTTTCCAACAATTTTTAAAAATCTATTTCTATAATTGTTATTTTATTATCAAAGCTAGCCGGTAAATGTTCCGATTGAACTTTCCATAACTACATCAGTTCTCCAAACCTCTTCTCATCGGGAGCTTGTCAAGAACCATTCTCGCCTTGCCGCGCTGAACTTCTAAGGCGATGCGCTACCTTAGGAACGCTATGAATCGTTTGTCGTCGGTAGACTTCTCGATGATGTGGCCTATTGTCCGCGTCATGACCATAGCCTACCGTCCCCACACGCCCGATGTCTCAATGATGAACGGGCAGATGGTGTGCTCGATCTCCAAGACTTCCTAGTGGCACGACCTACTTAGCTTTTACAGATTCTGATCAGATTTTCCAATAATAATAATAATAATTGCAATGGAGACACTAGGATCAGCAAGGAAACCGAAGTATTTCTCAAAGATTTAAATAAGCGAATTCAAGAAGTCACGAGTGACCGACGAGAGGGTCAACTCTTGAGGTTGAGGGCGTTGTCTTTGGCCGTTTGTAGAGGGAACGGAGAATCTATTTTAGGCGCCACGGGGTAAAATTATTATTTAAATAAATTGCAATCACAATTCTTTTGTGTTTTGCGCGTTCTTTGTAGCGCTCGGACTAATAATCATAATAATTGTTGTTGGATTTTTATTAGCAGACGAGTCGTAATTGCAGGTCGTCTTGACAAAACATAAGCACAAGCTTATAAATGGAAAATTGTCACATAGCCGCCAACTACGTGCAGCTTTGTAGAGTTGAAGTATATATACGTCGCTTTTTCAGTACTCGTTTCGCAGAACCTAGCCTGCAAAATCAGCTTCTATCGAACGGGTATTATAAAAACAGTTAGGATGGAAACGGCCAAGATATACGCTCTTAGTGGGTGCCACGGAAAAAAAGCTAATGAGGCTCTTGATCACAAACAACTTGGTTTATATATTTACCACCCCTTACATCCAAATCTGCAAGTCTCACGAAATATCACATGCGTACGAAAGTGTACGTTTTGCGTCAGGATCGAACCTGCGACTTTTTTGCCACACTCATCACTGGCGATCTTCGCCAATCCATCCCGTTGACAATCGAAAGCCTGTGGGGAGCTTTATGTGATCAACGAACGCTTATCTTCCCCGCCGTCGCCGCCATAAGTATCGTCTTCCTCTGCTTGGTCCCTCTGTGCTGGCGTTCGGCTCGGCCCGAGAAAAGTCCGCGGCGAAAGCGAAGATGGAAGGGTGCGACTCAGCGCGGCCGAAAAGATTTGGGCTGAGGCGAAACGAAAACAACGACAAACTACCGGAAAGCGACGTGGAAAAGGCGGAGCCAAATTTGTCTGATTGCAGATTAAAGCGCTGCCCTCGCTTCGGCGGCCCCACCGCTGCAAAGGCGGCGGCTTGACACACGCTGACGAACAGGCGGGATTGGGTTATCATTATTTTTACAGAGGCTGCATGCAGCCCTACCAGACGTCGACACAGATCGACACGGACAGACCCATACACGGACACACCCACACCCACACACACACACACCGCGGATAGAAAGAAAATGCGCTGCGGAGGCATCACTTGTGAATTGGAAAGGTTGAAGGCGAAAAGGGCACCAGTGGGCCAAGGGGCTAATTCCGCCTGTTCGTCTGAGCGTCGCGAAAGCCACAGCTGGGTCTCGGAGCGAAGTAAGACTTAAGCAGCTGGCAACGGAAATTCAAAGCAGGCATACGCGGCTACAATGACCGATTTAGCCCCGTCGGCCGGAGAAAAGACCACGATCTCGTAGTAAGTCACTAGGCCCGATCGAAACGTTAGTCTGCAAGCCCAGATTCTGCTGAATGTAGCCAGAATCTGCGACTACAGAGGGTGCAAGGCCAACATAAGCAGATCAGTCTTGACGTGCGTTAACGCTAATTCTATTACAATGATCGTTCATGCAGAACGGTATAATTCGACAACGAAACGGAAAATGAATTAAAGCGACCTACAGTAAAGCCAATAGGAACACCGCATTGAAAAGTTCAAATAATTGATTTGCTGCACTTGACGATTATTATTTAGGTGTTATCTGACCGCAAGAAGCACATGAGAAGGTTCACGATCCACAGCCAGACTGAGACTGGCAACCGACCTATACACTGTCCTCTGAGGTAAGGAGAGCACTCTTATATAGATGGAGAGCATTCTGCTACACATCAATGGGTCAGTTGTCTAAAATTATTTATCAGTAAACATATAACCTGCAACGGCAACTAGTATGCAAAAAAAAACGTCTTCGTTGACCTGTGTTTGAAAAATGTTCCTGTTCCTGTTTAAACGTGTGAGCGCTGCAAAAAGCGCAATGCGCAACCTCTTACTGTTTCCTGACGCGGTTTTTTCCGATGACATCTTGTTCATCAGGGAAACAAAACCCTCTGAAAGGATCTTGTAACCTGCCATTGTTGGTGACCTGACGAGTCCCTCGTTTTATCTCAGGGTGTATCCACACGTTTAGGGCTATCCACTACGACAGGACAATGTGCAGTGTAAACAGTGCCCCCAGCAAGTCGCAGACGGCACTTCATACGGCTCACCTCAGCCGCCTACAGAGTTCGGTGCGAGGGAATCCGCGTTGAAGTGCGCTCATCTAACACATGTGCTCATCACAGAAACACGTTCACAGGCACGTCCTTATCCTTATCGTTTCGTACCCTACCGTCTTTATCCTCAGGCAGTGCGTATCATTGCACGGGTACGGCGCATACTAAACTCCGAGTATGCCTGAACACATGATGCACTGTCGTTTTGTCGACTGTTCGCCGAGCACGATTGTCTCTCACCGGAATGGAACAGGTATCATCACTGTGTTGGTAGCGTTTTCGTATGAAGTTGTTGCGGTCAGCCAGCGGTCATGCATGCGGCGAGGTCTGTGTTGACCAATCTTTCCTTGGTGCCGTCGCCTGTAGAAGCGGTTGTTGTAGTCTCTCGTAGTCATTGTAATCATAGTAAAAGTGCTATTCAGAACTATTAGCAGCACCACCAGCCCCTCGCCTCATCTTTAGGATGCATAAAAACCTATGTCCAACCTGACGGCAAAGACTCAAAAAAATCTGCTGTTTTGCTACGTCGCAATATAGTGGTATCAAGGTTGGCGAGGCTCGTCAGGCAGGCCTCGTATGAAGTCGTCGTCGGCGGCACCGCCACTGCCGCTCGTATCAGTCGTGACGGCCAATGCTACCACCCTCACGTATCGCGTTACTCTATCATTGCCGATCCTCAGCCATTCAGGCTCAAGCGGGTTTGACTCGTCACCCGCCTGCTACAGGTGAATCGCTGGCCACATGTTTACCACCGCAAGCCGTCTCTGTGTACACACAACAGAAAGCTGGCCATTTGAAGTCGTCGACGCGTTTTTGCACCATCAATCTACCGTTTTGAGGCTTGGACCACCGCTGCTACCGAGTGTGCAGTTAATGATTACGCTGACCGACTACCCTTCAAAGACGCTGCAGTCGGGACGGAAGCGCCACAAGGCGCCTATACGAGCTCATTTGTACAATTATAATACATGCATACGTACGTCCGTATATATATATATATATATATATATATATATATATATGCATACATGACTGTGATGTATTTGCGCTAACTACCAGCTCACAGTTGCTCATCACAAACAAAACTGTTACGTGATCCGTTAGTGCAGTCCTAGATGAGACCACCACAAGGATATGTAGGTTTAAGTAAGCGGATTTGTACGACGCAGACAATTTGAAGTGAGTGCTGGTCTGTGCCTTTTCAGTTCAGTTTACTTACTTAGCAAGATGAAAAAGAAAACGGCGACAACAAAAATACATATGTTTATGCGTATACTCACAAAAAGGAAGAGAGATGGTTAAAAGAGTTATCAAAAATGTTGTAGCGAAGCGAACTGGCGAATGCTTTGTACGTAAACATTTTTAATAAGCTTAAAATAGACCGCACAGTAAAAACCTGTTCGTTCTCCTGAGATCCAACTCCGCATTATAAATTCCGCACGAAGGTGCCTGCAACACCGTTCATACAGCCATGCTGAACCTTGCAATATGACACTTCTGGTGCATATTATCAACATATTGTGTGAGCTAAACAGCTACGAATAAAATTATATATATATATATATATATATATATATATATATATATATGCAGTAAGATCCACTTGAGGGCTTGTTTGAATTTTTGCCGCCATACAGAGAAGGCGCTACCGGAAAGCGGACGTTCCTTGGCCACCTCGTTAAGCGACCTGGCTTTCCGGGATTTTTTCGGTGGGTTTCTTTGAAGAGCCCAAATTGTGCCAAACGGTCCTAAGATATGGTGTATATCGTATCCACAACGCAAAAATATCCGACCACTACTTTGTCTTTTATATAAAGAAGTTTAAACATCTCAAGTGACGTTTATATACACATGCATTGTGAATGCTTCGTGAAAAAAAGTAATAGTAAAAGGCTGTCACCTCAGCGGCAAAAGCAGGCACTACGCGTCGGCACCTCCTATCGGCACTGGGTTCTCTCTGCGACAGCAACAACTTCTTGGGTGAAAGATTTACTATTTAGTACTTCCAAATACCTAATATAGCAGGTGGCAATCCTAACCCCGCTACTTGAAAATTCGAATCGCCGCCACGTGCAACAATTCTAGAGCGGACACGCGCGAAAATTCAAGCGTTGCAAAACGGTGTATAGCCGAAGACCTACCAAATCGAGAGTTATAAGTCCAATCTATAGCTGATCACAGCTCACATTATATGCCTAAACCGATTTCTCAATAGCGTAGAACATAGTAATTCTGAGGATTTAATCTGGACTGCTAGGCATCCAAGAGTGCTTATGCCAGAACATGCTCATATGCTTCGCCAATAACTCTTGCACTAAACGGCTGGTATGGACGAATGCCTCCTCCTGCTGAAACACATTTTTTACACCAGACACAGAATTTATTCGCGGCCACGGAAATAAACTTATTGGGTCATTGTTTGGTTTTTTAAACGGTATGGTGCAATCACGGAGCTTATCTTCCGCTCTGCTGTATGAAAGCCGGCTCTACCTCCTCTGCAGCCGCACGCATAGCCGCAGAATTGTAAACTCTTATTTTCGGCAAACGATGAAACTTTGAAATTTTCTTGAGGGATCTGTCCGAGCGAGAACAAAAGCTGATCTTTGCTGAAATTCATTAGATGCAGTTACTTGGTCGGCCATGGCCGATGTTTGTTTTAACATTTCACTTAAAGCACGCTCTCGTTGGAAACCAAGCATCAGGCAACGCGGATAGGTTCAAGCAGCTATCCGCAACGACAATATCACTGCCCACCTCTACGTCCTGAAAGCCCGAACCCGAGCTTCATATAAGCAATCATTTGAGGTAATAAATACCTGCTCTCGGCTCATACCAATGTCGCCAATACTAAAACTAATTTATACATCACTTGCCTTGCCCTCCGTATGCGAGCATTGAAGTGCTCAGCAGTGTGCAGCAAGTGCAACACCGGTGCAATGCAGATGATACTCGCCGAGCGCAGGCGGATGCCAACTATCAACGATAGGCTTGCACGAGGTCCTAAACGTCAAACCAGGCAGGAGGATGGGCCCTTCTTGTTGCGTTACTGGAGGCAGTGGAAGACAACCGATACACCGGCGAGACACAATACTATGATGATGACGACGACGACAACAAAGAAGACGGTAAAAAACGCTATGTTCATCTTTCTTGCTTTTTTGACTTCCTGCTCAGCTTCTTTATCGTTATGTTTTTGACGCGCACGTGTTTTGTCACTCCGGCATCCATCAAGGTCTCACACATTTCGCTTCGCGTTCCTGCCTGCCTGTTTTCCTCCCTCCATTCATTTCTGCGTTCCTTCACTCAGTCAGTGCTGGTGGTGCTGTTGGTGCTGCTGATCATCATTATGGCTTGTGAAGTCCAGAGCCTCGCGCCCTGATGAAACCCCATCACCCATCTCCCTTGCCTTCCCGCATAGATATAAACTGCTCACCCGCCGGCTTCGTTCGCCTGTCTCGCAACGCCTTGACAGGACCACATTTAGACGCATTCTTTTGCTGCTGCTGCGAAAAATAGCACTTCGGTGGGTCGGATGTCGTGACGCCCGTCACCGTGATCGTAGCTGCCGTCATTACGGAGTTAGTAATAGTGTAGCAGTAGCAGCCCTATGACCCAAACGACAAAAGAACAGCGACCCGAGCGCGCCGACACAGTAAGAGCCCCAAGGCAGCCAGGCAGGCAGACAGAGAGACAGGCGGCTCGGATCGAGGGCTCGAAACGATGGCAACGTTGTCCTCATATGACATTCTCTGGCCCCCTCAGCTGCTGACCCACTCCGCACTAGGGCTGGCTAGGAGTGAAGACGTGGTTGGGGGGTCACCGGGTCGACGACGCACCAGCCGACGATACCACCCGCAGACGCAGAGAGATACAGCAACGATTCTACGACGACAACAACAACAACGACAGCAGCAACAGTGTTTTTTTTTATCAAGCCCGGTGGCGTAGTGCATTCGCGTGCGCCTCGCGACCGGAGTAGACACATAAGTGCACGGGTTCGAGCCCCACCGTTGCACCTTTGTAACTTACGGGGTCCGTCTCACGAAGCAATGCGAAAGCAGTCCCGTGGAGGATAAATGTTGGCTGAGGATTAGCCCGAAAAAAAAGAATTTAGATCACAGTGTTTTGATTGTTTTAAAAAGTTTAACCGTATTAGACGAGGATTCTTCCGATAAGGAATCTCCAGAGCCGCTTTTGTGGATCCTAATAAATGCAACAATATATATATATATATATATATATATATATATATATATATATATATATATATATATATATATATATTGTTGCAGGTTGGTCAGAAAGTAACTCGAATGAAGTGTTTGTTTTATAAACGTCCGTCACGCCTCTAAAATGTCTGCTACGTTTACAAGACAGATGTCTAACTGAGCACAAAATTATTCGAGCGCTTCGCAAAGTGATATGATTTTTTCCTTCTGCTATATTCAGTTAAAATGGAAAGCGAAAATTCCTTACGTTACGGGCGACCATTTTGTTTGAGTTTAAAAAGGCCTCACTGCTGCGGAAATTGTCCGACATATTTGGAGTATATTCAGCGAGAACAGCATTTGAATTACTTAGTGCTACAATTGGTTCGTTTGGTAATTCAAGTTCCATTCCGGCAACTTAAACGTTTTAGATGAACTCCGTTCTGGAATGCCTATTATGTTCGAGGAAAACCGCTTGCGCAAAACTGTGGAACAGCATCCTTAAGTGACTACGCGTGAATTTGCCATGTACTTGGGGGTGCGTCACACAATCACCTTTACTCACCTTCGCGTCTATAGTTTTGTGCCAAAGCTGAACTAGTGGGTACCTCATGATTTGAGCGCGCGCACCCAACTGTAGCATCTAGCAAAAACGCTTTTCCTGACTACCAGACTCAACGACTGTCTGTTTTAGAGGGCCGAATTGTTACCTGTGACAACAAGTGAGTCTTTTACGCTAATGTGAAACGTGGAAGATTCCGGTGTGCTCCAGTCCAACCTCTCCAGAAGATGCCAAGAAAACTGGCATATTTGCAAAAGATTTTTCTCTGCGTTTGATAGGATATGCATGGCAGTCTCCACGACGAGTTTCTTCGTAGTGGCAACACGATAGACGCAGATGTCTACTGTGATCAGTTCGACCAAGTTTTTGCCGCCTTCCAAAGGAAGAGCAACAGTCGCTAATAAAAATGGCGCCACCATCTACCAGGAAAACGCGATGCCGCATGTTAGTTTACCTAGCTAACGCAAAATGGCAATATCCGATAAAAAAGTGCCGCATCCACCGTACTCTCCGGACCTCGCACCTACTCATATGTCTGCGAGCACATCTACAGGGAAAAACACGATTTTCACCAGAAGCAGTAAAAATACATTTGGAGACATCTTGTTGTGGCTAACAATAGAAAGTATATATATATATATATATTTCATAACGAGAACTTAAGCATGTGAATGTATGCAGTTCCGTAAATAAACCATGTTTGAATTGAATTGAATATATGCATGTGCCTACCAATTTTATGGTGAAATAAATACTGAATATAAATATATATATGCATGTACTTAGTTTATACTAATTTTTAGTAGCTCAGTCTATAAATGTGTAATACATTTCGACATCCTTCCTGGAATGGGCTACGAAATACCACCTGCAGACACCTGAGTAAAGAAAAACTATTTACTAATTCAATGACGAATAAATACTTTAACGAGTTCATTTTTCCAGCACAACGGAGCTATAGTCCAACGTTCCTAAAAAAAAGGCAACGTGATGTTCTGTTTGCTGGTGGCCTGTAACTATTAGCACCTGCGTGTGACTATTAGCACCTGTGTCGTGAGCACGAGCAAAATGTTGTCCACTATATAGATCATTGACTCTTTGTGTTTGACTGGCACCCGTAGATAGAAGCAGAGCTCGAAACCACGCGTCATATCTGAAATTTGCTTAATGCTACTAGGCAATTACTTCGGCTTCGTCTGGGCACGTGCAGAACATGCATTTTTTGGCGTGTCATCTAAAGTGTTCGACAACAGCAGACGTTGTTTGCACGCACAAAGGATAATCAAACGAGCACATACCGAGACGAACGAGTGATGCGGTGCAATAATTTGTTAGGACCTTTCAGCACCAGCACGACAGAGACGATCCCGCCATCCCTAGCGTCCCGAAAGAAAGAACCGTCCAACTACTGACTCACGGCGTACAGGATTAACACTACGCTACGCACCCCTATCCGATACTTGTACGGTTGGCTCGATTGGAGTCGCATTCTACGAGGTGCAAGGTAGTTGTACTTAACACGCACGGTGCATGGATCCATAAGTAATGAATCCATTACCGGTATATCTTTTCAATTGATGGCCACAGAGGAACATATTCTCTGATATCGGCGAAGCCGCTGCGGGTGGTGAACCATCGTGTTCATTCGTACTGAGTAGCGAGCACGAAACTTCTACAAACCGTGTTGAGCTCTGCCGATCGTCACTCAATGAGACGAGGAGTCAGTAGCCAGTAGCGAAGTCAGTAGTCTAACCTTAGACACATGTGGAAAGTAGCATATAAAGGTGAATATATCAGTTTAGCGTGAAAGCAAAAGTTGAGCCTTTAAAGGCTGTGGTTGGAAGACCGTAAGACAACGTCTCGACTAATAATATAACAAACGTTTTTAGAAAGGCATAGCTTCGTAACAGCTAGTTTATTCAGATGCGAACAACGTGTTATATCTAAATTCACCGAGTACATTTGTCGTACATCAGACAAGCTCTATATAAGCCGTCTTCAAAATTAATAACTACAAATTCACACACAGATGACTTACATATTTGTGCAACGTATATTCGACTTTACTTCTTACAGATAAATGCCGTTGCAGCGTAGACGTGTTATGTAATTCATGAGAAAGTTATTTGCACCAAGTCATCCTTATTGTCTACGGTCATCAATGCGTGGCTAAAATATAGTTCATTGGGATCGTAACCTTTCGTTTTAGCAAACTGGCTTTCAGTCTTTAATAAAGGCTGTGTTCGAAGGGCTTTGCTCGCCGAAGTTAAACAGAAAATTGTTCTAGTGATGTTATTTCAGCCTCTTGCGTTTTACTAGCCTGCGCTACACTTGTTTGTCAATATTAGAGAGCCAATGGATAAATTATGATCACTCAACTCACACAAATGCCTACGGTGGGTCTGGAGCTTCACAAAGAGCCGATAGTAAGCAAGTGCGTAAGAACATTCAAGCCGCGTCCCCGATTGCATAAACGTATATAAATACTTTTTGGGCTAGCGTTTATTACGCTTTATTTCAACCAGAGCATGCAAACCATTGCAACCAGAGCGTGTTTAGTGGTTTTCATTTATTTTTAACCGCAAAACAAAAACAACCGAGTATGCTCCGTTTATTTTCATCCGGTTCGGTCGTTCTTCGCGCTTCCGGTGAAGTAATAACATCTCAATTGTAGATCAGGTAGCGATTCTACGCGAATTTCTCATCAGGCTCCCAATTTGCTCGTTTATTCTGCCCAACATTTGCTTAGCGCGAGGACCATCGTCCCTCCAGACCGTGTATTGGTCTCGATAGACGAATGGCCGATACGTGTAATCCGACGCGCGTTTATATGCAAACGGAAACGTTATGACACACCCGACAGATAGAATGATCAGGTCCGGAAAGCGATTGAGAACCTGCCTCCAAGCAGGCTTATTTACGGTGTAAACCGATGGTTTTTGGCACCTATAACTCTTGAGCATGCACTCAAATGTGTGAACGGTAATATCAAACATCACATATATATATATATATATATATATATATATATATATATATATAATATCTACAAATATTTTCCGCAGATATTTTCCGTGCGTCCCTATTGAGCCACCTTAACAACGAATATACGTTCAGAGCTTATTGAGGCCTTTCCTAAATCATCGACTTAGAAAACATCTAACTTGACGCGCTAGCGAGCTCTCCGGGGTGGCTCTAATGAACAGCCGTTGCGAGAGCGAATCAGCCACTCACAAGGAGTTAAGTGAACTCCATCACACTGTCGTCGCCACCCGGACGTCAACTGGTGTCATTAGTCGAATTAGCCGCGTATGCGCTCTAGGCCAACATTAGTGAGAAGGCTGAAATTAATATATATATCCTACCACTAGCGTATCGAAAAGTTTAAAGACAACACTTCCACGTAATTATGTATGTTAGCGATGACGTGTATATGTATGTCCTGTTTACAATAAAGCATAAGAAATATATGTACGTATGTATATTTCACATCCGGATGAAACTTCTCAACACGTGTGCCCCTATATGTGACTCTCCTTAATTAAGCCATGTAAGCCCCTCTCCGGCACATATACCATTTCTTCAAGCTTCGTAAAAGAGGGAGGGATTCGAAAGGAAATCCAACCCTCTTGTTTGGAACAAGTTTGTTGATAAGGTACATTTTTGGCTGATAAGAGACCACTATATGGCATCATTTTGGAATAGTTTGAAACATACACGTGGGCTAATTAGGGAGCAATATGGCGTAATTTCGTACCTACACTGAACGTAAGTGAATGTTTTCCAGCAGAGAAATATAACAGCAGGGCAATGCTCAACCCGATTGTAACAAACGGAAGAAGAGAAAGAAGAAAGAATTCTATTCGAGCCGGATTACATTTTTATATGGCAATGCCTCCGATTTTTAGAACTAAACGTTAACTGCTCAAGCCACCACTGCTACTCCGTATATATATGTTTATATATATATATATATATATATATATATAGTTTTTTCTTCATTTACCATTCCTTGTGGAATATCTTTTGAATCAAATGTGCCCGCTGTGTAGAATGTCATACAGCGTGCTGCTGGCTTCGTCTAGTTTTATATTATTACTATGGTATCATTATATGTATTTCAACAAACATCTTCATCTGTAGTGCATTCATACTATTAATTCGATTATCACGATGATTATATTACTACCTAATTACCCAATAGTTTAGTGGGGATTCTTTAGAATCTTTGCTATTTCCCTAGCTTGCGTTTGGTTTCATTTATCTCTCGCCATAATGGTTTATCATCGAAACATAATGCCTCGGCTAGGGACACTGTTCTCACTCCTCCTATCTCGTCGCATTTCAGCGCGATATGTCCTATGGATTATCTTTCTATATCTACACCGAGCGCTTTCAATTTCCGAGTATCTGGCCGCCAGCAGTCGGGTGTTGAGCATTCCGGCCCTACTATCAGCCAACAGCCCGGGCGCTTGCGAGTTCGAATATATAATATATTTTCGGCCGTATTCCTTTTTTGTTGCCTGTATAATTGCAAAGATGTCTTTCTCTCCATATCCTTTCTCCATATTTCTTCGACTGTTTCGTCAACTTGCTTCTTCAAAATCTATCGTATTGCACTTAGATTTGCGTTCAAGGAACTTTAGCAGTCAACCCCATTTGCTTATAATTTTATCAGTCAATTTTGCTGTGAGCAGCTCGGCCGCCCAATTTTGTTCTTCCTTACTTGCAGCTATGTTTTTTAGATGGCTTGCATACGATATCTTTGCTTGTGCTTGCCTTGCCCAGAAGCTAGAGACTCCGAATTCCTCTTTAATAAACTGTGCCGCACATGTATACCTACATTGCATGCCGGCCAGCTGCACGTTGTATTGTGTCCAGTCTGTTTACCATGCTTGCGTCTAAACTCACAATAGCGTTAGCTAGGTCACTGTTGGCACAAACATGCTTTCACCATGAATCTGTTGCAATTCCACAAAGCCTTCTTTCTTACAATAGTTTGCCCTTTTTCAGCTATATATATATATATATATATATATATATATATACATGATTGTGCTTGTTATCTCCCTATATATATATATATATATATATATACATGATTGTGCTTGTTATCTCCCTATATATATATATATATATATATACATGATTGTGCTTGTTATCTCCCTATATATATATATATATATATATATATATATATATAAGGATCCCAGGGGTTAGCGAGCAAAACCGTTTCGGGAAAGCAAGGGTGACAAATAAGGAGCAGGATAGGACATACACAGTAGAAGAAAACGACACCGCGTTACAGCACTATTTTTCACGCCTGGCGTAACCAGTTTAGAAAGGCCAAAAACAAGCACCGAGGTTACAACCGCAGCAGATAAGACCGAATGCGTGGTAAAGAAAATGAAACCTGTGGACCTCGCACTTAATTGGGATGGATCAAGCGCCACTAAATCACATTTTAGCACCGTTATTTGCAGATGTAGTTAATGTGCTGTTTAAACAACCTCTGTATCGATGGTGCAACAAAGCGCCCAGACACCGATTCCTGTTAGCCCTTAAAATGTTTGGTACTGTTTTAACACTCTCATATTGTGACTAAGTTTCCCCCCAAATCAGTCCCAACAGACCACATTCAACGGCCACAGCGACCCCGCCAAGGTGATCCAAATCAATCGCAAAGACCAAAGCGTCCGCCCCAAACCTCAACGTACCCAACGGTCTTAACGTTTACTAGGCGATACATGTCTCAACCAGCCAGCGGAGGATGGATACAGACTAGCGCGCCGAAACTCCAACGTCCTCCACCGTCCAAAGGATAAGACGGTCGCGGGGTCGACCTGGACCGCTTAATGCGAGTCAGACCTTATTTTAACCTATATTTCTATGCGAAACAAACACCGTAAATTTGGACCGATTTGGGAACGTAATGACACCCCTTGGGGTGCCAGCGCGCCGTGGTGCCTCGTGAACCAATAAATATATGGAGGATGGCTGAAAATCATTCCTTTATCGGCCGTGCTACGCACCAGGCCCGTGTGTCGTCGTCCATTGCGTCTAATCCTCTCGTGTTGTAATTGCCGTGCTACTGAGTCTACATTTACCAGTTAATCTGGCGTAACACCTATCGTTATAATATTCTTTGAAGGTCACGCCATACGGCAAACAGAAACATTTAAAAGGCTCCAAGGCTGGGCAAAGTGTACTTTTCTTCTATTATTTAATTTGAAAGTGCTTCTGCAGAACCCGGTTGCGATGTCGTACTTAGCGTATCTATGGGTGCCAATTATCCCGCCTATCGAATATTAAGTCCGAACGCTATACCGAAATGTCAAGTGTCGCTTTAACGAAGAGGCCTCTATTTTAAGCCAGAATCTCGGATAATGTATGTCGGTTCGATCGCTTTCGACGAACTGTCGGCGCTAAATCCTACCGAGAACTTGCGTTATACAGAATTCCGCCCACTTTTTTTTTAAAAATGTGGTTTTCTTTTACGCAGAACTTAAAACAGTGTATCTACAGAATCGTGTAGCAGCTGTAAGCGGGTCCTAACTGATTTTGTCAATAATGTAATTCCCGTTTTTAAATTACATTTTAAGGGATTCATGAAAAAGTACTAGCTCCCAACTGGTACTACCTTATAAAGAAAGTTTGTTAAGCGGATCTCAAACTACTTATGGCAACACACCCTTCTATATGTCGAACATACTGGGTTCGTTAGTAAGTAATTTGCATGAATACAACTGTTAGAAGTGATAGGTGACTACCCAATGTTCAAAAACAAACGTCATTGTATATTTATTTCGTACACTTTCATTGGCAACCTATACATATATATGTGCAAATACCATCACATTGTTCCCAAACAGTAGAGGCGCTTTCCAAACAGTTTTATGCCGTTGTCTTCTCCTTCTCTCTTATACGCACACACGTATAAAGTCTATATATATCTTTCTGCACCTTTCTCTAGCACAGACCAATTTGCAAAACCTCTTGCTTGGAAATGTTTTTGGGTATGCTTGTTTTTGCTCAACTCGAACAACTCGGTTCAGTGTACGAACCTTGGAATAGAAAAAAAGACAGCGGAGGAGCCTTTCGTTAGGAAAGCTCGCCCCTACCGGTGTAACGCCGAGGACGCCTCCACCCCGAAGCGTTCGCTTCTTTTCGAGACAGGCGGACTCGCCGAAACGGATCGCACTGTTGCCTGCACAGCGAGCACTACAGCTCAACAGCCGCGCTTGGGAACTTTGTTTGCACTTGGGAGCCGTTAGAGCTGTAACAATAGCCATGATTTGACAGGGGGCCAAAGTTTCAAACGTTACGTTGTTGATCAGCATTCTCTCTCCTCTCCTTTGATTGCAAGCCTCGACAATACATATGTAATCCTGCACGATCAGCATACAGGGCGCCTGTTGTAGCTGTTATAGCATTCCTTGAGAGTGTGCTGAGGTGGGACTTTGATCGCTTTAACCGCTATCGATTCGTTCTATGTATCTATCGCGGTCTTGATGAATTAGAGTTATGGTAATAGCTTATCAATATTGGTGATTCATCACTGTGGAACGGTCTTTATCGGTGAAAAAATCGTCTGAAAGTGCTATGTTGGGTGCACAGACGAGCTGGTCCACAAGCATACAGCCACAGTTCTGCAGAGAACGATTTTACATTAATCGAAAAAAAAGAAAATACGCTCCTACTTACGCATCTATCTGCATCTTACAAAACAAAGATTTGACATTTGACACAACTTTAGTAGTAGCATAAACACTACCAAACGCAATGTTACACTTTATTTTTAGTAACAAATTCGTTATTGACACCCTAGCTGGGTAATAGGATATTTACGACGACGACTAAGACTTTTGTCTCGCCCAATTATTATGCGCTTTTGAGCGAGCCGCGAGACATTCTGCGGCTTTGTATTTTACTTCGCTTGACATCCCATACATACACATCCATTGATCTGACGCAGAGTGTGATGAGCGCCAAAACATTAACTTGTTCCCCCTCTTAGTTCTTCATAATCTGCACTTTTGTTGCATCCGATCGCTGACCAACATTTTCATTTATTATCTGCCCGCGCTTGAACGTCCCAACGGCGAGCACAACAACTTAGAATTTGCTCTGCCTCTTTCGCCAGCTTCGGTCCGGCGGACGCTGGTACCGTTATGACACGCCAGTGAGCCACAAGTCATCCGTGTCACATGCCATCATGTTGTCTTGTTTTCCTATGTGTGGCGTATACCGTTATTGGAAAGACGTCACGTTTCAATATGATGACAATGGAATCAGCAGCAAAAACGACGTCGGAGAAACAAGAATTCGTTTTTTTCTTTCTCTGTCACATAATAGCTTGCATAGCACTTGACACTGCTACATGAACAAATGTAATCAGGCACGAATTAGCGTTAGCAGGTCTCTCTCGCATCTAGTGGGCGATGAGGCTGGGTGAACATTCAGTCAGATGAAAATACCACACAAAAAAAATCAAAGAGGGGAGAACGACAAACATTTTCAGCCATCGTCAATTTCGTGATCTTTTCTGGCGGTCTATTGTGCCGCCACACACATACGCAATGAAGATGTAGTCTGGAACCAGACCTCTCGCACCAGATTTACGTTTACCGTGTCTGTTTTACCCTCGACTATTATCTTAAGCCGATGGGCTTTTACAATATAACTAAGGCGTTGCCTACCCGGAATGGGTACATATCTGCGTATGTACTAATGTTTCCGTGCTTTTTCCCGACGTCTTGCCAACAAACCACAACGGAATTCGCGTAGACAGCAGACCACACAAGTTATGTCGTATTGCTTCCACTTCGTTTTCAATTATCCCACGGATGCAAGCATACTCCAACCGTTGCTAAATAATAGGTATTATCTATTAGATCAAGGTCGCCCACAGATATCCATGTTTAAGTGAACATTTACAGAAGTCACTCAAAAGTTTGAACGTGGATACACAATTCGTCTGGGTATCGTATATATATATATATATATATATATAAATGCAATTTATATTTTATATATAATGTATATGAATATGTGATGTACATATTCTGATGGTCATAACAAAAGTAGTAACATATTCCTGTAAAGAGTATTAATAATAGTTACAACTGCAGTACATTTTAACTATAGATACGTAAGGTAGTTACTTGAGGTATTTACAGCCTCCTATACATGCTTGGCAGTTCTATTTTAAGACTTGTAGAGATGTTTACATGCCAAGCCAGGTTGAAAGAAATCTGACAACAATCGAGACATGTATTCGGCACGATACGGACCATGACTTTAGTGGCGCGAGAATCAGCTCAACGAACTTATGTCTTTCTGAACTTGCCAGATGTTTACAAGGAATGTTTCGCTCTAGTGTTGTTCAGCTTTAAGCTTTAATTTGCATTAAATTGGCAAACACAGATAGCAACGTACAACCAGATAACTAGAACGATTCAATATTGTAACTTTATTTTATATACGAGGTCCTTTAGTATCGGAACACAAAGATATCGCTTGCGTATAAGCCTGTATCTAAATAAAAACAGATGATTGAATTTTTTTTCACACGCCGGTAGGGAGATCCCTACTAGGCGTTCTATTCAATGAAACTTTCGTTTACTCGTATCATCGTTTTGAAGCCTGAGACCTAACCGCTCACAAGCTTGTTTTACAACATGTTTATCGATATTCTCGAGTGACTACCTAATGCAGATAATAGGCGAACCGTGTCGAAATTTACACAATATACATAGTAATCTAACGGATTTAAATATGGCCTTTTAGACAACTACGAGTCTTTCTTCAAGAACATGCTTAGATGTTCGGCTATCTACCTCTGGAGTGAACGGCTCGTTTTGCGGGTCCGCCGTTCTGCTAAAAGACGATTGGCCTGAAAATGAATTTCCTTCAAGTTATATCTTCAATCAAGTCAATCAGGACAATACGGCGAACAAGGCAAGAATTGGAACCCTAAGTAGTGCAATTCTGCCACTGCGGCTCGGTGGAAGGTGTGAGCCAGAACATTGTCACGGTGAAAATGGCTCTTTTTGAGTGCCACTCTTGACCGGTTCATTTGCAAGTCCTTGCACAAATGCTTAATAAGTAAAAACTAATATGCTCCTATAATCCTGCTTGCCCTTTTGGTATGTTGTCGATGAAAATTATTCCCTCAAATTTCCAATTGTCAGTAATCATTGACCATTCCCGGACAAAAAACAATATTTTCGTTCTTCGGTGCATATTTGCGCTGTGTATTGCCATAACTTTTTAAGATTCTATTCCTTTGATTTGAGGACTAACTGGAAAATGGAAGTCTCACATTGCAGACACCCGGCTGCGCCTGTGGGGCGGTAGTATGGGGCTCCAAGCCACTAAAAACTAGTTTTCCCTTTATCCGCTACAAAACTTCTTCTCTTGCTTTAACTCGGGTGTATAGTGGTCGAACTAAGTCTCGTCCGCTGTCGGCAATGGCTGCACCCACCTTGCACATAACTTTTCATGTTTTGTGCAGTATAATGTACACCCCACCCACTGAGATGCCTCAGCTACTGAGCTGCCTGACATTAACTGAACGTTCAAGCCGAGATTCATCGACTAATTGATATCCATCACGTTTGAACTAAATCGTTCAAAAATTGATAGTCGCCAACGCTGGTGCAGAATCCCCATAAACATCTCTCTAACAGTCTAACCCAGCCTGTACTTGCACAGCCACGAACTTCTGAAATAATAAATAAAGCATTCTACGAGTATCGTACCCACCCATCGTGCAAATGATGGAATGGTAAGTTCAAATGCCTGGCGCAATTAAATTAATCACACATCATATTTATTCACCATAGTTATTGGTAGTAGGATTGAATTGATACACATGATTCACGAAACTATAACAAAATCTCGTTCACACGCGCCTGTAATGAATATGAGTCAATTGCCAGGCATGTTAGAACGTGATAGCGACATATGTTGCACTCACCACAAAACTTACACACACATTCATTTATATCATAACAATCACCCTTGAGGCACATATAGTGGTGATAACCGTGCCATGTTACCCTGCACAATAATGACCGGTTACTTTGAAAGGCTCGTTTCCACTTCTCTGAGCAAAAGGCAGGCCCATCTGTATAATTACACATAGCAAAGTTTACATTTCGATCCTCTCTGAGTGTTCTGTACATTTCAAGTGTATTTGTACTGATCGGTAACTTGTCTAGCACTATATCTTCTACCAGAGTGCGTTCTCCGCATAGTTCTAATGCCAGGGTAGCTGACGCGTTGTCAGAATCCTAGTACACGTTTCGCAAAACACGCCTTTACACGGTCCAAATTTTTGAGATCATGTAGTGTTAGGTGCGGCGCAATTACTGGAAGACAGTACTGGAGTATTGGGCTAATTTTCATCCTGAATATTTTCATTGCTGTGTCAAGATCTACATCTCGAATGTCTCCGAGTAGCACAATTGCGGCCATGGCCTTTGCTCGCAGTTCCTCGATGTGTCTAGTAAAAGTCAATCGCGGCGTCAGGGTGACGCCGAGATACGAGAAATGGTTGACCAGCTCAATGCAAGTACCGTTGATCTTGACGCGATGGTCGGCATTGGCATATGAGCCGCCGTGGCTGAAGCGAAGGATCTTAGTTTTAGAAATATTAATTGTCAGTCGGTTTTCCGCACACCATTTTGAGGTTTCATTTAAATAGAATCGTACGTGATCCCGGGATTTGGCTAAAATTAAATTAAGCATTACTGTGTTACCCTTAAAATGCGTGCGATCTGTGTTTATTTAATCCACCACAGAAAGCACTGTGACGGCATATCGTAGAAATATAGCTAATATATATATATATATATATATATATATATACATGCATGTTCAACATGAATATATATATATATATACATGCATGTTCAACATGAATATTTAAAAAAATGATATGCATTTATTCTCTCCCTTAAAGCCCAAACCCCAGGCTGCAGCGCATGTTCAAGACGTCAGCGCCGGAATTGCTCGGCCATAATAACGCGTCCCTATAACAACAACTCTGTTTGAATGAATGGGGAAGAACACCATGGCCACTCGAGATATATATGTATGTATGTATATATATATATAGGAAAACATTTAGGACACTATTAAACAAATGCATGCATGTGTGTATATGTCCGGTGGCGCAGACACGACGTACAGCGGAGATTATGCGACTCGGTTGTCGATTTCGAAAAAGTAAATACTACGCCGATTAACTGCTATTACTCTTTGGCCTGCTAAGGCGATGCCTCTTCTACGATTAGTTAGTGCTATATAGCTCTGCGCTGTTAGTAATGCTATCTCTCTACTACCACTGCCAGTACCTGTAATAGTAACAGTTGTTGTAGTAGTAGTATTGTACCGACTACAGAGTATTATAGAGAGTGCTCTTGCGGGGCACTGCTGCTGACAGTACACTTGCAAGCAGCAGCTGCAGCAGCAACACCAACAACAGCGAACAAAGCCGTAAACAGGGTAAACAGGGCGGAGAACGTACCGTAGTGCTAAAACGAGTACTGTGCTGGCGCCAAAGTAGCTGGCTGTGTACAGCCAACCAGGCAGTCAGTCAGTCAGTTGGGCGCTGCTTCGACCGATTTGACCGGTCATCAGCGGCGTGTCGGGCCCCGCTCGGCCTATCAGCCAGGCAATGCAATCGCGGCCGGCCGTGTTAATGGCGCCGCGTCAAGCGTGAAGAGATCGGCATGGCTCGACGATGCCCTTGACGGCTGGCGGACCGACGCATCCTTCCGATCGACGCATCCGTCCGACCGACGCATCCTTCGGTCCGTCTATTCATCTACTCGTCCTCTCGACCCAGTCTCGGCTCGGCCACAGCGAGCAACGGTAGTAGTAGTAAAGCGGCATTGGCCACGTCCTGCACACGCGCTTGAGCCTCTCGAGCTCGACAACTGTTGAAAATCAATGTCTTGCCATTGTTGTTCCTCCACACCTTCTTCTCCTCCGTACGACTTCCGCGATCATACATCTTGTACGATATACACTTCTTGTACAATTACCACCACTATCCTACCACGACGTGAAGAATAAGAGGTCTTAAGAAGACAGGTGGGTGTCGGGGGCCACCCCTACCATGGGGTAAAAAGAACGACAGCATTTCGCAGTGTGGAAGAGTGGTGGTTCCCCACGGCTGTTATTATTACAACGGCACAATGAAAAGTGTGCACCACGCATTTTTTCAATTCGTTTTTTCTAAAACAGAACAATATATATATATATATATATATATATATATATATATAGAGAGAGAGAGAGATTTATACTATTTATACTATTACGATAAGCTACTGGGAGGACCTGTTGTTGTTACGAGGAGTCCTACCCCCACCAAGAAGGTTTGTGGCAGTGGTTTGTATGCGAGCCTCTTGACTGCACAGAAGAGAGTATGCACGCTTATTAGATACTTATTGAGACTTCGCAGTCTTCATAGCAGAACAGAAGCCGCCACCGCTGCCGCCGCTGCACGCGAGTGGAGAGAAACGCAAATCGAAAGCCATCAAGATAGGCAGAAAGCGAACGCTACAACGAAAAGAACGGCCTGAATGACCGAGATAGAGAGAGAAAAAGGGAGATAAATAGAGATAGAGATAGAGAGACAGGTAGAGAGGAAAGGAGAGTCAGGTAGGGAGATAATTAATTGTCGACGGGTGAGAGCTTTCGTTACTTTTGCTACCGAGCTATTTGGCGACTCGACATCCGGCCAACCAGCCGAATATATAGGCGTGTAATAGCTCGCCACCTATCAGCCTGATTTCACTGCCGCATTTCAGCATGCTGTATATGAAACAAGGCCAGCGTTCGAGTAAACGTCGCAGCAGTAGACGTCAAAGAAGTGAACATTGGTGTGGAAATATTTGTAATAGGCATAGTGGTGTTGAAAAATCCTAATGAGGCCGATGATTGTGGCCCGCGATGACAGCGACAGTGATAACAACATGCTGGATTTGTTTTGTAAATACAAGTAGGTAGTTGTAATGCATCATCATCAGCAGCTGTCACAACAAGGAATCGGTTCAAAGCTTAAAGAGCCTCTACGCGCGCAATAGTCTTTGCGATGAGAGCAGCTACGGCCATCGACGCAACGACCTAAACGGCGCACATAGATCAGAGTGACTGTAGGCCGGCGTGAGCAGTTGTCACGCAGAGAAAGTGAGATTGTCAGACTGGCAGACAGAGAAGGAGAGTGAGAGAGAGAGAGAGAGAGAAAGAGACAGCGGGAGAGACTTAGAGAGAAATCGAGACACGCGCAACTCGGCACGAAGATCGGACGGCGTGACAGTTCTCTGTGAGTTCGAAATACCACCAGTGGCAGCAGCACGAAACTACGTTGCGATTACGTTCCAAGGCAGCCACAACGATTGTTATTATCGCCACACTCACTTGCTGTTGCCTCTGCGTTATGTCGATTTGCATATATATATATATATATATATATTTATATATAAATGTACGAATTTACAACAGATTAATTTACATTGTATTTGCAGCGTTTCTGGTTGTAGACGCTTGACAAGCGTCTCCTTGTTGTATATACGTTCCCGTTCGTGGTGATGATACATGGATGTATATGAAAGCTGACGTTGAGACGTGTACCTGAACATTACAAGCTAGTTTACGGTTTTCGCCCCTCTCTCGCCAAATTGGTGCGGGACGCCGGCCCACTTGAGCGGACATCGTCGGGTCTTCATCAGCCGAGGACGCGCAAGGTCAGCATTGACCTATTGCGTCATCATCAGGTTCAAGGTGGCCGTGCAGCTCTGGCGGGCTGGCCTCACCAGCAGTATGCTCCTCTCGAGAACTCTGCGTCTCGCGTTCTCTCTGTCTGTTTGCCTGTCGTTTACCTATCTACAACCGCTACTCTGTTGGCAGCAAAGCCGTATAAAGTACAGGGACGAAGAATAATCAAAAACAAATTATAGGAATTATAAACCTGCAGACGACGACGACGATGGTACCCGCACCACAACTGGGACATCGGCAGTTGCGATATTTAACTCGATACGGTGGTTCGCCGCGCCTCTTGTCACTCATTCCGATGTGCTAATGCTGATGCCGAGCGATTTGTTGAATCGCCTCACGCGACACTGCTGGGGAACCTGCTGTCGTTTTCGCTTCCTTCTCGGCAACGGCAGTTCGTATGAAGGGAATTAGTACTGAGTTGCCAATGCATAATGCACATCACAAATCATCTGAACTACTGGGAACTAAATGATGCGCTCAGCCTTACTGGTGTGCAATATATTGTATACGCAACTATTTTATCGGAAGAACTGCACAGAAGGGTCCAGAGGCTACACATCCAGAGGCAGTACGTACTGGCATCAAGGTAACGTCCTGCATTTAGAACTGCTTGCTCTGCGCGCAAATTGTAGCATTTATCACACACGGTCATCCAAGTGCATCGCGTAGACGACAATCGCTTAATCATGCAATGGGAATGGCTGACAATCCGCTCAGACCCCGATGCGACTGGCCGGACAACAGTCGAAGTTTTCCATTCGTGGTTTTCCGTGGAAAACTATTTCTCCCCTTTGTGCACGCCCCCAGCGATTATATATATGCCATGTGGTGACAGGCACATACATTCGTTTACCATGCCCACAGTGGAAGCAAATCAATGCACAATTATCTGACTCAGCAGACAATTAACGACTGAAGACCATGACGCGGTGTTATGTTAAAGCTAACTCAGCACATGTAGCGAAGTATGAAGAAATTAATGCCATTTGCCCCATAATTTGATATTGTATGCTGATACGTTATAGTATATCAGAATACCGACATATAATACATATATATATATATATATATATATATATATATATGTATATGATGGGTGAGATGCGCATACCTTTGACGACAGGCGGCTTAACCCTCTCGTTAGTCATCCGATTCATGAGCGTCAGGAAACGCTGCGGTACCAGTTTATTTCGACTCATGCTGCCAGAGAGAGGGGAGGGTTTCCACTAGAAGAGAGAAGTTCAGACACTTCTTAGCTGAGCGCTTCGATTGGCAAATGCATCTATCCGTGGCACTGTGCACTTTACTGCAGAACACCGAACGTGGACGGCGCGGCGCGGGGGGTAAGCGCCCCACCAACCGAAATCACTCACAAGTGGCCGTCTCGCGTTGTCGCACCGCTAAGCCGACGACGACGACGTGTGAGAGAGTGTACCTGTGTTCTGGAGGTCATCTCTGCTCCATCGTCTGCGCGGCCCACTCGGACTCGGCGAATGTGGGGTTACTCCGTACGCCGACACGAGAACACTGACTGATTGACTAACTGGCTGACCAACTAAGTGCGTTGTCATTGGTCACGCATACGGCGGAGTGTATGTACATACGAACGTACACAGACATGCGTTCGTATATGGTCGTCCGGTAAGCGTGTGGACACCTTACACGTGCATGAATGAACGCCCGCTCGCGTTCTCTAGTTGGCTGAGCCGTTGTTGTTGCTGCTGCTGCTGGAGATTGCACGGCCAGCAATCTCGCCGACACCGACCGCCAGCATGGCTCAACGCGCCACGGCAATTGCCGTAGCTCTACTGGCTAAAGGTAGACAACGGTTGACTGTGGTACCATGGCTACTACGCGGTAGTTGTTGTTGCTATTGTTGTTGCTGTGGTTGTTGTTGCTGTTGTGGTTGTTGATGTTGTTGTTGTTATCTTCGGTACCTAGGCATCCGGACGTGGGGAGACCCACAACCAACCGGCACTCACATCTAGTAAGCAAAACAAACGTCACACAGTGGTTTTGGTAGTTGTTACCGCTGTTGTTGTTATTTTTGTCGTTGCCGTCGCTGTTGTCGTCGTCGTCGTTGATCTGCTTGTCAAGGCGGCTTAAGCGAGTATTGTCTATACGCAACCAATACCGGCCACTTGGCAGTAGCGCAATAGCTTTAGTAGTAATAGTAGTAGTAGTAGTATTATCTGCCACTACTATAATAGTAGTAGTAGTAATATCTGCCACTACTATAATAGTAGTAGCAGTAGTCGTTGTTGTTGGTGTTGTTGTGTACTAGGTGACAGCTAGATTCGAATAATAACAATCATATCCATGCTAAGACGTCGTGCTCTGCTCTCCATTGTTATTATAGTCCGAACAATGAGCCAGGCGGGCCAAGCGCAGCAAACGCGCCAACTAACGCGTCGACGCTGATGAAGTCCCGCCTCAAAGCAGGTAGACAGGTTCTTTTTCCAGGCAGTCTCTCAACATTGATAGACAGATGAACATAGAGAGTGAAAATGCGCGTGTTTGTTTACGTTGAAAATAACAAGAGAGAGTTCGAGCAAGGGACTAATAGAAAGATATAAAGATAGATAGCGGCAAATAGTTAGAGAGAGAGAGAGAGAGAGAGTACTCGTTAACTAGGGGGCGAGGAGGCGCACGGTGTTGCCACGCTAATCGTAATGATCGCCTATCAAAGAGTTCCACCACCACCACCACCACCAGGCGATTAAATCTACAGATCGGCTGGAAAACAGACGCACGGACGGACATACATACATACAAAGTGGGGGAAAGAGATATATGGATAACAGCACATTGCTGAACGCGATTTAACAACAACAACATTTTTGTTATTGTTGTTGATGTTGGCTCTGATGACGATGATGATGATGAGGATGGCAAGAAGAACAGCGCATTTCTCACCTAAGGCTTCAGTAAGCCAGATAATAGAATTTCGGCCTCGAGTGGGCTGACATCGCAAGGTAGGACGTCGAGACTCGAACGTACCCCGTCAGAACAACAAAAACCGCAATAATAATTATAATAACAACAATAATATGCAGTATCACTAACGCGTTCACTTGCTCACCGAACCCAGCCATGCCCCAGCTCTTCATATCCGTCCGCCCATCTTACTGTGTTTGTTTATAAGCCACTTTGTCGATATAGATCTAGATATATATATATATATATATATATATATATATATATATATATATATATATATATATCTCAATGGATAGATTGTTGATATCGTTTAGACAAAGACAATTGAAGACCGGCTTTAAGCAACGGTCCAGCCAAACCTCGAACTTGCATTTTTTCTCGCTTTCTGGTGGCGGTTTCTGTGCTGTTCCTGAAGGCGTTGTCAGCTTGCACGCGTGAGAACGCCAAACGAGACCGTTGCTATTTAGTAAGTTATAGAATTAAACCAGTAATAAGTTTGCGACACAAATATATATATATATATATATATATATATATATATATATATATATAAAGAGAGAGCGAGAGTGTGAGAGAATGCAAGAAGGGGCAAGAGAGTGGTAGTGCACAGACGTATCTTGCTTGCGAGCTAACCGAAAATTGGTAGCAGAAGCACTAACACGAGCCATCTATTGTTAGGCGAACCACGAACTTAGCTACCAAAAACTGAATTTACGCTACAACAGCAACAGCAATAACATGTTCTTGTTCTGTAGCAGCAACGACAACACAAGCAGCGGCGGCGGCAGCAACAACAACAACGGCAACAACTCCAGCGCTGACAAGGGCGTCCGACGTAGAATCACGGAGACGACTGCACTAAATCAAACGTATAAACAGCCAATCAAAAACTCTGCCTGACGACGTGGATGATCTCGGCGTTGGCAGTTGGCAACCCACCGACCACCGATACCATCAGAAGCACCAGTAAAAGTCAGCTGTCGTCAGCGGGTCAACAGTTTACAGTTGTTTCCACGCACATGGTTAGCCCATGGACACAATGACTGAACTGCACTGGACTGGACTGGACGACAACACTCGTCCGGCACGGCTGCCAGCAGTTAGTTCCGTGACCGCCGGCGCCGCCGCCAACGTCGCAGGCGTGTTGAGCGCCACACAGCGGTTGAAATCGCGACGGCGAAGTCGAGACCGTGACGGGGTGCTGCTGCTGCTACTGCGAATACAGTGGATGGATATGCTGATGTTGATGGTGATGGTAACCATGATGACTTGATGATATAATGAAGATGATGATGATGATGATCTCATCGCTGCCCCCGCTGCTGCTGCGGCTGCTGTTACTTCTAATTCTTGCGATAGGCTTGATGGCTGATAATTGTCTCGATCATGTGGATAATACTGCGGTGTGATCTACTCATGAAGCTGCTGCTGCTGATGATGATTATGATGAGGACGACCTGATATTGATTGTGATCACGGGCCTGGTTGGACAGGTGGTGGTGGTGTCAATGGAAGAGGGCAAAATCTATTGTTGTTGTTGTCGTTGTTGTGGGTGCTTTTGTTGTCGTTGTTGTTGTTGTTGTGGGTGCTGTTGTTGTTGTTGCTGCTGTTGTCGATGTTGTCATTGATGTCGTTAATGGTATTTACAATGTCCGTCTGTTTCTGCTTCTTGCAAATGAGCCCACCAGCTGGGCGTGTGTGTTGTTGTTGTTGTTTCGTATGCGCTCGGCCTGAGGCTAGTGAACCGAGTTTGTGTCTACTTCTGGATAGATAGGTATTCGTGCGGTAGCCTGCCTTGGCGGGGTTTTGGGTGTCCTTATACAATACATACTATGGACGTGTGGACGTGTAGAGACGCACGGCACGTAGTATGGCGCAACGATATCTGTCATTACTATGCTACAGCCTACGTAGCAGCGTGTAACGTGTAGCAGCAGACATACAGATGGCCTGTGACCGCCATGCGACTGCGGTGCAACCATCTGATCGTTGTTAAATCTCGGAAGTAGATGGATGGTGGATCGGGAACAAGTTAAAGCGCCACCTACTAACCGAGTACAGGCGATAGCAACAACAATTACAAAAAGCAACAGTAAAACAACAGCAACAACAGCAACAGCTTCGTTTGTTGTTTGCAACGCCAACTATCTACGAATTTCGAATGTATGAATGGTATAGGTGGTTGGTATTTAACCGATATATATATATAGGTGTCGGTGAGAGTTAATAGTAATCCTGCCTCTATGCGAGTGACTTGTGTTCACATGTGTCGCTGTCTATCTTGCTGTGTGGTGTGTATGTGGGTGTGCATCTAGTGAGCCAGAGAAGCGGTTAACTAACTTGAAGCGGTTAACTCTCCCTCGCGTTCTAAGTACAAGTCTCGTAGTTCGTCAATGTGCAAAGGTGTGGGCTCGGGCACAGGCATTTCGGCCTGAGACTTTTTCGGGCTAATCCTCAGCCAAGATTTAACGTCCACGGAACTGCTTTCGCATTGCTTCGTAGCGTTTCGGCCTGAGACAGCGCTGTGTTCCGAGGTATGTGTCCCGTTCTGTTGATGCGTGGGTAGGTGTGAGTCGGCATAGATTGTGCGTGTCGTATGGCTAGCAGTCGGCGCCACTGTACATATAAACCTGCGTGCATAAATATGTATGTATATAAATATATACATATATATATATATATATATATATATATATATATATATATCTACAGCGTAACCTGTCCATGCTATGGTGCCATGAGAGGTACGCGTACGATGTGCGGCGCCGCAAGGCTGTCCGGTTTAACGCGAGTGTGGAACCCATGGAACAAAACAGGGCACGCCTCGAGAGGTTGACGCAGCAGCAGCAGCGCCACAAACAATGGCGGCGATTATTGGGCCCGTAACGGTCGCATAACTCGCGCCCAGTCGTAGTAGTGGCAAGCCCGTCGTATTCCCACTAGCAAAAACAGTAGCAATTATCTGGTTGTAGCCGGAGAGGCAAGACGCAGCCGATAACAACAACAACGACTGGAACAGCTACATTATCACCGTGGCCACCAGAACGGTATCAGCAGCATCAAGCAGCACCAGCCGCAATGTATTGTAGTGCGTGTCTCGATGTGTCTGTGTCCTAGGGTGGGGGCACGATAGGAAATTGAGCCTGGCCAACGAGAAGGCCGGATTGGCCTTTCGGTTCGTCGTGTCGTAATCAGGACGCACTATGCCGGTCACGGATCATCTACAGGAACGACCTAGGGGGGGGGCGGTGGACGGTAGCAGGGGGACTAGGGAGACGACGGGCGGGTCGGGGGAGGTTGGGTGGCAAAAAGGTTTGGGGCAAACCTTGCCTAGTGGGGCCCGAGCGCGACCACCGACTGGCTAGGTATCCAGGACAGTAGTCAGACAGGATACTAGTAGGAAACGTTGGCGAACGTGCGAGCCGACGCACAACACACAAACAGATACATAGATAGATAGATAGATAGGGAAAGTGGCAGATAGACAAACAGATAGACGGCGAACGAGGTTCCGGTCTGCTGCAGTTCACTGTAGAGTTATCCACGCATTGAGCGAGTTCATACTAGACGTGCCCCTCATGCGGGAACACTGCTTCATGGCACATTGCGGAGAGTAATGAATAGAAAGCCAAAGGCTAGTGAAGTCTAAACACTGATAGACATTTTGCAGCGTAACTGTAAACAGGAAAGACAAACAAAATGATAGCGACTACGACAACAACAACAGCAACAATCGCAACAGTAACAGCAATAACTTAAATCACAGAAACAACATCAACGACAAGGTAAGTGAAAACGACAACAAGTTAACATAATAAAAACAAAACACGAAGATGACTACACAACATTTGAATTCATAGACTCATGAAATCAATCGAAATAAACTTTTCGGGCTGACCCTCAGCCAAGATTTAGTGTCCACGGGCCTGCTTTTTGCATTGCTTCATAGACAGACACCCATAGATACAAATGTGCAACGGTAGGGTTCGAACCCCCGCACCTATGTGTCTGCTCCGGTCGAGAGGCGCAGGCGAATGCGCCACGCCACTGGGCTCGCCACCGGGCTCGACGGTACCAATTGACATACATCCTTTTAATTTTAAATTTAGCTACTTTGTCGCTAAACGGTATTACCAGAGCACGCCTAATTAGGTTAGCTGTTGAGATCCCGCTGCGGAAGGACCAGGCTGAAGCCAGACGGATCTGATCCGCAGCGTTTACTGCATGAGAATGAGTTTCAATGGTCTTACGTCCTCACAGGTAGAGTGACACCTCGGCAACCGCAGCAGCACCGAATACAAGAAACACTATACGTGAAGCGCCTTCGGGGACCAGGCTCGTTTCTAAGGCAACGTGTGCACGCATGAAGAGTCAGGTCACGTCACGAGCTGTACTGGTGGCTTTTTAGTCGGCTATTTGTTAGCATTGCATTAACGTTATTAGTCGATTCTCACGTTAATGTTACGTGCCCTACAGCAGTGCAGAACTTCGCCGTTCGTGTAGGCGAAAGCTGGCGACGAATATACTTGTATATATATATATATATATATATATATATCTGAAGGCGAACATTGTCGAGTGTGCAAACGTATTGTAAATGATTAATAAATCATCACGATATTTTCTATATATATATATATATATATGTTTTAGTTGAAACACTTATGACATTTAGATGCTTGTTACAGTAGTTCCGCGTCTCCTGGCTCGTGCACGGCAGCCCATGGCACCCATAATACAAGGCGCGTTCAATTCACAGCCGAACAGCTTCTATTTTAAGAATTATATCTTATAAATTATTATTATTATTATTATTATTATTATTATTATTATTATTATTATTATTATTATTATTATTATTATTATTTTAGCAAGAACTGTAGCCAGATAATGAGAGGACGACTTGCGCAATACTGTGCCCGTCAGTTGTTCGGCCAGTCAGAGTTGTTCTGAAAGCTGGTCCGACAGCTGTATCTTTCTATTTGTCTTTTGCTAATACTCTCTCATAGCCTCTTGCTCTGTGTCGTTTTCATTCTACCAGATATTGTTCGTATCATGAACTAATTTGCAAGTTTCGCGATGTGTTCGAAACACGCCCACGCGGACGAAGGCATGTGACACGCGTTGAGCCGAGACAAGAACGCTCGCAAGAAACAAAATGGAGTGACACAGCGTCGACGAACATGTCGTCGGTCGCCTTACTGCTCCGGCGCAGCGGATGTAACCATCCATTTTGGCTGTCATCTTGCTCGACGCTGTCCTCTGCAATCAGACGAATGGGCGGATCTCGTATAGATGAATCGACTGCCGAAAGTGGGTGCTCATCTTGCCTACATACACCCTTTGTGCTGGAACAACGCTATGTGATAGCCATGTGATAGCAACGCTCACCGAATGTGTCCAAGTCGTCGAATTCGCGCTAGCATACGTGAGTGAGCATAAGGTACAGGCGAGACAACGACAAGAACGAATATTGTTGGCTCGCCTGCGTCTCAGCAGAAGCAGGCTCAGAAAAACAACGTTTTGGCTACTGCCGCTCAGGAGGCCATGCAGTGCATAAATGTATGTATATATTCAATGGTAAGTGTGACCACCGTACTTCGTTCGTGTCACAATTGTTTTATAGATAATATATACCTAATATATAAACATATACATTTTCCAACGCGAATTTAAACGTACAAGTAATGTCTGTCTGTACCCACCTCCACATAGATAGGTGCACATGTCTAAGACGACTGTTATAGAGAACTTTTAGTTCAATTATACGTATGGTATATATATATATATATATATATATATATATATATATATATATAAATTGTGTTGCAATCTCCAGATTTGACGTTATTCGCGTGTCATAATTAAGAATTAGCGCGTAATATGTTGCGGTGTTCCTACATTAGTTATATTTATTGCAAAATTGCGACAGAGAGGAAGGAACGGAACGTACTACTGTAATGACAACAGCCATATGGCTAGGGCAAAGATCGCATGTGGCTAGTGCTTGTTGTGGCACTTCCGACTCAATTTGCTTACTTTTGCTTATGAACAGTCTAGAAAGTACTATATATATGTTACTGTGTGCTATAGTTTCGTATGACATAGAACTGATCTAGCAAAGGCCTAATGTAATACATGAACCCAATACTGGTAACGTAACTATATATGTGAACTTTCTGTGGTTCCTCTATATGCAAATGTGGAGGTGGTGTGAAGGGTAATTTAGCGATTAGTCTTTAATTCAATAGATATATGGTTACTTAGGACATTTAGAAGGCAATTTATGTGCCAGGGCTGACTTTTAGTAACGCTATCCTAGCACACAGCTCAATCTCAGAGAAGAAATTAGAAGGAGTTGGAAACAACGGTTTTTCGGGTATGCGACAAACGAGAAGAATCGGTGGATCAGCTGCAGCGTAATGCGCTTCCGATACTTATACTAAAGGGTTATATGTGTACGCACATTTAGAAAGGGAATAAAAATCCATCAGTCAGTCATACGCAAAGCACCTATTACATGTCATTACACGCTGTCACAGCCCCGGCACTGCACGCTAATCCCTCAGTTGCTGACCACCTCAGTTGCTCTTCGTACTTCGGCTTTAGCTGTGAACAAGACAAGGCTGACGTCATCGTTGGACGTCATCGCCACACTCACCTGAAACCAGTAAAAATATTACACTTTTAGACTGATACGTGGTAGGTATTTGCATATTTTTATCCTCACTCTAACGGCTTTTCCTCGTATTGTTGTGCTATGCCTTAGTTATCCTTAATTAGTAACCAGCCGACCGAACACTGCCATGAGTTCAATATTACAGAAAACGACAGCACGCGTAGACCATAACGGGAACGGCAGCGTTTGCAGATATCTCTCATTGTTGATGTGCTATGGGCTGACGATCTCACTTTTCCACTGCACATTAGACAAAGTCCGCACCTGCAAATATATGCTACTTCTGTTAAAGCTGTGTATCCTGCTATCGGTGATCACATTCATAATCACCACCACCATTGTTTAGCCAGGCGCCCTATTTCGTTAACGTCACGTTTTCTCTACAGTTTCGGCCCTTGAGGCCCGGCCTTGACGTCAGTGACCGCTTCGCTGCCAGTGCAAGTTCGATTATGTTGCCTCCTATCGAGTTTGCCATCTATAACTGTCATTTACTGCGCTTATAATTAAGAGACTCAAATCCGTCCTTTCATCGGTAGGTTATCAGCCGGTTGAAATCATGTCATTAGCCGGTTGTCAGCAGGGTAACGTCGCGGCCTCTCTTGCGTTTAGCGAGCTTCTCCTTCAGTACGTCAAGCAGGTGACATCCAGGGCTCCCCTGTTTTACCTCGACGATGGGATCCTTCTTGACAACACTCTTTCGGTGTTACTCAGAGACATCAAGGATCTTAGAGCGTTGAGTAATGGAGCGGGCTGTAACTCAACCACTCTAAATGCAAGCTATTCCTTCAGAGTTTCAAAGACGAGAGAGATAACAGGTGATCGCAGAACTCAACAGCAAGCTCTCGGGCATCCTTGTAAAAGACCGATCTAAACTGAATCTGCTAGGCGGTGTTTCCCGGCATGATTGGCCCGGTACCGGCCAAGAAGGGGAAACAAGTCTCCCGGCTTTTCCAGAGGCTGGGCCATCTCGGGGGACACCAAGCCTACTTGCTGGTCCGGCACGCAATGGGAGTGCAAAATGTCTTGTACGTACTACGAACTTCACCTGCCTTCATTCTGCCGTCAGAAACTTTGAATCTCGACGACCAGATGAGGAGAGCCTTGAAACATCCTTGACCTGACGCTTGAAGATAACGCATGGACACAGGTAAGCCTTCCGGTCCGGCTGGGTGGAATGGGCATTCGCTCGGCCACGGACTTTGCCTTGCCGGCTACCGCGTCACACTGCAGAGGGGCGACAGGTGTCAACCCTTACCAGCCGAGAGTGGGACTGTAATTGGCCGCTGGCGTGACTGTTTCCGACACGTACGCCCCCGGCCGTCGTGCGCTAGCCAGCGCGGGCGTTGGCCACATCATTCACCAACGGAATATGCATAAATGGCGCCTATACCCGCATCTTCTTGAGGATAACGTTGTTATGGCGTTCGGTCTTGAGTCACCTGGCAATTGGGGCAAGGATGCAGGTATATAATGATAATAAGCTCGCGTTATAAAAACAAATTATTTTGTATTATTATTATTATTATTATTACACAGAGTGAGAGAGAATGTGAATAAAACGAATGTTGTCATAGTCTGTCGTCCGCTGCTCTTCGGAATTCAAAAGAGGGAGGCATTCGAGGAAATTTCTTAGGTCGAGCATATACTTTGTTGAGTGACAAGGACTTTCGCCTATACAGCCGGGCGTTGTTGTCAACGCGAACGCCATTACGCCGCCAACAGACAGCTTCTTCGCGCTCGAACTCTCCTGCAAGCTCTCCGACTGGTTGGGGCTGATGTTTTCCTGATAAGAGACGACGACGACAAACAGATCGTCTTTGACAACCATGGTGACAAGGGCAAGATTCTCTTGACACATCTGAGAAGGACATTTTCACGCACGCGACGCATATATATATATATATATATATATATATATATATATATATATATACTGTTACATTCGGCAGAGACGTTACAAGAATTATAGGCACAATGTCAAAGGCATCACTATAACAGCGTCCAAATGCAAATCAACGCACACGTGAATTTCAATGACTTTCTAAACCCATGAATACGACCGCCAGGTACACACTTTTGCCCCTACCGGGGTCAACTAAAGCCCTGATTGTGGTGTTTGGAGCTACAAAGGCAACCCTTGGAGCTAGAGGACGATACAGGCCAAACGCGATCCATCATGACGCATCATGATAGATCGCATGTTCCGCGCTTCCCTACTCAATGACCTAATTTTGACGTGCGCACAGTACAACATGATAGACAAAACACAATATACAGTAATACAACGCCGACCAAAAGGTTTATTACGCAACGAAAAACGTTAGACGCAGAATCAATTCGCCGCCTAGGTAGATAAGATACGTTTGCGGCGGACGCAGACTTTCTTTTTTCTAACTAAGACATTACAAAAAAAATGTGAACAACACACATTTTTGAAACATTAAGTTTAATACCAAAGATAATAAATAACTAAATAGAATGGGCCAACCAAAATGGGGAGTGTGCATAGTAGTAGGGTCGAATTAATGAACTCGTCTACTCGGCAACATATTGGTCACGAAATTGAGCGATCTAAATTGCGACCTATCAAACTTCAGCAAGGGGCACAGAAGAGGTTTACAAGGCAGGCATGGGTAAGGACTGGGATTGCATAATGAAATTGACCGTAATAAAGTCACATATCTAAGCTTGGACACTGTCGATGTGGTCCTTTGAACTCAGCCGCTTTCCATGCAACCCCGACTATCTTCGAGCCACCTTCTTTCACATCATATAAAAAATCAGAGCAAAAATGGACAAGAAGTCAGCACGATCAGACCAACTTGACTACAAACACACACACACATATATATATATATATATATATATTGCGGATAATATCATCAAGATCAACCGCGCACGGGATTAAGTTAGCCTCTCACCTTACTTGGGTGGGATATTGACCCACACTACCTTCAACAGGCACGTTAAGCAAGTGCTAGCGAGTGCCGCTGCGGTCACGGTACTGCATGGTGAATATCGTAACATCAATCTCATAACAGTCATGCGTATCTTTAAATTATAGATCGTCTTGATTATAAGATGGCCTGGCCGCAATAGCACACTCTCTCATAATAAGTGACCTAAAAAGGCTGGACCAGGTAAAATCTGACTATATAAAACGGGTGACGGTATTGCTAAAGAATACGGTATTGCTAATAATATATATATATATATATATATATATATATATATATATATATATATATAATTTCTTCTTAGTTGTTTACTAGAAGGACGTGCCCCGCTTGGAGTGTCAATTGGACTGATCGTAAAAGCGGCCTTGATTTATACACGCACGAAAGAAACGATACTGTGCACTACACTGTTTCAACGCAGAACCCAAAATATGCATTGTTTGATAATCAGCCCGGGGCGCTTCACTTTCTGTCAGCGCGTTGACGTTTAGTCGCGTTCTCCAAGAATGGCTAAAAGACAACCAGAGAAGGTAGAGAGAAAACACGTTTGCAATTTCTGCCCGGATTGCCATCATTCCTTAGAAGCCGGCCTACTGTTGCAGCAGTGCACTACCTCGACTAGCCAAGCTGCGTTCGTTAATAACTAAGCGCAACTGGATACTTGCTTTACATTAGTACTATCCGTGTGTACCGGATTCTTGCATGACATTACTTCAGAACTAGACGCTCTTAAATAGGACTGATTCAAACCACAGCGTTTTATACGGTCCTGGCTTTACAAAAAGTTGACACATAAGTGAACGAATATATATACAAGGGCGGATCGGCAAATAATAGTGCATCGAATACTGCCACCAGACCGAAATCACTAAAGTGAATGACAGAAGAGAACGTTGAAAAAGTTCTTATATCGCACTTAACACTCGCCGAATTACTATCAGAGAGATAGCCGGGGAATTGGAATTATCTTATAACTCAGTTGTAACAGTCTTGCCCGATATGTTATGCGTCAAAAGACTGTCAGCAAAGTCCATTTCAAAAATGTTTAATTTCCAGCAGATTAACGCTCATCCAAAATTGTCTGAATTGAACCTTCGGACGGTAGCAGAAGATTCTGGATTGCTTCAGAGAATGATTACAGAAGATGAATCACGGGCGTAAGGTTCACTGTATCGAATTCCAAGCCCAATCCTTCCAATGGCGTTTTCATAGAAAGAGTCGATTGAAGAAATTCAGACAGAGCAGATCCAACATCAAGGTCTCTTTGACTGTTTTTTCGGCTATAAGGGACTAATCTGCCACGAATTTGCCACCTGGTTCTTCGGTTCGGCTGCGGGAAAACTACCGCAAAATTTTAAGAGGACTGCGCGAGAACGTCCGATGCAGAAGGCTTAAACTATGGGGACCAGTCTCAAAAGTAGGTAAACAACTATTGAATCCTCCATCACGACAACGCACGTGACTTCTTGCAACTCTTTCCTATTCCCACGGAAATGAAAAATCGAAGGGGCAGCGTTTCATGACTATACAGAAGACAAATTCACAGGAGCAACTCAACTTGATTCCGAAAGACGCATTTAATTTTTTTGAAGAGTAGGGATTTTTTTTTCTTCTAATTTTTTTGGAAGGATTTAAAGACACTTTAGAAGAGGAAATAAATACTTTGTTTTTGTAAATTTGTATCCGAACTTTTAATCCACTCTCGTATAACCTACCTATATACTTTCATATTTGCCGATTTGAACTTTAGTCAACTTGACTACTGCGACTTTGTAGTAAGAGAAAACACTAAAATTATACGAAAATAGATAGACACTTGTATAAAATATATTGGAGTCTGGCCGGTTCGATACCTGTTGTTGATCGAATTTTCTTTGACCGTTGGCTCCCGCTTATGTTGTCGCTCTAAGCGCCTCTGATACATGATGGTATCAAAGTGTTACACGTGTATTTCGGGATACATGTCAAACGAATAATAAATCTATCCATCTAATTATGCGTACATACACGTTTATCATGGTATAATACAGTTGTTCTCCTTGCACCGTTTCGTTGTAGCCTTTCCTGATATGTGTGCATGATCCTACTATGATGCTACTGTTTAAGGTTTTTTCGTTTTCTATTGCGCGCTAGTTCACGCGTAGCAAAACAGGCCCCGAGGCCAACCAGTCCGGCGCTCGCCGATGATCATACGAGTACACGAAGAACGATGTCACGAGATAGCGGGGAAAATCCCCGGGCGGCGGAGGGGAAGGGGGAGGGCGTGAACAACCGCGAAAAAAGCCATGAAAAGGATGGAACCGGGAACGAAGACGTAGACGGAGGTTGGCTGGCGGGGAAGGGACAAGCGGCGAGCAGAAAGAAGCTGATGACACGCCGGCCGCGTTGCTAGCCAGAGCAGTCAGCGAGTATCATCAACGGCAAGACGCCTACGGCGGCCTATCCGGTTCACGACGATGACAGCGTCATACGCGTCTTCGCCGTCATCTGCGGCTACAACGAGCAAGCCGATTCAGTTTCTACTCTACCTATCGCATCTTTCACACCGCCGGACACACACACACACAGAGTCGTCTAATCGTCCACACATAGGCTTTCAATGGTGGGTAGCATGCCGGATAAGCACGCCCTTGCGACATCGCCTGGGTTTTCGGACTCACGAGCGCAAACCATCCTCCGCTGCTACGGTCGGCAAGCGAGGTTATGGAGGCGTTTCCCCCCCCCCCTCCCTCCCTCACATCAAGCGCGCCATTGCTACTAGCCATTTGGCCATCTGCTTGATAACGGAGAGACGTTAAAAGCCGCACTGTTGATGCGGCTGCTGTATCAAGCGCGACTGTCACTGCCGTTAAGACTCCTTCTCATCCTTCACCGCCTTGCCTTCTCGCAGAGTACGCTGTAGTAAACAGGCTGGTGGATTGGTGGGATCGGTCAGAGACAGCCAGACGAATGATGAAGTTCGACCCATGTCTTTGGACATGGGCCGCCCAAAGTAATGATCGAGCCATTTAGGCAGCCTATTAGGCATGGGGGCGGCCTACGTAAACGATTGATGGCGTAGAGGAAAAAAAGAAATCCACACGCTAACTGATTGAAACTAAAATGCGTCGCGATTAATACGAGGCCCACCATGTTCGCGAAATTGTACGGATAAACCCTTAATTATTCAACGAAATCTCTGAGAACACGAACCAAAAACCTACGTTACACAACGGGAATCATAATATACACCATGACGACAAGCCTAATGATCGTATGTGCGGGACAATACAGACTGAGAGACACGCGAGACTACGCTTGGTAGCTGTCCCTGTTGATCCCGCGACTGGCCTGGCATCAGATCCTGGTTGCCACAACGACATTTTTGGCCAGTTGAAGTCTAATAGACATGGGGCGTATTTTAATTTTTTGAAGTAAGTCGTTAACACGCACACATATCTAGACGTACTATTAGCAGTCGATGATAGAGCATTCGCATGGCTAATAAAGCCTGCCAATTAAGCAAACTTTTAAGAAACGACACTATGCTACGCCTATCCGCGGTCGTAACAAGCTTAGTTAAAATTCAATATGTATGTTATACAACACTGCAGAACGTTTTAACAGTTTCTTTTGCAGAAGAACAGTTACTACAAAACTTGTTGCGCGGGCGGCACTGCTTTGCAGCATGGGAGTATATATATAGATATATATATATATATATATATATATATATATATATATGAGAGAGAGGGTACAATAAAGGTAACGGCTAGGGAACAAAATTCCTGATTTAATCTAGCGCGCGTACAGGCACGGACAACTAACTATACAGAATTTGGCAGAAAGGTGGAGCCGACGCAAGCCTCTATGTAGTTTAGTGCGTTAGAACGAGTCTCTTTTCGAGGAAGGGAGCTGATGGGCGAGCAATAGATATCCGGAAACGCCACCTATTAGTAGAGCCCACATCGTGTAAAATCACATTGCACGCAAGAATCGTTGTAAGAACCAGAGCAGCAGCAACAGCAACAACAACAACAGCTACAAAGGCAACAACACCAGCAACAGCGAAAGAACAACATCAATAAAACGAATAACAAAAACAAACAAAAATACACAGCGATCAACAATACGACAACAGATGCGAAATGTCAGAAACGGTAATATTAACAACAACTAAAAAACTAGTACAAATGTCAAGAATGCAACGAACGACGAAAGCAACCGGCAAAACAAGAACAACCCTGGAGCGCAGCTAAATAATAGACGATATGGCGTAAGCCATAGGTGACGGCCAGATGAGATGATGATTTTTTAACGAAGGCAATTCTAAACCGGCTCAATTTTTTTAATCAATAATGTACGAGGTAACGAAACATATATTTGCTCAGTTGGCAGCATAGCTTGCTGAAAAAGCCTTTCCGTTGGAAGTCAAAACAGAGTTCAACAGACGATTACATATGATATTGCGATTTCTCAAAACAAAACAAGGTACACATGTGCCTCCTGAGGTCACTGGCGAGCACCCGAAATTGGATGTGTACGCTATATATATACATATATATATATATATATATATATATATATATATATATATATATATATATATATATATATATACAAATATTCAATTAGCGAGAGCGTACCTTCGCCTTCATCAGTCTTCACTACGGGCGGCTTGACTCGTTCGGCCGTGATCCGATTCATAAGGGTAATAAACTTTTGTGGAATTAGCCTGTGTCCACTCATTGTTATAGTTGTTGTTGTTGTTGCGACTGCTCTTGTTAATGTTGGTGAGGTTACTTCCGGCTACTTTACTCGAGCCAAAGGGTCGCACCCTGGAGACGACCGACCGATTAGGTACGCTCGACCCCACTACCCCCGATCAAGGAGGCGTGACACGCAAAGACCTGAGACCGTTGCAGAGACGACAAACACGCACGCCGCAGGTAATGAGCGCGCACTCAAGCGAACGATAAGACAGCACTGTGGTTGGCGTTATCGCTGAAGATGGGCTGTGCACTGCCACGAATTCCTCGTGAGTTAAAGTGAGAGATTTTTAGAGATGGTCGTTATAAGCTTTGCTTTATTTCTTGCTCTCTCTCTCTCTCGCCTTCTCGCTGGTTTTCCCTTCATCAGATTGCCTGCACCTCCCGAGCAACAAACACTAACCGATACGGCAAATAAATACACCAAACATTGGCTTTCCGAACACCGAACTTAGCCCTCACTCAGTGGTGCACATATATATGGACGCACAGCTGGCTGACTTGACGTGCGAGATGCGCTATCGATCAGATGCTCCAAACACAAAATGCGCTCCAATGTGTCAATGATTTCGAGCAGCACACACTTACAAACACACACACAAACACTGTTACTTAGCAGCACCTGCGTAGAGACAGAGCAGCCTCTCACTCATAGAAACACCTTAACGAAGATGACACGCCATAGAGACACGCCATTGTCAAGCTGAACATACGTGGAGCGCGCACGTTGACACGCGGTTTCGTCCGCTGCGCCTCGCCGCGCCGACCGACCGAACCCGGCAGCTGACATGCCCCCGCGTTTATTTACGTGTCTGTTCGTTCGCTTGTTTGTTTGTCCGACTGACTGACTGACTGCCTGCAGACAAGTGATATAATACAATTGACTACAGCAGAAGCTGTATCGGCGGCCGCCGCACTACGGCGTTTTTAATCACAATGAGCGACGCCCTCGGCCGTCCGACAAACGGCAACGATCATAGGCTAGGCTCACACTATGTAGCTGTAGCTGTTGTGTGAGCAGTGCCCGCTCGTTGTAACAGTTGTTGTGTCTCGACACCAGCGGCGAACCTAACAGCGCGCCTTCATTGGTGGCCTGCCACCATTCTCGCCCCCTCGTGCGTCCTCTGGTGGCCTTCTTCTTCTTCTTCTTCTTCCTCGTCCCCGTCATCTGGGTTTCTAGCGCTTGGCGTTCTCTCGCGGTGCAGCCCTTTTCTCTTTGGCGCGCGCTCTCCGCGTCTGTCTGGTGGCCTATCGATCTGTCTCTTGAGCTTTGTTGTCTGCTCTTTCCCTTGCTTGCTGTTTTGATGTGTCCCTATCTATATACACACACTGAGATATAAAATCATCTGGATATATATATATCTATGTATATATATATATATATATATATATTCATTTCTTTTCATCAGTGACGTCTCTTTCAAACAATGAGTGTACTTATGCAGACAAGCTGATAGGATGATTGATCGAAATAGCAAACTTGTAGACTTGAAGGTTACGGCAATAGTGCGGTGCCCGTGATTTAGGGGGTTTTGCCGAAAAACCAGCAAAGACAGCCAACTACTGCTTCGAAACAACTCACGTGCACATCAATTCTAGGTAGGGATTTGTTCTGAATCAAATCAGCGCCTACTTTATGAACCGATCGCGGATCGCCTATAGTCAAACAAATTGCCAACAAGGAAAAATGCCCACAGTAAACGGAAAACGATAGCAAAGAAAAGAGAGAGAGCGAGACAAAAACGGAGATCATCATCAAGCTGTTGAAGCTATTACTTGAGGTGCATGAGTTGTAATAGTTTTGAAAAAAAAACTAGACAACTGCTATGGAGACAGGCCGGTTTGCGACATTATACTGTTGATTTTAGGAAAACTTGCGTCGATTCGGTCAAGCAGAATAACAAGAGCATTGATTATAATAATAATAATAATACCAATGCCAATCATTTGTTAGAGTAGATCGTGTAGAGGTAATGACCTATGACAAAATTAGAGCAAATATGGTACATTTAGGTTTACTTGCCAATTACTACTTCTAATTAAACATATGTATGTATGTATATATATATATATATATATTTTTTTTTTTTTAGTATTCCACATGAATAACTAGCAAATTACACATTTGCCTTGCCAACTGCGGGACCCTCTGCGTCATGGTACCTATCACGTTGCTGACATCTCATGTAAATATTCGTATATCCATCGTGAGTTTCGTGGAATAGTATACTAGTAATAATATTGAAGCTGCTTTGGATTGAGTATGAGCATGAACCAACATTCGATTATGTAAATGGAGTTTTTAAAAATTAATTAAAATAATGTCAAAAATACTAAGTTTCTCTCTAGCTAAATGACCGCAATGCACGGGGCATAAGCGGGTAACAGAAAAGGATTGGGAAGCGATGGGGGCTGGGTGGGGCACTTCAAAGTATATAACGCATCCAAATGACATGAAACCTCTAGTCTGATTGACGAAAATCAAGAAATGATTGAGAAGGTCCGGTGCCGCACTAAAGAGAGAATTGACATGAGCTGACACGACCTCACTTTGTCCGTTGCTTATTGTCCGTTGGAAGCTTTCTTGGCTTCTTTCATTGGTTGAGATTGACGGCGGTAACAGCGGCGACAGCGGTGGCAGTAGGCTGTTATGATCATTGGAAAAAACAGATGTGGCTCACGGCATGGCATAGATGCCTCTTCGTTGCCATCTTAGACGCTTATTGTCGTCCCGAGCGACTTTAGTCGCCCGGGCAGATTGCAGACAAAGCTTTCTGTCCGACTAGCGTAACGAGAGTCATAACGTATTGACAGAGGACGGTGTACGATACGTTGGCTTCCCCCCTGGGATGAAGCACATACGTACCGTTAACCAGACGGTGTACGATGGTTTTGTCAATAAACAGTGACAAGCCTATGTAACTTTTTAGTTTGCATTACTGTGACGACAACTATCGGTTTTATCTCAGCTAAAAAGTGAACTAGGCTCTGTCAATCGCGGCTGTCAGGACATCACATATCAGCAACATGTTATATACGTATATAACAACGTCGTTATGTTATATACGTATATAACAAAGTCTGAATGCGGAATGGAAGGTGAAATATTAGATACCCTAAATAGAGGGGTTCAAATTGTCATTATTGTATTCCACAAACGCGTTCGTTTGTTCAAGGGCTTGACGTTCCCTTTCTCCTTATTCTATAATAACTTGCTTTGATTATAAAGTACCTTTTAACATACCCAAAAGTTCGAGTAGCATTTAGTATAAGCAGTGTGAACGCCTTTAACACCGAGACAATCATGGCCCAGAAATCAACAAACGTGCTCTGCATATTCCAGCAGTTTGCGATAACGTGTTTTTGGCATCTCTGAGGAGGGTACTGTACATGTTTTACTGGTGGATTGTCCGAGGCGATCTGTGCTGTTCGTTAGAAATTGCCTCTATCTGTGTGATGAATAGTGTCAGCCAACAGACTCGATATTGACTTGTGTACACAACTGTTTGAACACAGAGCGGCTATGCCATTCTATAAGATAGGATTCATTAGAACACTTTTTGAGAATGAGTGTCATAAGGCATTCGCTGCAGAAGTCACTGGCTCCGGGGAACTTGTCCCATAGAAGCCGCCAAACGTTATATTCTACCTCCTCCTAAGTAAAGTCTTGCCAGCTCAGACGCAACGGCTCTTAATCAGTCTATGCACTGGAGGTTCAACCTAAATTGTTAAAAGTATTCGTGTAGGCAGCGTTGCGCTACAAAACACAGTGTTATCCGCCAATATGTCGAAGCCAAGTGTCGTTTTTTCTGTTTCTTTTGTAGAGGAGCTTCTCAAGCTACTCTGTATCGCGGCTCAAGTTTATATACTACTCTGGATCGCAAAGCTCGCTTTTATTTATTTACAGGTAGTTCAACAGGTTCTTAAAATGAGTATTTCAGAATTCGAATTTTAGCGCGCTTTCACCGCTATTGGAAACGGCAACTTTTCGACTGCTAGCAGTCAAAATATTATGGTGATTGGTCGTTGCGATTTCGTTTGATCGCTTTCGCCGTGCAAGGTATCGGCTTGATTTTGAAAAAATGAGAAAAAAAGAGTTTCGAGTGGTTATCAAGTATTTTTATTTCAAAGGTTGGAATGTGACCCAAGTGAAAACTGAGTTAGACGAGGTGTACGGTGACTCTGCGCCATGTTTTGCCACTGTTTCCAACTGCATTAATAGGTTAAAAAGAGGTCGCAGGGGCACTGAGGATGAACTACGTTCAGGACGTCCACAAACGGCAACTAATGAGAAAAACGTGGCAAACGTGCGGAAAATCGTTGCCGCAATTAAGCGAGTGAACATTCGGGAGATAGCGGAGGCCTTGGGGGAGTTTGGGTAGTGTGCATTTTATCCTGCACGAGAACTTGAAGATGAAAAAGCTCAGAGCAAAATGGGTGCCGCATTTGCTCAACCAAGGCTAAAAAGACGCGCGTATTTCCGCTTCACAGCGAAATTTGGCTAAGATGCTGGGTCCATCACTACATTCCCGGGACCCAAGAAGCATCTCGCCAATGGTGTGCACCTGGTGAAGGACCTCCGAAAAGGGTGCGGACAACGGCATCGGCCGGAAAGATGATGGCTACGGTTTTTTGGGACTAACGTGGAATAATTTTGGTCGACTACCTTGAGAGCAATCAAGGGTAAAACAATCACGGGAGAATATTATACAAGACTGTTAGACTGCCTGAAGCAAGAACTCATCGTGAAACGGCCCGCTTTGCAGAAGAAGGTTGTCCTGTTTCACCAGGACAATGCTTCTGCACACAAGTCGCGGCAAGCATCGGCAAAACTGGCCCAACTGAGGTTCGAACTTATTGAACAACCATCCTATTTTCCAGACCTGGCCCCCCTCTGATTATTTCCTCTTCCGACATTTGAAGAATAGTCTCGGTGGAAAGCGTTTTTCCAGCAATGAAGAGGTCAAGGCTGCTGTCAATGCCTATTTTCAGTCTAAAGACGCGGAATTCCACTCCAGAGATATACATGCTCTGAAATCTCGGTGGGAAAAGTGTATTGAGCTTCTCGGGGAGTATATCGAATAAGAAAAAATTAAAAACAAGATTTGGAAATTCTTGGTTTTCATTTTAAGAACTTGTTGAGCTACCTGTATTTACCGGTATCTTTTTAAATTATTTTTTAATTACCGGTAATTAGTTTAAACACATTATTACAGCTTTTCTGCGCTACCTTCGTCAGCGGTTTCTCCCTTATGCACATTTATAGGTAATGCGGATCAAACGATTCTCCACAAAGCTTACATTCGCACTCGGTCGTTATTTGGTGTACATAACTTCATATGAAATGTATGCTTGCTAGACACGGTAACGCTATTTTTGCAATATGGACCCTTCCAGCAGAATTTAGTTTTCGCTCTAGTCTACTAGAAAGCCAAAAAACAACAAGGTCGTCGGCACACATAAGTGTCCTCACTGGCGAGTGGCGCCCTTAGAGTTCGTCCGGAGGTCGCTTATCGATATTGAAAACAACAGCGGGCTGGAGTTAATGTCTTGTCTGACCCTTGTAGTCTGGTCAATTAGGGTGCGTTCAGTTTCGCTAACTTTCGTATTTTTATTGTTCGTGGCGCTGTATTGAAAGCCGTCTACGACGAACGATAATGTTTCGTTCACCTTGAAGAGCCGTTTCTTTGGAAATTACGCTTCTCTTTGCTATGTCACGGTACAAAGGAAGCTGTCAAGAGACCCTCTCTTCTCTCAGTATCACACTTATGAGGCTGATTTTGCATTACTTAGGCAGAGAGAACGTTCTTATAATTGTCTTATTATAACGTTTCGTTAAAAAGAGCTAAAGGGCAAGAAGCCAGAATAACCGCCTATCGCATATATTCTGTCCGTACGAGATCTGGACTCGCAGCCTATACTAGCGGCGCCCTCATTATCGCATTTATTACCATCAAGATACTCCAACGCTCTTGAACGGAAGGACATTTCCGGGTGGCTTTTTGCTCGGGTATACGCTTGGATCATACAGTGTTTCGGAGACCGGCATTCTTGGTTATAGCAGAGGGTTTTTTTCGGGGTTTGCTTGGTTGGGAGGGCATATTTTGTATTTGTGTTGCATAGACTTCGAGACTAAGGTGGTCGTAGACAGGAATATTTTGCAAGAGCTCCAGTACGCGTATTGAGTCAATCGAAACGTTTAACCGTGGCTGCTTTCGTCCTGCTGTTTAATGCACTGTAAGCAACATTGCGACTGGAAGGTTTCATCTGGTACCGAAAGCCAGAGTGTTTATTTGCGAACCTTTTTATTTAATGTTATCATACCTGGCGTTTGTGACAAATACATCGATCGTAGACCTGCCTTGCGTAGCCACGCAGGTGATTTCCTCGCCTGTGAAGACCACTTACATACTGCAAGGCGCTAACGTGCTGATAAGTGCGCCTATTCGAATACTGTCTGGCTTGTCTATAGGACAGCTAAGATCACTGCAAAGTACACACCACAGTTGTTTTGGTCAAACTTATCCAAGCAATACTTGGTTGTCAAGCTTTTTCAATAGACCGGAAAGAGTTTTCAAGGAACTATAATACATTGCACTTATATTTATGAAGCTTTCTGCAAGTCAAATGCAGTTGTTCACTCTGTATAGTACTTCAATTTTACTGAGCTTATTGTTATATAGTATAGCTCGTACGGGACCTCCAGCCTATTGCCGAGGACATCGGCTATCCGATACCTACTAAAAACCACAGTTGGTTCTTGACCCAGGTCTCAGTGAGCACTAGTACGTCGTATTGTATAGCCGTAGTCAGAGAAAGAAAGGCTAAAGTTGATTGCGTACTTTTTGCATTTTCATTGAAAGAATGTAAGTTTAGCTTGTTGTTTCTAGTTGGGACTTAATTGTTTTTCCGCCACAACACGATGTGCACACAAGTCAGAAATGCCCTAGACTCTTACGTTCTCCGCCGGTATTTAGAATCGACTTATTCGAAAAGACACAAAGGGTCTCGGAAGGACAATTTAATTGAGTATCAAAGATTCTCTTCAATCTCATTATTTTTAGAATGCTTTTTGTCTTAAAGCAGTCTGTTGATTCCACGACCTGCGAGAATAGAGATGGCATTATATATTGTGACGACATGCACTGCCTCCACGAAGGAATAACCTTATCCATAATCGATCGGGTACGGACATCACAACTTTTTGGAACAGATGACCTTTTTTTCTCCGGTGTCTTGCCCTCTGTCGCGGCATTGGGTATTTTAATCCCATTCTTCGCTACAGACGACCAGCTTTCGAGAAGTTATCGGACGTGTGTACGTAGGCTGCAGGTGCGCAGAGTTAGATATGTGGGACATACATCTGCTTTTGTATTAAGCTCCATGACGGTCTATTCAGCATGTCCATGCGGTGCAATCGGTGTGGGCAGAAGTCCTAGGTAGTGTCTTATTCACCATAAGCAGCAGCGGACAGTTTGGATATAGCAGACATCAGTAGAAGACACAATTGTTTTCAAAAGTTTAAAATTTGCTAAGTGATTTTTCTTAGCACAGTGCATATTGTTACGATTGATATTCCACGAGCCGTTCATGTATGACAAAGCTGTTTTCACGCAAACTTCGTTATCCACTCAGTTGAGTCGTTGTCTCTAACGTATACAAATATAACATGTTACATTATGTTAGCGGTAGAACGCGTGTCCCCGCATGTTCCTTTCGTTAGTTTAGCACTTTCAGACCAGTAAGTGGAGTTTAAAGCCAGTTAGGCTTTTGTCTAGCTTTCATGTCCGCAGCCACTCTAGCAAGCACCTGTAAGCTAGCTTTGAACGTGTAAGTGAACGCCATCGCTGACCTAAATAGGTTACCTTTGGCGTAAGACTTTCGACACGGCAAACTTGCTCCATCAATATACATATTTATTATTGTTAAGACTTTCTTCTTCCTCACGTAGATCGTACTTTTGACTATGTACGAATCGTATTTATTGATTTTTTTATTGCTTGTAAATATCCCAGGTTGTGCTGTAGTCAGTGGAAATTTCGTTCTGATAACTGACCGACTAAGCGCTAGTTTTACAAGCGTTTTGTTGGGTATTTTGAGGGATGGCCTAACGCGTTTCGTCACATATATAGCCGTCAAGGTTTCGGGCTGTACATACAGCTCACTTGACTACGGTCGTTCGTGCGAAAAGACGTCCAGCCATCATCGGCCTGGCGACGTCAGAACACAGCTGTTCCATTTGGCGGTACGCACTTTGCAGTTGTACGCATACGCCAGTGATAGCCAGTTGTCATCATCGTCATCTTTCTTCTAGAGGTGGATGTTCTGTTGGCTCATTCTGGACAAGAATAACCCTCTAAATCATGCATGAGGAGTTTTCTCAGCTGACAGGTTTTGCGTACCGGGCACGTGTGCCTGTGTATGATGGGTACGATCTTCCGTCTATAGAAGATATGTCTTCATTTCTTGTAGACAAAAACATTGTATACATATATATATATATATATATATACAAAGATTCACGTCGTGTAATAAAGCTGCCTTTCACCACAGACCAAAGCGTTCCGCGCTCATGTGTGTGTCACTATCTTTATATGCATACATATATGTATCTTCTCGCGCAGCAAAATACGTCACCAAAGTGCAGCTTTCATAAATCAACCTTCAGCGCATAGATCTAATACGTAGACGAAGGCAGCGTTCGGCACTTAATGACAGCCCGCCAGCGAAATGAAGCTGTTTCGCGGTCGTCGTCGTCTGCGCTGTCACTAGTGTTCGGACCGCATCGGCACCGCTTATCCGCCGCCGTGTTCACCCTGTTGTTCACGCTAAACCTATTTCGCGATTTTTGCCGCGAGCTCGAAGTGATACCACCGCCAAGGAAACTATACTAGAAGCGTTCACAATTACAACAACGGCATCAACATCAACAGCAACAAAAACAACAACAACAACAACACCAACACCGCTAAGAACAATAACAGCCACTTCGATTCTGAATCTGACTCTCTCTGCGAGGGCTTCATTTGGCTTCACACCGCCACTGTCGACCACGGGCATAGCAACAGTCTTTAGAAGCATCAAAAATTACCGTTTGGTTCCCGTTCTATCGTTACAGAATCAGCAGCAGCAGAATCTACAAAATTACGACTCCTCCTTGAACACCTTGGTATTGCTTTGAATGAAAGCGTCTACATAATTATATAAACGCCTGACCTAAACGAAACGGACACGTCAGTTAGGCACATTGCCTTACCTAGTATATATATATATATATATATATATATACAGGGCGCAATAAGGGCAGTATGTATGCGAGAGAAAAAGCGAGGGGGAATGAGAAAGAACTGATGCCCGTTAAACCCGGTAGAGGTCGCGTCATGCACCACAAGCGGCGTCCATGGCCGATCGTAGTATCCGTGACGAACAAGCGACGGCCGACCACGTCGGTTCACGGTTGTCACGGTACTCGACGTCCTTTAAGTGAGGACAAAATCATCACAAAGATTCACGTCGCTTTCTCGCCATCATGGTCATCGTGGTCAGCTCTTGTCTGCTGATGTTGTTGTGGTGGTTGTTATTGTTGTTGTGGTTGTTTTGTTGTTGTTGTTGTGGTTGTTTTGTTGTTGTTGTTGTGGTTGTTTTGTTGTTGTTGTTGTGGTTGGTGTTGTTGTTGTTTTTGTTGTTGTTGACGTTGTTGTCGCTGATGTTGTTGTTGCTGCTGTTGTTGTCGCTGTTGCTGTTGTTGCAGTGGTGGTAGAGGCTGTTTTCAGACGTGTCGTAGGTCTTGTCGAAGACGGGCCGCTGTCAGCTTTTTGTTCTCGTGGACGCGCTTCTAGTGACGCGAATCGGTGACACTGTCGGTAGCTAGTGTAGGCCCATAGTCGATGATGGCGAGCGGCAGCGGCAGCAACAAACTGCTTGGCCAGTTGCAATGTCTAGTTGTGAGAGCTTCTAGGACCTCCAGAGATTGGTCGGTAGTTGCCCGCCCAAGCCTTTATAGCAGCAGCAGAAGTCGTTGCAGTACTGGTGGTTGCAATGAATAGTTGCAATGCTATAATTAGACTGGCCCACTACGCGTGCGCATCAAGGGCGGGCTAACGGGTGATGTTGATTGATGTAATTAATGATGGCGCTGATGACGCTGTGATGACGTTGTTCTCCTGCAGAACGAAGTCTAAAGGTAGGTGTCGTGGGAGCGCTCCAGGTGTTCGGCTGCCTTACCCATACCCGGCTGGTTAACTGGGCAACCTCCTGAGTCGTATTTGTAGAAAACAAAGTTGTAACACAATGACGACATGTGTCCAGTTTTATATCTAAACCTATACTTGAAAAAATGCATTGATAAATACATTATGCTTTATTTAAAACGCATAGAAGTACACCGTGTCTTGTGAATCTTTTTTGCAAATGTCTATAATAATTTAAATAACAACCGAGACAAGCAAATGCCACTCAACCATGCAAGTGAGTCGTCCGATAATACGTGAGTGTATCAGTTAAATTCGCTTAAACCATGAACTATTTCAGGTTAAATATCTACAAATATGTGTAAAGCCAAAGGGTTTTTCCTCAAAGGGAAATCAAGCTGTTTTTAAAAAAGGCTTTTTGCCAACAGTATGCCGGGCGATGCCTAAGGTTGAATTGTTGAGAGGGCCAAATATTCTTTATCACGGATTAACGTTGCGCTGACGCCGGACGTACGTAGGTATCTATTTTAGAGTATATATACATATATATATATATATAATTTTAATCGCAAAATATAGAGCCATTTATCTTGAGAGAGTTGATATAAAATCAATATTGTAGTCAAACGTTTATACAACATCCATACAAATTTTCGACTGGTGGCAAATTGCATTATAATCCAATATTGCGATGACTTTTCTCTGCCTTGCTGCCACTGTAGACTACATGCGAAATGTTCGCCCGGCGAAAGGACTGATGCTTCCGGCGTATTCTGAAAGGATTCCGGCACGGTTTGCCTGGGAACGTTACGTTCAGTCTGCAAAACAAGTTTCCGTTAGCCGTACAGGTGTAGACCCCGGCCAATCGGCCTTCACGGAACATCTAATCTTCAACATACGTGCGGACCTTAATGGAAAAAGAAACCAGTATGCGTAAAAACTCTTGCATCCACCAATTTGCCGAGCTACCTCTTTTTCTCTTTGATATCGCAAGAATGAGCCGTTCGCTTTTTCAATGCAGTATCGCTGCACTAAAAAGCAATTGTTTCATTCAAGTTTTCTCGCCCACCTTTCACGCATTGTGCTGACCAGTGAGGTTTTAACGCAACACGTACTATACTGTAGTATAGGATACGTTGTTCTGGTGGATATCACAGTTCAGCAAATGCTAACGGCCGTCAACATTGCAAGGCCTCAACAACAAATGCGGGCCTTTTAGCCGCTACTAGCCCCTGGTCAAATTTGCATATTACCTTTAGGAATGCAGTCTCGTGTTTTGCTATGCCTACCTTAGTGAACATTCTCTCGAAAGCCCGCAATCTTGGAGCCGAGAACAGCGGGTTTTAAAGGCTTAACCAAAACCAATGTTATGCTGCACGAATACACGCTCTTAACATATTGCTGGTAGAATATTATTTCTCCCGGATCAACATTACCATTTGCTATCTAAATGTTTATATAAACGACCAGTACTGATAGCGTTTGCTTATGCATTTTTTCACTTAGTAGATGCCGTTCAAATACTTGGTAAATTGTGTTCAGCTGCATTTCGCGTGATATTCTTTATATTAAATCTATACACAAGTCACATAAACAAACGCTGCAAGATGCATGGGAATGGCGGTTCGTGCAATATTGATTGCGCTAGCCGTGTCAGGCAGAACTGGTTAATCGATTCTAGTAGATCTGGCCAGCACTTTACCAATTGCTTTAAACGCTGCAATTAGAACACGGCATCGTTTGCTTTCCTACTCCAGTGCGCCAAGCGCTTTGTATCGACGTTTGATAACTTGTCCCAGATACTATCAATGCAGAAATAGGAGTGGTTCACGACGGTCACGAATATAAATACGATACCATATATATATATATATATATATATATATATTAAGTATAATTTGCAGTTCAAAAATATTTCTTCATTAAGCTTTATCTTCTTGACGCTTCCGGTTAGAGAAGAAATACAACGATTATTGGTCCAGTGCTGTGCATTCCACTGAATGGTACTTGGCACACCTCTGCAGGCAGAACCTGCAGGCGCACAATTCGTACTCCTCGTCAAAGGCTGCGTTTGAACATACCAGGTAGTGTTAACTTTGTACCTGGTGTATACGTGGCGACTGTCACACACAGGATCACACCAAAGATGCAGGGCATTGAAAACGTTCAAACCACCGAGCTCCCGTCTGGCCTGGTTAACTTTAGCTTCTCGCTCCGAAATAAAACATTCGTAAGGTATCTTTAGCACATATCTTCATGAGATACAAAAAGCGGAGCCGCTCTGTGTATCTCATGTCAGGTATATAATTTTTTTTTTGTATATATATATTTATATATGTATTCAGCACCGGGGCGGGGTACATGTGTTTATGTAATGCCAAATGGTTTCGACAACTATCAGTCTAGCGTTTTTGTAGTGCTGCTATGGGCGGAACCGCCGGATACACTGCCGCGTGGCATCTATCACATTTGCTCCAGCACTCTCTGCATCGACACCTATCCGGTAGTTTATGAGGGACATTCGTGTGGCACAGAGTGTGGTGAAATCCGTTGGCTGTGAAAGCCATAGTTAGATGTTGATTTCACACCCCGCTAGCCCGATGTTCACCCCTTCAGGTAAACTCAACGCAGCTCGTTCATTCCCAGCGTATCCCAAATAAGTGGAATACTACATTTGAGCCATGAGTGCTATCTATAGCGCACAAACAACGACTCCTGCATAAACCGAAGAAAATATACGTGGGCATTTATCGCGGCAGCTGTGATTGCGGCCTTCCTCATCCTCTCCCGGATGTGTGTTTGAAAGCTGCTGCTTTGTTGACAAGGTAATCCCTAGGTATGTAAATGTTCTACAAATTTAATTCCCGTTCTCATGATTTGAACCACGTAGCCCCTGGCCAAGCGGTCTTTATTTCAAAATGTTGTGGCCACTGTCTTTCTCCAGTGACCTTCAAGCCCTTTTCATGCATAAATGTAACTAGTCGATCCATGGCTTATTTTAAGATAACCATATAATTTGCACACAGATGCGAGATCCAGGCTCACTCTCTGTTTCAGCATGTGCTTATCTGCCCTGGCAGTTTACCCAGAAGGATGGAAAACAGCAGTGGGCTCAGCCTATGACCCTGGGCGACACCTGTAGATTGCGCCAACTCTTATCACAATGCCGACCCCATTATCAATCATTCATTATCAATCCTTTTTTTTCAGTTCTTTAACGAGCTTATCCCTTGATGCTATGTCAAACGCTGCCATTAAATCCACCAGCACAGCATATGGGCAACTTTTTGGTATGGACAACTTATCCTATATCGATCCGAGCAGCTCCCCAATTACTGAGTGAGTTGACCCTTCTTTGCTAAATCCGCGCTGCTCAGCCAGTTTTGCCCCGCCCCTTCAAGGAAAACCCCCATCTCCTTGTTATTATAAATCAGCATATATTATACGGCTTTTAATTGCCAACCCCTTTCAGCCATTGGTTCTGCTTCTACTTTCTTCGTTTGGGTACATTACTTTAGAGACTATCATATATTGTCGCTTCCCTCCTGGCCTGTAAAATCTCCTTCCGTCATCTGATACCACAGACCTTCATATTCCAGCAGCGTTTTCGGAATCGTGTTCAATCTGATAAATGTCTTCGCGAAACGATCAACCAGCGTGCTTGTCTTTACTGAACATTGTCTTCCCCCGTTCAGTGACAGTCGAGTCTCAGCCTCAATCATTGCTGCCCACTTTCAGTTACCTAGTACGTTTACTCCTCTTCACTATATGATCTCTTAGCTAACCGTTTAACCAACGAAGCCAGCGGTCTTTTTACTGGAACGGTCTCTACGTATTATCGCGCAACCACGTTAATACGTAGTTCTCTCCGTATTATCGTGGTGGGAAAATAACGAGCGGTATAAGGCTTGGTCGCCTTATACCGCTCGTTAAACTAAGGTCGTCCGCTCCTCATCTTCGGTGGCAGCATCGCCGATTTTAGCAAACCTGCCAGACTGCGTTTGTGGCAATCTACCTATTGCCCCTAGCATCGGAAGTACCCTGCTAATCCCCTGTAAGTGTAATGATATGGCCCTCTGTATATATCTGTTGCAAAGAGGTCAATAACTGACAACCCGGAGGGCTAACAGGCTATCCAGCAATCGATCTCATCAAGTAAGTCTAGCTCGTTATGTCCGAGTTAGTCCTGTCTAATCTCCTAACGCATTCAGTTCCTTTCGTTAATTACAGAAGCCTTTCTCGGTAACGCTTCCACTCTCAACATGAGGCACATACTCTCTGTTGACCCTGTGTCGCCAGTTGCACATAGGTGGCCACAAGTTCTACTTAAATTGACGTTACTGCGATCAGAGATTCCTGCGTTTATTTTCACTTCGCTTATGTCTCCCACCGCCAGTCTAACGGAAAAGGCTAACCCAGGCACTTTGCACGATGCCAGCGGCTTGATCGCTGACGTCTTCAGAAGTCACGTCTACTTGGAATGTGATGGAAGTGTCGTTGCACGATCTTCGCTTTTGTCTTTAGTCGTTACTTGCAACATAGGTGAGGTGGCTAACGAGGTACCCGTCAATCCTCCTAGATTGCTCGGAAAAGCTTACCGAATGCCCCTAGTTACTGATTGTGCGATGATACGCTTTAGCCTTAGCATAATCGTCGCAACAGCGTGTTGCACTAAATCCTCCACTCTGAGCAGCGGTGCCTGCTTGTCAATCAAATTATTTCCAGTGCTCTTAAGTGGGTTTCTTGTTACTGCTGGATTCTTTTGAGGTTCAAATCATTTAAGTTTGAGTTTCGGCCCGTTTACCTTAACCCCAATCCGTATTACAGAGCACCAAGTGCGCCTGAGAAGTTGTCAGACATGGCCCACAGGTGAGCAGAGCCCACAGACGTGGCCCACAGGTGAGCAGACCAACGAAGCATTCAAACGGTTCCTAATGATGTTTTGAAAGGATATTTGTGACAATTCCATGCATTTTAGCATATGCGGGCATGAGCCTTAAGTACTTTATACTCCCAAAAATGCAGACTATATAGAGCCTGGGCTTTGCATTCCTTCCTGGGGTGCTCCGTAGAGCCACCTTCTGCATCTCCTTCTATGAAGTTTGCAGTTGCTGCACAATACATGCTGTAACACTTACAACATTGCGCTCCCGATATATGACGACGCTGTTGTGAAACGGGGTTCTTCCATCTTTCATTTTATGCGTTTAGCGATAAAGTCGCATAAATTGTTGAAATGGAGCTCCAAGGAATTGACTTCAATTAATACAGTAACTGCCTTTTGCTTTGCTACGTCAACCTTCGGCGCACAAGGAGTTAACCACGGTTGCCGTGGTTAACTCCGACTCGTATCGCTTCACTGTCACGAGCGCCCTTGGATACCTCACTAGAAATATATATATATATATATATACTTATTCACGATGGTGGCAGAATTCGAAGCGAGTATATCAAACAAGAACTACGCCTTTTACCAGCTATCGTCTGCCTTCCAAACAAATGCCTGCACTCCAAAATGATCCTAGTATGGTGCAGAAAGTGCATACATACGATAATTCTTGGAAATGCAATTAGAGCCTTTGAGATTAGTTGATTTAGGAAATTTAGCTTATATATTGGACATGAGCATATTTGCTTTAGGTGATGGAGTATCTGTCACTCTAACGCGTATCCCCATTTGACGCAAACGACGCGGATTGCACAAAGTGAAAGTGTACCACTGGCAGATCCATATAAACAAGCTTTTGGGCAGATGGTTCAGTACGCCGGTGACATAATACTGTACCTGCCTAGTAAGTTGTACCTTCAGCAGGTTTTGGCAACGTAAGTATAGTATTCCGCGCAGCGGTGATTGGACGTAACCGTTGATAAAAAGGAAGGCCTTAAAGTTTGAAAAGAATGACGTTTGGCCAGCTCACTGGCGATCATGCCATTGGATCTAGTTATTGAGTTTATTGTACAAATGTCAGAAGAAAGTATTTTTCACTTAGCTTCAACGAACATGTCAGAAAAGTACTAACTGCGAGATACACCACACTAATATTAACCGTTAGATGTTCATACATACTCAAAGATTAAAACGATTGCAACTCGTCGTCTACTTGGTCTGGGCCCTGGAAGAGCTTCACAGGCTGAAGCCTACCTCAAGCGTGTTTTGCGAGCGCACAAATTATTTGATTAGTCTACCTTTCCGCAAAGAGCTCAATATGTTTAAAGAGTTGCTAATTGTGCATGCAATATGTTGAAAACAGAAAAAGTTTACAAAACTCAAATCACCTTTATGACGGATGAAAATGGAGCTTCTCGCAGTGTAAGGGTCGATTCATAGTGTTCGTTACACAATGCACGGTTTTCATCACTGCAGCAAGCAGAGAGAGAGCCGGCAGGGTCTCTCTCGAGACAATATTAAGAGCCGGCTGCCATAATATACCAATGGGTATGGCGCTCGCCTTTGTGCAAAAACTTGCTTGAGATATCATTTGCAACGCAATTGCCAACCAACTTGTCAATGGAAACTAAGTTAATGTCTATTTACTTAAATAATAAAATGCAAAGATTAATTTATGGAAGCATGCAAAAGCCCACGCACACATCTACATATTTTGTGCGCATATAAATTGCCCGTATGCTTGTAACTTAAACGTATGTATTTGTGTATATATTTTACAGCACTCTGCATGAATAGAGTACAGATTCCACCACAGAAAAAAGCAATACTCCCCGTACTCTTTGAATATATATTAATATAAATATATATATATATATATATATAGCGTTTCTACAATACCATCGTGGGTTATGACCTTCATTCAAACAAATGTGTGTGTGTTGCATAAGGCTAAGCGACTCTGTCACGGCTAGATGATGTATACTGTACGTGCTCAATAGCATCTCTGTCATGTGAGTATAAACTCTTCTGTAATCAATCATGTTTGTTTTTATGGTTTGTGTATAATTTAAATCATTATTCTACAGCGATGACAAACGAGCGCCGCTTATTGAAGCCTCTTATAATGAAATACAGTAAACAATGCCTACTGGCAGGTATCCAGAATATATATATATATATATATATATATATATATATATATATATATATATATATATATATATATATATATATATATATATATATATATATATATATATCTGTTGATTCTTTATTAAAGCCAAAAAAATATATAAGTAAGTTGAAGAAAAACAATCAATCGTTGAAGTCTCGCACTGTTGGTAGAGGTACTATTTTTCAATCCGTAGCTGGCGGCACTCTCTTCAAGCAAACACATTATTTAGGCGGTCGGTTTTGGCCAAAGCGCAAGACCTAACTGTTTTTCTACTTTTTAAATTGTTCATCCCTATCCCCAGTGGTCAACAGCTTCCATTTTATGTCAGCTAATGTATGTTATCAAAAGCGCGGCGTCTTAAAAAGCACTAATGGCGGGAGGGAAAGAAACTTTGCTTGGATGCGATCCAAACCCTTGAATTTGTTTTTTTCTAAGATAGCGTCTCCGCACGTCGGTGCCATGTGAAGCTTTTAAAATATGGTACACTATATTATATGGTTTTAAAATATGGTACAAGGGAGAGGGGTGAGTCTTGGACTCTGTAATTGATAGTTTACCTGACCGAAAGCGTTAAAAAATCGAAGTAGACACAGCCAAAGCTAGGTGCTTGTTGTTGAAAATGGTTTCACACTAGACCATTTCTACCAGCTGGGTGGCTGTAAACTCTGGTAAAGCCATGTTGACACACCGCGTAACGATCGAGAGACAGAAATCAGGAAGGTTTGTTGCAATGGTCATATATATATCCGATCTTAAAATGTGAAGCTTTAACCGAATACCATAAAAGTACCGATCGATGGTGGCTCAATTAATTGTTGTAAAGTAACTAAGCTTTTCTGATAGATATGCCAGGAGGGAGTGCCGAGATTTTGACTTGCTTTATCGAATGCTACTTTTTGAGTCGCATGCTGTTTATAACGCTACATGAAATATTTGAATAAGCCTCCGCGGTTGCGAAGACTTTGAAGAATCGCTGCACGGAAGGAGAGAACAATCGCACATAGCAAAGCGAAATCTGACAATCACCAGGAAATCTTAGAAATTACAACTACAATGGCAACACTTTTGAACAAAGCCTGATGGAGCTTAAGATATCCAAACAAAATAGCGGTACAGACCGCACGAAAGGTTCTACATGGCAAAATCCGAAAAGTTTCAACTCTGACCCCCATAAATAAAACCTAAGACATAATTGCGAGGGCAGGGCAAGAGTCCGATCGTGGATAGTCGGAATGGACGTAGACAACGGAAACGAATCTGGGCCATCAACACACAACGACGCTGCGGTACGGGCTCACCTGGATGTTAGTTTCAGATGATAAACTGACTGATGCGGGGCCATTTCTTGACCGTCGCGTTCGCCCGATCTATCAAATCTCGATTTCGTTCGTTGAGGCCAACCTAAAAGTGTCGCCGACGAGACTCTCCGTTATTTCGCGCGAGGATCTGGTACAGCGTATATAGACCGCAGCGCCAGAGCCTTTTGCGATGCGTCCGACATATTTGAGCGCGTGCAACAAAATATTTCTAACCGCTACAGAATGAGTGTAATGGCTGGCGGACACACTTTCGAGCATTTCTTGTAATATCATAATTTTTTTTTTTCATATGGGTCTAAGAAAGTCTGAGTCGTTTGGTAAAACGAGTGAAATTATTGGCTGGAAAGATGCACTTCTTCCCGGCATGTCGACCGCAAAACCTTAGCTTCTTTGCAACCACGAATCAAATTACCATCGATCTGGCACCAAAATAATTCCCATTAAACGCGCAATACTTTGAAGGTTTATGTTTAGTAACAATGATGACAAATTATTATAGTATTGAGCCGTAATTGCAAAATCGTATAGTATTGAACGTGAAGGCTGAAAATCAGACATCTTATCAATAATTTATTACACGAAGAATGAGAGGTGTTCAGTAACATTTAAATTGTTTTATTTATTCTAACCAATGATTATTTATTGCAAGCGGCCACAGATACTGGTGCAGACGACCAGAACTACGCTCGAATGAAAGCACCTCAGTTATAATAACAAGTCATTACTTTTCGAAGTTGGGCTACACTGTGAACGTATACGAAGAGCGCAATATAGTTAAGGTCGTTGTATCTTAATAATTGCGGATCGATTTGATGCAAGAAGTTTAGATATCACAGGTAGACGAGCAACTGTCTTTTGCGCGACGAGCTTCGGTACACGACTTATATTTTTATAAAGTGTGTTGCAAAAAATTAGCAACTCATGTTTTTTTTGCGATAATTTCGGCTTGGTTTATTTGAATGGTTTGAAATTTTAGGCGCATGATGTACATGACGAAACATGAGTATAGTGTTGATTTCATTGCAATCTCAAAATCGGTTCATACAAAAAATAAAAAAGTGTGAAAAAACAGTGTTGCGAAATATTAGCAACAATAACATGCTAACAACACAGCTCTTGTTTGTAAAGGATAGTCGATACTACAGCTGATATTCGATCCCAGGGATCAAATGTCAGGAATATTGTCTAGCTAAATCAATCGCAAAATATTCTACAGCTTAGTCGTTGTTCCGAACTAACGACGATTCTTATGTTTAAACCATGGGTCGTACAAAGGATCTTTCGGATAACGAAAAGACAAGAATTGAGGCATATGCTGAGCTCGGTCATACAGTAACTGCTATAGCAACCAGATTTAGGACAGCATAAGAGCACCATCAGCAGGTTCAGAGTGAACCAAAGGTGCAGATCTAACAGTGGGCGTAAGCCAGTTTTGACTATTCGAGATCGGCGAAGGATCATACAGTTGGCTACTCATGACCAAATGTCTTCTTCCTGGATCAGGAGTACTTTGGGAGTGCCAGTGCACCGATCCACAGTGTACCGAGTGTTAAGTTCTGACAAAAACGTGCGATACGCGAAAAGGAAGCTTATGCCGACTGCAACCGAAGCACATTGTCACACGGCGTGAATTTTCGCATAGATACCAAACTTGGGATAACAAGTGGAAAAACATCGTCTTCTCGGATGAAAAGAAATTTAATCTCGATGGCCCTGACGGCTGTCAGTACTATTGGCACGACTTACGGAAGGAACCTAAATGGTTCTCGAAACGTGTGGCCGGTGGTGGCTCTGTGAAATATTGGGGCGCGTTTGGATATAATGGGAAGTCTGAATTAGTCGAGATTGTGGGCCGAAACAATTCTGACATGTACCAGCGCATTGTCGGTTCCCAGTTAGAAGCCCACTTCAGAAGAATTGGGGGACCTGACGCAGTTTTTCAACAAGACAACGCCACGTTTCATACCTCGGCTAGCGCTATAGCCTTTTTTCAAGAACAAGGAGTGCCACTTTTTGACTGGCCGGCATTAAGTCCAGACCTGAATCCTATTGAAAATCTTTGGGGACATTTGGTAAAGCAGATTTACGCAAATGGTCGACAATATACATCATTTGTCGGACCTCAAAGAAGCTGTCCAGCAAGCATGGACTAATATTCCACTTTCGTACTTACAACAGCTCATTAACTCCATGAAAGACCGAGTTTACGATTTGATTCAGAAGAAGGGACGAAAAACCCGTTTCTAGAATAAAATATGTAGTTTCAAATGAGTCATACAGCCCTGCTAAGAATCGAATACGCTGTAAGGCGCTATTGTTGCTAATATTTTGCAACACTGTTTTTTCACACTTTTATTTTTTGTATGAACCGATGTTGAGATTGCAATGAAATCAACACTATACTCATGTTTCGTCATGTACATCAAGCGCTTACAATTTCAAGCCATTCAAATAAACCAAGCCGAAATTATCACAAAAAAACATGAGTTGCTAATTTTTTGCAACACACTTTATATTTATATATATATATATATTTATATATATATATATATATATATATATATATATATATATATATATATATATATATATATAGCTGATACTTAGAAATCAACCAACGAATCAAATCGCATGACAACCAGTACGATACACGATCAAAAAGCCCCGTGTGTGGATAGTCTTTCTGACATGTGGGTGGGTGGCTTACCTGCTCCCATCAACGAGCTTTTTTTTGGGATAGGGCCGCTTGTATGCATACTGTGGTGGTGGTGGTGGTGATGATGGTGTCGGTTGTCTTCTCGGCTAAGCATGCGGAACAAACCCGAGAAGCCTGTCAGCATTGACGCAAGTGCCATCTCCCAACGTAGTCTCAACCGTCACGTGTCTCGCGACGCATGGATCACGACGAAGCGAACATGCCTAAAACTCTACGTCCACACCCCGCTCACTCACGTGACCGCTCATCGTAAGTCGTTCACAGGCCCTTCAACAGGCGCGCACATATCCTTTATCAGAACCGCGCGCAAAACATTTCGTTGTGGTGGTTGTTCGCAGAGATCTTCTGACTTCTCCAGATGACGTCTAGGTTTCAATGGGCTAGGATGCACACACTCACACGCTACACACGTTCACAAATATACACATAGACACACTCTATCTCTTTTTCCTACTCACTCTGCATAAAGGCAAACCAACGGATAGAACAAACAGCGGGAGATATGACAGAAGAACCTTGCCGGCGGCCCGCCTGGACAACCCACGATCTCCTCGCCAAGATGCAATTGCAGGCAATCTACCAGTGGCAACAAATCACTAACACACCAAATGCTGTCTGAGGTCTGCTCTGGCTATGCGTTGTCTACGTGTCGGCCGAAACCGCCCGAGAACCAGCGAACAAAGTGGAAGCCACTCTATAGTAAGTAGTACACAGTTTCCAGCCAGCAACTTCGTCCACGACAATGACAACAACAGAGGCCAGAGCGGGGCCGTCTTCGCTCTGGATTCGTTCTTCTGGTTGCGTTTCGTAATGTTCGCTGCGCCTGCTGTTTTTGGTGCTGCTTGGTTTCGAATCATCTGGTTTCGTTTCGCTTTTTAGAGCTTATTTACTCGGACTTATTCAAAAAAAGGGCTACGATAGGACAAAGACGAAAAGGCAGCGAAAGAGAGGTAGATACTGAGAAAGAGAGAGATTTCGAGAGTAGAGAGAAGAAGGGAGAGAGGGAAAAACCATTTTTTTTGCGGGGCAGAGAAAGCGCAACAGTTTGGTCGACAGTGGCAGCAAAGCACACTTCACCGCCAATGAAGGGTGGTGAAGGCAGTGGTGAAGGCGGTTGTGGTGGCGGTGCCGACGTCGGCCGCGCTGATAGACGTGATAAAGTGAAGGCCGGATGGCCTGGCTGATGACTTGAGCCGTCAACGACGACGACGACAACAACAACAACAGCAACAACAACAACGACAACAACAACTGTGGTGACTACGAGACCAACAACAAAAGCTCTAGCAATGTTGGCAAAGTGTGCGGTGTTAGATACTACAGTAGATGTCAGCGTCGAAAATCTAGCCAAAATTGCCGTGCGTAGCTTGATGTGGTGTCGTAGCAGCTGAAATGGTAGTTTTGCTCGCTTGCCGTTATGCTGCTGACGAGCATGATGAGAATCATGATGACAAAAACATGACAATGATGGCAATGATGACAAGCATGATAATGAAAATGATGATTATGCACTTCATGAGACTGCGCATGTAGATGATGATGATGATGATGATGGTGACAAACACGACAATGATGGCGATGGTGACACACATGACAGTGATGATGATGATGAAGATGACAAACATTATAATGAAAATAATGATTATGCTGTTGATGAGGATGCGGATATAGATGATGATGATAATGAGAATGATGGTGGTAGATGAGGCCATTGTCGCTGACAAGTTACACTATTTGCCCGTACTAATGCTGCTGCTGAGGTCAAGGAGTCGGCACAGGCGGCTACCAGGTAACGTACCACCCAGCCAGCCAGCTGCAAATATAGCTGGCCCCAATTGCGGCCGACACTCGAAGCCGTAAACACTGCGACAATGCGGCCACTATCGAGCTGAGGGTGCTGAGGTGAAGCCAGGCGCTACGACCACGGGCTTAACCATCCAAAGCCAACAGCGATGTGCGTTCATCGTGGTGGCGATCGTGCGACATGATACGCTATATCGAATAACAGCTCAGCAGATTTGAAAGATAGATACGTGTTCGCTTGTCTCTCTTATATAAATATATATATATATATATATATATATATATAATAGCCCTGCTCGCCAGTCTACTCCATAGTTTTTGCTGTGATCAGCAGAGACCGCTTAAGCAAACACTCACACAACAGCAAAATTCGACGTGTAGTCTTGTCACTTAATATCGCCTTTCCTGCGCTAACTCTCACACAGTCTTTTTTTTCTGTTTGGTCTTTCATTCTCCTCAAATGTATTTTTTCATTTTATTCATGTTTTTATTTCTTTGTAATGTTGACACCTTTGAATGGTTTCCCTCTATGGTTGACTTCTTACTTCTCTCGCGGGAGCACCTGAATCGCCTACATACCCACTGGATCTTTCGGCTTACATGATGTCACCTTCAAAACAAGTATGTCCTAATGTCGAAAACTTGTCGAACTTAATGATTCAACTACTGACGTCAAAAAGTTGGATGTGTGTAGACAAAACGTATGCATTTAAAATAATATCGTACCGGATATTAAGTACAAGCATCAATTATTGTATATATGACTGTGCATTTTGTATAATACATTTGAGAGATGTGAATAAAATTCTTCTACGTTTACGACGACGATCGTCCAGGAGTATTATGTGCATCATATTCGAACAGTACACGGTGTAGCTGGTAATTTCCTATTAAGTTTACCATCGAATCCTGGTTGCATTTTTGCATTATTTGAAGTTGCACGCCGTTTTTGTTGTGTCGTTTTTCTCAGCCTTTTCTCAGCTTTTCTTAGCTTGATGTTTTTACGTTGGTTAGCCGCCTTGCGAGTTCCTACAGTGGCCGCCGTAGCTCAAGGGTAGTATTTATAATCGTCCTAGGCCAGTAAAGCGTAGGTAAGCGGCAAGGGTGAGATAATGGTGAGATAATACACCCGTTGCAGTATCGGATACAGTTATGATTCAACTAGCTACAAGGCGCCATTCACCTGAAAAATTGTAACAGTCACTCGTACAACGTCAACTTGTCTAAGAGCCGGAGTGTTAGATTAGGTAACCTCGCTGGAAAGGTCCGCAAAGGTAACCGTCACAATGCATCTGTGGCCTATCATGACATAGTGTATTATCAGTGCGTATTCTTTCTGATTCGTAAAAGTGCGAATGCTACATGGAGGAGCGCATATCAAACAAAACCGACGATCCGGATGAATATGAATACAACAAATCCAACACTAGTTGAAGAACCTAGGAGAAAATTGGAGCTACGAATAGCCTATTGGTGTTGATTCGTAGAATTGCGTGTTATTTTAAGTCTCCCAGACAGACGCATCAAACACCAAGTAGGCTAATTATTAGATCAACAAAACGGTAGAAAAACAAAAAGATACTGAGAAAGAAACGAGAGAGAGAGATAGGGAGAGAGAGAAATAGAGGAGGGGGATTATATACAGTAGTACAGTAAGACGAAAAGTAAGTCGACGAAACAAAACAATCTCGAAGGCGAAAGATAAATAGACTGATTGACAAAAGGTACCGTGGCGAGAGACCCATCTACTTGGTCGCCACGTCGGGTGAATAAATATCACCGCGCATCGAGCGGTGGTGTTCGCCCACGCAGCTGTCAGTCGTAGGCTGCGCATTCATGCGTTCGAGGCGGCGAGACGCGATATCTCGTCGCCAGCAGCTGGAAAGCTATGGAAAGCTGGAACCGCGCTGGCGGCGGGGTTGGATGTGGGGGCGGGTGGAAGAGCACAAAGCACCGCCACCACGACGACGACCACGACGACAACCACGACTACGATTGGTGACAACAAGACGCTGTCAACGCCAGATCGCCCTCGACACCACCTAGCCAACGTAGGACCAACCAAGCCTAAGGACCGTTCATCGATTGCTTGAGCCGTTTGCTTGTTTGCTCTGTCGCTAGGCTTGATTGAGCCGCGACGAGCAGAACGGACGAGGACCTCGGAAACGACGGTTGAAAACGGCTGTAGTTTCGACTGCCCTATAGTAGATTATAGGTTTGATCATAGGCGTATATTAGCCTGCTGCAGCTGAACTCTCTCGAGCCGTAGGCTTTTGGCTTATAGCTTGGCCGGTTCGATAGCTGTCGAAAGGTTGTCGGGGCCAGAGCGTCTCCCATCGCCCATAGGATTGTCGCCGTGTGGCGTTGCCATCTACCTCACGTCTGCCTTCTCGTTTTGCTACGCTAAGAGCAGCCGGAAGCTGCCAGGCCATCACGTCGTAACCACCAATCGGAACTCAAACTGGACTCTGATAAAGATTCGGTAGACATATGATTTCATGCTGCCGGAGAGTGTGGCTTAATTGAAACTGCGTCGAAACGTCAGATATGCCGATCACGGCCTCAGCACCTCGTGCAGCCTATTGACGCTTATCAACATCATTCGTCTTGTCTCCCCTAGTGGCCCTCGCAAATAAACCACTGAATGCATCATTTTTTTAGGCTCCTGATAAATGTTAGGTTGGAAGAAATGACGCCAAACACACTGCGCTGATATTATCTAGAATCTAGCCTGTATCGGCTGTTGACAGACGCCAGCGTAATCGGTGGGTCGGTGTGATTGATATGCCTGCCCTATCCTAATTCTACTGTGCAATCCTACATTAAACGCACATAGTCTGAAGCGCATATTTTTAAAACAAAATTCTGACAACCGATTACTGGTATGTTATATTTGATAGTGTATCTTGTAATTTACAGAAACGGTGATTTTTTAGAATTTACCGATTCACAAAAAGTGTAAAAGGGTACTGTTTCCGGACGCGCTTGGAAGGACCCCTCCCCGAAAAAAAAATTCAAAGTTTTGCGCTCAGCAAGCACGGTGATGCTTTCCGTCTTTCTTGTCGTCCGAGGTCCGGTACCTACCCAATTGTTCGAGCACGGAAAACCACTAACAGTGACGTGTACTCTAAGACACTACGTAGCTTCCGCAACACCACTAAGAGCAAACAGCCTGGGCTGTTCACGGTTGGGAGTGAGTTTGCTCCACGACAACGCGCCTCCACACGTCTTTTTCCTCACACAAGGTGCACTAATCAAGTTTAAGTCGAAGCAACTTGAGCATCCGCCCTATAGGCCGGACATGTCTCTTTATGACTTGCAACAGTTTGGCCCGCTACAAGAGCATTTTAAAGGAAGCGCAATTTAGACGACAAACTGAAGAACGGTGGAAAATTATCTGTTATCTCAAGCGCAGGATTTCTGGGAATAGGGAATTCTCCGTGTCGTAAAATAGCGGAATAGTTGTGCTTGAGCCTCTAGCTATTATTTCTGAATAAAAACTTCAAAAAATAAAAATTATACCTACAGTATCGTTTTGCACCTTTTCATTTGAACAGCCTCATAATTCTGCTCTCACGACCTCCTTGTTTCTCTTTCCAAAATAAGACTCTTTGGATGTTAGTCCCGCTAAGCTGATGATGATAAAGTTATCATCTGCGGTGAGGATGAAAATCATAGGTTGTCGAAGATGATGGAATTATCTGTCGATCACGAACGTCATTGTAGATGTTGTGTCGTCGCGGTGTCACGTGCACTTGCTGCATATGACGTGCAGCATGTCTGCGAGTCGGCCAGTGTTAAATTTGAGGAAAGTAAGTCTGGTGAATGAAGTCCAAAGCGTGCCGTCATAGTTGCTACTACTACAAGAAAGCGAGCGAGAAAGAGAGAGAGAGAACGGAGGTAACATGTAAAGTGGGCAAAGACTCATTTTCGTTTACATCGAAGTCTATGTAGTAGAATCATTACAAAAATACAAACTGAATTATTAACTGGATTAAAACAACAAATTAATAATAATACTAATAATAATACATATTACCGAAATATGACTCAAAAAGTCATTATTAATTATTAACAAACTAGGACCAGGCTAAAAATGCAGACTATTATAGTGTAGTGACCTAAGAGGCGATGGATCTCTTACTTGAGAGTCACGAACCGAGTCGGACAACGCGGTCGCTTGAAATCGTAGGTTACATTACAGTAATTTTGTACATATCTGCTGTAGTGCGGCCATATTATTTGCCGTTGTGTGTCGTGTGGCCAAGCAGGTGTGTGGCAATGGTGGTGCCAAATCTACGTGGATATGGGAGGAGTCCGTCGACACGCTCGATCGCGATGTTATAGGAGGTTGTAGGCGCCGGAGGAAGTCTCCTCGCGTCTCCAACACTGCAATTTAGATTTCTTAGGTCGTAGAGAACGTCGTTTTCGTTTTAAGTAGTAGCAGGTTTACGCCGTAAACTACCTGTTGTGTTTATAACATGCGTTTGACACCCCTCTAGCGTTCAACGATGCATTGTCATAATCGTAATAAATAAAAAACGTTAATTTTTACATATATATATATATATATATATATATAGATAGATAGATAGATAGATAAGCCAATAGCCAGGTTAAGGAAAGTCATAAAAAGTCGATATGTTGTTATGTCTTACGCTAACGCTTTGGCGTGCAGAACCGCAAAATGTTGCCATTACGACCAAAGATGTACACAAGACTCCCTGTCATTTTCGTACTAAAGTGATGGTGCTGCGTGACGTAGTTAGCCGAGTAACTAATTTTTTTGACAGCTATAGTTTAGAACCGTAAAAGTTTGCCAAGACGTCTTCGCCTCCTCCTTCCGTTGGGAAAAATTACTTTCTTGCCGAGTTCTACCAAGTCTCAAAATATGTACCTAACTTTCTCATGCACCCTATGTAAGTATGCGTGTCGAAAAAACTTAGTTACTCGGCAACTACGTCACGCAGCACCATCACTTTGGTATGAAAATGATAGGCATTAGATGTATTCTTCTAAAAAAATCTTATGAAAGACTCTGTATATATATAGGGTCTCCCAGAATTCGTCCAACAAACTTTGGAGTATAGTTCAACTCAGCAACAAAAATCATTTTTCCCAGTGGAACACGGGGGCGAAAATATATTTTTTGGGAGCGGGAGCAAAATTACCAATAGCAGTTGTATCAAAAAGAAAAATATTCTGACATATTTGCACTAAATCTGCGATTGCGAGAGTTCCAGTCATCCAATCGTACTTTTTTTTTACACAAACGATTTTATAGAATAGCATTATCAGGGATCTCAGAGAGTCTTGCGCTGCGCTTAGTACAGATTGGGCATTTTGAGGAATCCTCATACTTTGATGAGCGCGCCCTAAGCACCAAATTTAATACGCCGCTGCGTGCCATTGGTGGGATTGTTTACGACAATGTCCAGGAGCAATCTAATACAAAGAACGTAGAACAGGATTTTATTAAGGCCGATAAAGCAGACAGACTTGCTCGATGTATCCTGGCGTCTACTTCTGGGTCTTCTCGCACACAAGGCAGCAGGCCGAATCCGATTCTTCTTTTAATAGAAAATGTTCATGGTAAATGCAAAATCAATCAACCGAAAAAACGACCATTGGCATGCCAGCGAACCTAAGAGTGTATCTATTCTGGGGGAAAGCTGATCTCCAGCTTAACTGCACGTCTGTAGTAAGGTATCTAGTCAAGGAGAAGAAGGGATGTGACACCCCGTACTTTTTTATTTGTAAGTTTTGCAAACAGTTTGCAATACGTGTTATATCAGGAGGGCGTGCTCGCTTATGTCAACCGTGTAGTGCTAGAGCGTGGCTAGCTGAGCGTATGAAAATGTTCTGGTATACGCTCTCCTGGCCGCTTAGCAGTCTAGATTTAAATAATTTGGATTACTATGTTATCTGTTATTGAGCGAGATTCTAACCCAATTCGATATAACAACACAGACCCACTTATTTAACAGACATTTGCAAATATTTATAGGCCTTGTAGAATAACTCTGAACGGGTTAGGCCTTGAAAGCAAACATAATATAAGAGTAAAGCTGAGCAGTGATAATGATGAAACGAGCTTCTTCAAAAGCATGTTATGTAAAAGATCCTACCGCGGAAAGGTCCTACTTTCTTACCCTTATTATTATCGTAAAAAATAATTCTACAGTGTCTTTTTAAGTAGTCACTCTTGAGCGTATATATATATATATATATATATATATATGTAAAAAATAGTTATAATTTTTTTCGACCGCTCTTCTTTTATGCTCTTTATTTATGATCTACATAGGTTCTTCCTTCTCAGTAATTTTGCATGTTTTTTACTAGTTTTTTTATTTAAGATTAATCAGGGGTTATAACTGCCTCCCGGCAAAGCTAGCAAGAGCTCAAGAAAGCGCACAGGTATCTTCGTGACATACTGCATATATTCTCCGTCGCATGCATGCTTAACGCTCTGAAACCGTCACTGCAGTTGAGTAGGACGGGATTCAAGGTTCAGCACTCAAAACTTTTTAACCGACCCGCCAGGCGGAAGAATTTGCCAGCCTGACAATCCTACATGTCGACCATTTTATGCAAATTTCACATAATTATAGCTAACTGCAAAAGTTTCTCCAGGTCTCGATTCAAGAAATAATTGCAATTAACACTTTACTCTGCGCATACTTTGGGAGATATTTGCAGGACATGAAGTGGCTGAGTTATGTGCAAGGAGAAATCTGAGCAGAACCACTGAGGGACGACCCACAACAACCGCATGCGCAGATCATTCATAAACTTCCTATTTTAGTGATCTTGTAGGAAGATGTAGTCGTCCCATCACTGACATAGAAGCTTAGAAACTGCGATGTCTGGAAGAACGTTAATGACAGCCCATAACTTTATAGACTGGCCTTTAGTCTCCCCCCAAACGACATAGTCAGCCCGCATATTGAGAGCCGAAAGAGCCGTCGTCGCTGTCACCGCCGCGAATCAGGCAAAAAGCAAGCTTTTTAGACACATCCAACGAAGATTAAGTAAATACAGCTGTTCCGTAGAGTTAGCTAGACAGCTGAACCTCCATTTCCCCATAACGCGTTATCCGACATTACCTTTTTTGCTCTTCTGCTCCATTGTTATCTCTCTCAAAGTGTCAAGGTTTTCGATATTGCTCGAGACTAATGCAAACTAATAAAGGGCCATTCGGCTCAGTCGATATGAGGGTCGAAGAAGCAGCACTCGTTCGATGTCTGTAGTGTATCCGAACCCTATCATCTTCCCCGTTGCTACTTTCGCATGCTTCGCGCTTGGTTCCAGCAACGGACATCAGCAAGTATGACTACCTTGTTCGATCTCAGTTAATTGAGCGCGACTGAAGGGAACTACCACAGCTGCTGCCACAAAGACCAATGGACAGATAGACAAGCAGCTACACGCAAAACAGATCTATCTGGCATTCGGGCGGACCAAACGAAGCCGAACTCATTTTTGTCAAGCGTAACACGACCTGAGGACGTGTCAGGGGCCAAATGATAGCACACTCGAACAATAGCATACGCCCCACATACACTTTGGCCTTGAAAATTAGGTTTTGCTCGGGCTCGGGGCATGATCACACGTTAATAACGCAGTCTGTGCATATGTGTACACGTCTGTTGGTTTTCCTACTCACGCTTGTTCTCCTGGCCAATATAGTGTGATCCATATCCTTTGTGTTGTTTGATCAATAGGTTGAACGGTTTCCCTCTAGAATGCCACGTCTGCCCATGTGTACGGCTTTCTTTGGGCTCGTTGGTACGTGCTGCTGCAACACTTTGTTTGTAAGTATTTTCTAAGAAATACTAGTAACAGCACAAATCGACTTGTCGTCAATAAAATAAACCTTGCAGCAGGTTTACACAGGAGACATTAATACACTTGGATACTAGTTATAACGAGTCATTCATTGAGATTTGGCCAATATTGTCATACCGATGGGTGCGATCGAGCTATGACTGCTAGATCTTAGTAGAGACTTAATTATTTCTGTCACTGGTTGGGGTAGCAACATTGCGCTTGTCAGAGCGGCAGCTTGACGAGGCCGTGACAAAGTATTTTCGCTCTTTCGAAGCTGAGCGTCGAGGTCCAAACCCACAAGCGGGGAGCGACGTCGAGGTCCAAACTACTACTTGGGTTCGGTCGGACAGACGACACTTATAAATGGTATGCATTTGGAAGTAGAAGTATGCCCGGAAATCGAGGAAGCGCATGCACAATTTCCCGGCATGTTTTTGGGATAGCACGTCTTTTAAATACGACATGTAGTCTACGGACCGCAACCAAGCGGGAAAAACAATCGAAATTGCGTGGTGAGATAGCGTAAGCTAAGAGCTACGATTGCGCCGATGACGAAGATTATATCGATCTCCTAGAGACGAGCGCACAGAGGATCCATATTTTGCTTTGCCTAAGCCCAGCATACGAGAAGGGCGAGGGGGGCTCTAATTGAACGTGTACATTTTGCGTAGCGATTAACATTGCATCTGTGCTGATCGTGATGATTTAATGACAACCTTGGCTCCTATGCTTTATAATACGTTGTACGGGTATGTGTCTGATGAATAACCGGTCGTCGTACAAAAAGGATGCGCAAGAGGGTTTGATCTAATACCACTAGTGTCCTTATGTTTCTCCCCAGTGTGTCTGCATGCCTCTGGTAGCCCATGTGTCCAGCGGCCACTGAAGTTGCTTATTCTGCTCTATCTCGCCCTGCTTGGTTGCTGTTGTCCAGACATAAGCGTATAGACATCGCTGCTAGGGTGCCTCGAACCCTTGTGCAATTATAGTATCGAGTTTGCTCTGTTCGTTTCAAAACACACCTTTCGAACATTTAGACACACTATCAGTATTGGTTTCACGGGTATACAAGGATGTATCTAGAAGTGTGGATTTAACTTTTTTGTTAGGTATTATGGACTACAATGTAATATGAGGTTGGCAGAAACCTTTATTGCATGCGTTTATGTCTCAGCCTTATAACGATTGTTACCGTTTCCATAATTCCATATATTACAAAAAAAACAGATCATCGGCATCTTATAATATCAGATGATAATGCTCCAGCAGCCTTATTTAATATCCCGTTTACTTAGAACAGACATCAAAAGGTCTCCTCTTCTCCGCGTTTTTTTCGAATTTAAGTCGCTCATAGTAACCTCAGCCAACAGAATGTGCTTGCAAACTTTTTGCATTGTAGCTTTCCTGACCGATTTCAGCTGATCACCGGACATTATGCCTGTTGTGATTCATCACCGGGAAGGGCTGTGCCGTGACGACTGCTAATGATGGTAGAAAGTAACGGACGAGACGAACAGAAAAACTAGCATCTGTAAGCAAGCAAAAAGCGCTGTTGTTCGGAGATGGACAGTGCAGAAGGACATCGGCGTTCCAACAGGCGGATTTACGGGGGCCATCCCCCACCCTTCCTCCCTCTGTAATTGATATCCGATGGCCTCTTCCCCAATTTCCCGCCAGACCCCTTCTCCGTTCCCTGCTGCCAATATTCGCAACGACAGTAGCGCTCCTTGACTTTTTTTGACATGGGCACCAAGGCAGATGTACACCAAGGACATCTACATTTGACAACTAGGCGCACAGTTGTAATAAAAAGCAATAATGGAAAATCAAACTGCTCTATGCGTCTACGTTTTTATGAGGTTTTGTTATCTGTTACAAGGCCAGACAGTGTCCTGCTCTGGCGGGTTCAAGGACAGACCATTATACCTGACAAGGCAGCAACTATTCACTTGCCTACCAGCTCTTGATTAGCAAATAATAGCTAACAGAGCTATTTAGTGTTCTGTGCTAAACCTTCATAGAGCCATGTAGGTTTTTGTTTGTTCCTTTTTTTCCTGATGCTATATAATTCGGAGTATGCGACCACGACTGCACCTCCTATAAGTCTTTGGAGTGGCTTGACAAGATTCCGCCTAAGCATGGTGTCCAGAATATTCCTTATGTCCAAGCGTGTCGTTTCCATTGGCAAATTACACTTTGCGGCTAGAGGCAAAATCACTGGCATTGACAAGTAACTGTTTTGTCACTCCCCCTTGCGAAGAATGCTCGCTTTTGTCTAATTTAGTACAAATAAAAAATCTCTACGCCGGCTTCCAAATGTATGCCCAGCATTAAAATAAAATGTCTTTTCCAGCGAAGCCCAGTATACCAAGTCGAAGGGGCTTACTTCAATGCCGGTAAACAGAGAACCGGGGAATCGTGCTTGCTTTGGCTGCCCGCGTTTCGTATTTCGATTGACAAACAAGTCCCATTAGGATTCGCACTCATTTTCTGTTGCACCATTTGGCCGAGACTCTCGTCAGCACAGAGACTTTCGTCGACAAGAAGAGTTGCTCGAATGTAAACAATGGACGTGTTTTGGCAAGCTCCTGGAAAATGGCCTCGATTTTACGGTCGCAGGGAGCGTTTAACATAGCCCGTGCAGGAACATGGTGAAGGGGAAGTTCAACAGCGACAACAACGACAAACGCAAGAAGCGCTTACCTGTCCCCACTGTGATGACCGAATCTGCGAGTGGTGTCAAACGACATGCGCACCACCGCCTACGCAATATAGATTTACTTTAAGTGTAGTGGACTTATTTCTAGTGATATTAGGTCACCAAATAAAGATACGCTAGACCATCCTCCATTTCCTACGGGCTTGGAAAGCATCCTGAGGCATGTCTTCAATGCACCGAGGGCCGGAAATGTTGACATATCTAGGGTTTCCCTAACAGTCCTTGTGGCAGCACGGCCGCTGTTTCTCAGCAGTATGGCTTATTATCTATTCTTAATGACTATTGCTCAAAGAAAGTTCAATCAACAACAGGGATCGAACCGGGGATACCCCGGTAGACAACAGCCATGACAAGCGCGCTAGTCCCTTGGACCACGGCGCCACTAAATAAGGATAGCCTGAACGCTGTGAAGTGTTACAAGTGCGATCCGCCAAAACAGTCAGACTTCCAGCTGATGATGTGGAGAGGGCAAATGCAAACGCAACCAACGATGCACTAATAAATTGATTGCAAAAGGCGCTGCCTCTATGCATAGATCCATTAAGCAATTAGAGGTCGCTCACAAAAAAACTGACAAGTAAATTTCACGGAATGAAAAAAAGTACGGAAACGCTCTCGTCCGGGCCGAACTTGACGCGAAAAAAAAGTATTCGAGATAGATCGCGACCTCGAAGATGCTTTAGGGTGAGGTGTGCGATAAACGGAAGACAGCAAAGAGGCACCCGGGATTCGAATAGTCGATTTAGAATGAAGTGGCAACAGGCCAGCCAGCCGCACAGAGATACAGGTACCGTCAATGGTGGTCAGAAAAAAATCGTGCCACATATTTTTTTTTTTTGGCATTTTGGGAGGGCTGTTCCTAAAAAAGCAGTTTTTTCTGCGAGTCAGTTCCAGTTCGGGTTACTAGTACGCATTGTGCACTGTCATCCGAGCTGGCCGACAATTACCACGATGGACAGCGGTCATCAGCGGTTATGAAATTAAAACCGTTTGTTCATATGTCTCTGTGACCTATGTGTGTGTTGTGCGTCTCAAATTTTGTCGTTTACATGAATCAAATAGCACGTATTAGCTTCGTAATTGTTTCTTTTACATCAGAGTGCGTATAAGAGAAGGTTGGCATTGGCGTTAGCAACGAGTAAGGTCGAGTAGCGGTATTTAGCGGCCCCGTGTTTGTTGCAAAATCAATAGATCACGATTAATTAACGATGCATGTGACGAAGGTTCTCACGCGACGACACGACCGGCAGCTACGAGACAACGAGCATTTCTGCGCATACCCATTCCAGTTATCGCTGGGTAATGAAAGAGGTGATCACCCGTAAATGCATAATTTTTTTCAGAATGGATTGCATTTGCGTGGCTAGTAGCCATTCATCAAAATCAAACTCGTTCTAAATGGTTTATGAAGTTTAACGTACCGCATCAGAAGTAGTCGTAGAACTGGTGATTCTAATTGTTACTAGTAATCGTAGCGACTGGTAATACTTGCGTTCAGAGAAATAAACGTTTTGAATTTAAGAGAAGACACAAAACGCCGCAATTTAGCGACTGTAGTCATGGCATTCAGCTGGAGCGCTCAAGCTTAGATTAGCAGCTGCTTACTGGGGCGACGAAAAAGATGAGCTTTTTGCTTTCGATTTGTAGGAATAGTTAATCCTGTACTTTTCGTTGCTTTGATGAGCTATGGATCCGTGCTTTAGAGTTTTGGGAAATAATGAACCGTGCTTTGTCAAGGAAATTTTTGTACGGCGCATTGTTTCAATACTCTCCTTCTCAGTAATTTAACTGAAAAATATGTTTACACATGCTTGGCCCCTCATGTGTTGATCGTGCAACCTGCATAAAAGCTTCTTATTTTGCGACAAGTAAAACCAATCCAGAACTTAACAGTTTGTGTTTAAACTAATGCTTTCTCGAACAAAAGACAAAATCGTGGCTCCCACGCATTTTCCGGCTACAAACTGCTAAAATAGACATTCACTCCCCAAACGGATAAGGACGGGCTGGATTCGAGAGTGGGCCAACATTTTACTGTACGCAGATGATGTTGTAATCTTTAGTTTTAGCCTTTTTAGAGTGAAACAAGCAATGGATCGGGTAGTTACATTTATGGATGACATGGGCTTAAAGGTTAACTGGGAAAAGACAGTAGCCATGAAATTCCGAAGGAGCGGCCGTCTGGCCAGGAATGACGTACATCAAATCAGGGAAAAAGAATTAAAATTTGTAAATAAATTAACATACCTAAGGCTCACCTTAACAACAAGGGGCAGTAGTTTTCGATCACACATCCAGGAGAGGGTTAGGAAGGCCACTATCGCAGCCGCGGCAATTAAATGCCCACATAAGCTTTCAGTCGATGCAGCAGTAGCTCTTTTTGAGATACAGACAGCGCCCATCGCCACATATGGCATTTCACTAATATGGGATAAGGTGGGAGCAGACGAATTGCGTTTAATCGATGGGGTAATTTTTTCTTTCTAAAGAGGATTTTTGCGCTTTCAAATACATGCAGAAATAGGGTGGTCCACGTGTTGGAAGGTGGCCCACTGCTGACAGAGGAGCTACAAAAACCATGGAATCTGAAGAAAACGTGCGCCTTTGACGTTTATATGCGAAATTGGCGAACCAAAATTAGCGAGGTAGACATAGGAATTTATGGGACAACAGCAATGAGAAGCACTGGGTGGAGGGCTAGCGGGGTGAAAGATCGCCATTTAACAACGGCCTTTGCAGCCCACAGATTTCATTACGTTCTATGCAATGTGGAGGGCTTCCATGAACCACAAGACGAATGCCGATGCAAAGAATGCTGGAGTAAATGTGATAAATATCACGCCGCGGTTTGTCCGGCGGTTCGGTCCATAGCAGAACTGGCAAAACGCTAGATCAATTGTTGTGTGGAAACACTGTGATGTAACATAAACACACTTACCCAGCCCGGGTGTTAATAAATCAATAATAACCTTTTTGTTGGCAAAAAGGAGATCACTCGCGGGACAAGGCCGACCCTCGTACTATAATAATTACGAAAGGAGTGCAGGTCAGCAGACTCTATATTTCGGTAGGCGCAGGGGCGGTTTTTAACTTTTTAATTATTTTAAAGATAGAAATAAAAACGGCGTCCACATATCGACATATATAGTGATAATCTATTCGATTCTCCAAGGTGCTAACATAACAAAGTTTGTAAATAAAATATAAACTATGTGTGGTTTCTAATCTGTTCAATTGAAAAATATGGGCGGATAGAACTCGTATGGCAGAGTAAATTAAGAGGCTGAATGTAAACGGTGTTTAGGATACGTACCCAGCCACGGCGTGTCTCGCAACCGCTTCAGGAATGTCGAGCGCTTCAACCGGACTATCAATCCGGACTTACAACCACAGTAACAACAAACTCACAGTGAGCCTAAGTGCTTGTTGATAAGTTTATCATCACTCGCAAAGGTTCGCCCTCGACTCTTTACACAATTACCTGCTTGCTCAGAAAATGGACGTGGCTTTCCGCCGTAAACAACGCTGAGCTGGTACTTGAGGCGAGAAGAACGTCGAGTGACCCAGACAGATAAACTAGGCACACGGCTATATGTATTCGAGTAGCAATTTTTAAAAGATATAGAAGATTTGCAGTAATTCTTCAAAGATACACGCAAAGATGAAGATCATATTGCTGTGATCATATCTCTTGTGACCACGTGGGCATCCACAGCTCATAAATAACGTGTCCCTACGCATGCATGTAGTAACAAGTACAAAAGAAGATACATCATGCTAATGGAAATACGCCTCAGTTTAGCCCGGTAGTGCACCACCGGGTCTCCCCAACAGTTTGCCACAAACCGTTCGCTGGCCTTGCTGTTTCTCTCGTCGTAGCTGTAGTCTGTCCTAGGTAGTATTTATTCTGTTTACACATGCATGCACATTTGCTACGTAATAAAAGCAAGCAACAGTATGTCGCTAAATACACATTTATTTCGTGGCGTTGCACGTTAGCCTGTTTTATTGTTTGTTTAAATTTAGTTGTGAGCACTCAAAAATGCCACGTATGGTGGTCTTTAGGTTTCCGCGTCTACGAAGTATACTTTTGCGTTAAAATCCACATATATATATATATATTATGTACATTCCATATATATATATATATATATATATATATATATATATATATATATATATATATATTGGAATGACATGTTATTTATCTATTATCTGTACAGGAGCAAGACCAGACGTCGGAGAATCTACGGGGTTCCGACAATGGAATAAGGTTGGAGAAGGCGCTGGCTTATAATCATATTCCCGCGCTAGAGTGTTAATCATGTCAGCGCCTAGCTGGCTAAATATAAACGGCTCCCGGCCTTTACCCACTAAAGCGACCGAACCTCAACGCTCTCTGCAAACAAGTTGACTGATGTCAAGTGTCAACACTACATATATAAATGTAGCGCATCAAACCCATCCGGCGTTCACAGCGACTTACTTGACAGCGACCGCTGTTGCTGATTTGCACATAAGGGATATGGTCCGTGCCAAAATGGACCAAATGTGGTACCGTTGTTGTGACTGTACAGATACTCTTGTTCTTTCTGCCACTTCGTAGGAATTCAGTATCGAACGAAATACCGCTTTGCGTCCATAAGACCTATCTGTTCTGTCTCCTTATCTCGGGTACTCGCATTACAACTTGTACTGTGCACGGGCAGTGAAGATAGCTTCTGTCGTTCTGCTGACCTAGGTAATGTCGTTCTGCTGACCTAGGTGCTGCCTTGGTCGACAAATTTGCAAGGGCTGGTATTAAGAACATCTAAGATGTCCTTTAGTCGCCGAGGAGAGCGATGAGTCAAGTGTTATTTCTAGTCACTAAAATTCAACAACCCGTTTTATAGATGTGCCATTTAATAAAATACTTACATTTGAGGCAAATTTCTCTGCCATGCCAAAATTGATAATATATAATACAACTTATTTTATTTTATTTTGTTATATTAGCACCTTGGAGTGAACAATTGTCTCCGCGTGAACGTGTGATCACGGGTTTTCTAAGCCGGGATTAGCCCAGTTTAACAATGTGTCTCGAACAGATGCTGCGTTTTCTTATTGAATGCCGAGCGACAGCTTCTGACGCAACGACTTCGACGCCCTCGAGTCTCCCGTCGAAAGATTAAGGCTTCTATCCACGTCTGAGTTAGCTTGAGTGTGGAAAACGCTCGCCGCCCACGTTACGGAGGCACGCAGGTTCCATTAAGTGGTCGAGATGAGGGTGCCTTGCAAGAGGCAATGGAAACCCAGCCCTCCGTAGAACGTCTCGGCGCATCCCTCGGGTTTGTGAGCGAGGACACGACGGGATCCATGAGAGCTGGTGAAGCACGAGGCTCCCCTCCTACGGTCTCGAAGTAGTACCACACAATTCCGAACTATGGGGGGGGGGGGGTGGAGAGGATTGAGCTTTTTTGTGGGTGAAAGTCCCACACTAGGTGCTGTTGGTTGCCAGTACCACCGATAGTGCATTAGCGTTTCTAAGCTACCTATATAAAAAAAAGCTTCAGTGTAGGAGAACCTGGTCCTCCCATTGTCTCGAAAGCTAACGGACAAAAGTGGTGCGGATAACCAACGCCAGAGTATTTTCTGCATTTGTTAGCTTTGCTAACCTGGAGGCATGATCTGCTGGGTCCGCACCTGCACCGACCACCGAAGGGGCTAATGAGTCGGTTACAGTTGCGTCCCGAACAAGTACGCAGCCACGCTCAAAGGGGGTCAGAGTACGACCGTCATGTAATTCTCCATTGTCCCTGGATATATCCAGAGGTTCCAGTAGACTAGCAGATCTCAGTGCTCGACTGTAAGTGTCATTTAAAGCCGAGTGGCGTGCATATCGGCCTGCATTCAAGGCGTATAAAATCCATGGTGGGCCAACGCGTCCACAAAATCACCACAACGATATCGGCGGAACACGACTAGGTCAATGTCGTCGCCTCGTCATTCAAGAGATTCCCATCGCGGAGAGGGTGGAGCATGTAATCAAGCTCCAGCCAACTGACTAGTAACGGCTCAAAGCCTGGCTTTATCAGCCACAGTAGGGACTCTATCAATCAGGCTTGCTAATCGCTTCTTTTGCAAGCAAATGTCCAACTGCTCTGGTTAGCCTTATCATCGGGAGGGGAGTCAAATAACGACAACAATCTGTCGGTCTAGTTTTAAAGTTCGACATTATAAGCTTCCTCCCCATCGTTATCCAATGATGCCCTAACCTTGTCCGCAGCCTGAACAAATGACGACACAATTGCGGGATCACCTTGCTGAAGGCCTGTTTACGATAGTTTAGCGTTATGGGGCATGACCGGATGTGATGACTGACTGACCGTAGGCCAGATTCGTCTGGCGCAACAGTAAGGGTGCCCACGACTTGGCGGACCAAAGCAAATGGTCTTTTTGGACGTTATTGAAAGCGTTTCGGAAGTCTAGTTTAACCATCACCGTTGGTACTCTGCGCGATTGCAGAAATGCACGGGCACAGTGGACTGCTACCTCTGTACCTCCAGGGACCGGGACCTCTGCACCGTCAGGGGCAGAACCTAGCTGGTGCTGGCCAAGAGCTGCTCAAATAGCATCCTTGTTATCGTGACAGCCAATATTGGCCGCCAATCGGAAAACGACTGGGAAACTGGAGATCGGGCGTAATACAATATTTTTTTGGTGCAAACGTCTGTGCTCTGAAGATGAATGGCATAAAACAGGGTGGGGGCGAACCCATCTGGGCACATCAACTACTTTAGCAAGGCGGCAATTAGTCACCCGGCGGTGCTGTTCAGTTTACCAGAAAACAGGTCGTGCAACAGACGGGCCCTCGCAGAGTCCAGACCGAGAGATCCCAAGACGCGTAGAGGGAGTCCGTAGCACGACAGGAGCAAAGGATAACAAAGAGCTCCAGGCGTAGAACTCAATGTCTTTGGCAATATTTAAGAAGACGTTGGTAAGTTCTTCCGCAACAGTATTGGGTACTATAAAATGTAGCAGTCTGGCATGGCGCATGTTTGCCTGAATATCAACGAGTAGAGTGTTAATAGCAATTTCTTCTGTCGGAGTCCGATGGGATGTAGATGGCCCTTTGGCGGCGTCAGTGTGCTTGGCCGATATATGTCTGGCAAGACCCTTACCCGTGAAGACATCTTTGCACACCGGACATGTAGCCCTACTGGAGTTATCCAAAACTAGATAGACATGCGCGGTATCACATGCGAACGTTCCAGTAGAGCCGCAACGTTCAGCTTCCGTTCGAATGATTGTGATGTAAACGCTTTGAGCTCCTCTGCAAGTGGAATGAGGGCCAAAAGAGGTTTCAGGGCCTACGCAATCGTCTTCCAGGTTGCTGCCAATTCAGGACTGATACCCTCAAACATCCGAGCGACGTCTAAGGCGCCCCCCCCAACATCTCTGCGAGAAGCCTTGTTACGGATGTCTCCCTGTCCCTGTCCGCGGACAAGAAGGCAATTTAAATACGTGGGAACCACTACAGTTTATTAACCTCGATTGTTTCGTGCAACTGGAAGCAGATGATCGCAGGCCTTGCTAAAAGTGCACCCATTCGCTAAATGCCCCACTTGCTGACAATTGTAGCATAACTTCGGTTGATCGGGCTCAAGAACGACGTATAGGGCTTTGTATTGACCCTTTGCAGAAGCTGAGTCGGTTCCCTAGCCGCATCCTTTGTGTTGCGGCTAGGAAACCGAGTCAGCTTCAGATACAGCGGCGTTATCGCTTGACATCTTGCAGTCAGGGCAATTGGAATGAATAGCCTTACATAACTGCATTAATGTAACGTAAACACATTTACCCAGTTTGGGTGTTAATAAAACAAATAACTGTATTAATGTGCCATCAGTACACTCGTTAGAAGCAGGGGCCTCAGTGATCTTTTTTTCGGATGACTACTTTGAAAGCGTTGAATTGACAGCTAGACGCGTCCATTATCAGTTCAACTAACGTTGCTCACGTGATATAGACTTCTGCTCACGCTTAAACACCACGAGCGTACACGATTCGTCATGTTGATTTGCACTCTACAAGTAAGCCCTTCCTTTGCTGACACCCTGGTGTTGCATCTCCGGCTAAGATTTCCGACGATCCGGCACCCGTCGTCGAATCGACTTGTGATGCTCCCTGCAAGCCCTTTCCTCAATCGGCTTCGAGACATCAGCTTGGGCCGCAATTTGTTGCCTCTTTGGCAATTGTACTCTAGAGTCTGGAGACTTCCAGCTGCAGGTTGGTCACAGCCTTATGGTGTTGGCAAATTGAGCACAGTTGTCAGAGAGCCCGGAAGGGATCACAGCCCTCTGAGAAGTAATCAGAGTACCTTCAGTCGTATAGTATATTCGAACATTCACTATAGAAACTCTAGATGGTGCAATAATCAGTACAAATATCACAGTCAAGCATCTCGTAGAAATCCATTTTACGGGAGCCAACACGAAACACGATTAAACTCCACCGCATCAAACAGCAAAAAAATTGACAATATATTTGTTTTAGTCAAATCCATTATTAACATATGTGTTTTGCACCAAGAGTCACCATGGGATCGCTTAGTTTGGATTGTCGTGATACCATTCTATATATTGTTAAGGGCTATCGGTACTAAAAAAGAAATACTTTAAGACAGAGTACTTACTATAGATTTAGAACTAACGAAGCTGGGCTAGCGACAGCTATTTTATAGACTTGAATTAAAGGAAAGGGTGTTGAGAAAGAAAATTGCTTCCTCTGTAGTGAGTCATATACCCGTGATGATTTAACGCGAAGGCAGCAAGTAATGACACTTCCCACCTAAGGTGCTTACTCAATAATGCAATTGTATATTTGGGATAAGATTGTGTCTTATACATTAGTAAACATTGATCATTTTTCTTCACTCTTTAAATAGTCGACGCGCTTCTATAGAATACGAGTTTTGAATTACGCAAACTACTGGCTCAATTGATCCGCTTACTTTCAACGTTGTCGTACCTTCTCATCTCTCCCTATATTCAGTTCAATTATTTTCCTCAATTTCCATACGCACCTGGGCTGGTTTGAATCAAATATTAGCACTACTTTTTCTTGGTCAAGTTGTAGGTTCATTGTTGGTGTTGTTGTTGAGTAGGACGAACGTGCTTGCAAGAGATATTCATGTTTCGATCTCTGCCAAAATAGATTTAGCTGCTGTTAGTATTTTGCTGTTACGCGTTTTAGTGACTATTTGTATTTAGTGTTATATTTGACTATGTAGATTTTGTGCAATTTAATGGTAGTGAGTTCGGCCTGCTCCTACTTAGGAAACATGGTGGTGTAAAAGTTATTGGTTCATTAGAATTTGAGTTGACGTAAGTAAGATGTTGCGAGTCTAATACGGCTTCTATAGCAATGAAGAAAGTATAAAGTTCGTCCATTGTAAGGATAGTCTTTGCTGCCATTTTGTTAATTGCGCCTTTAATAAATTGTATAAAACCCTCCCAGAAGCCGCCTCTTTATGCAGCACGATGTGCGATAAATTACCTTGTTTGTGCCGTCAATTAAATGGCTTGAGTTTTGCGGCTGTGTTTTAGGTTGAATTAAAATTTTAAATATTTTATTTGCTGCATGCAAATGTGTTGCGCTATTCCAAGTCTTAATTATTCATTTAACCACCCTAATAATTATTAGTTTAACCACCCCAATAATTATTAATTTAACCATCCTTATTATTAATAATTAACCACCCCAGTGGTCTGGCTATGAACCTGCGCAATGCCAATAGTATATTATGTATGGCATGATTATGTACTAGTTTACCGTGTATGGACTGGGTCACCACACACAGGTGGAAATTATTAAATATGCCTTGCAGCTTTCCCCCGCCTCAGAATGAGTATGCAAAAGTCTCCATGATATGCAGTATTCTGGTAGAACCACCAGTGACTTGCAAACGATGTTTTGCATTATGCTGTATGCGTGTTAAACATTTGGTGACAATTTTTTTATCCGCCTGACGAGCCTTGTCATAGTCCAGTAGATGTTTAGTTTTAGCCACGTCAGGTTTGCACTCGTACCTTGATGCATGCTAAGTTCACGTCCGTGTTAAATTAGAAGTGCTACAAAAAAGGAGTTGTTCAGTACGGTGTATGGCTATCTCACTATATCGTATTTTGTAATTCTATTACGCAATTTTGTTTTAGTCAATTTAAGTTAACTAGTACAATTTTTGAAAGTACTGTTAGAAACGGCGGAACGGGGAGGCATAACCTGCTGTTCGGTCAATGTTGATGTTGCTGACCGTGTAAAATCATTTCGCTCGATCGAAAACGTGTGATTTTAAAACAAAAACAAACGTTTTAACAATAGCAAAAACCATAGCAGGTTTTTGCTATTGTTTAAACGCATCGACAGGCAACGACGAGCTTGCGTGTCAGATCACACCATCCGGTTCATGAGAATCGAGCGGGCCCGCGTTCCGCCTTGCAGAGCTACCGTCGGGCTACCACTAAATTACTAAAATGGGGTAGAATGGCTGGTATATATATGTATATATATATCGAAAATAAAAATAAAGCTCTGCTTGTATCGGATCTTATCACTGGCCTCTTTGCATGGCAGATGGCCCAGCAGTACACCCAAACGCAATTTATCGTGGCCTTTTTTGGCGTTATCCGCAGATTCCTATAAAGGGATTATGTTACATTGCGCAAGGACATATGTCACATATGTACATACACTCTAGTCAAGGTGCCTTTATGACCCTGAGAATTATTTAGCAGCTTCCTTCTACTGTGTCCTTTTATCCTAACCCGAGCCATCGTAAGATTTTCCAACGGTGTTTTTTATCGGTCACAGGATATTAGTTAAAACTGACACCTCTTACGTTTTTCTATTTGTACATACAATATGTACATAAGTGCACACACATGCTTGTCTTGTTCTACCCGTACCAACCTGCCAGCATTGGTGCAAATATATGTGTCTGAGACAAAATACTCATTATTATGTAGGCAATTAAATATAATGTAGGATAGCATGAAAGACAGTACCTGGATAAGTAATAATTATGAGCCACCTGCGCCTCTAGCTGGCACGGTGGGTGAGTAGGTGCTAAGAAACAATAAAAACGTTGAAAGAAAAAAGGTTCTATTTTTCATATTTTAGTATTCATATTTCTATATGACTACTCTTTTCAACATGTGATTCCTTCAGTGTTAGTTAGCCGTTCTAATATTTTTTGCTATGTTGCTCTTTTCAGTGAGTTTGTTGTTGCTGTTACTTTGTTCCTGTTTATCTTAATTCCTTAGTTCGTTTGTTGCTATGGCTTGTCATTCTAACACTACGACAAAAAATAACATAGTACCACAGTAGTAGAAGAAGTAGTAGTTGGTGTATTTTCGACACTTTGACACTCAGGTTTGCCGTACGAGGTGATCTCGGACCGGCTCGAATCGCGCCCTCTTTCTCATGATCGGCGAAAATAGAGCGGCGCGGCGCAAAAATAGAACAAATTGCATCAGAAACACGTCATCCTTCATAACAGCAAACTTGCATGCACGAGCTCCAGCAAACCGTTAAATAAAACGCTGCTGGAACCAGTCCAGCTGGCGTGCGTATTCTGTGGCGAAAACCTCGAGCACGTCGCTGTCAATCGAACGGCTGCAAGTTAGTCTCACTTAGATGGACGGGATACAAACGGCAAGAAACCTTGACGGCTGAAAGCACTATGCAATTATAGACTACTTTGTTGGTTTGCTAGGACGCTTTCGAGTTTTCGTTAATTAGTTAGCTAGTTATATTTACATCCAATCTCTAAGTTGTAGTAAACCTCCTCACGATTAAAGGTGGCAGCTGGCAGGATAACCAACGTCTAATAAGACAGAGCGAGGATTTCGATTGATTTACGTTCCCGTGAAAAGGTTTCATTTGTGGTATCATCTTTAATAGTTGCGTAGTAACGTGACGTTTACGGTTCAATAGCAATATACCTTTCTGTTTCTATCAGACGACATAAGCACAAAGTTGTGCAGCCCCGGAATCGCGCCTTGTTTTCACCACCTTTAAAACACGACGCTCACTTGCTGCTCATTTTACTAGAAATACAAATTACAATAGTCGCAACAATAATGTACAATATTCTGCTGCTTCGCAGAACGGATACAGGCTTTGTGTTCGTACAACTTACACAGCAAACTTGTTGCTGCATAGCTGAAGATGTAGTTGGGCTAGCATTTCAAGAAACATCGACGTTCTCGGTGCTACTGAGCCAGCATAATGTGCACGAAAGTGTCACTTAGTTAGTGGATAGTGCGGAATAACATGGCTAAGAAACATTTGTCTAACGCGGTATTGCTGATGACACTATTTCAATACCAATAACTTGTGATGTCTGCGTGCCTTTTGTGCTCCCACAAAATGGTCAAAGAAGTAGTGTTACGACAGTCAAGCACAAATGTGTTGGCAACATGTTCACAAAATAGGCCAGCATGTTCACAAGCACAGCACGCTAAACGCCTACAGTAGCTCATAGTTATGATTCCGAGGCGCGTTAACAAATAGTCACAGCGTAGACGTAAACATACATACATAGATACTGACACAAATAGAAAGAACCAAACATATACGGAACGTTCAAGGTCAACATGTAGATGGCCCGGAGGATCGATGATGATGGTAATAGTAATAATACTTTGGGGCAGGATTTGATTGTGTTCCATGGACTATATATAAACCATGATGTTCATTGCATCGCCCCTTTTCGCACCCTGCCTATAGGCACGCCTATATATATATATATATCAGTCGCTCATCGCGCAGGCCTGTCAGATGACTAATACCCGTCATCACACACTGGCCGGTGCGGCTCACCAAAAGCATCCTGTTACATTTTTGGCGAGAAGCGAACCGCTTCCAGGGAAATGGCCGCCCTAGGGGCTCGCTCTACATCAAGGCCGCCGTGCTCGATCTGACTATTGGCTGCAGGCTGCTAGCCAACGAGCTGGTCTGGTAGCGCACTATATAGGGCTACACCAGCGCATGTAGAGCTGTATCTCATCTTCTCTTTGTTCCGGCCCCAAGTATTCAAGTCTAAGTGCTAGCAGACTCCGGAGATCAAGGTCTAGCGGATAGCGGCGCAAAGTACTTCATAGTAAAGTTCGGCCCATAGGGGGTCTGCCGCCATCCCGCCACGGGCATAACTAGCCATAGGCCATAACTAGCCTCTATGGCTGACAGCTATCTTTTATAGGCTGTATTGCGCTGTGCTGCGATGCCGATCCATAGCGAGTTCGTTCTTCATCGACATCAGCCGCTCGCGGATAGCTCGTCGTGTTCCGACAACGGCCGTATTGGATAGACTCACGCATTCTGACGGTCGGCCGGTTGGTTAGGCGACTCTCGACCGGTAGCTGCACTAGGCACACTTTTCCCTCCCTTTGTTTCGTTTTTCCCTCGCCTTCTCCCCCTCCGCCCCCCCCCCCCCCCCAATCTTGTCCCCCGGCGGCTGTAAATGCCACAAACATGGAAAACGAGTTTTAACGACTCTGCTCGCCTTCCGGCTCCATTTCGAGCCCCACCGCATAATGGCTACCCCCGCCGTCGCCGCTACCGCTATTGGTGATTGATACAGCCGTGGTGGCAGTGTGCGCGTAGCATCATCAACCCGCCAAATGCGCTTGAACGCGGCTTCCAACCGAGCCCCACGTAACCCCATACGAGTGGGGAAAACGGTTCTATGTGGCTATACGCAAATCCTGCACCTACGACTAGTGCTAGCAGTATTACCACCATGATTACTCTACTATGGCTGCCTAAAGTTCTACGTACTTTTCACACCTACTCCAAGGCGGACATAAATTTAAGCTAGAAAGGTGTCAACCTCACCTCCCACCACTATTTGAAACGTGTAGAAGCTTTAGTAATACTAATAATATCCACTAATGTCACGTATGTGTAAATTACGACTCCCAAACAGCAAAGTAATATTACGTTACGGAAGGGCGACCTGTATGGACGTACGCAAGGTTGAATCGAAAATAATCTTAAATGGAGTATGATGAATACTTGACTTACTAACTGAAGTTATAGTTAAACTATCTACCTACAGAAGGAGCTTTCTAATTTATGCTCCTCGGATTCTTACCTTATACACTAAGACTAAACTGGTCTTGCCAGTTTACGGCAATTAAAACTGGTCTTGCTACGAGTTGTATTCAGAACTCGTATAGTCTTTTTCGTTCTGGACTGTTCTTATTTCACAACCCTGTAGAGCAAACCCGCTGCTCCTGTTCCAGTCATAGCAATGATGTCATCATTCACCTGCGTTTTTACAACGCAATCCCCGACTACACCTTCGCTTGCTTGTTTATGGATATAGCTTTACTGGACACTGTAGGTGTTTTCCTCAGACCTCTGGTGGTCTGAGGAAAACACCTCGTCCTGCCTGCACTTTAGGCAAAAGTTATCCGCAGGCTCTTTTGCTACTGCGCTGAGCCGTTACATTACAAACTTTACTAACTTTGCCGAAAGATGTCAAGATGTGTACGTCGCCAGTAAAAAATCGCTGCATTAAATGGCATCGGTGGTGGTAACAAAATATTCGGCTTTTGCATTTTGTTCTGACATGCGACACGGGTCTGTTTCCGACTTAGCGGCCACATCGAACGTCCCGGTTCAGCCCTCCTACCAGGGCACAGGCAATATGAGCAACGCGGTCGAAGCTGACTTAGTGCATTGAACCGAATCACAACCCAGAGCAGAACAACGTAGTCCCATTAAGGGGCCGGCTGATTCCAACACCGGCTTGGTCATCTTGGTTGCCTGCAACTTCCAGATGCAATTTTAATTTCTTTCACTGCATTAAACTTTTCGACCTCCGAACTTTACAGCGTCAAAAAACCAAAAGACCTTTCTTGTCAGTATGGCCTGTCTGACAAACAACCCGATTCCTGCTCATTCGTCTGCGTGTTTGCCTGTAATTCGACGTGGTTAAAAGATGCACAGAGCTCTACATCGTTATATATATTGGCTGCACTATTCATTTTTCGATTACACTAGATGAGGAGGAATCTAAGGGAGCTTACCTCTGTGTTTTGTGACATGTCTAAAGGAAAAAGCGCTAGTCCGGATGTTTGCTTGTACGACCACTGGGTACAGGCCGGCTCACACAGGTACAGCCTACCGTTAACCGATTTCAAAAATAAAAATTGCTCTTCTGAGTAATTTGGATTATGAATAGAGGCGGGTAAGAGTCCCTGACGCCGTGAATTAATTTTGCTTGAAGATCATCTCGAATGAGCTGATGATTGATACCGATGGTTTTGAGCCCGTGGTGGTTTGACATAGCGACGAAACACCGCAGGGCAGCTCCTTCAACTGCCTGGAATTCATCGTGCTCATTGCATCCACGTTGCGATAGCACACAACAATATATCTGCGTTGTAGTACTTGCTTAAATATGTATTCCTTTGGTTAACCGTCAAAAGACCGTCAAACAAACAGAAAACAAAAATAATAAAATTGCGTCGTGGTGAACAGCTAGCCCGAGGTATCTTCTAAATTGTTTTACTTTTAGAATACGAGGGGAATAGAAAAGCCCAAGCCTGCACATTGCCTTAACTAGATAGCTCGAATTGGTTGGATTTTAACAAAACTCTACTTAGCTATCGAAGCAGTGACGTTCTCAAGTACTTAAATTACAAGTGCAGACTCAGAATCAATGAAAGTCAATGCAAGTAGCCAGAATACGATATCTGCAGGTAAGCTATTGATACTCGACAACGAACAAATTCCCGTGGTATTAAGTAATCCGCGGAGAAACAAAAACCTTGGCGAAGCTTATGTTACGAGGATATTACGGTTGAATGTTGGAACAGTACGCCAAATGCTTAAATTGCACCTGCTATGCGGCGGCTCTGAACTGCCAACGGAGCTCGCATGAGACATACCAATTTTTACCTTGCAAAACTGAGCTAAAGACGCTACAATGCTTGGAGGGTGCCAGGGTTTATTTACGATAATCGTTATGGTTCTGCAGTGTTACACTTTGTGTAATGAATTGACTTTAAACGTGGCTAAATTAAAAAAGGGTCGCCTACCTCAGGCAAAATTATGAACGTCTATCAAACGTAGGCTGCTTGCACGCGATTGAAGATTACATACTTTGATGATTTACAAAATAAAAAAATAAAGTTCCGACAACGATTGATTGATTACATTGGATAAATGTTCAGATTACTGGGGAAAAAAATTACAAACTAAGATTCCGTTAACTTTGTAAGTTCTATAACTAACTTGTAAGTTGAGTATTTGCAGTAAGTAAAATACTTGCTGCAGTTGCTTTCCTGGTTCGTTTCAACAGCTTTAGTTCTAATTGCTGTTTCCCTTTGAGTCGTTTACGGTTATGAGAGCCGCCCGTTGTACTTCATATCGTTTAATACCAATCGGAAAACGCGCGCGGAAAACGTTGATTTTGCGCTACTTTTAGTCCACCTTGGTATTTTACTTCTCTGAAAGTACGGCGTGGCTCTCAAGTCAAAACATCTAAAAGTTAAGCTTATAATTGCCGGATATCGTAAAGTCAATTCATAAGAAAGAATAACATCCGAAAGTTCCGCCGATCCCAGTACTAACATGTTCTTTTAAATTTTTAGTCAGAACCCCTCGCAAGTATTTTTCTTATCGCAAAATGTATGTAATGCTGGTATCGCGACGGTATTCTCATCAATGCCGTCAACAATGATTTACATCGTAGAGAAATATATAAACATGCTAAGAGATTTCGTTAGTTGTATTTCGCAAGACAGTGGTTTATTTCACTATATATATATATATATATATATATATATATATATATATATATATATATATATATATATGCCAAATTGCCACGTAAAAATGAAATTTTGCTTACATTCTGCATCAGCGGCGTTCTTTCTGCATCTGCTTACTCACCTGCAATTGCACAGTTGGGAAAAGAATTGTTAAAGCGGTGTGTTGATAACGAAATCTAATAAAGCGATCAATTCGAGCGTAAGTGTAACAACCATAACGATTCCACTGTCACTAAAAACAAACTGCCAAAACGACAACCACAATGACCGACCAGAACAGCGATCTGGCTAACGGCAATAGAATATAGATATCGATGGAAACAAAAATCCGGAGCGCGTCCGCCATCGAATGAGTATGGTGGTGCATTAAACGCGTAGCCAGACAGGGCTACGAGGACAAGTGAGTTTTATGGCGTCGTCTCAAACAAGCCATTACATTTTGAAGACTGCGCACCAATACTTCAAGGAATGATCACGTTTCGCCTGGTACGCGATAAAATCGATCGCCAATCCACTTTCGTTTGTGAGGCGCCTAACAAACGCTTCCCAGTGCTCCCTTTTATAGATTGTCCCACTCCATTTGTATCTGTATTTCCTTCCTGCCTTTTTATATAGAGTGGACAAGAAGAGATGAGAGGCAGCCTCGAGGATCAGCTCGACTGGTAGCGCTCCTCACAAGCCCTAGTGTAGTTAATTAATCACATTTCCTTATAACCCGAAACATACATAATAAATTGCGTCAAACTTTAAAAAAAAAAGAGAGATATGTTTAATTCTTAGGCTAGGATATCAAGTCGTCTACTTCAGACAGGAAGCTTTACATCCGGATCTAATATCTGACATGGTGTTATATATACTATTGACGAGTGTGCCGTAGCGTCTTTGCGCTTCCGGTGAAACATAGTCAATAAACGCGTGTAGGCAAGGTAGCTTTTAAGACAGATATATCCCTTCTGACCTTCCTAAGTTCTGTAAACTGTGGCTTTCTGTGATTCTTCACAGTGCTAGTCGACTCTTTACACAGTGCTCAACGGCCGCAAACAATTACGCAGACCAACTAGAAACTTACATCTACGTAGAAGATTGTACAATTTTTATTATATTAAGGAAGTAAGTCAAAATGTTATTATACCGTACTTAAAATTTGTCATAAAGATCGGCAAAAATTTACATACATATAAATGAAGGTCTTTATTTATAGGTTTGTTCAAAGAAAAATGTATACAATTTCGTAACAACAAAAACGGTTGAAATGTGAATTTGTTGCTTTGGGATAACGTAGTGAGACCTCTAGCGCGAATTGAGCGTCCGTTGTTGCACGCATGCCCGGCACCTGCGCATGACGAAGCAGAAGAGCTGGCAGATGTGTGCTGGTACACGTGAGGACACCATAGCTTTCCCATGCAAAATTCGACGATGAGGATCAGCGAGGTGTTATCAGCTTTCTGACTGCGGAAGGTGTTTAATCCGGCGATATTCGTCGCCGGTTAGTGGCCGCATACATGGGAGACAGACTGTGTCCGACAAATCAACGACATTTTTTATTCTATCAAAATAATTCTTTTTTGATTATTATTATAATTCTTTTTTGATTATTATTATAATTCTTTTTTGATTATTATTATAATTTGCTCTAAGAGCAAAAATAGAGTGCTCGTTTTCGTGAAAGCCGGAAGTTTAACTTGTTGGCAAACACGATAATATCGGTCGAATTCATCGATAACCTTATAAACGATTTGGAGAGAAGTGATCGGCGTGTCACAGTGCAAATGCTGGGAGTGATTGTGGGAGCCAGCGTTGGAATAGTATGGAAAAATTCGCGCGACATGTTGGGTTACCGGAAGGTGAGCGCGCAGTGGGTCCCGAGGAAGCTAAGCAAACCGCAAAAGGGACTGAGTATGGGACAAGCACTGCATTACTTGTTCCGGTGACATAAAGACCTCGCTATTTGGAGCGGACGGTCTCACCGCTAGCGAGAGTTGGTGCCATCACTTCGAGTCACAGACAAATGAAAAAAACGCCTGTTGCTATAGCATACGGGACAGTATGCACTGGAAGCATGCGTTGTTACCTCCCCACTAACAAAATCGAAGATGTACCGTCAGCAGGCAAGGCGACGCACCAGGTTTATATACTCAACAAATTCCATCGAACAATGACGCGTGCTGCGAGATCTCCATAGCCTACACAACTTCATAATGATGCATGTCCACACGTCTCCAGAGTCACACAAAGTCTACTAGAATTAAAAACATTTATTAAGGAGGTTGTTTTTAATTCTAGATTATTATCCTCCGTCCTCTACGGGCTTGGAACTAACCTGAGGTATATGTTCAATGCACCGAGGGCCGGACATGTTAAGATATCTAGGGTTTTCCCACGGGTCTTTGTGGCAGGTTGGCCGCTGACTCTCAGCGGTATGATTTATCATCTATTCTCAATGAGCATCGCTCAAAGAAAATTTGATCAACAACAGGGATTGAACCGGCGACACCCCGGTAGATGACAACCATGACTAGCGCCCCACTAGTCCCCTATACCATGCCGTCACTGTGTACTGGGCATGTTCAAGTGGGCGCAGCGTAAGCATCCGCTCCACAGAACGGACATGTTGCCCTGCGGTCTGCTTCCGTTTAGTCCGCTTAAAAACATCTTAAAAAAAGCTCGGACGTCGAACTAAACGAAGTCACAGTAGATGACTGGCTCTTGTCACAGTCACGCGGAACTCTGGGAACAGGGAACCCTTCGGCTAATGAACCAGTCGGATCGTTTTGCTAAGACCTCGGGTGATTACTTTTGAGTAACGATTTCAATTATACCTACAGTGTCGTTTAGTACCTTTTTGTTTAAGCGCCCCTTATACGTAAGTATGGCAAAATATCGTTTATTTGCTTACAGCAAACGCAAAGACTGTTTATTCATTGAAATGACTGCCCGCTTTTTCAATTGTTTTTGACAACGATTGTTCAGCGTCTCTATCCGCCTTATGTAATCAAACCTCCGATGCTGAGGTTGGCGAAGTGTTGCGCCTGAGAAACGCGCAAAAAGTTCGTTTCTCAGAAATGTCAAATCTCAATAAATTTTGTGGTGAAAGGAGATCCTTTAATAACTGCTTCCAGTTAATAACTTAAAAATGCATTTAAGGAATGCTTTAAAATCATTCGCAAATCATTAGGTCAAGAATGTAAATAATTTTGAGTTTTCCTTTGGCAAGAAAAGCCGCATTTGTTGTAGTTTGTTCCTAAAATGTTATTAACAAAAATAATAAATTTGTGTACATATCTAACCGGCATTAACTATGAATACTCTTTTATATACCCAAACTTCATCGCAGACAACTAGTGCAATTTGTAGGTGTTACCTAGTGTGCGAGGAAGCTGCTCGCAGGTTTGCAGATGTTTCCGGACGTTTCAAATAGCTTTGCAATAATTATAAAGTTAGCATCAAATTCGTCTACAAGTGTTTAGTAATAACCGGTGCGTTTGGCTATATATCTAGTGTGTCTCTCCTAAATACCGAACGTATGACTTGATCATGCAAGTTAGTTTTCACAATGAAACGTTTTGAACCAGCAGTTGCATTCGATTACGGGATCTTTTCAGAAGTTGGAGGGCGATCATACATAGGCGTAGGTACTATAGAGGATATGAAACAGAATAAACTGATCTTATAAAATAAGTCTAGTTCGTTTAAGATGTCAAGATGTTTAAGATTATTTATGAAAACTATATAATTCCTTATTAACTTTATACCTCACCTTTATATTTATATTATGATTAATATAGTTTATAAACACCCAGGTTGGGTAAATTATACAAAAGTACATCAGTCTCATATAGTGGCTCTACCACATCACCGGATCTTCTCTCATCTTGCGAGTTCAGCTATTGACTGAACTGCTTTGACGTGCTGCGGCGTAATATCTATCGAAATGGCCTAAAAATCTCGAGCACCTACAACACTCCTGAATATCGTGGAATTCTCGTGCTGCATAACACGTGATGGAACCCGTGGGCTGCAAATGCCGTAGTTAGATGCCTATTCTTATATCCCGCTGCTCGCCAGGTTGTACTCCTCATTGCTATCGTCGTGTATATCCCTATGTCTATGTCCTTTGATTGTTCCCCCACTTCATCGTACTTGTATTTCCTGTGTCATTAGAGTACGCCATTCTAAAATATAAACTATTCTATTCCTACAAGAATTCGCTAACTCCAAAACCCGCTTCATGAAGAAAAATCGACCTCCATCTAGTAACTGTTGATCTGCCTCTCCTAATTTCTCCCATACAAGTGGTATACTATAATATATGTTGATATTGGTTCTACTTTAATCTTGAAAAGGGCGGACGCGGTATTTACATATTTATCTTTTACTTGAAGCAACTTGAAGTTTCTTCTCGGTGTACATTAAACTTCACTTATACTTCACATATTCCAACAGCTAGCTGGACAATGTTATTTCAGCTGAAAGCAGTTTCATATCTGTTATGCATGTTGTATCGCTTGTACCGTTATGCTCTGCGCACGAGCGCTTCTACGAAAAGAAAACAACCGACGGTTCTGGGCGCGCTGTCGTCTGCTCGTCTCGTCGGCCATACACGGGGGTGCCGGCCCGCAAGTGTCTGTGCAAGGCGTAGTAATCCCCGCACGCGCGACTGGTTGGTTGATGGGCTTTGTCGGGAACGTAGACGACAGGCTATTGTTTGGGTGGTGTAGCCAGTTCTCAAGCAGGCACGCGGCGAAGGTGTGTCCACACGGAGTCGGGGGGTCGAACACATCCGACATGTCGACGAATCTTTTCAGCCCGCCCGTGCCGATGTATTATGGCCAGCCTCCAGCTGTCAACATGCGATGTCACATGATATGCATGTTAACGCATAGATAAGCCTTAGGCACACTACTCGACAGCGTCGATCTAGTCAGACAGCCGCATTTGCAGGCAAATTTGACGTAATCTACGTACGTAAGCGGGATTCTTCCTGGTCCTCTCTCATCTGGAACAACAGGATACGCTGTCCCAAAGCAGTTTTTTCTGCTTCCAGTCAGTTCCAGTTCGGTTTACTAGTACGCATTGTGCGCTGTCATCCGAGCTGGCCGACAATTACCACGATGGACAGCGGTCATCAGCGGTTATGAAATTAAAACCGTTTGTCCATATGTCTCTGTGTCTATGCGTTGTGTGTCTAACTCTATCGTTTACATGAATAAAATAGACCGTATTAGCTTCGTAATTGTTTCTTTTACATCAGAGTGAGTATGAGAGAAGGTTGGCCTTGGCGTTAGCAACGAGTAAGGTCGAGTGGCGCTATTTAGCGGCACCGTGTTTGTTGCAAAATCAATAGATCACGATTAATTAATGATGCATGTGACGAGGGTTCTCGCGCGACGACACGACTGGCAGCTACGAGACAACGAGCATTTTTGCGCATACCTATTCTCATTATCGCTAGGTAATGAAACAGGGTGATCACCCGTAAATGCATCTTTTTGTTTCGGAATAATGGACTGCATTTGCGTGGCTAGTAGCCATTCATCATAATCAAGCTTGTTCTAAATAGTTTATGAAGTTTAACATTCCGCATCAGTAGTAGTCGTAGAACTGGTGATTATAAATGTAACTAGTAATCGTAACGAGTGATAATACATGCGTTCAGAGAAATAAACGTTTTGAATTTAAGATAAGACACAAAACGCCGCAATTTAGCGACTGTTGTCATGGCATTCAGTAGGAGCGCTCAAGCTTAGATTATTGGCAGTTGCTTACTGGGTCGACAAAAAAGATGAGTTTCGATTTGTAGGAATAGTTAATCCTGTATATTTCGTTGCTTTGATGAGCTATGGATCCGTGCTTTAGAGTTTTGGGAAATAATGAACCGTGCTTTGTCAAGGAATTTTTGTACGGCGCATTGTTTCAATACTCTCCTTCTCAGTAACTTAACTGAAAAATATTTTTACACAGGCTTGGCCCCTCATGTGTTGATCGTGCAACCTGCATAATAGTTTCTTACCTAGCAACAAGTAAAACCAATCCAGAACTTAACAGTTTGTATTTAAACTAATGTTTTCTCGAACAAAAGACAAAATCATGGTTCACACACGTTTTCCGGCTATAAACTGCATATAAACATCTGATACCACATGGTCAGCCTGCATCCAGGACCGTGCCGTTAAACGGACAACGGTGCGAAAACAAAGTTAATGCTTTTCACTCAACCTCTTCACATATAATGGGATAACTCAATAGCGTTGTTAAGCTTTGCGAAGGTGAAAATGAAGTAAGGATTGAATATCTTGAATTATGCAGCCGGGTATGCGTACGAGACAGACACAAAGTTTCAATTTAGAGTGCTAAATTGGAACTTTTCGCCTGGTACCAAGCCATAATCAACACCAAATGAAACAAAGGGTCCTTCTTTACGACCTTACAGCATACCGCAAAGTGACCATATAGGCATCTACATGCATATAGACGTTGCTGATAAGTTAGACTATTGTTATGCCGAATTTAGACTAACCTATAGAAACCTGCCATTTTCTTTTAGCTGACGCTGTAAGTTTTTTCTCGAGTCATGTTTTGGTGGTCGAGAAGTCTATTTTTCCAAATATCGCCAATCATGTCCCCAGGCTTACATAATTTAAAAATAAATGTATCTTCGGGCAAACAAGCTAAAAATCGCTAATGTAATCTTTACCAAGTTTAAAGTCACTAAGATTATAGTTATCTAGCGGCTACCTCTCTCACAATCATTACACGTTTGATCAGAACAATTTTGGCTTAAATATGTCTTACCCATGCAAGCCACAATTAACTTGCCATGAAGATTCGTAAAAACTAGTGCAGTCTAGCATGAAAAGACTTTACTTCGTACTTGTTTCATCTAGACATGGCAGTTTTTCCAGCCAACAAGAACAACACATGCAGGTATGCAAGCTGCAAGGCTGCTCCCCCACCCCGCCGCAAACGCAGAACAAGCGGCGATAATTAGAGCCAGGCGGCGCAAGATGATCTCGAATTCTCGTCTACTTGTGGACTCATGAATAAGAGACATAACCACTACCACAGTGGCCTACCCATAGGCGCTGTTGTTGTTGCCGCCTCCACAGAGTCGGTGCCGTGCCAGTGGGTCCTGTCTGGGTTCTTTCGTTCGATTAGCGGCAAACTGGATCACTCGGAGTAGACACTCGCCGTAAACCCCCCCCGCCCGTGCATATAAACGTACATAGCCTTTTGGCTGTTGCAGCACGCCTAATCCTTTTGGACGCACGCAAACAACACCGCCTGGCGACAACGTGGCATTCTGCTTTTGTCGCCGTTTCGATCTTAGCACTTGACCTCGTTGTCCAGGCTATGTCCTACGATATTCGATCGACCCACACCACTTTACGTGTGTTTGCGTGTATGGTGGGTCAGCGCACGTCGTAATGCGCATTCGAGTCTAGACTATCAAGCAGTGGCTATCTATGTCTAAAATTGTGTGTGTCACAATAATGATATAACGTTGAAATATAAAGTCAAACCTATAAGATAGCACGTGTATATAAGTGCATGGACGGCACTCTAATCAGTTTGACTAGATGCTACGCTAATATGAGATTCCGAATTCTTTCTTGGTTGTCTTTCCAAAACTTGTTCCAAAGCTCGTACACGTACGGAAGATCTCTTTACTCGGGCTAATCTCCTAGTGCAGAAAACCAGGCCAATTAACAATTTGGCTACTCCGCACATTTCAGACTATGCAGAAAACACTAGCTAGATCGGTTTATACAATTAGATCTATTAACCTCACATTCATGTCGTTTTTTCGCCTCGTTCTTTCGTTATATATATATATATATATATATATACACATGGATTTGTTTATCTAGATACGTATTGTGCAACCCAGATTTTATTTCATATAAACGTTATATTACTATTGTCACTCGTTGAATATTGTTGTGTGCGCTACTGCCGGTAGCACTGGCGAATTTCCTAATCGGCGGATTGATCGTCTTGATGGCCATGGCTTTTCATTTATGGACTGACTCGAATCAACTCAACATTACCCCAACTTGTGTTTTTCTACTTGCCTTGGTCGTGCACCAGTGAGTAGGAGCTTATCATCACGGTCTTGCCACTCTCGCTGGGGCAGACATGCGCGGAGATGGATCTCTATTATATATATATATATATATATATATATATATATATATATATATATATATATATATATACGGTTATGTAGGTTGTTCTTGTTGCGCAAATGCAGGCAGGAGGAAGTCGACTGCAATTGCTTGTTTGCGCTGGTGGTTCAGGGAACAAAGGTTACTTTCATTCTATTGCCATCTTCCCCTCTCTCTCACTTGGACTTAAACCAAACGACATCGAGTTCCTGCTACCGGAGATTCCTGCTACCCATCCAGGGACTCCAATTACTATTAAGGCAAACTAAGCCTCTCCGTGTCTCTGCCTCTCGCGTGCGACGCAAACGCCCGATTGGTATCTTCAGGCTCATGACTGCTATTAGTATTATTACTATTATTACCGTTAGCTGTCTTGACGTAGGTACTTTAACAAAGTTCTGCAGAAAGCAACAATAGAAACAGACGCCCACCATGTGCGTGATTTTTTCACAAACATAATAACCCGCTTCAATGCAGTAAGTTTCTTATTCAGCTCGATTTCCCGCTGTATGTTGTTATTGTGTGCTTTCTTACTACCTGACCTTTCCTGTTATCTAAACACGTTTTTAAGCTGACCTTCAGCCAACATTTAGCGTCCACGGGTTTGCTTTCGCATTGCTTCGTAAGACGGACCCATAAATACAAATGTGCAACGGAAGGGATCGAACCCGTGCACCTATGTGTTTCGTCTGGTCGCGAGCGAATACACCACGCCACCAGGTTCGACGTCTTCTCTTGTTATCTGAATCACATTGTTTTGCTATGCAATAATAATAATACTAAGATAGGCGTTGTCATTATAGCTTAGGAGATTCTTCTAATGCTGCGCTATTCATCCAACTGACCTCTGTCATGTGTCTGAGGCACTCTGTGCTTGCCACGATCATACAAGAGCTGCTAGTAGCTTGGATTAAGCTATTTATTTATTGGATATTTATTTCTGTTATATGTATTATTTAAATATTGATTATAAATATCAATAATCTGAGATTATACGAAAAATCGTAAAAGTCTTAAGCATTTTAGAGCTAGTAGACCTACTGTGATGAGCACTTAAAGTCCAGTTATAAGATATACATTGTAGGCTCGCATCTAATATATTTTGCCTAATTCTCGTCTGCTATGCAAAGCTATCAAGGCAAACGCCAGGAGCCGGTTTCGCACATAACGCAGACGGTCATACAAACATAACACAAACGAGCTTGTCTGTGAGATTCGGTCATCTGTTCTCGCTACGCCGGCTAATTTAATTTGGTCGCAGCCAAAGTTATCCTAGGTGTAATTGTTAGTTACAGGAGGCAAAGGACTAGCAAGATTAATATGCCTTGCTTGTCTGCGGCCTTATCATCTGGTTTTGACCACTATCTATGCCCCCAACGAACGATATAGTGTCGTACGTTTGTCGTGGTCCAACTCGGTGGACAATTCAGTTCGACAATATGAGATTAAACTATCCTTTGTTAAAAAAAAACCAACATATCATGTAAGGAAAACGCAAGTTGTTGTCGGCAAAGTCAACTGTGGCAACAGCAACAACAACAACGCAGCAATGCCCCAACGTTCCGCCCGTCTTGAATAGGCGCGTTTAAAGCGTGATGGCCTCCCTGGCAAAGTCAAGAAGCAGGACCGATAGGCCAACCAACAGCAGGCTATTCACAACTACGCCATCCTTGACCTAAAAAAGGTCTAAAGCGTATGGTGGTAGTGAGGTCCTTGACGACAACGTTCGAAGCAGTCCTTTAAGCGTGCACGCATGCATCCATACGTGCGCATATGCATCGACGCACAGATCTGTGCGCCGAAGTAATAATCATGTACATGATGTCGTCCCATGCACGCTCTTTGTTTTATCGACGCCGCGACGGTGGTACATTCGTCGCTAGTTAGCCAACGAACTTTTCCATTACGGCAGGAAAGGACGCGTGCATCCAGCACCGCGCGGGGCTCTGCTCCGGTTGGCTTCGTCTATTCTAGACTCGTCCATTGTTGCTCGTGTTCGTGGACTGTTGTCTGTGTCTAAATGTTACACTCGCGTATGCGAGCTTGTGGTATTGCTGCGCCATGACGGCCATGGAGAAAGCCAGAACCACAAACCACACCAGCAGCAGTTGCAGCAGCAGCAACAGCAACAGCTGAAGTAATAATGCCCGACGAAATAACTAGCACCGATGAAGAGCCAACGCCCGTTTCCTACTATTACGACCGTCAAGACATATCCAGACGGCCAGACAGATTTCCCTTAACTTGCAGACGCTGTGTTTCAGAGAGCCAGGCGGGCCCTTCGACGACATCTACTCGGCTTGAATTAGAAAGGTTATCGAAAGGTCTTGCGTTTTTCCTCACATAAAAACGCCAACGCCGCAACGTCACACTCTTGAAGAACATGGCCAATGACGCCACGAACAGTTCATAAGTAGAACATGATGAACAAAATGAAGGCAATTACCAATGATAGGAAAATTAAATGAATTGGATTGATATGAAAAATACATGCAACGTTTAGGGTTGACCTAGAATATAGACCGGCTTTTGGATCTTGACATTTATTCGACGAAAGACCTTCTGAGCTTGCATCGAATTAGATCGCTCTTTCAGGAAGTACAGTTGCAACAATAGATCGTTTTGGCTAAATCAAGGGGGAAGACATTCCTTTAGCTGTCAGTGCATGCTCATAGTCCATGCGTATAACGGCAAAATGCTACTCCCTAGGTGCTCTGAATAACACCGAAATCACACTGGACTATCAGAAAAAAGCCCTAAATTGTTGCACCGTTACTTCGTTATTGTACATTACAAATGCTTTATAATGAGCTGCTTTATTCATTATCGGAGTTCCGCCATCGGAAGGCCCGGCACCAGCGTTATGAGATCAATTTTAATTAGCAGTAAACAAATGACGCCTAAAGACGGACAACGACGATAATACTGTCTGGGAAAACTTTTTCCTTTCTCGAGTTCCGCAAACTTCTCGCGCGTTTTGAGGGCGTGGAACTCGACGATGCTGGAAAGCGTGAGATGGTTTCAACGCCCTTCCCCCCGGGGGGCCGGAAACGCAGTCAAATAATAGATAGGGATGAAAACACAGAGGCAGATGCAACCGACGCGAGATCCAGAACTATACAAAGTTGCCTGCTAAAGTTCCGATAGCAACAGTGCCAGTTAAAGCGAAGCAATAGTAGTGGTAGCAGTACCAGTAAAAGTTTGCTGTCACTGATCAGTAAGAAGCTGGAGTTCTATCGCTTTCGGTAGCCGACATGACCCATATAATGATCTGCAAACGTTTCGTTTTAATAATGGCCCGCAGACAGCACCACATTCTGCGAGGACTGGAGAAGAACCAGTAGTATATCGATCGCACCTCGCACGAGGACCTGCCTATAGACTGTGTCCTCGCCGCAGCTTACATAGCGCTGGCACCATCGCAATTCGGGGCTCATAGACTCATCGAGACCTAAGTGCCCGATTGTTTGTTGCCTCGCCCACTTCGCCGTCTACGGAAGGGTAACGTTGCTGTGCTGGTTTCGCTTTGTTGTGCTGGCGGTCTGTCGGTGTGGTACAAATGAGGGAGTGAGTAAGTCGGCCAGTGGGCTCCAGCAGCTAAACAGACCGACGCTCACCAAACGGAAATTTCGTCTGCTTAATGATGCCCAAACGGGGTAGTGGCGGAGATAGGCCTCGAGATCCACGGGCGTGATCCACAATGATTATGATGTGGCATCATTTGGCAACACCTGCATGCACCTGCGGCCGTTCCAAGTGACTGACATACTGACTACCTGCGTGCCTACCTGACTACCTAGCCAGCCACTAGACGTCCCAACACTACTGTTACGAATTAATTGTTATCGTGCCAACTCGCCCGCCATACATATAATCTGTGTGTATGCATATGTATGTCTATATATATATATATATATATATATATATATATATATATATATATATATGCTAGCACCATTTGCACGTATTATTATATATATATATATATATATATATATATATAGATATATATATATATATATGATTAGTAAATTATATGGTGCTTGGCGAATTCGAAACGCAAGCGCAGTCGGCAAAGCTCTAATTACAAGCCAGCATAAAAACGTCACTTTCAGTACGCTGGCTCATTCCGATCGAGCACGGTGTTGAAGGAGGGGGAAAGTAAGGAAGAGAGAGAGGGGGGGGGCGAACGGAATGGAGGGAGGAACAGGAATCTGCTCTGGTCTGTCAACTGAAAGCAAACTTTCCTCTTAGATGCTAGACTAGCCGTATAAAGAAAAATATAGCTCTGCTGCTTGTAGTTGTGGAGATAGTGGGGAAGGCAGGATGCAAGGGAGTGATGTGTCATTCCCGTTTACAACCTCGCTGCCGAATCGAGCAGCCGATATGTGTACAGCTGTCAGACAACTTCGCTGCATCCTGTTCGATGCATAGATGTGCTACGTATGTATAAACGGGCGAACGAAAGTGTTATACAACAGATGGCATTGTCCATCATACAGCAACAACGACAACAACAACAACAACAACAACAACGACGACGACGACAAGAACTGCAGCCGTATCAGCGACGTCTAAAACAACAACTATAGCAACAGCAGCAACAGTAATAATAACAACGTTTACTACTAGCCTACCGTGCAGCATAGTTCGGACTCTCCCAAGTGTGTGTATATAGGCACTTTACAGAGCGTTCTACATCGTCGTCATACAAGATTTTGTATAGACCGTGACTGTACCGTGACGCATGGAGATAACACGGAGTGGCGGAAAAGTAGGACAGAAGATGAAAGAGAAGACAGGACTTCCTCTGCGGGTCGAGCCAACAAGCTCAAGGAAAGTGTTCGGCGTCTCGGTCGGTGTCTGGTGTGCCCGCTTCATAGTCGCACGTCGTTCGGGGAAAACAAGACTCTCTCTAGCTCTCGCCTCACAAATCGACGGCCATGCGTTTGCAGCAGCCCGACGAAACGAGACTTATAGTAGCATATCGGCTGCGACTCCGCCCCACCCGCGCTTCGTTCAGCATTACCTGTTACGACGTTACCAGCTACTACGTACGTAGCTAGCTATTCGTAGCTTCCCGAAGTCCGAGGCTCTGGACCGGGTGCTGCTCTGCCACACCGGCTTTTGCAGGCTGCAGTCTATCGACCATCTATCTATGCGGCCAACCTGGCCGGACTGGCGGCGGGACGGACAGACTGAGTAGCGCTCGCGCTTAACCGCCTCCCCACGCACTGCTAACTTGAGTCGTCGGAGCTTCGTCCGAGCCAAAAGACCGTAACGTTCGGCGTTATAGATAGGAAAGCCATGACGCAGTGAGGGCCAAAAGATATGAGGTACGACAGAGAGAAAAAGAGAGAGTGAGGGTCGAAGAAATAACGTGAGGAAGGAGGTTCCTTTTCTGTTTCTCTCTCTTTCTCTAGATCTCCCCATCTATCCGAGAACCAAAGAAGCTATTTGAGGCCATCGTCTCGTTTACCAAGCACCCGAACCGCCCGAACAGATGACGACGACTTCCCCACTAAACCACGATACTGCTTCACGTTGTTACTTTGCTCGAGCGGCAAAGAACTGATGGTGGTGACGGCGATCATAATTCCACGGCTGTAACTGAGCACCAGTGCAAGCAACAGCATACACCGTATATTTGCATGCGTTACAGCATACGTATATGTGCAGATTATATGTAATATATACACTACAAGTATAAATATATATATATATATATATATATATATATATATATATATATTTAAACCGAGCAAGATGACTTAGTGGCAAAGCCTTTGCCTTGCATTCGGGAGGACTGGGTTTGAGACCCAGACCGGCCACTCTTAAATTGGTTTGCATGGTTTCCAATTTTGACAAGGTAAATGCCGTAGTAGAAAGAAAAATAGCCATGACATGGAAAAACCGTACACGGGCATTAGCCTTACGGAAAATCTTAAAAAAAAAACAAATATATATATATATATATATATATATATATATATACTGGCTGTACCGTCAAAAAAGGCGCGCTCTTCGATTCGAATCCTCGTCGCATTAGGAATACGCTCGTGCGATTGAGGGGTAGCAGACGAAAGCTTATGTTCAGTAGTTAAGCATGGCAGCAGATTAGACGCCGTCGTTGGAGTATGAGCGACAAGCAATTATTGTCTGTGACCTGCGTGCCGAACGAACCTTCGCCCGGGATTCCTTAGTGTAAGTCAACTGGCGGATCGCAGCCAATCTCACGGTTGCAGAAGAACAAAACCGAATTCCTACGCAGTAAAGGCGAAGATTGACGACAGAGTGCACACAGCAAGGACTCAAAAACCGATAGATACAGTCTAACCAAGAACTTCTGAGAATACTATTGATCTCTCATAGAAATCTTGCACGTGAATTTAACATGGCCATAACGACCATGTGCAGACTTGTTCACGAGACCTTAGGTACAATTCCTATGACGTGAACGGCTGCCTTCCAAAAATTCGCACTTAGTAATTTCTATGAAGCTAACCTCTTATCTTTAAAGAAAAAAGGCAGCGATCTCTTCCCGATAGCAGTCGGGAATATCCTGCGACGACTAGTGTGCAAGGTGCTTCTCCGCAAATACGTGGCGCCGATTGTGGACAAACTTGTTCCCGTTCAGCTGGGTTGTGAAGTTCAGAAGATGGAGGTGCGAGGCTGCTGTCTACGCTACAAGTGCCGTTGTAAGTATTAACTTAGGATCAATTACGGTGTTGATAAGACTGGAATTAAAAAAGCCTTTAATTCCCTAAGGAGGGCCCGGCGCTATTCTGCTTGGCGATCTTTCACTTTCAATATAATATAAAACGATTGGAGATACTCTTGATTTCGAACTTGGTGATGTGCAAAAGCAATCGATTTCGGTATCAATTCAGGATTGCAACTTAGTGCTTCAAAATGTGAGCTATACGCTTTGTGATCCCACTGAGTGGTTGTTCCAGGCACAGGGCCTGCTTCCTAGCATCAAGCTATGAACCGGTAAGAACATGGAACTTCTTGAAGCACCCATCACAATCGTCTCCGCAAAACTCGGCCTGAGTAGGAAATGCGAGCTGCCGGATCTCTGGCGTTTCAGGTTTAACCGCATCTACTATACTCGATGCGAACGGGCCTCTTGACACCAAGGCTAATCTATATGCTTGACTAAGGGGAATTCTACAATCGTTTGATGAGATGCTAAGACATAAAGTGCATAAAGCGGTGTGTTAAATCTGAATGTGGATGCAGCAAGTTGGAACCAGGCTACCCTTCCCACCACAGTCGAAGATCTAAGAATCCATCCGACGTACGAGTACAACGGATCTGGAACGGCGATATCCTTATTGAGCGCCAAATCATTCCTAGAACGGCTTATGGAATCCAAAAAGAGAAGTTTGCCACCCGTCACCGCGTAGTGCTTGATAACATACGCGAGTTGCCCTGGATGCTGTCATCCGTCAGTTGAAGCGACTTAAAAGAAACCCCTAGACACAACGGCCGATGCACTTAGCAAGGCACGCCTACTAGCTGCACTCAACGAATGGAACGCCAAATGGCTTCAAGCCATTCCCTCGCCGCAGCTGGAAACAATGCTGGACAGCACAACACTCTGCACTGTTGCTGGCCTGTGGTTAGGAATAGTTAATTGTGCGCTGCACACTTGTGCTTCATTTGCAACACACAGGTGTCGCAAACAGGAGAACATGGCCTTAGTTATTCTAAAAGCTGCGGGAGACGTTCGCGCCACGCCGCCCCCAACGAAGCGATATCAGAGGCACTGCAATCTGCTAACATACACTGCAGGACGGAGCCAGTCGGACTCGCAGAGAACTCAGCCCTATGGCCAGACGGGATACCCTTAGTTCCGTGGTTCCTTAGAAAAGCCCTTGTGTGGAACGCAACCGCGTGGGACACGTTGGTGCCGCCTTACAGGAGTCAAGCTTCGAGATCAGCAGGCGCCGTTGCCAATTTGGCTGAGCAGCGAAAAGGCCTGAAGTACAGCAAGTTGGAGGCAACTTTTATAGTACCGCCAGTTACAATACGAACATTAGAGGACATACACAAATCTACAGTAATCTTTCCGAGAGAAACTGGGGAAAGGAGGCAAGTGAGAACGGTGAGACGAAGGCGAGGGAATTTTTGCTTCAGAGAATATCAGTTGATGTTAAGCGTGGAACTGCGGCCACGGTTAACTTCCATTGATGTTCTTGATAATATTGGTATGATTTACTTACGTGTTCTACAAGTGAAACTGTAGAACATACGTTGTCGTGAAACCGTAGATACATAAAGTGTCTAAGAAACTCTCATACGTGTTTTGTCAAGTTGGCGCTCCTGGTCCCAACAGCCCATGAGCTTATGGGTGGCTACCTGACCGTGTGAGCATGCTTTGAGGCAAGGACGTATCGCCGCTGAACAGCCCCGAATTGAATCCGTTGAAAGCCCCGAATTAAATCCGCGGCAATTTACATAGACATTAGATATACAGATTGACATTTTGATGGGCTTTCAAGAGCACCGTGGGGCTTGTATGCGGTTTAGACCCCGAATTGAAAAAAAGCACCCGCGTGGGCGAGAGTAAAATGGGTTTCAAAAAGTGTGTCAAAGATTATTCCCTTGGGTCATACATATATATATATATATATATATATATATATATATTTATAAAACACAATTATTTTTGTTCGTTAAATTAAAGATCTAGTCCACACAATTTTTAATAAACCTCCGCAGCACTAATACATACAGAAGCACGTTTTACGCAGCTACGGCTAGTAAGGCGCGAAGGAACTAACTATGACTGGCTTTGATCATTCGTTTACCGCATGTGCAATCTAATCAACTCTTAAATCAAAGCGCTTGAACTATCACATTGTGATACAATCGTACACACAAATCTTGATATATGTATATATATATATATATATATATATATATACATCACAGAGGCGAATATAAGTCTCAGCATTAGCTCGAAGGCACGCAAGTGACATCGGGTACAAAATAGCCATTTACTTTTCCATCTCAAACTGCAACAATGACCTTTTAAGCCCGGTACGGACTGCTGCGGCTCAACAATCAGGCAGGCAAATTAGGAAATTCAGTAAAACGAACGGCTAATTTTTCAGCAATATAAGCTTTGTCACTTCTGCAGCAGTTGTATTTGTAAGCAAATGGCAATTGCATAGCTATCTAAATTTATAAATAGAAAGCGGGGACAGCGCGGAGAAAACGGTCAACGGCCCTAACATTAAATGCCGCGCTTAACGTTTTGGGTGTTGCAAGGTTATCTCGTAGTTGTCTGGTGTTCAGAAAAAGCCAAAGTGGATCCTACTAACGAGACTTCATATTGCAATGTGCTAATTATGCACTCGACACAAAACTTGACCAAGTTTAAAATGTAAATAATTTTGTGGATTGCTACTTAAGCTCATCGTGACAGTGCCGATGCTTATACAACCGCATACGCGGCTTACACAAATACTTTTGTTGCGGTACTTTTACACGGGTTGCGGGTTTATTCGTTGGCGAAACTGTGAAACTATATATGCTATTAAATGCATGGCTAGACTTTTTATGCTCGTATTGCATAAGTATTGCCCTTGTTAGCATTTTAATGCTTTAAGTTCCCGTGGGCATTTCAACCGACGGTGCTACAGTTGCCCACAGGCTCAAACAGGAGACAGCCTTTGAGAATTGTACTCCGTTCCGTCGCCATCCTCTGCGCTGTAAAGGTATTATGTTTTACGTTGGAGCTAGTGGCATACGAGCGACTGATAAAGAAAGAGCTTCATTTACAACGACATGGTGCATGTTTCGTGTCAACGTCGAATCGCATTACTATGGGCAAACATTTTGTACCCACCTCCATTCAACTTGTTGTGCAATTCAACACATTCATGATCCAGCACCTGCAGTCATAAGCTCTCGTCACAAATTCCACAGGATCCTTAGAATCCTCCTGAGACTTTCAGTCTGCTTTTGGGACACCATCCAGTGGTCCGCTTGCTTATGTATTCAGCTAAGTACACATATGCAGCCGACTGGCATTGTGTAATGAAGTCGATGATAGTTGTAGCGAAAAGCTGTCCAATATATGGTTACTTTTTATTTACGTTGTTTTAGAAATACTACAGTCAAAATTGAGTTGAAAAAAACGTGCTTTTTGCTCTGCTATAGATGTACGCATAAGTCTGCGTCATAATTTGCTAAACTGCACATAATCGTCGGTTGGCTAGTGACGATTCACGGTACCATCACACACGATGCTCTACGACAATATTACAGGTCTTCTCTTTGACGTCTACATTACAAGTCTGTATTAAGTGTCGTTGAAGCAACACGTAGTTGGTTATTTATGTTCGGTAGGCTTGACACTGCTGCGTCGTCCCGGACAATCGGCGTTCGCCAAGCGCTAGAGGAGTATGGATTCTGGATATGTACTACTCCGTCGCCGCCAACGTTTTACTCTGACGGAGGTGGACCTGGCGATAATCCGCAGAGGGGTGGGTCCTCTACAATCGATATATTCGCTTACTCAGGTCCTGAGGGAGACATCGAATATGGCGGACAAGTGATTGGCCTTGTAATTACCGGATTTAAAAAGCATGTACCAGTTTTTTAACAGTTAAAGTTAAAGATGGAGGTGGGAGCGCTAGTACGCCGAGACGCCAGGGGCTCGGAAAATGCATCGACGTAAACAAATTACGCATGAAGCTTTGCGCTTGGCATCCCAGTCAACTACTAGAAGTGCCGCCAAGTCTGCTCTCCGACATGCTGACAGCAGCGGTGCGCTCCTCTACATATAGGCGTACTCTGAGGAGAAGTCGGTCACCTGAGTGGTTTGACTCATATTGCTACCGTGTGAGAGCTTATGTTATTCAGGCTCTCATTCTGTCCCGAGAACACCCAGAGATGAGAGACTTTTATTTTAGACATCGTCGCTGGTACCGACAGCTAATAGAATTCAAGAAAATCTTGTTCGCCAAAGAAAGTGAAAATCGTATGATTCGAAGAGCCAGGTTTGAGCCTTACTGCGCCCTTAAAAGGAACTTTACGTTATCTAGTTGTCCAGTTGCCTCCGACCGTCTGCGCCAACACTCTATTGACGCATTTACAACAACAGATAGCACACCTGGGATCATCTCGTTATCGTGTGAATTATCGGATGAATACGAGGGTCTACTATCCCAGCAGATAGATTCTCCATTCTCTCTTATGGAAGTTCAAAGTGCGATCGAAAAGTTAAAGAATAAGAAGGCCCGACCCGACCTCGTCCGGAATGAACATATAAAGGCGGCGGTCCTCCTAACGCCCCTTTGGACGGCACTTTTTGACAAGTGCTTGGAAACGGGTGAAATTCCAGCAACCTGGTCGGAATGCTTGCTAAAGGTCATTCCCAAAGGCAAAGATCACCCGCTTTGTCCATCCCCTTGGCGAGGTATAGCCAAGAAAAGCTGCATCTACAAAATATTGTCATGCCTCCTGGCACGCCGGCTTAGCTTCTATCTCGAAGCAAGAGGAATCATCCCTCCGGAACAGCATGGATTTCGCCCGAGACATTCGACAATGACCGCATCCCAGGAGCTTTTAGACGAGATGAAGCGCTCGGTCACCGTCAAGCACCGAGCACTGTACGCTGTATTTGTAGACTACAAGGCGGCGTTTGAGACTGCCCCCAGGGATATTGTCATGGAGAAGCTGGCCGCCGCGGGCGTGGGCCCACGAGTTTTGGGGATACTGGCAGTTATCCTGAAAGCAAACCCGGTCATTCTAGATGACGGCATTCAGGAATGCCAGCCTTTCCTACAAACCACCGGCTATCCCCAGGGTGATATTCTTAGCCCGCTCTTATTCTCAGTCTTACTCAGTGATCTTCCGGACCTTATCAATGACCACTACCCCCTGTGTCCGCATAACTCTCTATGCCGATGACCTAGTGGTATACAGTAGAGTGTTCATGGATTTAAAATGGTCCCTGATGATGCTGGAGACATACAGAAAGCAAAATGGTTTAACGATTAACGTATCGAAGATAAAAACTATGAAATTCAGATCCGGGGGTCCCCTGAAGAGAAGTGATAATCTTGGCTTGTCTCTGTAGAATTTGTCTCGGAGTTGTCCTACCTGGGTGTTAAACTAACGCCAAGCGGCACATCTTTCAAGGCCCACATATCTCAGCGAATTAATAGCAGCATCGTCGCCATGACCTCAATCACGGTTCCACAGAAGCTCTCAGTAAAAACAGCTCTAATACTGTCTAGCCTGAAGGTGGCCTCGGTGGCATCTTATGGTATCACATTAATTTGGGAACACCTATCCGCTCAGCAGCTTAGCGCTCTCGACACGGTGAAGGCAACGTTCCTTAAGAGAGTTTTGAGCCTCCCTAGAAATGCACAAAACAGGCTAACTTATAGTCTGTCTAGGACCACGCCGTTCATCGAGGATCTGGTAAATGGCTTCCAACTTCCGACCACCGCGTCGCTGCGAGAGTTCCGTAGGCACTCCGTGCAGGAGATGAGGGAAGTACCAGAAGCGTTCTACAAAACACCGGCAATGTTGGACAATACATGGATGGAACCTCTCTTCGAGCAACGACACGTTCTCACCCGCTACTCCGTCCATGGGTTCCACCACAAACTGTGCCACCGCAGTGGGTTCCATAGCCCTTCTGATGAGTGTTGCTGCAAATTTTGCGGCCTTGTCTGCACCAAATATCATCATGAAACATGTCGGTCTGCGCCAGCTATCTGGGCGTTAGGTCGCTGATATCTTCTTGAGATGCACATACAACATATTCTATATATGTCCAAGATTAACGGAAACGAATGCCGTTTTTGAGATTAATTGAATACGTGTAATGTAATATAATCAACAATACCGAAAGGTGATAATAATAAATAAATTTATGTTTGTATCTAACCTTTAAACTATGTCAGAGTTTGTGTGCTCCAGATTCTATACGCGCGCCTGTAACGTCTTAACTTGTGATTCCTCTGCCTGCGCTTTCAAGGGCACGGGGTAGGAAGCGCATATAAGCTCTACATTACGGAACTCCTAGATAGGCCATCGACGAATATATATATATATATATATATATATATATATATATATATTCTGCCGAGTGTGCAAACACATTGTAAATTATTAATAAATTATCACATTATTTTATATCTGTAGCAGGGGAATGACAAGTTAAACTAAAACTCACGAGAACTGAAGTATTTCACCTAAGCGTAGCTGGCCGCCGGGCAATCCATCGAGCATATCACAGGGTATACCTTACATACGCACTCAAAACGTTAGCGCAGATCAAGCAATGATATGACTGTATGTATATTAATATAAGCTGTACATACAGGTAGTTCAACAAGTTCTTAGAATGAAAACCAAGAATTTTCCAAATCTTGTTTTTAATCTTTTCTTATTCGATATACTCCCTGAAAAGCTCAATACACTTTTCCCACCGAGATTTCAGAGCATTTATACCTCTTGAGTAGAATTCCGCGTCTTTAGACTGAAAATAGGCATTGACAGCAGCCTTAACCTCTTCATTGCTGGAGAAACGCTTTCCACCAAGACTATTCTTCAAATGTCCGAAGAGGAAATAATCAGAGGGGGCCAGGTCTGGAGAATAGGAAGGTTGTTCAATAAGTTCGAACCTCAGTTGGGCCAGTTTTGCCGTTGCTTGCCGCGACTTGTGTGCGGGAGCATTGTCCTGGTGAAACAGGACAACCTTCTTCTGCAAAGCGGGCCGTTTCACGATGAGTTCTTGCTTCAGGCAGTCCAACAGTCTTGCATAATATTCTCCCGTGATCGTTTTACCGCTCTCAAGGTAGTCGACCAGAATTATTCCACGTTGGTCCCAAAAAACCGTAGCCATCATCTTTCCGGCCGATGCCGTTGTCCGCACCCTCTTCGGAGGTCCTTCACCAGGTGCACACCATTGACGAGATGCTTCTTGGGTCTCGGGAGTGTAGTGATGGACCCAGCTTTCATCGACGGTCACGAATCTGCGCCAAAAATCCGACGGATTTTTCGACATCTTGGCCAAATTTCGCTGTGAAGCGGAAACACGCGCGTCTTTTTGGCCTTGGTTGAGCAAATGCGGCACCCATTTTGCTCTGAGCTTTTTCATCTTCAAGTTTTCGTGCAGGATGAAATGCACTCTACCCAAACTGATCCCCAAGGCCTCCGCTATCTCCCTAACGTTCACTCGCTAATCTGCAGCAACGATTTTCCGCACTTTTTCCACGTTTTCCTCATCAGTTGCCGTTTTTGGGCGTCCTGAACGTAGTTCATCCTCGGTGCTCCTGCGACCTCTTTTTAACTCATTAATCCAGTTGGAAACAGTGGCAAAACATGGCGCTGAGTCACCGTACGCCTCGTCTAACTCAGTTTTCACTTGGGTCGCATTCCAACCTTTGAAATAAAAATGCTTGATAACCACTCGAAACTCTTTTTTCTCCATTTTTCAAAATCACGCCGATACGTTGCACGGGAAAAGCGATCAAACGAAATCGCAACGGCCAATCACCATAATATTTTGACTGCTAGCATTCGAAAAGTTGCCGTTTCCAATAGCGGTGAAAGCGCGCCAAAATTCGAATTCTGAAAAGCTCATTTTAAGAACTTGTTGAACTACCTGCACCAGTAAGCCAAACCCCAAGTAGAAGTTTTGTGAATCAGTACTTCTCTCACAACCATGGCTGCCGACAATAAAGGCGGTCCGCATAATCGTTTAAACTTTAGTAGTACAATCTACAACCTGCACACCACCTTAACTTTAGCTGCGTCGGAAGCGGTAAAATAGGAGTATAAAAAAAATATACTCTTGAACGGCCAACCGCGTCTAATCATCTAATGTTTTGTCTATCTTTTAATGCCATTCACGTCTGCTTAGTGGCAAGGAAGCGTATCGTTTATTTCATTTGTGCACAGTAGATCGACCCGGATTTCACGACGTTTTAATGGATAACTACTTCTAGTCTGCACTATCAATGTATGTTGTGCCGCGCCCGCCAGTATGTAAAAATTCACACGTCTTTTTCTTCCGAATCACCAGCTTGTATCTAAAAAAAATCTAGAAGGCTTCTGAAAAAGACTGACTGGACCCTGCTTTCAAAGGTAAGCAAGACCTAAACCACATCATCTTAAAAGTGGTCTTACATAGACAGTTAGATCCATTCCACGTGTCGGAAGAATCTAGGCATGTAGAAGCGACTTAGCTGACACGAGCACATGGCGCAACATGTCGTTACAATTTCATTAGCCAGCATGCTTATCCTATCTCAGTCCCATCGAAAATATATGCGAGGTGCTGAATGGACGTGTTAGAGCCAAAACTCAAGCTCAGGCAACTCACCCGGAACTCATGAATGCTGTGCGCGAGGAGTGGAATAATACCCCAGGACGATTCGCTGATAAGTTTATTTGATCAACTCCAAATTGCATGGCGGCTGTTAGTAGGGATCGGAGTAATGTACGTTATCGAACTACATGCATTTTACATTGAAATAAACGCGCGCGCACTCACGCACCCCAACATTGGGCCTCGTGGTGTTTGCTGTACCATTTTGAGCGAGAATTAAGTGCAACAGAGTGTGTCATAGAGCTTCGGTCGACCATTGAGAATGAAACCCTATTTTCTAGGGGTGAAGCTGTGGCGATGACCGATCTGGAAAGAGGTGATACCGTGACTACTGGTATACTACAGAATGCCTACTAAAAGGTTTCAATGCCCCAACAAAGGACACCTTCAAAGCGTCTTTCAGGCGATGGCCTCTCCACCACGCAAACACGCCAGCCCACAGGACTAAATACATGAGGCTTCACCGCATCTGGAGTCAAGCTGGTGAAGCACGCTGTTTCGTGCGAACATTAACTATTTAAAGTCAACATATATATATATATATATATATATATATATATATATATATAGTGGGATGCTTCCGCTGAATGAAAGACACAAACCCCGGTCCTGTTTGACGCACGATGATAAACACGTTGACTCAAGCGCTAAAGATATCAACCCAGAACGCCGTTGCCCAGTCCATCCGGAAGCAGCTTATCAAATATGACAGCTCTCCAAAGAGTAGGCAGGTCTGCAGCCTGTCACAGTGTATGCGCGCGGCTAGCAAAGCTATATGAAAGCGCGTTTAGTGCACTTGGCAACGACACGCAGGCAGTGTAGGCGGAAACGAACATAAATATTTCACTTGCACAACGAAGCCGCCTTTACTCGTATGATGCTATGTATCAAAGTCGACCGGAAGCTTTTCACACAAATAGTTCTTCCCCCGGCTTTCCGAGCAAGATAGTGCGAGGGTTATTTGAAATCCGACAACCACCATAACAGAATTCACGCGATCCGCTGAAAATATTGCGTCGGTAAGCATATGCATATATGTGCGATACATTTAATTATACCTCGCGTTTTCTCGTGTCTGCAAACGCGTGCGCACTCAAAAACAACATTGATGCCAAGCGATAATGAAAAATTAGAAGTTTGCTTTTATGCACAATTATCTGAGAGTGTCATTAGGGAACTGTGGTTGATAAATAGGCAGTAGTTTCAACTGGATCGACACAATGGGCGCATACAAATGTTTGAGCGTAATATACTATTGCGGAATAAAAGGCAATTTGTAATTGGGGTGTTTGTCGGGTTGCTTCTAGGATTTGAGGACTTCACGAAAAAGTTGCGACAGCAAGTGCAACAGATTTAAGTGTACTTAAAGGCTAATTGCTTGGTGTGTGTCGCCCAGGCCATTGATCATCATGCTTTAGCACGGTCTGATCTAATTAGATAGCAGATAATTGTAGGCCTGTCTATGGCAACCTTAAGGCACACTTGACTGAAGTGGACGGAGGACACTCAACGGGTTCGAACAATAGCTGGTTATTTACAGAACATGGTCTGCAGCAAAGTCTCTGAAAGACGAAAATCGTGCGGAAGCCCCTTTTATTTGGACAGCTCTTCGTTTCAGCAATACTCTTCTTCCGTGTTCATGGGCAATTTACCATTTATATTACATGTGCTCAATGTGGATGGCTGCCTTTTCCGATGATGACTTCAACAAGCCCCTAAGTATTATCTTGGGTTGCCTATAACAATGCTTTTAAATCTCCGAGTCCATGCGTTAGTTAATAATAGGCAAATCCACGGGTTTATAGATCTTAGCTGACAACGTGAGCGAGCATTTTACTTGCATCATTATCCAATACGCACCCTTCTTAAATTGCAATTTGACAGCTAAATTGTCCACCTACTCTGTCGCTCTGTTACTATAATAAACGTCTGATAATCGACGAGCGACGCACACGTTTGATCTATGCCTTATCAACGGCAAATCAGTTTATCTTCGTCTTGATACATAAAGAGAGGGAGATGGAGCCGGTTATGCCATTTCAGCAAATTATGGTTTGTGTCTTTTCCACACACGACAACAAATGGAACCAATTGGAAACATTCCACGGGCATATAGAGACTATGTACTCGGTCTGCTTTATCTCGCCTCTCGGATCAGCACTCAACCGAATTGGTTGCAAAGCAAATTTGATAGTTTTCTGCCAGACGATATTTCCCAACCAAAAATCCATCAGACAATCATCTGCAGGCAAAATCTGCTGGAAACCACGCAAAGCATTCGAGTAGTCACTTTCGAACTCTGTGCGTAGATTTTCTACGGCACGTATGCCGGATGTATTTAAAAACGCATCCATTATGTCATATAAACCCACTCTATGGAGCTACTTGTTATCTGGTAAAGTGAATATGTTCGAATCTTGCATATGTATATCTTGTATTACTGCCTCAAAGTGCTCAAACATGTCACATTGCATAATTAGTTTAGGAAAAAATATCTTACAGGTGACCGTACGATCGTACAAAGAATTCCTATGTTTTGACGCACATCGATGTACCAGTAAAACGTTTTCCTAGACACCAGTACGCCGTGCGTGCCATATATAAATCGCTTTGGCAATCCCATGTGTATACATAGGTAACGGCGCAGTGAAAAATAATACTAATTAGGCAATGCCGCATCTCAAATAGCACCTCACAAACTAGTTAGACTCTAATTAAAAATTATACTAAATGCGATGTTGAGCATTGTAGTTGCGAGTGGAAAAAGATCACCAGTACCAGCAGGTTAAAGCGGGGGATAATAACATTTCGTTTCGTGGCTACTGCAGGTGCTGATCGATAGATTTTTCGTTCTATTTCTTTGACCCGCTGTATTTATTGTTCTGGCAAAGTTACGTTCTATCTAGGGCTGTTTTGTCGGCCTTGCTTGCAGATCTTAATCGCACCGGGCGAACGGCCAAAGTACTATACTAGGAAAGCCTATCATATTTAGCACAGCCAGGCCGGAGACTTTGGAGCTTCGTTCTCGAAATAGTTTCTCGATTGGGGGTAGTTGGGGCTCTGGTCGGTCAGACAGGCCGCCTCGTCCCTCGGTTTAGGGCCGCAGGAGCAGAAAGTCGGCCAAGAAGCCCCCGCAAGCGAGAGATAATTTTTGTTCCGTTTAGGAGGCAAGGCACAAGTGTCTGCTTCGGTCATCTTTTTCGACTTGCTCGAAAACTGATTGCTTTATATTGTATCTTTCCGTTTCTCCGCTCTTCTATTCTTCTCTCTCTTTGTTCCCAGTGCACTTAAACCTGCCCGGCTGCAACACTCGACCATCTTGTTCCTTGCCGTTGCCAAGCCAGTAATGCCCATCGCCGGCTGTCGATAGACAGAGCTTCTGGCTTTGGCACAAAAATGTATTATTTCCCCCTGAGTGTCCGACGTAGATATTGTGTACCAGATCAGCCAAGACTTTAAAACATTGCTTTGTGTGTACTGTCAACAGAGCACTGCAGCGCGGTATGCACTGAGAGACAGTTCTAAAAAGAGTTTATTTTCAGGTCGTCAACGTACAAAAAATATATTTAGCACTCGGCGGAATATAAGCTCTTATGTCGCGAACACATGCTGTCTATTGTAGCAGTGGAGAGGGCTAGCTTCCTTAGTGGGACGCCAGGCGTAACTCACTAAGAGGCTTCACCTCATTTCACTCGGAGTCTGTGGATGGGCCAGGGGCATCTTCACCTTGTCACTGACAAGTATTTAATCGGTGCTATCAAAGGCACTAGTCTTCTGGTCGAAGTATACACAATGAACGTTTTTGTTGGCGTTTATATACAAAGCCCTTGTCATTTCTAGCAGTTGCGTGCACGCAGAGCGTCAAGGCACAAACTCGTGTTGAAATGTGTCAGTTAGATTATTAGCGGACATATAGTTAGTTAAGTGTTTGACTAGTACTTTCTCAAAAATCGTGCAAACAATGGGCTATTAAGATACATTTCTTGGCTGCTGCACCCTTTTAGATTAAGAGGCAGCCAAAATATTGATTCTAGCGAATATCTTATCCATGTGTCAATTGAGATTTAACTGAGATTTCTTACTACTCATTCGCACCTAAAAGCTTCTATATAATGTGATTCCAGTTCAGCACATAAACGTTAAAGGCGCACGTTTTCTTTAAATTCCATTGTTTTGCAGATCTTCCGTCAGCAGCGGTCCATTTTCCAGCGCGTGGACAACTCGATTCCAGCACTATTTGATAGCGCAGAAGCCCTTTTTAGAGTTAAACGCAAGTCGTCCACTCCCAGCTTATCCCATAACAGCACCATATGTGACAATGGATGGACAATGCTATCTGTATCCCAAAAAGAGCGACTCTGCAAGAAGCGAAAGCATATGCATACAGATGTAGGATTCTGGCCCACTCTCTGGCCCAGCCCGTCCTTATCCGCTTCTGTAGTTCACCCAGAAGTACGAAAAACGGCAGTGGGCTCAGACCATCGTCCTGGACGACATCTACGGATTGCGTTACCTCTTTCACACTGCCGACCCCGTTTTCAACCAGCACCGTGTTTTGTTTTAAGATGTTTACAAGTAGTCTTAACATTTCTCCCGACCCTCCCGTTTTTGCCAGCCCTTCAAGTATCTTATCCCTTGATAGGCAACTGCTCGGTCTGGACTGCGTATCCAAAATTGCGCTGTCCGATTCTGATTGAGTTGTTGAGTTTAACCAACAAAGCCAAATGCCTCATCACCAAGATGGTCCTTACGTATACTCGCGTCAACCTACTAACTTGCTTGACCGCCCGGCACTGCTCGTTAAACCAAGGTCTTCCCTTCTTCGGTGGCAGCATCGCTGACATTTATAAGCCTGCCAGGCTGCGTTTGTAGCAATCTAACTGGAGTGCTACTGACACCAGAAGTACCTATAGGTCAATAACTGCGAACCTGGAATGGCATTCATATGCGCGCATATCCGCCCTGTTGACCACTCAGCAGTTGATGTCGTCCAGTAAGTCTGGGAAGGCTACCGTTATTTCCCAGTGAATTCTGTCTAATCTGACATTAAAGTCCCCTCCTATAATCCTCGGTAAATCTCCTAATCTTAATAAAGGGTGCTCGATCAGCGTCTCTGTTGACTTCGTCCCTGTTGGTGCACGTTTTTAGTTTAGATGACGTTACTGCGACCAAATTGTCTGCTATTACTTTTACGTTCTATGTCTAACAAAAAATTATACGAAGCTTGACCGACACTTTCTACACGATGCCAGAGCATGGTACCCATAGAATCCCGTTTATCAAACTATTCTGGCGCCCAACTCTCTGTCAATAAGGGAAACGTATATCTCTTTGTACACATGGTCCCCGAGTAAATCTTACGCCTCTCGCCTCTCAGTTCCACGTCACTATCTGAATACCTGCATCCACTACGGCTCTAAACTTAATGTAATCTTTCTAGATCTGTGGGCTCTCACACGAGAGAAACTTCTGAGGATAGATGATAACAACAGCGAATTACCTGTTCGCTCTTGTCTTCAGAGATCGATTTGAAGTGTAATGAAGATGTGCTTGCATGATCTGCATTTTTTTTATTCCTGTGTAGGTCTGAATCTATCAGCGTCATTGGTTGCATCCTAGGTAAGGCGGCTAACGGGGTATCCATCGGTTCTCTTAGAACGTTCGGGAGAGCTTCCTGAATGGCCCTAGCCATTATCTGCGTGATAATATCTTTTTGCGTAATAAGTTAGCGATTAATGCCGTTGCCGGTTCTGCTCGCAGATATGCGCTAAATACCATGTAGCGAGCTGCCAGACGCATCGGCGGTCTTTGCACTTCGCTGAAGTGTTAAAATAAAAAAAAAACACCTGCTGGTCACTCATGTTATTTCCGGTGCTCTCAAGTGGGGGTTTTATTACTGCTAGATTATTTTGTGGTTCAAATCGTTGAGGTTTAAATGTTGGCTCGTTTATCTTGACCCCATTCCTCAGTTTAGAGGACTAAGTGCGTCTTAGGAAGTTGTCAGAGGCCTGTATGCGGCCCTCGTGCGCTTAGTGGCACCAACGGGACATCAAGCGCTTCTCAATGCTGGGACTTTCTTTGTAACAATTTCATGAGTTTCATTCTATTTGGACATGAGCCCTAGTTTAATGATTTAGTGTTCCCCAAAACACAGTCTGCATCTATATATATATATATATATATATATATATATATATATATATATATATATATATATAACATTGCATTATCTTGCTGTAAAAACGTCGATAAAATGTAATTCGTTATTTTTTATTAATATTGTTTTTACCAAACCTATTTCTACCAATGCAACCTCGTTTCCACTGATTCGCCTTTGCAGTTTATTAGAGAATCATCAAATAAAAGATAGCAGCAGATAACGATGGCTGCAGCAGCTTTAATATTAGCGAATTTAGGACCAATGTGGCAGGATTCAACACAGGAGGCACCACTCTAACAACATATAAGAGCAGAATACTAGCATTAAAATATATATACCAAAAATATACTAGCATTCGCTTACGAATCTTTTAGCCCAAATTAAGCGCTTTTTACATCTTGGTGGCGTGCAACGTTTCAATACAATCGCGTCCCTTTGGTTTACTCAGTCGGCTTGCATTCCTATTCTTTTCGTCGAGTCAATTGAATTGCATTGAACTGCCTCCTCTAATCAATACGAGTATGACATGGTCTAGGGCCCTAGGTGGTAGTCATGGTTGTCGTTTAAATGAAGAGTCGCCGGTTTAATCCCTGTTGTTGATCGAATTTCCTTGTGAGAATAGATGATAAACCAGTAGTCACGCTGCTGCCACAAATTCTGTTGGGGAAACCCGTGATATCTTGACACGTCCGGCCCTTCTGAGATGACCTTTCTAAAGATTAGCAAAATGACTTAACGTTACTAAGTAAATGTATTGCTAAATTAAGATTCACTTCCTAGTTGTGTTGCGCTGTCATCCGGCTGGATTAGAAGTATCGTAGTGGGGCGGAAAGGATGCTCACATTAGTTCTGGGGCAGCACAAAGCACAAATACCTTGATCCTACTTGTGAACGAGCGGGACGGACAGTCATATTTCAGAGCAGCGCTGGCCGGGATAGTAATCAAATATGGCATGCTTCCACGGCGGTAGTTGTCGTGTGTGTCTGGCCGAGATGGCTGTTTCTCGGGACAGGAAGGTGGACAGGCAAGAAGCCAGAGTGGCGCTGGGTAAAGGTCGACGTCGAGAAGTTTGACTGGATCGACAGATTGCCTCGGTCGTGGGGTTAGTGTGCAGTACAAACACAGTGAGAGTGATTGAACTCCCCACTGAGCAGGCCAATGAAACCCCCCGACAAATACAATAATCACCAACACCAGCACAGCCACCACCGTAATCATAATCGACCGTTGCTGGTCGATGTTCTAGTATGACTATGTATAGCCTGACTACAATTTCAAAAAGCTCATGCCATCTACAACGTCGTAGAGAAAGACGTTCTTCGAGACTAAGGGTGGCTTGGTTTCACACTGCGTCTAAAGCAGGTCGCGCAACCGTAACATGTCAGACACTCCGTTAACAATGGAGCAGAACGAGCACCGTGCTGTGATTAAACATTTTTGAAGGTTGAACTACAATGGGAGTTAAAGCTCGATTAGATATAGCTTACGGAACGGGTGAAGTGGCGCACAATGTCATTACCAAATGTATTGCCTTATTTGAAAAGAGTGGTATGGGCCAGAAGATTGCATCACGTTCTGGACGGCCAAAAAAAGCTTTCTAGTCTACAAACTCGTGAGAACTGATCGCCAATTGAAGCGGCGTGAAATAGCGGATGAGATAGACATTAGCTATAATTTAGAATGCAGCAAACACATTAAAGTAATATGGGGTATGAGCTAACAATCGGGCAAAAACTAACACGCGTGTAAATTTCAGAGAGCAATTTGGATTGTTTTTTAAATTCGTAACTACCGACGAAGCCTGGATTTTCCATTGGTCTACAGGACGGGGATTCCCCCATCAGGGAGTGCGCCGCATGGGGCGAAAAACCTCTAGGGCAAACAGGCACATCTTAACCAAAAAAGTTTTGGCGACTGTTTTGTGTGATGCAAAAGGTGTTCTATAATTTGACTTCCTTTCTACAGAACAAGCGATAACTGGGGAGTTCTACGCAACACTCTTGGACCAGCTGAAGGAACGCATTATATCACCACGGCTCACGATGCAAAAGAGAATTGTGCTGTTACATCACTATAATGCGTCCGTCCACACGAATTTTTTTGGCACGGCCAATGTACGCAAACTAAAGTTTCCAACTGTCGAGCATGCCCCATACCTATCACCTGCCAGACCCGGTTCCATGCGACTATTAGCTCTTTGGAAATCTCAAAAAGTATCTCTCCGGAAAGAGATGCCCGAGTAACAGTGGCGTCATATACACTGTAGACGAGTATTTTGGATCTAAATATTCTGATAATTGGTCTCGTGATGTAAAGGCGAAGGAGGACCGTTGGACTAGATGTGTTGAGCTTCACTTGGCTGACTATACTGAGCAATTAAAGGGACGTGATCTTTGTCTGTCCATTGATTGTGTTTCATGCTACGAACATTTTGATACACCCAGTAAATTAAGATTGTCTGGTAAATCCATGACGTAGACCGGGTATGCATTATGCGCTTTAATGCTGTTGATAGGGCCACGATATTATGCGACTCAGAAACCAACTAAAATCTAGTCGTCCTTATTTTCCTTTTTCGAGGCTGCCACAGTGTTACATTCACCTGGCCGCGTTCAGTTGCCATTAAAGCTGCTTGACTTGTAAAGCTCGGCCCAACGGCCTTGAGGTGTGCGCTCTCTACGAGAGCTTACCGTGTCAGAGGATCTCCAAGTCTAAGGTTCGGAGTAAGAAGCTCTCACTGAAAAAAGCACAATGTTCGTTACAGTGCCGTACATCGTCGGCTTCTCCAGAGTTGCACATGCGACACAAGGAGGAGCCAGCTTTGCTAACACGATGGAGAAGGTATCGCCGAGAGCAGCTGCCGTGGCCAGCTAGCAGTACTTAGATTAGAAAATCGTGTTCGAGATTACCATTTTTTTAAGACAGCATGTACACTTATATATACCTATATCTATATGCAGTCTGACTTTGAAAGATAGTACAGCCTCGAACACGGCTCTCGTACACATTCGTGCAACTGCTGACGTGTCACGGTGGTTGCCTTCAACCATACATCTACCACATTAGCAAAACTGACTCCTGGTTATGCCGCGTGTGCAACTCTGAAGAAGCTGACCACTATTACGAATGCTGTGCATTTTATATATATACCGACAAGAGCAAACATGTATATGGTAAATAATTAATTTAATACTAATGTTTTTTTTTATGTATTCATGAAGTACACACAAATAATGTATGCAGCAACATATCTGGAAAATGTTCTCCTCTGCGTTGCTAGCACGTTTGCGCTCTATTAACAAAGTTTGATAATCAAGCTTAGGTGGTCATAGATTTGTTAACATAAACGCGAATCTTTGCCGCTGTGATTTCGTAAACTGAATCGTGAAACACCTCAAGTAAACAAGTTCAAAAACGTTAGATCTAGGCGACTAATTCTGGTCGCCCAAACGAGATATCATATGATCAGAGAATACCTAGTGTATTAATGCAATTACTTTATATGATCTGTGGCAAGTGATACCGGTTGGAATCACTTGTTGTTTGTGCATTTGCAGGTGTGTGTGAGAAAAAAAGACTAATCATGTCTTCGGCCCAAAATCCGCACCAAACCGCATCACCGCGCAAAAAAAATCGGATGCATTTTTTTCATTTTTCTTTTCAGCTCATGTGCCTTTCCGTCACTTCAAATGAGATCATATTGTTTATGAAGCCATCACCATGAAAATGGGCTTCATCACTGAAGATGGTTTTGTTGGACAGCTTACCGCTTGTTGTTGTTCAATGCGGTAGGAATTGTCGTTTCAAAATGAGGTCTGTTGTTATTTATGGCGAACCAAAGAATCTGCCGTCTGGTTTGCCATAATTAAAAAGGGATCACTATATAGCAATGCATTTGTATTGCGGACTGTCTACAACATATATATATATATATATCATCTTTTTTCAACCATTTTTATTTACCGAGAACTGAAGCGTTGTGAAATGCAGTTCCGTGAATAAACCACGTTTAAAATTGAAAAAAAAAAAAAATATATATATATATATATATATATATATATATGCATGCAATATAAATATATACACTACCTTAAACAAACAACAATTTTGAAGGATATTTTCTACAGGTTATGCATACATAGAACATAGAAGAAAGAATAGATCAAGTAGGCAAGTCCTCGATGGCTTATTCGCCGTATTTTGCCGCGAGCGCTGAGCGACTCATTAAGCTCTGCTTACAAGCCTCTCTCTATAGGGCAATCAGTACATTGAAAACTTTCGCTAAAAGAAGATATCATTAAAATGATGTGCTCTAAAATATGCATATGCATTCGTTTTGAATGTAGTATGGCGATGTTCGCACACCTTCTTAATGAAGTCCTCTTCAAGCAAACGCATTTATTTTCACGCACTCCTAGTGGCATAACGCCGGTCATTCATCGAAGCCACCGTTTCGAGTAATCTGCCTAACTTTCAACTTGTGGTTTTGTATGACATGAAAGCGTTTTAACCATAGCATAGGTAGGTAATACAAATTTTCAGTTATAAAGTTGTACTGGCGCTCTTTTAACGCATCATACTTAAGTTATTGGCTAGCAATTATGTTCACCTAGGACTAAAAGACGTCGAGGGCTATCCTGACTAGAGCAGTACATGTGAAAACATCGACATGAGTCTGCCGGGTGAACATATGTGAGGTGTCATTGTTTATCATCATGTGCGTATTCGCACAACCTTAGTCATCGTTCCATTTGCTTTACTTCGTTCTAGCAAGGGCGTTCTAGGAAGTTATATGCACCCGTTGCAGGCCGTCCGCACTCTTGCCTCAACTATTCTTATATTGAAAAATAATAATAGTAACTGCTGCATCCGGATGGGCAACGGAAAGTGTGGAAATGGAAAAAAGGCGCAAGTACTAGGAGTTACGTTCGATAGGCATATGAAAATTCGGGCACACATTGCTTTATTCAGCACAAGCTGCCTCTCGACTGAGCAATCTTATACTAAGGGTATCCTCATCACAAGATGCCTTTAAATACCTGCGCCTTTATAAAGCCGTCGTAGTGCCAAATTGCTCGTACTGTGCTCACGTGTGGGCACCTTTATACGACAAGGATATATGTTTGCTGCAGCGTATTCAGGACAATTGTTTAAAAAGAGTTTCAACAAGGCGCAACTTGACGCGTGACAGAGTCGTGCTCCCAAGTGTCGCGAAGTACCAGCGTCGCGCTGACTACCGCGTTTTTAAAGATCTCATACGCAATGATCAGATTTATAGGTACTACCACGTGCGATCAAACAGCCTACGGAGTCGCAGTGCCACACACGATTGCCTGTGTGGCAGTCGTTAACCACTCATTTGTTTGGCGAACAGCTAGCCTAGCCCGCAAATGCGCGCAATTCATGTCCCCTGTTTGACCCCTTTTAAGGTAAAGGAGATATTTGTATTGTATTGTGCATGTAGACTGAGACAACGAGAAACAATTTCGTTTCCATTACTCTGCAAACGGTGGGCCCTATCACCAAGGTACAAAAATAAATATTTACAGGTTGGCTAACGAAAAGAAAATGTATATGAGGTATCACATAAAATCGACCATCTATTTCATGCGGTGTTGAATTGAAATGGTGGGTGCCTATGTAGATCCGGCTTAAGGTAGCTATTGATCACACACATATATACATATATTTATATATATATATATATATATATATATATATATATATATATATATATATATATATAGCGTTTGCAGCAAGGTCTCCTATCGGCCAACCAATACAGATTTTGCAAGAACAGATCAGTTCTCACAGCAATGCAACGAAGAACAGCCAAGGCTGACTTGCCTCACGGTTTGCCTATATATAAAGAGAAGGTTCTTGTAGCAGTCCTTTATGATATTAGGAAATCTTATAACGGTCTGCCGCGGAAAGGGATTTTAGACACTCTTGGTGAGAAAAGTGGTCCCTCCCTTTCTCGTGAGGGCCGTCTCGGGGCACCTGGAAGATAGAAGAGTTTTTTAATGGCACTGTGGAGATAGACATGACAGCAGGAAGGACAACAAGGGCCAATCCAGGGTCCCCTGCTCTCGAACATGACATACGACAACATCTTGAAACAGAAAGATTTTCTACAGGGAGTAGAGATGATTGCATACGCGGATGACTTGGCCGTCATTACTCAAGAAAAGACAGAGGAAGAATTAAAGACAAATATGACTCTCCGGTCGACAAAGGGATGGATGGATAGAACTGGGCTACAACTTGCCCCAAAAAGAGCAAAGCTATTCTTCTGACTGGAGAAAAAGAGTGGGCAGCATGTAACGATAAAGCCAAGAGATTAAGCAAGTAACAGAAGCCAGTGTCTTACTAGACAAGGGTCTCAGGGGCACTAATCACATTAGGAAGTGCACGGCCAAGGCGGCTAAAGCGGCAAACGCAATAGGCAAGATCCTGCCAAACTAACACGGGCCGCAGGAGTCCCAGCGACGACTATTAATGTCAGTTACCGAATCAATTACACTCTTCGCGGCGCCAGTCTGGCTGCAGAACACCCTAAAACGACCAAGGCAAGAAAGATTCTAAGAAACACGCTTAGGATCCTGCAGGCCTACTGCACGGTAAGCACGAACGCAGCCCTGGTACTGGCTGGTTTCCCACCCTGGGACTTAATAGTAAATGAAAAGGGAAGGTTGTGGGAAGGAGGGCTTGAGTCCAACAAAGAAGTTGAGAGAGAAAACTATAAGGTCGTGGCAAGAGTAGGACGCCATCTCTACAGGCTCACCGGGCCATTCACTTCGCCTGCTCATCCCGGACATAAAAACCGGATAGACCGCCCGGGGGGGGATTATTTTTTTCTTTACGCAGTGTCTCACTGCGTAATTCACATTTTTAAAGTTATCTCTTTCGTATAGGCAAAGCTCGCTTGGCAACCTGCGTGCACTGTGTGGACGGCATCGACGATGACCCCGAGCATACTCTCCTGAAATGCAAAGGATTAGAGCAGGAGACAAGCGACATAGCGCGACTAAGATTGAAATGGGCTAGAGAAGACGAAAAGCGAGAAGCTAGAACACCAGACCCGTCGTAAAGTAACATGAAGATGCTTGTGAAGTACATATGCTGCACAGCATCGCAGTGGAAGCTGGGCGAGGAAATGGCAACTGCAGTAATAAAAAAGGAAGCCGAGGTCGGCAGGTACAGAAGAGAACGGATAGAGCTTACGACATCAACAGATGACGTGGCTTGTAATCAAACGGGTTCGCAGGTGTTGGGACAAGCATGTCGGACCGGTAAGGGAACCCGTGAGTGACCTCGGTCAAATGATCAGCTAGGCGCTCGCCACTTCTCCTAATAACCCATAGTACTGCTCTCTGGATATCCGGGCCATTAGAGAGTGGAGCTTACGGGGGAGGTGTGTTTAGTAGGTAGGGATCTTGGCGGGCCAACATCCAACCCCTAGGGTTGAGTCCCACACGGCTCGAGAGGGGCAACACTCTTCACTTGTACCAACAGTGCGTAAAAACGTTCACTCTCCTCCACCAAACAATAAATATATATATATATATATATATATATATCTTCCTTCTCCTATATATATTTTTATTTCTTTTTTCTGTTATCTGGCGCGCTTACATACATTTAAGAGTCTTTATATAAACTCACCAATAGCTTTAAACATTTTGACAATACGCCACGAATACATTTACACAGCAACAGCACAAATGCCAAGCAAACTAACACACTAACACAGTGCGGCATATTCTAACTGATGATATCTAATATGTTGCACTATCACTTCGCGTGTTACCAACCTATTCAATAATAACGACTCTGCTCATTGAGACACCGATTGCTAAACAGTTGCTTGCAGTAGGCTCTGGGCAACATTGTACTACTGCCATGTCTGTGCCTTTATAGTTGTCGTTATTGCCAAGGCTGTCATTGCTCTTGCTGGCGAGGTGGTACTGCACATGGTACTAAACGTATGCTTGTTGCTGCTGCTGCTGCTGCTTTTGTTTCGAGCGTCCGTAAGGCCAAGCCGCATAACGTTGCATCGTGCCTATCAATGTTAGAAAGCCATGTCGTGTCGTTTGCCTTTCGCTGTTCGGGCTGTCGTCGGCCAGATCTGCATTCGAAAAAGGGCGGGCGAATGAACACAAGCGAGCAAAACCTCAATGCGGCGGCCAGATGGTGGCGATGACATGGAGATGAGCACATTCATATCCAGGATTTGTCTGACAGATTGCTCGTTTGGCGAAAGCCATAATAGCAAACGGGCTCCCGACCGCTGGCCTAGCCTATTTCGACATTTTAACAATTTTTAACCCTCGGAGTATAACTAGCAATTGCTGTTGTTGTTGTAGTTGTTGTTATTGTTGTTGTTGTTGCCGTTGTCGTTGTTGTTATTGTTGTTGTTGCTCTTGTTATTGTTGTTGTTGTGGTGGTGGTTGTTAGCTGGGTAGTGGCATTTCTGAGATTATCGATGACGCTACGTAAACATGTGCAAACTGGATAAAATGTGTAAAAATTAGAGTCACCTACTACACTTACTCTGCCAACAATTTGCACAATCTTTGCCGTTATCCCCCTCCTGCGTTTATGAACGTTTATTCCGCAAGGCGTTTACTGCCCTCGTCTCGCTCGTCCTGGCTTGAGCTACAATTAATTTCCTCCTCTTTCATTTCCCCACTGTTCTGCGACTGCGAAGAAAATGGAATGAAACACCGGGTCAGCGCTTGAGTCGAGAGACGAACAATTTGACCGTCGTTACGGCGGTGCAACGATAACGGGACATCTCGTGAAGTGCAATCATATTACCGCCGGCGGCAACGAAGAGGTTTCATTTGTTAGATAGAGCATTAGAAGTAATTGACTGTACAATCAAGCGCTCTATTTTTGACGGTCACGTACCTGACTTCTGATTCCGCGTGCCAGCGTTTGTCATCATCACCTCGTTATCCCTAGCATGGGATTCCATTCATGAGATCTCGACCTCGACCTTGACCCTTATTGTCTCGCCAGCACAGACACTCACAACACATTTACCCAGACTAAACGTACTATCTTCAAACCACCACCACTACGACTACTCTACAGTCTCACTATCTCGAATCGATCCTGGAACGTCGCTTTACCTCCGTGGGTATCGCAAAACTGATCGAAGCCTACCACGTCGCAGCTAGATGCCGCAGAGATTGGCAACTGACAATAAGCAGATGGTTAATCGACAAACGACATATTCGTTTTGCTTGATTCAGACAATCTGTTAGAAGAACCAGGTAACGCTTATATTGGAATTGCCTCGTCTGAGTGCAGGTTGTGACGTGCGACTTATATTTGCGGTTGCTAGTTAGATGAGGTAAACGTCTGCCAAATAGTTTTTCTTGATTGTGGGTTACTGAATACTTACGTTTACTAGACTTCTTCAAGGATATTCCTAAAATTCGTATGATGTTGATCAAGTAAGTCAAGATACGTCGCAAATACAACTTTGGCACGCAGTCGTTTACAAAGACTGCATCGGCCATGTTCCATCGCTCTCTTAGAGCTCTTATTACATGTCGGCGTCACACCGAACTCGCGGTTATTTCCACATAGGTGAAGCGTTAGGACTAGCGGCACTTATGCCTTTCGAGACCTTCGCCCACGATTCAGCCATGAATACCAAGAGTGCTTATGCTATGTTTAAGTTTGCGCGGAAAATCTTACCTTTAATTATAGACTCTGTTTTGAAGAAAAACAAATTATATATATATATATATATATATATATATATATATATAGAGGCAAACAATTGTAAATTATTACTAAATCATCACAATATATAAAATATTTATAATATATATATAAAATGGTTGATTTTCATAAACGCATATAACACAATTATTAGGTAGCAAACGGTAATTCATTCGAAGCATTTAAACAACGTGAAAGACTCAGCACTCCATCTCTATAACAAAGCGTACTAACATCGTAGAGAATATATATTTATATATAAATATATATATATATATATATATATATATATATATATATATATATATATATATATATATATATATATATATATATGACGGCCTAATCGAAAACCCACAGACTATACTTTTGACTTTAACCCCGCCCTTTGTCCTGAAGTAATAGATGTATATATTTATGTTATCTGTGGATTAGCAGCTAATATCAAGACCGCCGGTTTGTGCACTAGCCCCGCAACTCCAGTTAGTTGATTCAGTTTGAATTTCCTGCAGATGTTGTCACCCATTATTGCTCCAAAAGAGGCTTTATTTGTTGTTATGAGACTAGTTCGGAATGCAACGCTATGTGCACTAAACTGATATGTGATTTATGCAATGCTTGTACACAGCTTGTCAGCAGTTTTACTCACGATTATGAAATTTTTCCGACTCTCCACGTACTACCGGTCCAAGATTTAATTGACAGACTTAGTCTCAGTACTACTCCCGTGAAATCTGCTAACATGGCTCATTTTGACGTTTTACTTGCAAAGTCTAGTGTATCTGCATCTTAATGCAATTCACTGTTCGTTCGAGACTGCGTTAGTGTAAATTACATGTATAACGAAATTTGTCTACCGACTGGTGTCACGTCTTCATAAATATGTACGCGCCAAGCTACGACCCGACACCCTAATCATGCAATACACTCTCATATACTTTATTGCTCGACTAAGAGACTGTGCTAAGGTGGATTCTTCATTAGCCAAGCGTATTGCAGTTGAACAGCTGTGCCGCGTGCCCTGCACGTAATGGATCGGAGTAACAACTCCCAGTACGGCAGTTATGGGGAATTGCTAAAGTAGAGCATGGTGCTGCTGTGAAAAGGTCAAGATACGTCGTAACCCGTACTAGATTGTAGTAGGTGATTGTGAAATGGACCTGATGTGAATTGTTTGCCCTCATTGTTACTCTAAGACCACACTTACTAACTTTACGCCCGAATCATCATCCAGAACGCCCTAAATCTAGAGTTTGCTGGCAGGGCTAGAGTGCCAAAAAAAATCAACTGCTCTTGTTTGTACTTACGGAATTCGTCACCTATTAAGAACTAAGCAAGCGACTTACAAATCTGTGCAACAACGCGACATAGCACGCTGGCTCAGTTGCCTCTCAGATTCGGGCCCTACCTATTTTATTAACAGACAAGCTGTTCGGTTCACATATTCAGCTTAGTCGCAAGATTTGTTACCTCAATTATATCCTTGCTCATGTGGGTTACATGCCTCCAGTTTCTTTTAGTATTGGAATATTGATAAAGTTCAATTGCCAATCATATATTGCAGGTGTGGTCTTGCATAATCACTCTAAAATGTACTTCCATTTGTTTTTATGCGACCAATTCGGTCCCCAAAGCAATGCGTACTAAACGGATCTATGCTTTATGTGTAGTTTTACTAAACACTCGCTTAATCTGATGTATACGTTCATAAGGAAACAATTGTTATTTTTTTATATATAAACAAGAAAAACTAAAACACATTCAAAATTAAAAGACATGCACAAGCAAAACATGTTTAATAATTTGCAGCTTGTTTCTAGTTTAACTCACGAATATGAACATTTCCCCGACTCTCTGTTTACTACAGATTCAGGTCTAATCGACAATCTTAGTCAATGATGTTTGTTAATTGCTTTATTTGTATAATTTATTTCTCTCCACGCAAAGGCACACACTTATTTCGTAATACTAGTTGCGCATATATGTACAATGTTATTCGCGTGTATTAATGATAAGAAGACATACAGCATAAACACTCCATACTAGCCATTGATGGCTTTGAAAAGCTGTGAACATCTGTACAAATGTAAACCACTCATGAAATTAATAAAATGTATCTACCTAACTATCAACGCTGTAAAGACTTTGTATCGTTCAAGCAACGGCACCTTGTAACAACCTCAATGCAGACATCATCAGAACAACGGTCACATAAAGAGCAATATATAAAAAATACGCAGCAACGCAAGACATTGCTCTGTGTTAATTTGGGTGATCTTCAGTGAGATGAACCAACAGCCGAATAAAGTGAATTGCACAGCTTATTATTATTATTATTATTACACTACGTTATGTCACCTATATACAAACACGTTTTTGTGCAGATATGCTGACGCGAGCTGCACTGAAGTGTTATTCGACCCTGTAGTATTCAGTATCTGCGCGGCTGTGGTGATTCAGCTCAACCGTTTCAACGGCATGAGACGCGCTAACTCGACGAAATATTCAGCCCGGCTAAGCCTATCAACAGGCAACCAGTCAGCCAGACAGAAAGACAGAAGGCCCGACATCCGACCATACGGCCGTTATCGTTTTTCAAATATGCCCGCCGTTCTTTTCTCTTGCGGCAGCAGCAGCAGCCTGACCTTTCTTTAGCATGCGTCGTAAAGCGTGCCGACCTTCGTAAACGCGCCCCTGACCTCATTCGGTCATCTACGCGTGCGCAGCGGCGCACAAAACATCTCTAAGATGGCGGCAGTCTGCGCAGCATTGAGACAGGCTCACTCATTTGAGTGTGAAGAGTGTTTCGTAACCGAACGTTTCGGCGTTCGGCGGCAAGCGAGTTCGGGCCAGAGCCACGGTTCGTAGACTCGGGCCCGAACAGCAGAAAAGAACCCGGAACGCGACAGCGGTCGGACAGTCTCCGCTCGACCAGAAACCAACGTATACGCGAGCTAATGGGCGACACCACTACGCCGGCTACTGGTGGGGCTGGACACCGCCACCGCAGTGCTATATCGGGCGGCCTGTTGTTGGCCTTAACTTAGGCGAAGCGTTGGCTGTCCTCGAAATGGCTGCTACCGGCTGGCCGGCGAGAAAGAGTTCGAGAGAAAGGCTGCGGGAGAGAGAGAGAGACGAAGAGAGATCTATCTCGCAGATCCACCCGACGGGGATTGCGGCCATTGTGACCAATACTGCTTGTGGCCTTCGTGAAGTCGGTGGATTGCGTTTGCGGCCCCTCGTTTCTCACTCACACGCATACACACGCACAGAGACTGGTTTGCGTTTGCAAGGCCGTACAATGTTCGCGTGTATGAATGACTCGGGCTCCCTCGCGCCTGCATCGCCAGCCTCAGCCTCAGCCTGGCTGGCACGAGCCATGTCTTCGTCGTCGTCGTCGTCTTCGTGGGCTTGCGTACGACGGCTCCAGCTGGGCAGCCACAGATTAATGAGTAGTCGTAGTAGTAGTAGTAGGGCCAAAAGCGAGGCTGTTTTTGCAACTGGCCCGTTTTGGCGTAGAACTAAGTCAGATGTGCCAAGCGTATCTATATATATATTTACATATATGGTTCGTGTATTAAACTTTCTCATACCGACTCTGTTAGAAATGGGCAGAATCGTATTTAAGTTAGCGGTTGCGTTTTAGTTACGGTACACGTTAATCTTGGGAACTATTTTTAATCTGTGAGTTAAGGTGAATCATTTATGTATAAATATTTGTATAATTTTTAAAGTTTTTCACCGTAAGGGCAATGCTAAACTTAGAGTGGGCGGAGCGAATAGAAACACCGTGGTGCTTTTCGCAGTCTGTCGATTCGAGTCGATGACTATATATATATATTTAGATGTGTATTATTGACCAACTCAGAACAAGTCTGGTAATTGAAATCTCATTTTGAGTATCCTAGACATTCACAACGAGGTCAGTCGCTGCCATCGTTTTAATTGCCGTGAAATAATTATAAGTCAAATCACCGAGGTTACTCGGTACGTCCGGAGGTATAGAACCCTACCCAAGCCTACTCACCCCTGCTGTCAACACTACTCAAGTCGTCGAAAGACCCGACAAACTGGCCTGTCTTTTATATATATATATATATATATATATATATATATATATATATACATATGCATCTGTATGAATTTTAATCTGTCGAAATTAAGTTATTGCAGCGCAGAATCATATTACTTCTGGTTAATCGCAACTTACCGTCCTATCCGTGTCGTTCAAAGCGGTCTCTGTAATGTATACATACCGCGTGGTCGTTTAGAGCGCGTTTTGTTCTGCACCATATGACCATAACGTCCACAGCATTCATTTTGTTCGTGTCGGCTGTTCGCTATCTATTTACCCGTATCGATTTCCAATCAACGGGACGACGCGCTCCGACGACTTTACGCGACGCTACCGCTGTCGTCTCTCTCGGCCACTACGTTCTATTCTCTTACGAAAACAGATGTAGTAATCATAATGTCTATGAATACGTAAACCAACTAATGCAATTCGGCACGTTTACAGGCAGGACAAGTTATTTTTATTAAAAATGTTTGAGTTACACGACGAAGGAATCCTATGCGTCGTGCCCAGATATAAACAAACAGCTAAACACATGCCAACCGAATTGACAAAGCCAGTTCCTCCCTCTAGCAATACCTGCCGAATTTAGCAGAGGCGGAACGTAGAACACCAGCGGAACGATAAATGCAAAACGCGGTTGTGCTGATGCGGGACGAGAGATCCACAATGGGTTGCAGTGCTGCGTGGCATCGCTAACCACAAGAACAACAGCAAATATAGCCACCTTGCATTGCTATTGCTTCTGGTTCTGTTGCTCCTTCATTTTCATATAACTCCTTTTATTGAAGAAGAGGTCTGCTTTGTGAAAACCTGAATGACACCTGTTGACGCTCAAATAGTACGACTATTTGTGTAGTCGCAGAGAACGATATTATTATAGTTATGGCCAAGGTACATTTTTTTTCTCTAAACGTCTGCTGGGCCGGCTGGAACGTCGTTATTGCGGTAGCCACTCGACATACCTGGACCTCTGTCGAGCCCGGTGGCGTCGTGGCTTAAGTCGGCGCCTCGCAACCGGAGGAGACACATAGGTGCGCGGGTTTGAGCCCCACCGTTGAACATTTGTATTTATGGGGGTCCGCCTATGAAGCAATGTGAAAAACAGTTCCGTGGACGTTAAATCTTGGCTAAGGGTCAGCCCGAAAACTTTACCTAAACCTGGACCTCTCAACCTGTCCGGCCCTCGGTGCATTGAAAATATACCACACGGTGAGTTCTAAGCCCGTAGGGGACGGAGAATAGTCTAGAACTAAGAAAACAACCTTTTAATTTTTTTTTATTCTTGAGCTGGAGCGGCCACTCTGCAATTGGTTTTCAAGATTTCCAATTTAGGTAAGATGAATGTCGGAGTAGGCTATAATCGGTCATGATCGGACAAAAAAAGTTGCTCTCATAGCAACCTTAACAACGTTTGGGTGTGTCTCGGACGTACGTGCAATGTCTGTATCGACGCCGCGACAGCAGATTCGGACTACACACAAATATTCTCTCTCTTGGTTCTGCCTTTCTTGTCTCGCGCATGCTTATTGTGTTCTTCTTCTTTATTAGGTTTTCGCTTATATTGGAATCTAGCTCGTTCTCCCGCTTCTTTTCCAAAGTCTGAATTCCCGTTTTCCACCGGTATATCCCTATTGATCATTGTTGATCAGGCGCACAGTCAGTCGGGTGTGCACGCTTCAATGTTAAGCTACTTATTTAAAAGAGCTCGACTAGCTCGGTTGATTCGAATTTTTCCACGTTTGCAAGTCAACCCAGTTGACAGTTAGGCTGAGAGCAAAAGCAAAATATAGAAAAGAAGCGTAGAGCGGACACCTTAACAATGCCGCTTGTGTCATCGTGCGAACAAGTTTATCGTGCGAGCCTACGTCAACGCTGTTGGCGTCTGCAGTAGCGTGACTTCAAACGCTGATACTTGAAGATAGACATTTTGGCCGTTAACAGAACGTAACAAAAGAAGCAAACGATGGTTCCTTCATCCGTTTCACATCACGGCATATTGAAATGAAAGGTGGTATAAACTGGAGAACTGTAATTAAAAGTCTACCGCGGCTCAAACCAATCGCGCAATAAACACGATACATATTAAGGCAACAAGTATTACAAGAATGACAGCGACAACAACCACGACCACAATAGTAAAAACTGTGCGGAATGAGCGTGTTGACTCGTATCCGTTGATTTCGTGTCAGCCCATGGCGCCTACAATAGAAGCTGTGTTCTCTCTACAAACAGCCAATGGCATAATTTGTCTCGGAAAATAAATAATTTGTGTCAGTCGCTCGTAATATCCTCCGCAAAAACTTTGCGGTGCCGACAGTTATAAGACCCGATGTCTCCAAAGCAATAGGTACGAAGTGATAGCTCGTCAACAGCTCGAGATCCTTTCTTCGCCTTTCCTAATCCGCGACCCATCCACACTCGACAGAGCTGTGACAAATGTATGATAATGCCATCCTGCATGAGACAGTTACATCCCAGACAAGGCTTTTCTGTGTTACCATAGAGCATGGTAACCTGATCAGGTCGTATCTCATTGTTTTCACTCAGCTCCTTTGTGTCGTATGAGTATGGATGATATTCCTGCTCTTTTCAGTGCCCTTCTCACCATCCCATCATGAGTTCTGCGTGACTGTTGAGCCTGTCGGGACTTTAAGCCGCTTACCGAGTGTAGACCGTCAGGGTCGAAGAGTTCACCATACGACATACATGAGCACATATCCTTAGAGATCCGGCGCGCCTATCCTAATAGACAACAGGATATAGAAGGAGTTAGGATCCAGTGTGGTGTCTAGCTGACGGGAAGGCAGAGCTTGAAGCCATCCCCGCTAAAGGAATGCTGTTTTCTTATTCATATTAGGTCATCCGGAATAATGACGATGATGACGACGATAGCAATGCCAACATTAACCAAAATTAATAACACTGTAAGGACGACTATAACCATAACGAGGACGGCAAAGTGATACTAGCAACACCGGTAGCGACTAACAAATATGAATGAATAACAAACATTATGACGAAACTATCAATATTAATATTAACCATAACTAACGAAATAATAACTATGAAAACGACGACCGGGCGAAGCCAGTTGGCAAGTCTGCAAAAGGTTAGTGATATCGTGGAAGCAATAGATGTCATATGATCGTAGTGAATGTTGACGTTACGGCCAGCTGGATAATTAGCTCTCTATTATTGTTGAGTGTCCGCTCCAAGGCCGGCAAGAAGCGATAGGGAATGTCGTTGCACTTGTCGGTCCGATACTAACTTCGACCGTAAAATGCGTAGGTGTAGAGTCTGTGAATATCACGTGTATGGAAAGGATTTATGGTTTCGATAATCACATGAGCATTTGCGTTTGAAACGCCTGCGTGACGTTTCCGCATGTTTTTACTGATATAATGAACTTGCACAAACTCGGGTCATTTGCAAGTAAAAACTAATCATTAGTAAATACTGTAACATGATTTCAGCATCTACAAACATGCAGTGCACATATATATATATATATATATATATATATATATATATATATATATATATATATGAATATATATATTTATAGATGAAAAACAAGCAAACACAAAATGTCAAAAAACGAGTCTTAAGGGGTACCAATATCGACCTGCTGCCGCGAGAGCTCCATTCGAACTCGTACCACCTGTCTCCGTCCTAAGAAATAAGGCTTAAACCATGTAACAGCCGTCGCGAAGCAGCTAAGTGAGCAGAAGAATCTAGAACAGAGAGAAATGATCAAGACAACTGAAAGCAGGCGACACGTCAAGAAAGACTGCGAGACAAAGCTTATGTGCCTCGACCGAATCGGTCACCCGGTGCCATATGTGGGCCAACTCACCAATCGCCCTACTCCTGCACAAGCCGAAGGCTGTCCCCGCAGCGCGGATTGTATTGAGGTAACAGTAACAACTGTTTAAATAGGTGGTTTTCGAGTCCACCGAATTCAGCGTACGATGTCTGCGGTACATCTTACTAACCCTGCGACGCAGCCGCCCCAAGCCTAGAGAGAAAGAAAACGGCCTTGCGCGAACTAGTAGAAGTATGAAGGTCCACAAGGTCAATAGACTTTTCGTATATAAAAAACAGAATTTTACTAAATTACGATACGAAATATACAAAGTACGAACATATTTCTAACGCATTATAAACCGCTAACTACGCAACATCTTCTAAGTGACATAGAAACATATACATTTTAGCCTTATTATGACTTATATACATTAAACTCGGCCAAAGGCTTAGCAACCACATAGTTATTAGATGCAAATATATATATATATATATATATCCCCTGCTACCACGCTCAGCGACATAAAACTTGGGTCACGCAAGCCTTACGCAGTTGGATGCACATAAATAGAAATTGTTAGCATATACGTACATATGACCTGCTACCAGCCTTGTTTCGGTTGGCTGATAGTATGGATAACCTCAACACGCGGCTGGGGTCGCTTCAGAGCGCCGTAACAAGAATGACGGGTCTGAATATTGCGTGCTCGCAAAGGTTCTAATTTGTCTCCCTATAAAAGCGCTAGCTTAAAAGCGTTCTGCGCCGCTGGCTGGATGCCTGTCAAGCACAGCGGAAGCAGGGTGCCTTGGTAACGGGTTTTCGGAGGAAGCGAACATCTTCCTGCACTTCTAGCGCAGTCCATGTATTAATAATGAATACGAAAGTCGTTTTTTCGTTATTCTAAGTCACGATGGAAGAAACTAATGAAATGTTGGCTAGCAACGGGCAAAAGTTCTTCACTCAGTTAGCTGCATAGCTTCACGGGGTAGGGATGCCGGTAAATGACCTCCGCATAACTCCGTAGGTGCCAGCAATTGTCGTAGATATAGTATTTTAGGTAACGCATAACAGGGTGTAAACAATTGTTCCCCAGCGAACGTGACGACAAACTACATCAGCCTTAGGTCCAGGACTTTTAGATACTCGTAGTAAGAGCAGTAACAGCTTCATCACAGTAGAATTTGTGTACTGTAGCGGATTTGTCCGTGGTCTCTTGGTTGTCCCCTTTCTGTATGGCGCTAGACTGGCTTTGCGTTGCAGGGTAATTCATTGGATTTAGGGAGCCGATCTCGCAGTTTATTTGTTTCTATAGTCAATTACGTTAGGTATTCAAGGGTCCTTTGTCGTAGGCAACACATGACGCGCGGCCGTATGCGGTGGATCTGTTTTAATAAAGACTATGCAAAAGAAGAAACGCCAACTATTTCATGTTCAACCTCCTCTCCTCCTGCTCCAGCTGCCACGTCTGTTCTTCAGCGTTAATTTGGAGCCTGCTTCCAGCTGCTGGGTTAGAAAATCAAAAGACGAGACAGGCGAACATATTTGACGCCACTTGCACAGCACGACAAAGATACCGCAGGAATAGGCGGAGCTCAAACGATGACAGATTTAATGACATCGCTTAGAATGTTGGTCGCGCATGAAGAAGTAAGAATAGAGAAAAACTCTTACAGGAACGGGCACAGTCGAAGCTAAAGCCGACACTACGGAACTTGCTGGTAAGGTCTGCTCGTACAGGGGCGCGTGCAGTTCGCCATATGAGTGAGAGAGAACAGAGGAGGAGAGGAACGCGGTAGAGAAAGTGGGTCGTAGAATGGACCTCTAGCTCGGTACTGCGCGATCGGCTAGGGCAAGGAACATTTTCAGGCTTTTCCATTCAGCTCCGGCTTGCACCGGCATTAGCATCTGACATTACTCCGGCAGTCATTCAACAATCATCTCCAGACAGCAGACAGGGTGGAGATGATGAGCTCACACAGAAGCCCGCATGAAATATTGCTGTGTGCCAGCGATGGTGGTTGCTGCTGTTGCAGGTGATGGATCTGACGCAGAACTGACATTATTACCTAGCCAACCGAATAATCGGGCTATCTGGATAAACAAAGGCACGTCTTGTGCACTCTCGCGTTCTTCAACGTTTATTGTCACTGGCTCTAGCGTAACACCTACAATGTGTCAGGATGAATCAAAATACGCAGTAGGTACACATACGAAAACAAAAGTAAGAGGAGGAGGAGGAGGTATGGCAATTTAAATAGGTTCCACACAAGTGATTGTTAACTATTATATATGTATATATATACATTTGTTGATGTATTTTCTTCTATCAACTCGTTTGTTTGCAGTTCATGCATTTTAACTCGTTGAAATCCCACTGAGAACAGCTTAGCCAACCTGCTATTATTGGCAAATCACGTTATATGCTTCTATAATTTATTGAACACATACAAACACTTAGTCTAAAAATAAGGACTTCTTCATATAAAAATAAATGTATTTTCATTTCTAGCACAAATAATATGGATAAAATCAATGAGGGTGTCGACGGGTGTTGAGGGCCTACATGGCAACACCAGTCTTGAATAGACATCATGTTAACCGTCAAATACGCTAAATAAAAACAATTGAATTTGCATGACCCCCTTTGGCGACCCGCCATGCGCTCGGACCAATGGTATGTTCAGCGCGAGCCTTAAGACTATTAGCACATTGTCTCCTTAGGTTATTTGACCTGATACCACGATAAAGCGTTCAAACAAACCACACTCTATAAATTGACGTCATGCGGACTTACTATGGTTGTACGCACATAACTTCAACGGATGACAAAACATCGGCGACATTGTTAAGTGAACATTCTACGCAGGCATTTCAAGAAGAAGAATTATTCCTGAACTTCTTCCACTTTAATTTTCTATATTTAGCCAGGCGGGACGCCCAGGCGGCAGTGCACGAGCTTCGAAAGAACGGCGACTTATGGAAGCTAGTGTAGCCATCAGAGCTCTTTATAACAAGCAAGCGGAAAATTGTTCTAGCAATCTGAGATGTGACCTTTACTATTTTGGTTTATGCGCTGAGTATATTCAAAGTTCACGGTTACATAAGCGCCGAGGTTACGTGTAAAAGTGACGGGTTATAGGCTTCGCAATTTTCATAGGCAAGCTGAAATTCTCCATGTTCGCACAAGAACATATGCGGAGCCTCAGGAAAATTAGAACACCGCATTTAGGCGAGTCGTATATTTTCAAAAAACGTTTCCAATTAAATATTGAGAACGAAAATGCCTTGTTTAGGAGTGGTGAACAGTGATGTTACGCCTAGGTGTTACGCCAATGTGGTTGGCCAGACACCAATTTATAAAATGAGCGACTGCTAGGAAGCGATCACTTCGATAGGCCGCACAAACCGGTTCGAAAGGAGATGTTATTTCGTAGACGTCTATTGGTGGACGTCTAATTAATCGTAAACGTTTGCAAACATTACAGTGCAATAATATCTCAGCCTTGAGCTTTCACCTTCAACAACTTGAACAAAAATTTAAATGCCATTACGATAATACGATATCGAGTTTAGGGGAAGGCCTAATGTATATCAATTCATTCATCATAATCGACCCGAAATCACCCGCAGTTCTACCTCAATGAGACTACCAACTGATGTACGTATAGCCAACTACAAACTAAGGTTGCAGGGTTCTTGCTAGGCGCTCTACGTGACGATCAACGTAACCACTATACTGATGGCCTAGCTTTTGCCCTGGTAACTGAAAAATAGCTTGCAAAGGAAATCGCACAACTATCTGTCGAATAACCTGGCACGCATTTTTTGGCATATTTTTAAACTAGGCAAAAATACTTGTTTGAAATATGCAGAAATAATATTAAACGTGTTTTTTATGTAACATAAACTTCCCGAAAGAACGACCACTAGCCATTATGCACATTCTGTAGAACCTGCAAACATTTTTCGCCCGTTTGCAAATATGCTGGAAATCCCCCGAACGGTACTATGGGCTCGGATATTCTGGAAACCAGATCCTCAGTCTAATCAACGAGCGATCTTGTAGGAAAACTCTTTTGTGGCTTCAGGGGCTTACTCGTTACGTGTTTGTGCGCATTCGCCGTCCTAGGATCTGTTGAAAGAAGTGAAGCTCACTAACCGACTATGAACTTTCTCACTTACCTAGCATATTATTACGTTGCGAAAGAGAGACATCCTCGGTGGGTAAATTATATACATACATAGTAGTCACAACATACAACATAATTTCACATCAGTGGATTTTCTGTCGTCTTGCTAGCTTGATTGTTGACTGAGCTGCCGGACATGTAGCATAATATATATATATATATATATATATATATATATATATATATTATATATATATATATATATATATATATATATATATGTATACTGCGTATACAGCATATACAGGGTCTCGTGTAATGAGGGCACACCTGCTCCCCCAACCACCGCCGTACTGCTGTACAGTAATAATGGACAAACGCAGCCAGAAAAACACCTGCTTGCATGGCCCGAGAGTCCTTTGGGTAGTGACTCACGGCGCAACAACGGTGGCAACGACTTTCTATCTAGGATCCGACCTTGGTCGGTCCAACCCATGGCGGGCAGACGAGGGGTCGGAGGCAGCAGGTGGTGTTGTTGAATTTTTTTTGCGGTGGGGGGGGGGGGGGGGTAATTGTGCCCTTTGCATGAAGGTTTTTAACGGCATTGCGAGCTGGTACAATCCCGCTGCGTGCATAGCTCATACGCGCTTACACGCCTATACGCTCAGTAGCGTACGCAGTAGCGTTTGTTAGGCCAGTTTATCTGGTGATTGGTACCTCGGCCAACCCCTCTGGCAGCGAGATCCGCTTTCCACCCCTGCCACGTCGGGGATCACTTGTGCCTGGAGCCTACCACCGACAAGCAGCACGAAGCGGCCACGCTATAGTATCGTCGCTGAGAGCAAGAAAGAGAGCGCGGTTAAGCCATGAGGCGGTACACCTGTAAGCCGGTCGTCAAATCGCCGTAATGACGCTAAGAGAAATTGGCCATGACACCGAAGGGGCGCCGAAGACGTTTTTCATCGAGTTGAGAAATGTGATCGTTAATTAAAAGTTTGAAACTTCATCGCGGCAGAAAGACGCAGATGGAAAGTGGGGAAGTGGATAATACAAAGAAGACGAGAAAACGTTCAACGAATGAACAACGTTGGCCGACTTAATCTTGTCTCAGTATTTGACTTCCTCGCTCCGAAGTCGCACCATCCGAGGACAGCCCGAATTTTCACCATGCGTAAAACGAAGTCTCACATTTTGTCGGCGAAAGATTTTCGAACCACACTCGCGGATAGTTTCAGTTTGTGCTGTGCAATTCACTCGATGGGTCTCAGCTATTTTACGGCAGTAACGAACAACCGACTGAATCAATAAAAGCGTAGATCAATGTCATATCTATCGGTGGGAAAGCAAATCAGTAATAATCAGTAATCGGGCAAGCAAAGAGTAACAAACATTGGTTATAAATGCTTCTACAGTATACATATGCGATCTAGCTATCATATATATATATATATATAGGCGATCTAGCTATTAGCTTATTGACTTACTGAACGATATGTCTCAAGCGGGAGACAGATCAATGTCCATCTGCGAAAGTACTTACCTGAAAAGCAGAAACACCAATTTTAGTTCGTTTTACTTCAGTATGGAAAACGTTGTTGCAGTTACTCAAGTTACAGTACTTAAAATATAACATGATTGATAACATTAAGATCAAGCGCATTTATGATTAGCTACTTGATAGGAATCAAGTATTTAGCGTGCATTCTATTTACTGAATCTCGTCGGGTGACCAACAAGCCATTTAGATAAAAATGTATTTGATGTGTTTTAGATGTTATTAAAACTTAAGTATTGTTACTAGGCAGCATATATATGTATATATCTTTTATCAAAGGCGGAAATTTTGCCTTCTCACGAACGTGAGTTATCTATGTGTTGGCGTTATCCATTCGTGGCAAATTCTTTCTAGTTTCCGATGCCGTTCTGCGTGTCACCATTTTGACTAAGCGCTATTAAAAAAACCGCAAGGTGGCCCGAGCGAATCTTGAAATTGTAAGAGGGACCAACTAAAGGCCATTGACGACACTAGCGGCCAGTCGGTAGCTCCACCGCCGACTGAATTTGACCAAAGGCCGGTGGCTATAAACGGAAGCTCGCATTGGAGCAGGAAAATCTTAACCGAGGCTAGCCTCCGCTTAAATGATGCGCGATCTCAAGACGTCAGCCCATTCAGCCGGGGTTCAGCACCGATATCACTACGGGAAACCATTACCTAGCATCATCACATAGCATCACTTGCGGACACACTCACGATACACCGGCAAAAAGACGGGAGAGCATTCCACCAGAGGGGGAGGCGCGACCCCAAAGCTGATGAATAGCACGAAGAGCTGACAATGCCAGAGAAAACAGATACATAAGATGTTACGATGAAGCACTTGCTACACTAAATGCTTTCTATTAAATATTTCATGTTTTAAACACATTCAAACACAACGAACGCCCTAATCAAAACCACAGCATAATTCATCGTCTTTAGAAATACAGGGTATACAAGACGTGCAAATTTAATTAAAAAAAATAACAAAAAATAAATGAGCAGCTCCAAATCTAGGATGTCAGATTTTGCCATTGCATGTAAATCTGGTCCCTCATAATTAATACAAAGTGACGCTCTTACTGTCAGGTAGGGAGACCATTCATTAAAATGTAGTATGACACAAAGGCCAATAGACCTTGCCATTTTATAAGACAACTTATGAACTTGGACGTAAAGCGTCAGGCTGTACAAAATGATCGCTATAGCGAATATCTTATCTATTAGAGAAAATGGGTCAAAGTACAATCATGATAGGACTTATTTTCTTGGCACACGCAGTGAAAATATTTTCCGTACCCAATTTTATTGAATTCAATGCTATTGAGCACCGTTATACCTGGATATCGTAGTTACTGCAAACTACACCAAACTAGAAGCTTTTACAAACAAATGTTCATTGTCTAAAGATTTGTAAATCTTAATTGATACTAAATACATAAGATGAGACATTTTCATCAAAATGATGAGTAGTGAAATCAAGGAATCTGCTTATAAAAATAGATCCTATTGAATCAAATTTACAAATAATTTTGACATATTTTTTGACATTTTGACAAACACACAAATCATCTGGAGTAAAACAGTAGCTTTATTCTTAGAGTATATTTCATAATTGTAAATATACATTTGTTAGAGACTTGATTTCTAGTTAGGCTGGATCGGCACAATTCACAGCAAACGGCGTACACTCATACGTTTATATGTACGCAAGGGACCTTGCACAAGAGCGACACTATATGTACGTTTCGAAACTGGGAGCCTTTTTCCCGCTTGATCATCTTGATTTATGAATAAGATAAACGCTTCCCAGATAGCTGCATAATTAATTATAAATACCAAAAAAAGACGGCCTATGAGTCATTATCATATTGGGTTGCCCGACGACGCGAGCTGATTCTTGCTGCTTGCATCAGCCGCCTGGCATATGAGGAATGGCACTACTCCTAGGGGACCACAAAACTGGCCATCTACAACGTTTATTCATACAGCCGCAAAGTGCAGCCTATCTTCAGTCACATTGAATACTGAAATAAGTAAAACGGAGACAAACGTATTCAGTAGTCAAGTTCCACACGACGAGGTGATCCAGCACAGAATTGGAGCGACCCGTTGCAGAGCGGCCACTGGTAGTAAAAGAGAGAAATACTTACACTCCTGCCGCCAAAAATACCCATATTGCCTAACCCCACGACTTCCGCTCGCTGGCATTTGAGACACTGAGGAACCTGGTCCGAAGACGCACAAACGCGTCAGCAAGATGCTCAGCCGTTCGACAGAGGACGTGTTGGTGTCGGCGAGTAACTGGATCAGAGGCTATCCCTGGGCATTCAGCGTGGTAACACCGCCTCTGTGCGTGAAACGCTGCTAGACTGGACACGGCCGAACCTGGACAATTTATTTATTTGATCCGATGTATACGTTCATACGGAGACAATTGTTACCTTCTATTTATAGGCAAACAAAGTAAACATTTAAAAGCAATTAAAGAAATAAAAAAGTTTTGGAAAAATACTAAGCGGCTCATTTCCACAACGATAATTAGAAAATAAAGCCAATGTCATATTTAAATAAAAAAAACATTATTTTGGCATTCGTGTCTTTGTGGCAATCATTAGCTAATATCGTACGAGAACTAAAATACTAGTTTTTGCCATCAGCTGAATTAGGCGCAATACTAGATATTCACAAATCCCTGCGAACAAAAATTCGACAAAAATTAAACAATATGCTAAGTGCTATAAAAACAACTCGATCGAATAATGAGCATTTAATTCAATGACTACAAACTAATAACGGCATTTACGTACTAGCAAGAAACAGACATTCCAAATAAAGCTTTACGTAAAAATTTTGCAACGGCATACACATGATACTGCACACCGTGCGAGTTTGAGACATCTAGCTAGCCTTTTGTTAGGGGTCGCTTTGTATGTCCTGGCGTGGCAAATTAGAGGCGGAAACGACTAAAGTCAGGTTAAGGTTACCGGAAACAGAAGCGTTCCGAGCGTTTATACAGAATGAGTGCCGAGCAAAGACGACCAAACCCTGAGCGGAGACGGAGCATATCTACGTGCCTTGACCGTTTAGCGAAAGCACTAAGATGGAATAGCGCATACTCGCTGATGCGTGTATATATATATGTACAAGACACAGCCTGCACAGATACTATCATTATCACTCTTGGGCTTCGCCAGTGTTGCTGCCGGTTCGTTCCGCTTGCAGTCTTGCACTCCTGGCCGACGTCTCGATGTTCCCGGCACTACCTGTCCCACAAGGGTCTATGTTGCGCTCAGCTCCGCACTGTTGGACAGATCGAACACAGTGGGCTACGCAAAGAATACAAAAACCGTTCGGTAATGGCGAGAGATGAGCGAGAGCTGCAGGGTAAAATAAACGACATGCTAGATTTCGAATCCGAATTGGCGTAACGAAGTCAATCGTCACTGGCTTCTAAACGACGAATGTTCTTTCATTGCGCAGATGCCGTCTTCTATATATATATATATATATATATATATATTCAGAGGGCAAGCGAGGGACACGAATAACCACTTAAGAAGGCTTACGGTTGTGTTAATGCTTTGTTTATAGCCTTTACGATTGCACTCTGCAATGACGCGAGTGCTGTTTCATGTTCTTACTAGTCGTTCGAACGTAGAGGAGGTCAATTGATGAACGTGTCTACTTGAAGGTCCGTATATCTGTTGTAGAATAATATTGGCTAACGAGAAACCCTCAGTGCTATATACGCACGGTAAAGGTTGTTTCCATATAGTGTGGCCTCAGGCTCAAATGCAGAAGGAAAGGATTTGGCAAACTCTAGCGGTTGGCCACGACTTGGTATTACGTCTGCTTCAACCAATTGAGCCTCGCGGTAAAATTTAATGGCTTTGAGGTGTGATTCGCGTACGCGTACGTCTTGTCGATCTCATTCGCCAAAATGCAGAACAAAATTCAGAAAAATCATGAACATGTAGGGCCCAGGTGCCGATTCTAGAGACGAGTCGATATTGACTATCTCCTAGATGGATCCAACATGATCAACCCTAACCGCATGCTCTCTTCTAGATAGGTATGGCCTAGACCAATCAATTGTCATCGGTGCACATTCTAAACACTATAGCATTTAAAGAAGAACGAGTGGGGTAGACAACTGAAGCCGCAACGTCTAAGAAGTATGCGAGGTATACCTATTTACTTTTCGTGGTCTTTCTGATCTCTTTTTTCATTTGGAATGTATTGGAAATGCGTAATGCACATGCGCTGCTGGCAGATAGCAGCAGCAAGTGGGAGACTTGTAAACCCACTAAAACGGATACCCCTTCCCCCAGGATTCGGGTGAACATTTCTTATTACTTCCACAAACTTATACTTGGCAACCCTGCGGCAACCCTTGGATGAGGTCCGGCCAAAGGTGTGCCAGCGCCCAGTTTGTGGACCGCATTTTTCTAAAAACGAACTGACTAAGCAAAAATAACCCAGCGGATTCAAATTACTCTTCGAGCCTCCTGATCACAAGCTTCTCGAAAACTTTGGATAAGTAATCGATCAAACATATAGAGCGGTAGTTAGTAGTCCGGGTACACTCCCCCTGTTCTGAAATAGAAGAATTACTATTGCGTCCTTGTTTCGCGCTCCTTTCCTCTTTATTGGAAACGAACTAGTGTCAATGGACGAGCGACTGCAAGGCATTCATTTTTAATAAATTGCTGGAAACATTAGTAGGTCGACAGCCCCGGCCCGCTTTCGTGTTTTGGAGAACCAATTGAGTTTCATATTGACTGACCTTATCTAGTCTGAACAATGCCTACTTCGTCGGCCAGATCGATGCTAATTATGCGGATATTGGTCTGCAGCAGTGGTGTGTAGTAAGATCCGATAATGTTCTAGCGCGAGATCTAACCGTACATTTATTTCCTGTTAATTTCTTTGTATGGCCATACGCACGGCAGTACGCTCAAACTGTGGCGGCGTGGTCTAGGGGACTAGTGCGCTAGTTATGGTTGTCATCTACCGGGGTGTCGCCGGTTCGATCCCTATTGTTGGTCGAATTTTCTTTGAGCGATGCTCATTGAGAACAGATCATAAACCATACCGCTGAGAGTCAGCGGCCATGCTACCACAAGGACCGCTGGGAAAACCCTAGATATCTTAACATGTCCGGCCCTCGGTGCATTGAAGATATACCTCAGGTTAAGTGCCAAGCCCGTAGGGGACGGAGGATAGTCTAGAATTAAAAATAACCTCCTTAAAAAATGTTTTTAATTCTAGTACGCTTAAACTACGAGCCAATACGTGCGTTGGTTTATCGTGCTGCGCAAACTTTAAGGGGAACGCCAGCGGCTGAATGTTTTTGCGAGTGGTAAATAATGAGAAACCACGCCAGTCTGATTTTTATTTGTCTTGAACGGATAACTGCAAGTAATAATTCAGCTTCAAGGAGCTGCCGCTAAATGGGCCAAGCCGATCCATGAGCGCCATTACGCAAATAGCACAACAAATGCGGTGGCACGTCTGGACAGTCTACTGGGTCTGAGCGGGAATGAAATGTCAGAGGGGAACTTCCATGCGACCTCTCGAATGCAACAACAGCGACTCTCAGCATGTACAATTTGTACACCGTGAGGTGGTTGCGTGCGATATAACTATCCCTGATTGATTTCCTTTGTTTTCTGGAATTCTCCGAGCAATATTTCTGCAAAAGATTTCTTGAAGCCATTATTTTTGTCTCGCAGAATATACTATTATACGTATCTCTCCATATTAGGTAATCACAGCAAAGCATTGACAGGAACAAAGCTAGGTAAACAAGGAATGAGCCCTCTATGGGAAGTCCGGCCATCCTCATGTGCAGAAGCGCCACGATGGCGTAGGATTTTGGTGCAATGTGATTGTTGTGATGCTGGTACTTTATGTTTTCACGTAGTACAGGGCCGGGTACATCTAGTGATTTAGGAGAAAACGACCGGCCGTTTGTAGAGCCGACAGTTCTCGTCCGTGACAAGCACCCTTTATAGTAAATTAAACAATATGAAGTTGGCATGATCTGCATTAACAAAGCCAAATTCGTTGAATTTTTTATGACCCTTTCCACTTGCGGGAGTGCTGGGCCCAGGTCGGTGCCCGGGGAAGACGAAAAAGGTTTTTGTTTCTTTCTGGTTTTCTGCGTTTCTTTTTAGCAGAACAAAACTGATGAATCAAAAACATTAATGGTCCGAATTGGCCCCTTGTAGTGTTCCGATGTCCACCAATATACGTGAGGATTCAATGCGACTAACGTCAACCACCGATCTCCGGCCTGAAAGATAGGACCGAAACCCACCGACTGAACCTATTGAACAGCCAACACAATACAGTATCTGAAGGAATTAAGAATGCTCGAGCAAGCTATAGTAGAGGCTACACCAAGGAAGACGCCTGAACAAAATTTACTACTCTCAAGTGAAATGGTCACATGTTGCCATAAATATGCCAACGCCAGCTCCGTTGATCGGTTTTTACGATAGCCATTCGGTTGGCCGATAAGAATCTTTTTGAGTCAAGCTATTGATCCAGTCGCTCTAACACATTAATTTCGATTGCTCTAGAGATATACTCAACAACTGATAACGAATGGATGCTTTTTATACAAGCCGATCCTCAAAACTTGATGGAAATATACCTGTAGAAATCGGAAGGTTGATACAATTTGCCAGACAGCCTGCAATAAATGGAGCGGCCAGGTTTAGGCGGCAGCTTAATGAAAGCAGGAAAATCTCTAAAAACTTCTACCTTTGCGAAATTTACGTAACTCAGGACGCATATCTAACACTGCAAAGGACGATGCTAATACTGGCGATATTGTCTTCAAATGGGACGCAAGAGTTGCTGAATGCGACCGATTGACAGGTGTGGCATTGTCGGAAAAAGAAACTACAACAGGGTTATAGGTTGTGGTCGATAAACAATGGTGTTTCAGGAAGTGCCGGCTAAGACTTGTAGCAGTTAGATACTACTATGTGATCTATATACGTTTCCGTGGCTGGTCTGATCGTTAAACGCTAAACGACATGGCGGAGATTCCCCGAGGTAAAAAACAAAAAGGCTTGGGGAGGAGACGTGAGATTATTGTTTGGATAGACGTTTGTTATGAGTTATTTGGCCAGAATAAATTATAATATCATAATAAAGAATAGAATCTAACAATTTAGCATTCGAACCCGTATATTTAGAGGATTAATTTTGTTAAGACTATTCATTGATAGTGACTATTGAAGTAAGACAGACCCATATGATACTAGAAAATAACGGACATTAAAGGCTTGAGTGCCTTTAAGCATAGTTTGAGATATCGGCCGCCCTAGGTGATACTGCGCTGAGCATTGTCAGGAAAGAGTCGATAGAAAGTAGTACAGACAAAATTGCGCTCTCGTATTTTTTGTTAGGCAGTACTATGCAGTGTCTTCACTCGAAGATGCGATAGGAGTGCGATAACAGTATCTTCATTGGACGGAGCGGCTTGGCTTTCATCTTGGTTCGTGGGATGTTTTTATGGGGCTGCCCGTGAATCCTGAAACATTGAGAACACTGATTCGTCGAGTCCACAACATTTATACCAGCAACGCTGGAAGTTTCGGTGCTGGCCTGTTGTAGGAGTTAACAGTCTCTCATGCCTCTTCGTTTCTCGATTTTGCACGCTTAGAAGGGCAAGATAAAGTGAGTTCGATATGTATATAGAGGATATAAAGTTCGACGAGTGTAGGCCTCTGTATTTGGCACATTTTGCCGCGTGCTGATCATTTGCAGCGATGTGCCCAAACACGCCACAGCGCCTGCAGGCTACGTTGTTGGCACTAATATGACCCAGCTTTAAGCACATGTTACATGCAACAGGAACCTCCGCGTACATAACAATTTTACGTATCTTGAAAGCAAGAACCAGACACGAATGAGCCCGTGTTTGGGCTCAGATTTAGAATTTGGATACAGCCTGAATACTTAGTTACAGAGTGATAGCATGTTGTACTCAAACGGTTCAGTAAAGGGGACCGTTTCGTCATTGATGTATTTGTCGATTTCTTTGCATAGACAGCGTGATAGAGGCCCTTCGGTTGTTTGAAAGCACTAATACACCCAACAAAGCAGCGTGAAAGAAAACACCAAAATGCTGATGTCAAATTGAAGTTTAATACTACCGCTGTAGATTGCTAGTCGTTCTAGGGCTTCTAGTCTTATAAATACGCTCAGTTTATTACCAGAACAAATTGAGAAGAAGTAAGCTTTAGCAATACAATATATATAATACAGCCTGGCGCAATAACTTTTAAATTATTTTGGGCCTAGTTGCTATACAAAAGAATACATGAAACAGGTTGGAAAAGTTCTCTGTCACAAGAAATTTCAATCTCTTTGTCTTGGCTACCCGTGGTAGCTTCATTTCTGAAAGTGTGGTGCGGTGCCCTAGCGTGCATAATCTGCAGCATCGGTAGAGTAGACCTGTGATGCAGATTTTGGAGCGAATGCCCAGATGGTTACGTATCGTAGGCTCACATTACAGCATGCACTCTCTGTCACTTCAATTTATTCCTTCGGACCCGCCTGTGCGCGTTCTTTAAGGAAACGCCCATCTTACAATAAATTGCCGAGCGATCCTTTCCCAACTTATACTCATTCCTATCTGAATAAACGCATACACTATGTAGAAACTTCACTACTTCTCTCGCTAAAAGGGTGAAGACAGATAATGGACGGAGAACATGACAATTTTATGAAAATGTGCGATACTCAATTTGTGCGAAAGAAACAAGGTTGTTGTGAAAAGACGCACGCACTGTGCGGATAAGTATATCGTCCGGTGTTTGTTCTGGTACTACTACAGCCGTCGGATTGCCATTTTCTGGGTTGGGTCGCGGCCAGCGCAAGCAGAGTACTTCAGCTTGTTGAAGTAATGCCAATGCGATCCCCGATCTTGGGAGGCGGTTTGAGGATATCGGTTTGAGTGGATGCGAGTCCCACAGTAGCTGCTGCTAGCTGCCAGCAGCGCAAGTGCATAACGCATTTCCAAAACCTCCAAAAAAAGAGAGTACTTCAGCTGGTTCTTTTAGCTCTCAACTAATCGCATCAGCATACCGGTATTCTTGGACTAGATGCTAGTGGCGGCTTGGGTGATCCTGTATGATGACAAAGATTCGTAACTCGTGTTTGCCTATTATCTAAGCTCTTTGATTTGTTTATACTGCTTCATGCACTGTAGCTAGAGTGCATGATTAGATTGGGGATAAGTAGCCTCAGTAGCAGGCTGTCGATGGAAGTGGTGTCGTTTGTTCGAATGTAAGAGTTTACTCCTTAGTGCTGTTCTAACTATTTCTCTTAATTATAATACTTGCTTTTCCGAGTCATTCAAAGAATGTGCATGTGCCGATTTTAGATTGATGCTCGAGCTCAACTATCGTAAATTGATTTGCTCATCTCATGTGACATGCTAATCTTGTATTTATCCTACAATTAGACACAAGCATCAAACAGGGCCAATAAAAGCAAAGCCTTTAATGCAAATGTATATTATTATAGTATGAATAATATTAAAAAAATTAGGTGCAATGTGAGGCACGCTGGCCACCACTTCATCGAATTATAACGCAGAAATCGGAATTCAACTCTCGCAATAGCGTCGCACATTAAAAAAAATATATATATGTATATATATATATATATATATATATATATATACGACCGTTATCTAAGCTCATTTTTAACTAAATAAAAATTACTGCGTTCGATATAATAAACACACTACCAGATTTTAGTAATTATAGTAATATTAGGCGGTGCTTCTAGTGTCTCATCGTATATAAGTTGAAAACCAAATAGAGGAAGTACTGCAACTGCACCGGCTGCCCATCCGCTGAGCCTAGTCAGACCTCTTCTCTGTTGATCTGCGGAATCGAGTGATCACGCTTTGCGCAACTCCGGCAACCACCGACAATTTGCGCTACAAATACGCTGCTTGCTGTCGATCCCGCCAAGAACAACGGCTGTTGTCATTCTCAACAAGAAATCGCGCTCTGGACCGAAATGGCGACTGAAGCAGCTTCCAGTGGGTAGTTAGGTAGTTAGTTGTTTTGGGCGCCTCAGCAGTGATGGGCGCGGAACACAGGGCGGCGATCGGAAGGCCTTAAACATCTATATAATGCGTCGGTCTCTCATCGGCTGCACTTAGGGTGGCTATCTATGTAGGGGGCTAGTATGCTAGTCATGTCACCTACGTGGGTGTCGCCGGTTCGATCCCTATTGTTAGTCCCTTGAGAATTAAAAGCAGCATCCTGTTCCTGAATTTAAAAATATATATATGTATATATATATATATATATATATATATATATATATATATATATATATATATATATATATATATATATATATATATATAAGGTCATTTTGCCGGTTAACAAATGAAATGACTCAGCCTCATAGGGCGTAAAGACCCAATACGGAAATCCACCCGGATCTCAGTCAGGGGTGGGGCAAATTCTGTTAGGCAGACATCTTTTTGTAAGACAGGCTACGAAATTTAACGAGAGAGATTTGTAGAGAGACAAAATCAAAGATCCCCATGATCACGAGAGAAATGAAAAGAATAAGGGTATACGACAGAATACGACACACAGCATCGGTGGGTGGCGCCCGCGGTACAAAAGACGGACGTGCAATTCATTCGAAGAAATGGCGGCCTTAATGCCTGCTTATCCAGGGGGTGTCATGGAGGTGGAGACATTTCGCTTTGAACCGACTGCGGCACCAGCTGGAGATGTCAGCGCACCCTGATTTTCAAAACAGCGTTATTCTCTCCTCTCACTTTCACGTTGCTCGCCTCTTTAACGTATTCATTTTGCCCTCCTGTTTTGTCTCTCTCACGGTCTGTCTTTTTCGCTTGCTGTTTGTGCGTTTCCCTACACCCAAACGGCGCTGCCGGAGGGCGCTAGAGCGCGTCCCCGCTTTGCGTGTGAACCCCCACACCTCTGCTGAGTGCCGTTTTGTCCGCCGCACTCGCCCTGTCTGAGGGGCATTTTTACACTCCTCAGTAGCGCTGAGACTACCCCCTTCTCCATTTCAGCGGAGGACGGCACTGCTTGGCACTGCACGGACGTTTGCCCAACCCCAGCTTTTTGGCCTAAGGACAGCTTGCGTGGCGTTGTCTTTCTATTGTCCTCTCTTACGGCACAGATTAATTTAAGTATGTAAATACATATATATATATATATCTTAGTCAGGCGTGGAGTACATATGTAGGTATTTACTTAATCACCCATCATATTTGACGTTAGGAATATTTTGTGCACACAATAGTAAAGCTCTATTAAAAATGACTACGATTTAGAATACAATTAAGCTAGCTTTAAAACACTTCTATGATAAATGTTGCGCTAGAAATTGTGTTTTGTTGTTCAAAAAATTGTGAAATATGTAAAAAAAAGCTATTGTTGACAATCTAATCTTCATGTTTTACAATATCAGGCCATACACCGCTACACTTGTTCGGGGTTACCAATAGCTGTATAACAATGAGAGCAGTCATCGTACTGCAAAACATCAATAGTTCATATGTTTATTTTCTCTCTGAAATGTATTTAATTTAATCGTGTGTATTATCTGCACAGGTCCTAATAATAGCTATTTGGCATTTATCCAAATACCTCTTCAATGAACTGCTGTTGGATATTACTTCTAGCGTCTAGACCTTACGTGCCTCGGAATTGTTGCTGCAGCTGGAGTTCTGGCACAAACTCGTAGTCTCAGCTCATCTCACACACGCTCGATGAGATTCAGTTCGGAAGAACGTGCTGACCACTCCATTAAGCTAATTATAGCTTCTGCGAGGTAACCCCGAACAAGTGCAGCAGTTTGCGGCCTGACTGTTTCGTGCATAAAGATGAAATTAACACCAACATCCGTTGTATAAAGCTCATGTAGGGCGTCAAAGGCCGATCAAGATGTCGTTGGGCAGTTAAATTGATCTCTTCTTCCATTAGAACTGTGGACTTAAGGGACCTCCACAAGTTCGGTTCTCCCGTCTAAGGATATAGCACCCGAAACCACGATTTCACGGCCGGCGAAGCAGACAGGCTTCACGATAGAAGGCGATCGGCCCACGTTTGTTTCTAATTATTCCAAGTACGTAGTATAAAGTATCCCTCTAGTTTATATATTGCTGCATGCCCTGTACCGTATATAGTTATATCATTATATAAATATCATAATCGCCATTTAGGCAGACAAATGCTGCTATTTGCTGGACAGTTTGCAGGCGATATTTGCTTCAAATGGACTTTATAGACATTGACTGTAGGACGTTCATGGCGCTTTTCTATCGTAGTGGCATATACGAGTATACTATCGAAGTATATGACCTCACTACTGCTCCTATTACGAATCCATGTTTCCGTTAACAGTGCAGCTCTATGAATATGCGCTGTCTAAGCTTGTGGCATATGTGGGGTTACCTAGCTCGACCCGTTTGAAATCAATTTATATCATTAACCAATAAACTGTAGTGCAACAGATACGTTAAACGGGCAGGGTATGTTAAACAAACGATGTAGAAAACGCTGGTCGCGGCATACGTCGGTTAACTGTTCCCTCAACGATCAACAGATTCCTAGGAGAGCAAAGCAAGAAGCTTCTCATATGTGGTACCCAGGTAAACTCCTATATAGCAGGAACCGAACGAAAGCATATGCATCAAGTTTAAGCAACGCACACGGCATGTTAATAGGTATAACGTAAGCAGCATCAGAAATGCAATCGCAGAAACATGATCAAAAAACCTTACAGAACCAGACATTGTAATCCTCAAAACAGAAAATATAGCAAGCGCCAAAATTGTAATGAACAACAGGACCACTGACACATATTAACATAAGTAGATGGCAAAAATGGCGCATACAATGAATTTGTGCTCGATAATAAAAATGCTTTTAACGAAGCATTTTTGCAGCAGTGCGCATCGCAAGCATTCGTGGTGGACCAAGGCCGAGTATGCAAATAAACCTCAACCTGCTACGTTGGCTCACCAGAGTGAATGCTCTCCATACTCAGTTGAAGGATTAACCTTTTAGCGAATGAATAGAGTAGGAGTCAATATATGTTGCAGTCAATGAGCGACAACTTGACTAGTGCTCCTACGGCTTTACACATATGTGGAAGTCAAGAATGTAACTGTGTGCAGAGAACACCACCGGACTGCGACAGCTATAATATTAGGTTGGTCTTGCTGATATAATTACAAAAGGGTGCGAGCCACGGTGATCACACACCGTATATATATATATATATATATATATATATATATTTATATATATATGTATATATATATATATATATATTATTAAACTTATATAATATGCATTACGTATTTGTTAATTATAAGAATTATTTATGAATTATAATATATACTAATAATATAATAGCTATTATTAAACTATTATATACTTTTTTGTACAATAAATTGAAAAGCTTTTGACAAAGACATGTGTCCTTTTTTATATGACAGAATTCCTTGTTTTACATACGGCTGTTTAATTCCACTCTCATTCGATAATTGATATACTGTTTTGACAAGCTGTCACTTTTTCTTAATAAATGTAAAATAAACAAATTGAGTTTGTGCATGTGTCGTTCCAGAATCGAACTCACGATTCCACTGCACATTATTTCATTTTAAGCCCACTGACGTACATATGCGTATATGCAGAGTGCCCTTACCTCGCTTGACCAGACTTGAAGTTGAAGTTTTTTAAAGTAAATCTTGTCATAATGGAACGGGAGGGAGGAAGGAGAAAACATCTTATTTAGAAGTGACAGTGAAATAACCATTTTTTTTCATACCGATATGGTTAGTCAGACATCACTTCACAAAGCGTGCTGTGGCGAGAGAACAAGGTATTGAACGTTGGCTAACGGAAGGAAAATACTCTTACTAAATAGGAAATCCTGTAAATCTAATTTTGTAAAGTGATGTCCAGCCAGTCATACGGTTTAACAGAATAGAGTCATTTTATTCTCAACCTAAACTAAGATATTTTCGCTCCATACAAATTTTAACGAATCTACGACCCCCTCAAGTCTGGCCAAAGTGGTTATAGACATCGTGCATATATAATTTATTATTCCTTTAATACGCATACCTAAATCCACAAATCACCCTTTTATATCAGGGGCGCTTAGAGCGGTAGCATATACAGTGCCTAAGCACCCATACTAATTCATGCTCTCAACGCCGTTGATTGCCAATACTCATATGACCTCCAACGCACCCGAACTCTGCTGCTCCGATCTGTTCCCTCTCCCTCGGAAAATATTGCTTCTGTCGTCCCGTTCTGTTTGCTTGTATCTGTCATTCAGCCCTTTACACTCCCCCAGTCTCCTGCATGAAAAATTCCAATTCTGGAGTCGCCTTTCAGATGCGCTAACCCGATGTCTTCAGATCCATGCCTGTCTCCCCTCCAGTTTTGTCCGCCATTCGCCACTTGCTTATCGCCTGCTTTAATCATAATGGGCCTACACCGTACCAATTACACGCTCTTTTGACAATTGGGCGAGCCGCTAGTACATCATCTACTTCCCTATATGCACTTCATTAGAGGTCATGGCCCTCGGGTTGTCCTGAATATATTCCAAAGACAGGTACTTGAAGTTCATAACCCTGAATAATTGCATCGCCTTCTTGTTGACTGCCCTGCACGTACCCCGTAATAGTCCTGCGCTTATTAAACATCCACCATTATTGGAGGCGATCACACTGTCAAAACTATGTTTCGTTGCGTGCAAAATTTGATCAACTCCTGCACCTGTGTGCTGACCTCATCCAGCAGCTGCGACAGCCTTCATGTCTGGGCCTGATGCAGCCTCCTTATCCCGGGATTAGAATTAGACATTTTTAATGAGATTGTTTTTAATTGTTCACCAGGTACATTGTGCATGGTTATCACTACCTAGTGTGTTCAAACGCAACGTTTCACGAGGAGTACGAGTTGTGCACCTGCCGGTTCTGCTTGCAGAGGTGTGCCAAGTACCATGCAGCATGCACAGCGCTGGACCAAAAATCGTAGCACTACTTCTCTCGTCGGAAGCGTGAGCTTTATGAAGAAATATTTTGAACTGAATATTATACTTAATTTGAATGAAATAACATAATTGTAATTGTTTTCATTTGTAGACCATTATCCGCCCCCTACGGGCTTGGAACTCACCGTGAGGTATATCTTCAATGCACCGAGGGCCGGACATGTTGATACCTAGGGTTTCCCCAACAGTTTTTGTGGCAGCATAGCCGCTGACTCTCAGCGGTATCGTTTATCATCTATTCTCAGTGAGCATCGCTCAGAGAAAATTCGATCAACAACAGGGATCGAACCGGTGACACTCCGGTAGATGACAACCATGACTAGCGCACTAGTCTCCTAGACCACGCTGCCACTTATACCCCGGGCCTGAACAAACAAGCCCATAAAAAAATTTCCATATCCCCTGAGAAATCTCTACCATCCTCTACGAAACACAAGTCTGTGTTCCACATTGTTGTCAGCTTTGTCAATATATTATTCTTGGATGCTGCTGAATATCGTTTCTTCCCCCCCCCCCATTAAAAAAACATAAACATCTCCTGTATTAGCAGCTATTCGATTAATAATTTCTTCCATTTTGCCTACGTTTAAACCTTACCAACGATTACAACCCGTTTTCTCACTGATTGAAAAACCCCCGCACCTCGTGGTCGATCGGTCACACTTAGACGAGATTTCAGCACCTCTTGCTGTTGTATCGATTATTGATGCTGCTGCCGCCGCCGCTGCTATCACCACCACCTCCACCACCTCCTCCTCCGTCGTTGCGGTTGCTGCTGCTGTTGCTGCATTTCCACCGTTAGCATCTCTTCTTCTTCTTTTTGTTGCTGTGCGTCCTACCACTCTCTCTCTCTCTCTCTCTCTTGTACACTTGTGGCTCTTTCTCTTGCGATCATGTTGTTGATGTTTTGCTGTTGCTGTTGTCAGCTGCCGTGGCCGGCAATCGCCCCCCAGCGCACCATCTTGTTCGTCTCGTTTTTTCTTCCTCGTCTCCCTCGTCCTGTGGCTCAAGTCCAACATCACTGCCTCTTCGTCAACAGCGCGCTCCTCTCTTCCTCATCCCCGTCTTTTCCCCGAATCAATGTTTTTTTATTTTTTATCTCTTGGACATCAGCCCCTAACGCTGACGTTGTCTCCTCGACAGCGTCTACTCGCTTTCTTGGCCCAATTCATCAACTCTTTCACTGTTGTTGTTGCTGTTGCTGCCGTTGTTGTTGTTGATGATGATACTGATGATGATAATGATGATGATGATAATGTTGTTGTTGTTGACGATGATGAGGATGTTGTTGTTGTTAATGATGTTGTTGTTATTGTTGTGAAAGAAAATTGTCTCATTACGAGAGCATGAGCAAAGGTTATATAAATAGGTAGTATGATATATAAATGACTGGAGTGACGCTGCATGTACAAAATTAGTTTATAAACTTGTCTTAAAAATGCGATGGAACATTTATATTTAGAAAGCCCTAATCTACTATACGCATATATGTAACCGATCTGCATTATGAATCACTAGGTCACATGAGACGCACGTCTTCCGCATCAACTCAATATGCCTTGTGCATTAGAGTCACAGGCAATATCTACTATACAATTCCGCCAACAGACACATTATATATATAGTCTATCCTGGCTAAGACTATCTCATCATAACACGAGCGGGGGCGGCGCAGAGGCCCGTTCATCGCGATCGAGCATACAACTCGACGGTGCTTGCAACAAGCTGCCCACTATCGCGGCTGAACCTGGCCACCTGTTTCAGATACCTAGCGGAGGTGTTTAAAACTGGCATGCAGAAGTTCAAAATGTTGGTTAACATTTAAAACTCTTATCCTCTGACCAGCCCTTGCGGGGTTCCCGAGGGAGGTTGTTTACGACGTCCAATAGCGCTTGCCACGTAAGTCAGCCAAAAGCTAGATACTTACTCCTACTACTACTACTACTACTACCAGAGTCACTAAGGCAGCGGTAGCGGCGACGGCGACTATCTGCAGTCGCAGGCCTTTTGCAAAGTCGAAGCCCCCGTCGATCCGCCGCCCCAGCGGAAGTGAAGGGTCGACGAGGCTGGGGTACGCGGCCATCGAAAGTGAAAACAGGACCGACCGGCAAACAGGAACAGAGCAGAATAGGGGAGAAACAGAGGAGTACGAGAAGTGGATAAGGATGAGGAGGTGGAAGAGACACAATTGCTCCCAGGAGGTCGTCGAAAGATGCGCCTGCTGGTGTACGCCGTGATATTCGTTCGGCTTGTCGCCGTCCAACGTGCCTACGACGGGGGTATGTTCGCGGCCGGAGCAGCCCGTTGACCGTGGACGCATCCACGAACGCGGGCGGCTGAGGCAGCGCGGACGACAAAAACTGCATCAGCGACAAATTCTATAACGTGATCCCAAAAGCGGCGTTCGTCGTAGCATAAGTTGCCACTGAATGCTACTGCCATTGCTGCTGCTGCTGATGATGCGACACGTACGGTTAATTTCGCTGTTGTTGCTTTCGCTGCTGTTGTTATTGTTGCTAATTGCAGATAGCAAGAAATGAAGAAGCAGCTCTTAGGACACAGCGGATGCTATATATCCTTTCGGGGCTGACTCTCAGCCAAGATGTAACGTCCATGGGACTGTTTTTCGCATTGCTTCATAGACAGACCCCCATAAATACAACGTATGTGCAACGGTGGGGCTCGAACCCGCGCACCTATGTGTCTCCTCCGGTCGCGAGGCGCAGACGCATGCCACCACGCCACCGGGCTCGACACAGCGGATGCTATAGAGAGCTATTCTTCCCTACAGGCGTCACTCACGGTTTGTATGGCTGGACGCTGTACTGAAGGTACATTAGCTCGAGCAATTCTTTGCGCTGCAACTTGTTGTGCGTTGGTGAGATACCAGTCTTACTTCATATGCTGAAACTTAAAATATCGTAGAGAAGGTAACACTCATGGTTAGGGTGCACACAAATAATAATAATAATAATAATAATAAGAAGAAGAAGAAGAGGAAGAAGAAGAAAAAGAAGAACAAGTAAAAAAAGAAGAAGTTTAAGACTTGTCGGAATCATACCCCGTAAGGCTAGAGAAATCTGTGCTACGGCATACACGACAGCATTAAGCAGCTTAAATACAAAGCTCGATCTTGAAAATTGGAATCATCTTATGATGCTTCCATCCTGATCATCCCTGATGTTTACACTACCTCGCCAAAAAATCAGAAGAAAACATTGACTAAATTGATAAGAAATAATGTAGCAGAAATAGAGTTACGAACACTTCAAAGTCTCGTTGATTCGACCATACCTAGCACGATCGGCAAGAAGTTGCATTTCACTAACGACCAACACAGCGTGCGCCAGGCAGAGACGAATTTAGCAGAGGGCGATGTTCGTTCTGCTGCTCGATCGCTACTGTCCTTGTGTGGTGCTTTGTAATACATATCGAGGAAACAACTATGCTTGCTTGCCCCAGGCCAGTTTGGTCTCTTTCGTCCTGTAATTTTTGCTTAAACGGGCGGGTGCTACAGTCAAAGAAATCCGTATTCACTCGATAGTAATCTCTAGAAACATCCGTATATGTTTCGTACATATACGTACATGTTACCTAGACCAGCAGATCACTAAGTGAAATCCGAGTACGAGCTATAGCATTTTTGTATGTGTTTATTTTTTATATTAGCTAGCTAGGCTTCATCGTCGACCCGCTCTACCAGCTACAATTGCTGGCTACTATGCGATTCCCGCTGCATTGGCATGAACACAGGAATAAGATATACGAGCTGTTTCCTTACGACAACGACGTCTCAACACAGTTAGCTTCGGAAGCGTTATCCCCGTGAATGTTTCGTTTACTTCCTTCCTTCATAGAGTGTTCTCTTTTAGTAATGCACTCGCTCTGCCATCAGTTCTGAGCAATATCGAAAGACCGTCGGCTCCCTCAAAGGCCGTCTCGAACTTCTCTGCACTAAACCATCTCTGAGCTCGCTTTATGGACTGCTAAAAGAAAACGTTTTGTTTTCGTGAACCAGTAGACTGGCCTGCCTTCAGGCTTTATCTGGTTTGATTTTAGTCGAGCTGCCTGGCACCTAAGAAATTGGCCATTGAACATCCACGTAGTGTTGTTGGGATTTTGCTTTGATACAAAGCTTTATTAGCATACGCCTGAGGCAATCATAGGATCGCGTCAGATGTGTCCAATCTTTCCTCACACTGTCATTCAATTTACCATAGAGCCAAAAAGGCTGAGAAAATTTCGTGCCCAAAAAGTGTACGTATCTTATAGCCGAACTGCTTAGACGTTTCTAAATCCTTGCATGTCAAAAACCAAACTTCGTTTCCATTCACTGCTGCTCTTATCAACCAGTCGTTCTGGATTATCAATAGAGAACTTGCATCGGAAGTTGTACATAAGCTCTACTATATGTACTATTATATTACTAAAAAGGTAATACAGCAAACAGAAGTGCACGGTGATGAAGTCAGATGCTGACATGCAAGGAATTAACTTAAACACGAAATCGTCGACATATATATATATATATATATATATATATGTCAGTGGCTTCTTTTTCTGTTATTTGACCAAATAATACTCATATATTTCACATGTATGAACATAAGCAATTCCAACTCTTTTGAATACAAGTGCAAATGCAATCCCGTCCCATGTAATACTTCTGTTTGTAACATCGGCAGCAGCAATTGTATATGTGTATAAGAAACTTGCATGGGATTACATACGTACGTGACACGCATAAGAAAGCGTAGCAAAGTAAGAAGCGGCACAGCTTACACGCATCGCATTAGAGGATTTGCAGACTACCGGCTTTCGGCTTAGCACAATATTGGCCACCCTAGGCGACGATATACATTGTAGGTAACAAAATGAATGAAATCCTGCCCACGATGCAGGATATGTATATATTGAACTTACACCTAACAAGAAAGAAGTAGCAAATTGCAACAAATCACGTCGATGTCAATAGAAACTCCAGCGCACATTGAACAGAACACACTTCGGTGCACTAAGGGGATTGCTATAGACGGTTAAATACATGAAGAACATCATCAAGTCAAATTGTGCAACCGATTTTGAAAATCAAACGGATCAAGAAGCCGCCGCCCAGGTCGATCCTTATTTTTGTAGAACTCTCCCCAAAAGACATTATTCGTAATTGAGAAAGCGCTACGCTGTTGAGAAAGTGAGACGTAAAATGACATTGGCGCATCTAACATTGCGTACTGCAAATCAACTGCAGAAATTCATCACTTCATGCAACCAAAAAAAACTGTATGAATCCGCTGTATGGATCTTAGACATTTAGGTAGTATGCTATGGGCATGAAAGAACGCAATGTGGCTTCTTTTAGGATACCTAAAGAATGGGTTTGCATGGGTGTGCTCGCGGAAAGAAGCTGCATCGAATAAGGGGCAGCACACGTTACAATTATGCCTCTGTAGTAATATCATCTCCAAGGAAATACGGGTTCCAAGTAATTGTTTTTCTCAAGGTCCCTCGGTTGTTAAATCAAAACAATTATTAGAAATTTGAGATTACTTTAAATTCTTAATCTACAAGCAATTTTTAAAACCACGTTAGTCATCATCATATACATATGTTCGGTTTCTGTGTCGACCGTTTCCTTCCCTTGCAATCGCACACGTTTTGAGGTAATATCCGGCTCATAATAGACGTATATGCTTTAGGCATTCCCAAAATCTCCTATAACAAAAAAGCCCTTGCTAATAACAGGAAGGGCTCTATCAACCATATGCTGCCCCTCTAAGCGTTATTAAAATGATGGTGTGCATATTGATGAATAATAGAATAGAGGAAGCAATTCGAGAGGGATAAAGAGAAGAGGCTTAAGAAAAGTAATACTATCGTTATCTCGTAAGGAGATGTTAAGGGACTGGAATTTAGTCGGTAGGAGCCCGTCTTCCGATCAATATTAAAGGTACTCCAGGTAAAACTTTACTGCTGTAGAGCGACGCATGATATGCTTGATAAAACAGCACGGAATGGGATCACTGGCGGGGTGCCTATTTTGTGAAGGCCGGGAAGTTTGAGTAATGTAACCCTGCGACGTCTATTAGCTAGGTTCAGTTTGAAAACATCTCAAAGGAACGCGCTTTAGCTCGAGTGACGAAAATAAAGGCAACACAAAACAACGAAAGACTGGCTTTTGTCATCGCTGCAGGAATTCTTCTGGAAACAGAGAATTCTTCGGTCAGTGAAAGTGGTGGACCGACCAGCAAGAGCCTAGAGAAGCAGGATAGAGGTCTGGAGACAAAGCAAAACGATGTTACCCAGAGCGCATAGCAGCGGAAAACCTGATACCAACGCCAAATGAAACGCAATCCTCTACGAACGGGGAGTGCAGACGTAAAGTAAGCTAACCTTGTGAAAAAATTGCGTGAAGGCCCTTTGCTGCTTGGAGGGTATCGGCCCAACAACGTCGGCGGAGCAGCTGCGTGGCTGGCTAACCGGGAAGCAAAGTCTTTCCACTAAAATTCGTGCCATTTCAAAAGTTAAAGTTTCCTGGGCGTACTCCGCCGTCTGCGTGGCGCTTAGTGATAATGATTACGGTAAAGGTTTAAATAGCGCTTTCTGGCCGAAGGGCGTGAGTTTTAGGCGCTCCTTGGGGGTTTCGCCGGTCCACACTGAGGTATGAGAAGATTTTACTGACGGGCATGGTTTAACAGCTAGACAGCAATGACGCCTTCTGCCAAGCTTCATATTGCTCATAGCTGCAAATCTTTGATTTGGAAATACGAAGGTTTATCTGGGGCTTCACGGCTAGCACCAGAGCGCTTATCTGAAAACGTGGGCATTGTACTCTTGCTAGAAACTTTTATGCGAGACGAACTGCAGCTGCGAGATTTTCAGCTGCCAGCGAGACTTCCAGACAGAGGGTGGGGTAGACCGGTAGGTGGGCATTCAATCTATTGATAAGCAGGATCACCACGAATGTCAATGTGAGTGCTGTATGACACCCATCTTAATTAGTTCAAACCTGGCAACGTTCTACCTCATTACGATGACGTTGGCGTGGCCGATGCGGTCAGTGTGAGTCCAGCGGGGCTAAACCTCCAGCTGCCCACTCTGGTCGACATTAACCGCAACTGTGTTTAAATAGTGGCGCCATCGACGGAAAGGGCAATAGCCTTCCTAAGCTTCTGGACAACAGAGGCCTGCATGTGTAAATTAACGTAATAAATTCACGTACTTTTTTTTCAAAGAGGAAGGAGCTCTATCAACATACTGTTTCACAAGCTTCAACATTCAAAGGAATTTCAGGAGGCAAGGTTTTTGATATATTAGCACGAAAGCACCTGCCGGTGCTGACGTTTCTGTGTATATGGCCAGCGGCGTGCTCTACGTCGGCAGCCGTAAACTTATTTCTCCAGACAGATTTGCGGGTATTAACGCATAAATTAAGGCTGCCGAGAACAACTTCTGACGTTGGGTAGAGCAATCACGCATTGAAGTCCACCCGTAAGGTGGCTTTAGTTATAAAAAAAAAATTGGGTTTACACAGGCACCAGGATCAAAACGCCGGCAAGTTTCGCGGCCCCTGCATTATGCACGGGCCCCACTCTCCGATCCCCATATAGTTGCTGATTGTAGGGCGCTCTATGACAATAGAGAGTAACCTACATAAAAAAAAATCTGAATGTGGAGAATACGCGCGAATATGATACGAAGGAGGAGTTGTGTATGCTTGAAAGAGCAAAGCGTGAACCCCTTGTCTACATTGTTCGCCGACAAAATAAAACTATAATATGCACAGCACGAGAAAAGAGGTCAGGCTTACTGTGCTATTTAAGAGCAAAAACGGCGACAACATGGACGATTCAAATCTCTATTGGGGTATCGTATCGGAGCACACTGTTAAGGCCCTACCTACCAGCAGCTGGGTCACAACGTGAAATCCCTATCAGTTGCCTGGATGTTTTCTTACTCCCACCTTGTGCGGGAAGAGCTTAGAAACGCCGTCGTCTTCGTCATGTATGCGGATGACATAGTAATAGCCCACCGGATAATCAGTGCCATTCGTCGAGTTTTCGGCGACGTATAAGTTTACCGCCGCAAGGGCCTGCAAATGAATTCGCGGAAGGCGCAAGTCATTAAGTTTCGCCGTGAGGGTCGACTGGCTGCAGCAGACGTAAAACTCTGAATGAAATGCACTAGTCGGTACGTGTAGACAAGATACACTGTGCATGGCAACCATCACCTAATGTGTTCGATTGAAGGATGTCACCAGGTTGGCGATCAGTACTCGTCATCAGTACGTCAGACTTCAGATCAGTACGTCTGCGAGCAGAAGTCTGACGTAAGTAAAATACTACGCGTTGGCGGTCTCAGAATTTTTTTCTCATATATATATATATATATATATATATATATATATATATATATTATGCACATGCATGTATATATGTTTACATGTATAATACAACTATAAAGCGTGAAACAGTGCCTAATGAGGCAATAGCAAGTGAAATAATTATACAGTAAGACTACCTCACGTCTTAGACATGGGAGCCTTTGCAGTCAGCATGAAAGACCACCTAATGTTACATACATCTCAAAATATTTCTTGAAAAATCAGCTGTTGTGACGTGGAGACTTAAGTAACTGTTGTTTTCTGTTCGTTATAAAACACCAAGTAATTTCCTTCCTTGAGCTTTTTGTCTGCAAATGTAGTCTTCGGGTGTTCTATATGTGCATTTTTCTGGCAATTCGTTTCTGCTTTCTGATGGTAGCAATGGTATTAATAATAAAATTAAGTTAAACTATCTGTGTGACATACGGGACAGGAAAAAGCCGCCGCGGTGACTGTTTCTGCTTAGTTCTTGTTGCAGGTTCGTTGCAACCTGACGAAGCCTGCGTCCTGGCCGATAGATGAGCAGTTCTCGACTTCTCATGGAAGAGCAAGGTCTCGTTGCTTCGGGTCCGACTCCTCTGCCCGTCGTGTTCTTTTCTCTCTGTATCTCTAGACGTTGGAATTCCGTCACTCGGAAGCAGCGAAGCGAGCCCGCTTCACTGTCGCCCAGGGCAATTCTCCCTGGACTTCGTTGTTCGAGTCTTTTGGACTTCCGAGTTAAGCTTTCTCCTCTCTATCCTTGCTTGCCGGTGAAGAAAGCAGGGAGCGCACCTCAAACATCATGAGTAATCTTTGTTCGTTCACTGCTGAGAAGAGACTACGATGGGCCTAGCCAGCCGATCCAGATGGATACACACATGCACATATGCACACATACGTATGTTATATAGACAGACAAACATATGTACCTAGGCGTACACATCCATACATTGTATGTGTACATTCCGACGGCAAGCTAGGCGTGCCCAAACGAAAGGAAGTCGAAACAACACGAAGCACGAAATTACACAGACACACAACCATGTTCATCTTCGTCATGCTTTTCTACTGCAACCTTAGGTTCTTCGGACGGCCCGCTGCGACACGGGCCGCCCACCCATGCGAATGTTCATGTTCTTGTACTTAAATGTCGTGTACTTTTGATATAACCAGGAAAAAGAACAACTTCTGAGCTTTGCTTCATTATTTGGGAAAACGAAAAACCTGCTACGAGAAGGATGTTGGGTTTTACAAACGCAATAAATATTATAAATATATATATATATATATATATATATATATATATATATATATATATATATATATATATATATATATATATATATATGCGTATGTCTTGAAATGCGTTCCAGTGTCGAGGAGATGAATATATGTATGTGGTCGAGGCTAGAGCAATCTCGGACACACCAGAGATTATTTTTATTTCGGTATGCTTTAGGCTACCTAATATCCCACACAAAAAATATTTACTGCAAAATAAATGAGTGCAACAGTGAGCGTAATTAGCTAGTATATAGGCAGAGCTATGCTTAGTAGTCGTACATTGCACGGCTTACGTTAGCTTAGAGGAGTATGCACTTAAATAATGTTGCACTTTGTTTAGACTCTAAAAATACCACACGATACATACACATTGAAGTGACGGTACTCGCTAAGATATTTGCAGTCTTCGACGAATCCAATGCTTAGAAGAAGGCTGTTGCTCTGATAGGGTGGCCAGAGCACGTTTCTTTGTCGACTGTTCGGCAAAATCGATTCCTTGCGGGTGATGTGACGTTCAAGCACCGCTTTGCCAACGTAATACTAGCACGATTTTGCGTTAAATCAAACTTCATTACTGACAAACTCAAACAAATTCTGCTCAAGCGGTGGGTGGTAGTAGCTAATATCGAGTCTGCAGTTACTCCCAAGCGGAAATCAGCACAGAATAACGAACTGGCCACGCGTGCGGTCGCCGCAATCAAATAGCAATTTTCCCTACGTGGTCCCACGATTGCACTGGCGTCGTCAGTGCCAAATCGAAGAAAAAATCGACTTTGTTTTTCTAGGATAGCTATCGGCAGAGACACACAGCGGGAAGTGGAATCGCAAGGGCGACAGAGGGACACAAGATCTGTAGGAAAGGCCGAGCGACGGTAGTGCATGCAGCCAATGGCTGCCGCGTAAAGGGACTGATCCACCGAGATGCCGAAATCGAGGGCCTACTTGAAGCTCCATCTTAGGCAAACACGATATGCCAGCCGGTTATCTGCTGAAACGGCGAAGAGCCTTACTTCTGCCACGCGACTGCGACCAATTGCTTCTGCGGCTGCCGCTGGCCGAAGCTGTAGCCTCGCACTCAGCTCAAATCGGAGTGCCCTGACGAGATGGGCCCAGGTAACGCTCGTTCCGGGCCACGCCAGGCCAAGCCACATAAGAGTAGAAGTGCTGCTTCCTATATATACCCACCTATCGAGGCTTATCGAAATGAGGATTTTGTCGTCTAAAGAAAGACAACAACGGTTGGTGATGGAAGCTACACGCGGGCTGAATAGAGAAAGGGCGAGGAAAATGTAGGAGCGTTAGACGTACAGCCATGATAAACAAGCGCACAAACACAAGCCCGTACTGACAACAAGATAGACGTTGGTATTGAGATCGCCAGTATAACGGCTAGGTAACCCAGAGCACAAATATCATTTTTAGATGAGATTCCGCAAACTACGACTTTGAGGAATGACGACGGTGGAGAGACTCCTATATTTATCAGATATATATATATAACATGATGTATTTATGTTTATCATTATTTAATAATCAGAAATTTATATTACATCATACATTTGAATATAACATACTTTAACATAATTAATAGGCAACGCATCCCAATTTGAACTTGTATTGGTACCTCAAATTAATGCAAAATAAATATCGTGTTAACTAGTAGTAATGACGTGAACATGAACCGTTCATACCTCACAACTCTAATAATATTTATAATCATAGATTAGATGCATATTTATGCACCGGGTCGCCCTCGTTTATACAGGACAAGATTAGAGGTAAATTAGAAAAATATGTGTTTACTTTCTATGACCTATAGAGCGAATATGCCCGTTTATCCCTCTTTGTTGGCATTTATTTGTGTAGTCTTATGTAAATACATTTCCTTGAAATTTGCAAGCATTAAGACTTTTAATCTTCCTCTACTTTCGATGAGCGGCGTAATCTCTCAGCTGATCCTTTTTAACAGTTTTTCATAGAAATGTTCTTTCTGACTGTCTCTTGCCTTATCGCTCTCGACTTCTCAGCAACCTCGCCAATATTTATGTTTGCCTGTCCAGGTTGACTTCGATTTTTCTTTATTAATAAGCCCTGGACGTACACTCTAGTCTGATAATTAATAATACCTTTGCTATTTTCCAAATATTAGACAAGTATTGATTTTGCTTTGTTTTACGGGCTTGTTTGTATTTAAGTCATCTCTTAATACGCGAGCCTAGTCCTTAAACCGAGCATGGTGAGTTGGACTACGCTTGTTTATATGGTTGGTTGGTTCCACACATAAACCACACCCGAACCTATATGCTCATGCTATCTTGCGCAACAAATTAAGAAGGTACTTTATATCGCGCATAGCCACCCGGGTGACCACCTCATATCCGATAATTCAATAAGTTATCAGTGACGCGCGTATCGACGACCCGTATTCTACCGGCGGTCCAACTCCACCCTGGGAGATGGGGAGAAACAGTGGCAAAGCGTATCTGATCGTAGGAAAAAGGCTCTAGCTTTCTCTGTTGTCTCGCCCTTTCGGCACTTGGGATAACAATCTTGAAAGAAGTTTCTTCGGACGCTCGTCAAGAGGCAGGATTATTACAACCGCGATCGAGATGCTGCTGTGGCGAGAAGAGATAGTTAAATGTACTGGCTGGGTGCTCGACAACTTCCACATTAAAAGAACACGGTACTAATGGCATGAATATGCAAACGGTATTTTTGGATTCCGGTTGGATCGACGCCAATATTATCTATATATATTTTTTTGTGCAGCTCAAACGTTTTCCAGAGCATGTCTAATAATTATTTCTTCTAATAGCCAATCAATAGCGGAGAAAGAGGAGCATAGAACTTTCACGTTCTACCTATCAAGGGTTTCCTCTAAACACTGTGTTTGTACAACACGCAGTCGAGCACATTCATACTTTGTGCATGTGGATTGTGCACATTGTGCTTGATACAGTATGCACGTTCGTGTTTCTTCAGACTGATCGTTGTTGTTGCTGTTGTTGTTGTTGGTGCCGTCAGAACTGCGGACTCTTAGGCAAGTCGTAGTCGGCAGAACATATCGAGGTGCTCAAACAGCCTGCCTTTACTTCGACACTTCGAAGAAGACTCACCGGGAACGACGGCACGTTCTGGACGATACGAAAATACGAGTTTTTGCGCGACTGAGTGAGCGACTGCATGTGCGCGTGTGCACTGTTCTTTACCTATCGACGAGTGAAGATTTATCGCCTTGTTGCTGAGCTTCGCTGCTGCTGCTGGATCGATGGTGGTGCATCAGTGAGACCTCACGCGCTCACCCCAGTGGCTGGCAGCCTGCGGCATTCGCTGCTGTGCAGCTGCCATCGCCAGATGCACGCTGCGTATTGATTTGACAACGAGAGACGATTGTTGGGCTCTTTTGTTTGTCTCTGTCGTTTTCTTGTTTGCGTAATCACCTCTGTGCTCTCGCTGCTCTTCCCCGTTGTCACCGTTTGACGCTGCTCGGTCCGTTTCGCTCCTCCTGCCAATACGTTCCGACAAGTTCGCGAGTACTTCCTAACCCCAGCGAAACGCATTATCGTAGTAGCCAGCGTCTGGCAAAGCGCTACAGGCAACAAGCAATGGCAGCTGCACAAGAACAGGAGATGCTCGCATAATTAAGAGAGGAGTTCTCAAGCTTTTGCGTTCGGACTTCGATCTTGCCTTCAAATGCATGCATCAATGAGCATATCAAGATCACGGCTACCGCGTATAGAGCATTATGACTTCCATCAATTGTGCTTGTGGGCGACACGGCGTCATCAACAATTACAACAACGACAACGACAACAAAAGAACAATAACAACAATAATAATAACGACGGCTACGGCAGGCAAAAACAGCAATAACGATTCAATTACAAGCGTCAAAGTAAGCAACAAACCTCGCTATTAGTCGCGTACACGGAGTTTGCTGTCGTGGAAGTGAGCCGTACGAAGCCAGAAGCAGGGGCAAAAGACGTTGCGTTATTTTGTATTGCCGTCAGGACTGGACGCTTGTATGAATTCTGTACCAGATAAATATGATGCCGCGTTTTTCGCTGTCGGCTGTGCGACAATACTAAAACGTTTATTAAATGGCTGATGATACTAACAGCAGTCATAGAGTAGCAGTGGCTCTTTGTCGAAACGGCCGGTTAAAAACGTTACGAGTATTAAGATCACCCGAAACGTATGACAGCCGCTTCAGATCGCCATCAGGTTAGTGGTTAAAGTGAGACAAACTGCACGCGGCCAAACTCACGTCTAATCTTTTTTAACTTTTCGGGCTGACCCTCAGGCAAGCCTTAACGTCCACGAACATGCTTTTCGCTGCCCTGTAAACACAAATGTGCAACGGTAGGGCTCAAGCCCGCGCACCTATGTGTCTCCTCCGGTCGCTAGACGCAGGCGAATGCACCACGCCACTGGGCTCGACTTTCGTCTAATCAGCAGAAACTGCGCCAGTAATAATAATAAAAATAATAATAATAATAATAATAATAATAATAATAAATTCCAGTGGCTTACACCCACTGAGTTGCCTGAAGAGCGCCGGTAGGTCGCCGGTATACCATCTACACATAAACCGAGAGGTTTAGTGTCCGCTGGCGAAGCAAGACATGATGGGGTGACCATTGCATTATGGTCAAATGGAAAGTCCTTAGCTTGGGATGCAACGGTTTCATGCACAATTGCGGCTTCCTACTTACGTCACAGCTTAGTTGAGCCGGGGTGGGTAGCGAAGCACGCAAACGCTAGAAAACAGAATAATTACGCTGGACTGGAAACATGATATATTGTTGCGCCTATTGTCATGGTGACCCTAGAAACAATCAGCACGAGAATCGAAGTATTCTTCAAAGAATTAAGTAAACGAATTCAAGAAGTAAAGAGCGATGGAAGAAAGGGTCAATTCTTGAGACAAGCGTTGTCTTTAGCCGTTTGCAGAGGGAACCGTTGCACTGTATGCGCGGTTTTTTAGGCGCCGTGGAATATTCTTTAAAATAATTGCGACAATACTTTCAGGCGTTACAACTGTAACATTGTTTACCATGCAATAAAAAAACATCACCATTATCATCATAATTAAAGATACAAACGGCACACACCACCGAAACAAGAATGACCGCACTATCGTACACTATGAACAAACCATAGCTGCCATCACTGTCACTAACTGGTTGAGTCAAAGTCTCGTTCTACTGTTTCTTTTTTCTGTTTCAAGAAGTGTTTTTTCGGTGCAGTATGTGTTTTCCCGTCTCTTCGTAGTTGCGTTCAACAGCCATTGGAAGTAATCTCCAAATATTCTGTGCCGTGAGTATTTCTGTCTGTTGGGACGATCCAATCGTTTGTCTTCGTCTCCGGAGGAGAAACACAGAAACAAAAACCAAACAAATTGAACAAGTTCAGCGCGAGCGGCATGATCATCAAAGAGCGTTACGACCACGATGGCCAGCTCCGACGACTTCATAAGTCAGATGGGTGAAGGGTAGGCATTAGAGTACGCAATTTGGTTTTTGGTGGACATCTGCCAAGAGGCGGGGAGATTGGTCGAGGCGGCGACGAATCGAAACTCAGCGAAGGAACGAAACAAACAGGCCTGGAAAACTCAAGCTCAATCTAATTCCACGCCAGTGCTTCACAGCTGCCTGCGCCGCACAGCCTAGAAATAAAGGAAGAAGAACTCAAGTGCTGGTAGTGTTGCAAATATGTGTGTAGAAGAACGGCCGTCCCATGTATATATATATATATATATATATATATATTTAAATATATATATATATATATATAGTTTTTCCAATTCGCAAATTCCTAGAAGGATCGCCTCTAGAGAGCAGGATCTGTCGAAACATCCAGCGTTCCCCAAATTTTTTGTGGTACCGCGGCCGCTGACTCTCTCGTATCATCTAGTTTCAATGAACATCAGGTAGATCTCAACCAACAACAGGACTAAAGCCGGCGACACCCCGGAAGATGACATGCATATAAAGGATATCCACAAAAGAAGGACCGTTACTTAAGAGGTCGTACAAAGAGCTCGTTCAAATAAGTAAACAACAGTGCGGTGGGAGAGCCCATGTCTGGTCTCGTTCTACCAATTTGGCTGTCCGGACGTAGCTTTACAAAATTTGCGATTGCAAGAGATCAAAGTGTTTAATAGAAGAACCGAAAATTATTTTCTTCTGAAATAAAGTATACGTATATATCTGTCGACTAGTAAGCCACTGTGCTTTCCTCTGAGTAAAATAAAAATGGTACTTGCGGTGGCCCATGTATATGAATGTATGCTTTCACACTACCTATTTTTGCTTATTATGGTTCTAGTTTTTTGTGCGATCGTCAACAATGCTATGCTTTGATCGATCACGAACAGCTCGGCCATATACGGTAGATACGAAGAAAATAATTTTTATATGTAGTATATCGTAATACTTACTTGACAGTCTGCAAAATCGCGTACATCGTGAAGTATGGATTAGCCCATTCGGCTATAAAAACGTGTTATGTTTGGTACGCTTATACCGTACCATGTAAGCTGATCGAAAGCAGCACAATTAACTACCGAACTGCGAAGAAAAACAGTCTAAAGTATCAGAATCTCTTGCCCCACAATCTATAGCCGGCAGCTGCTTCTACGCTTTGTGTTTCGTGTATACTTTAAGTGCTTCAAGTGAGCGTTGAGTGCCTATGTCTAGCAAAATGCTGGTTATAGTACTAGTGTGTATCCAGAATATAATCAAATAGAATCAGTACGAGCCTCCCGGAATGCCTGCGTTTTTAGAATTTTGAGCAGTTTCGGCGGTAGACGTCACATCTGCGTGAACCCTTGGTATATTTTAGTTGCACACCGAAGATATGACTTGTAACACCCGCTAGTCTAAACCATGAGCCTTTTTGAGCCTAGTGCATAAAGAACCACCAAAGCGCCTTCCCCAACATAAGCACGTGATGGCAACTTACACCAACGAGATGTCTATACTAGTCTTATAAAATTATCTACGTATCCATTCAGCTGGGGATGCAGCTATCGCAGGTTGCAGTTATAGGTAAAAATAAAATTCAGAAGCTTATCGTTCTGTAATCCGAGTACAATAGGTTAGAAATGTCCAGCGAGTCATGTGCATAGCCATAAAGTTCAAGTGGTTGCGTGACTGTCGGGCACCGTCTTTGGTTGCCGTCATCAACGATTAATGTGCTCCATATAGCTTTGCAATGGGTTGTTGTATATATATATATAAATATATATTGTTTTGTTATATATATATATATATATATATATATATATTGCTTGATTGTTTATACGAACGCCATTTAGGAGAGGCGACCGGCTTGCACTCGAACAAGGGCAACTGCTTTAGGCGACGCTCGAACGCTTCAACTGGATAAACAATTGCCGTCTTATCTCTGTCTCGTCTCACTCGTATCACGGCTTGATAGTCAACAATGCTACCACCGCCCATTGTAGCGCATTGCAGTCGTTTAGTTGCTACCTCCCTGTCTTGGCGTGGGTAGAAGTCGCCCTCTCATTTCTATTACACAGCGCGCTTGCAGGCGGCTCTCGCCTCCAACGAACGAGCGAATGAGCTGGCAGTCGGATGTTTGCGTCAGCTCGTACAAGATCGGTGTACGGAACAACCTGCTCTATACATGCACACATACAGGTAGGTTCAAAAAGGCTATACACGCCTGTCTGCCACGCCGCCTGCCTAGTTACCACCTACTCGAGAGAGAGAGAGAGAGAATTCGTTATCGAGGGCAAACCGACTAACGACTGCGGGCGTATCAATCTAACCAGAACGTGTGGGCCAACCCCCTCACAGCGCCCCACACTCGCATCGCTACGACGGCGATAGCTTCCCCCCCCCCCCGCCTTTCGGCCATCTGTTTACGGCTATACGACGAGAGCGCTTATAGCGAGTATAGCCGGCCTCACGCGCCCTTCACCGGAAAATCGCGCCTTCGTACGTATCGCATTTCTGGTGAGGAGGTTGGACTCGCCGGGCCCATCATCCTCCTCCTGTCTCTCTTCTCTCGTGCCGTTCGTGTTGTCGGCGGTCGCGGCCCGATGATGAACGATGAGTACGTGGTCGTAGCCGTAAAAGTAGTAGCGATAGTAGTAGCCCTAAATATTTGTCCTAATAGTAGCAGTAGAAGTAGTAGTAGTCGTAGTCGTAGTAGTAGTAGCAGTGTCGAGCCCGGTGGCGGCGTGGTGGATTAAGTCTGCGCCTCGTCGCAACCGGAGGAGACACACATAGCAGGTGCGCGGGTTGCACCGATTTGTATTTATGGGGCCCGTCCGTCTATGAAGCAATGTGAAAAACAGTTTCGTGAACTCCGTTAAATCTTGGCTGAGGGTCAGCACCCCGAAAACTTTACTTTAGTAACCGTAATAGTGTCGAGCCCGGTGGCGTGGTGCATACCGCCTGCGTCTCGCAACCGGAGAAAGACACAGAGGTGCGCGGGTTCGAACCCCACCGTTGCACCGATTTGTACTTATGTGGGTCGTCCGTCTATGAAGCAATGTGAAAAAGCAATGTTCCGTGGACGTTACATTTTGGCTGAGAGTCAGCCTGAAAACTTTACTTTAGTAGCCGTAATAGTTGTAGTAGTAGTAGTAGTAGTAGGGTCGAGCCCGGTGGCGTGGTGGCTTAAGTCTGCGCCTCGCAACCGGAGGAGACATATAGGTGCGCGGGTTCGAACCCCACCGTTGCACATTTGTATTTATGGGGGTCCGTCTATGAAGCAATGTGAAAAACAGTTCCGTGGACGTTAAATCTTGGCTGAGGGTGGTCAGCCCGAAAACTTTACTAGTAGTAGTAGTAGGGGCAGAGACTAGAAGAAGAGCTGGACGACACTTTTCGTGCGGTCGTACGCGCCACGCCGCTCGTAGTTTGTCGTAGAACGAACGAGTGAATGCGAGTCGCAAAAGCAGCAGGCAGCAGCGGCAGCGGCGGGGGCTTGCATGTCAGCCATACTACAGCCGATGTAGGCACGCTTGCAACCAGCTGTTGCATGTGTGGGGCGCGTGCACGCGTGCGCTCGAGTTTCTTGTGAATGTTTCATGAACCTCGGCTCGGCTGTCGTTACTCGGCTCGCTACGCCTCCGACGCCGTAGTTTACGCACTACTCGCGACGAGCGTTGCAGCCAACAGCAGCAGCAGCAGCAGCAGCGGCGGCGGCGGCTTCCTTCTTTCTTCCGACTGCGACTGCGGTGGCCGCTAGCCGTGTTGCTAACGTTTGTTCTGCATGTAGTTTTTCGTTTTCTTCGTCCCCGTCGTCGGCCCCTTCATCATCGTCATCATCTCCGACAAAGTTTTGCCCTTCTACTCCCCCCCCCCCCGCTATCTATCTTCCTTCCCCTATATATATATATATATATATATATATATATATATATTTATATATCTCTTTTCTTCTCTCGATAGACTCAGTACGCCCCGTGGCTGTCGCACGATGCCTGGCTATGGATCTAGGTCTACGCATCGATCCATCCAGCTGGGGATGCAGCCATCGCAGGTAGCAGTTCTATGTATATGTATACGCGGCGTCGGCAGCATCGACGTCGACAGCAGCTGCGACCGTCTCAACGGCAGCGGAACGAGTAGATGACAGCAGCAACAACAACGACAACAACAACAACAACAACAACAACAACAGCCACCTGTGGCACGCCGACAGCGACATCGTGCGAACAGCCCGTGCCGTAAACGCATGCGAGACAACACAGCACTCCTTATAGAGCGAGCTCATCATCATCCTATTTATTTCACTCCTATTGAGTATGCATATAACATAGACAAATATACGGATTATACAATTATACAGTCAGCTGCTCGCGGCATGTCATTTGAGAGAGAGGCAGTGCAGTGATCTCTTCGCAAGGGCCAGGCAGGCAGACGCATGAAACTTCGTACACACCTGACAGCACAGTCAACAGATGCACTCGGTGTACTCGTCGTGGAAGCTCGTGTTTGAACAGACCAGGTGATGATAGCCATGAACTACGTATCTGGTATAGACGTGGCGATTGTCACATGCAAAACCAGACCAGAGATGAGAGGCACAGAAAATCGCCAGTTCCTCAACCTCTCGTCGGACTTGTTCAACTTTATTTTCCCATTCCGAGATAAAGCTCTCGGATGGTACTGTACGCGGCGTATTCAACCTCAATCGAATTATCTCAACAACCGGTGCACAGCCTGACATTAGGTACACAAAGCGGCTCCTTGCTGCATTGACAGGCAAAGTGCTCGCTTCATGTGCATTGTGAAATACCTTCGGGTTCCCCATCAAACATCCTTCCGTTACTTCTTATAAGCGTTAAAAGTAAACTATTGCTTGCTGATAGGCTTAGCGACATTTCATAGGGCACACGATTTACGTTATCATTCTAACCTGAGATGAAACAAGTACTGAGACTGAACAAAGTCAGTATGAGGTAAGCGATAAGCGATCAGTACATTGCATGTATATGAGTATTGTATGTATATACAAATATCTCCTTTTAGACGTAGATCAAATAAATAAAAATCCTCCTGATTCGGCCGTGTCCAGTTTAGCAGAGTTCCACGCACTGAGGCGGCGTTACTCTGCTGAATATTTCGCGATAGTCCCTGGTGTAGGTGCTCGACAACTCTGGTGACTTTTGCCGAACGGTTTAACGCCTTACTGGCTCGGGTCCTCCCCCCAGTCTCCCAAATGCCAGCGGGCGGAAATAGTGGGGATAGGTAATACTGGCACACTTCCTGCACTTATTGGCCTTCGCTAACATAGACGCATGACGTTCCGCACTGACCATTGAAGAGGCTAATGACTCAGTAACGGTTGCATCCCACGTTAGCATGCGACCCATCTCAAAAGACGTAAAAGTCAGTCCGTTCGGCCTTTTTGCGTCTTCCTGCAGAGAATGCAAGGAAAACAAGTAGATCTTAAAGCTTGGCTAAATGTGTCATTAAGTGCTGCGTGTCGGGCTGAACGATTTGAGCGTAAGGCGCAAGACCTCTCTTCATCATCGTGTGCCTGTGGCCCCACTTTATTGCCGTATCTACATTGACAGGGGAACACCGGCTTTTCTGGGAAAAAAAGTGTCAGCTAGTATGGAACAGCACAGGGAGATCAATCTCTCTGATAGGGCCCCAAAGTAACATTATCAAACATTATAAACCTATTAACATATGTCGTCCAATAATCGTGAAGCATTCCCGTCAGACATTTCCGGTCCACCTAAGGATTTTGTAGGAAGCACAGCCTGCAAGCCTGCGTTGGGTGAAAGGCGTACGTTGAGGAGCGCCTACAGTGTATTTAAAGTCCACTCATTAAAGCCTCAAATGCGAAGGAGTTGATTTGATACAATTGGTTGCAACAACTTAGAAAGTGAGTTATTGGAACCGCCAAAAAGCACGATTTTAGTAGGTATATTCTGCGATGGAAGGCGGCTGGCACCTAACTCACGCATCTCTCTTCACGCGTTTAATGCCCCAGATAAATATTTTGGGCAGAGCGGAACCCAAAGTAGGAACATATAAATTATTATTATTATTATTATTATTATTATTATTATTATTATTATTATTATTATTATTATTATTATTATTATTATTATTATTATTATTATTATTATTATTATTATTAATTAATTCGTAATTATGTTATCAGAGTACAGTTGTGAGGTTCGAACGTGTCGCGTCGATTCAAGCACGTAGTTAGCTGTTCATCCCATGGCGCCGATTATAGAAGCGGCATTGCCTCTACACACCGCGAGAGACGGAAGCTGTCTCAGATATTCGCCTTCGCGCTGGTCCCCGTTGTTGCTGTCATTCTCCTGGCTAGATCCCGAATGAAGTTTGCTGTTCCACTGCTGATGGGTGCTAATGTTTCCATAGCCACCGGTACAAAGTGAAGACTGTTTTCAAGGTCTGCGTATTTGCGTCTCTTTTCCTGTTCGGCGTGCTCTGCTACCCATCCTGTGCTAACAGAGCTATGGCTGAGATACGATGGAGCTACTGTGCAGGACACTGTAGCATCCCAGGCCAAGCACTTGCCGTGAGACCATAATGGTATGGTCACGCCGTCAGGTCTCTTGTCGTTGTCTTGTCCAAGGCCCCGTGGTTCTAGTTTTGCTGGCAACTTTGCCTTCCTAAGAGCTCTTTTGATGATTTCATTTAACTCCATGTGCCGTGAAATCCTTCCAGAGCTTCTTGGACAGCTCAGTGGGTGTAGACCGTAGGCATCGACCTCATTTCCGCATGCTGCGCAAGGAAAGGGTTTGCAAATTGGAGCTCCTATCCTGATAGCAGCAGCCATGCGGAAAGTGGTTGGGTCCAGCATGGTGCCTAAATGTGGAGATGGCAGGGCTTTAGGCCAGCCTCCACTTGAAATATCTCTGGCGGCTCGGAAAACCGCCTGTTCACGGCGCGTACACAAAGAGTCTTGAATGTCTCTTGCTAGCTTTCTGCTACTATATCCGTCTAGTTTGCGCTGATATAGATGTTCTTCCAACGGGCCGGGGTCCAATTTCATCCTGATCTTACATTCAGCCTCCACCTGATGTTTGTGAATTAGCTGTTGCACATCGTGGCTTACCAACGATTCTGACAAAGCTGACATTTTTATTGTTATTGTAATATTTTAATATTTAATATAATAATAATAATAATAATAATAATAATAATAATAATAATAATAATAATAATAATAATAATAATAATAATAATAATAATAATAATAATAATAATAATAATAATAATAATAATAATAATAATAATAATAATAATAATAATAATAATAATAATAGGCGCTTTTATATGTGAGCCATACACTATTGTTGTTGTTATTATTATTATTATTGTTGTTGTGTTCGATAGAAGTGAATTTTTTACCACTTTAAAAAATTGCATCGATCTGAATAGGTGGTAATCAAATGGTGCTAAGTCGGGGAAATACGTTGGATGTTCCAAAAGTTTCCATTTTAGCTGTGAAATTTTCGAAAGGGTCTCCCTGCTCACGTGGGGCCTTGCGTTGTCTTGGTGGAACAGGACATCCTTCCTTTAAGTTAGTGCGGGGTACGACTGCTTTAATTTTTCGTGAACCTTTTCGAGTTGTTGACAGTACACGGCCGTATTTATCGTCTGGTTACGCGGTAAAAGTTCATAGTGCACTATGCCGCCCACATCCCACCAAATACACAATAAAACCTTTTTTTACCCTTTCGGAACTTCTCAAACCACTGCTGGCACATTCTGTCTGTACAACAGGCATCTCCAAACGATTTTAAAAACTTTTTGTGAGCCTGCGTTGCACTCAGTCCATTTTTAAACTCATGGAGTAGAATCGCCTGAATGTGGCATTTTTCTACCTCCATTTTGCAGCACTTTTACGAACAAACGGCTAAACAGATTTCAAAATGGTTGAAACCAGCAGATTCCCCGCTATTTTTCACATTAAAACAACAAAGAGTGAGCCAATGATCTATGCCTAAGCGCCGGGGCGGGCGCTGTGAAAGCCGCGCAAGCGCCAATCCAAAAATACTGTTTTGTAGACCCTATATTATGAGCAGAAATAACGAGCAATATCGTACTTTACAGGATCATTTCAGTAGTCGATCTAACGTATGCGCTTTCCGGATTCGTGCACCCAGCTTATTTGTCATCTACAAATGTGGTTAATAAAGGTTATAAACTTATATATATATGTGTATACATATATATATATATATATATATATATATATATATATATATATATATACAGGTAGTTCAACAAGTTCTTAAAATGAGCTTTTCAGAATTCGAATTTTTCGTTTGATCGCTTTTCCCGTGCAACGTATCGGCGTGATTTTGAA